>OW679194.1:86619375-86767518 GCA_940337035.1 Agriotes lineatus | reverse complement strand
TACGCGTCCGGGACGCTGTTTCAGCAGCCAAACCGTAAGAGATAGAGAAAAAAGTTATGAAAGTTATATGTTTGGAATGGTCATGTCAGGTCAGGAACCGAATTTCAGTCTCTAACACTAATTATTATCGTAATTATCCTAATCCGAACTTTTTAGGTTAGATTCTAGGCAAATTTTATCAAGGCGAATGCGACTGGTAGTTTGCTACCAACAATGACGTCATATACGTACGTGTGGTGAATACGCGTTCTATTTGCAAAACGGTCTTTTTTGTTTTATTAAATGAGACATTTGTCTCACTGGACTGCTAGTAATTTCTTAATTATATTTTAATTAATTATTACAGACAGCAGTAAGTAGGTGAATTCGGAGTCCATAATATATTATAAACTTATACACGAAATCAGCTCAATAACAATTATGGGCATTAAACAGACTTGCAAGGTGCGGGACGGTCACTATCTTCTAGCTAAAATATACCTCCCATGAAAAATGGTAACAAAAGCAATAGGTGGCAACCACCACCTCATATGAATAACGTGCACTTCAACATTCAGTGACTTATTGATTCAACAAAATTTCTCTATCAAATAAGGCTGGAAAATAAACTAATCAGCGTAAATCGGATTGGATCAACGGAGTTGTTATATGATAATAGTATAAAATATGCTTACATGATGCTGCAATAGATATTCGAGGTAAGAAACTAATTTAGTTCGAGAAAAGAAGCAGCATTATTGCAAGAAATTATTGGCGACACGTGACAGAGAAGACATGAAAAAGTATATCTGTACGCTGTATGAAACTTACGCAAACGAAGATCTGAAAGAGTGAAAAAGAGAATAAGTATATCTGTCGGCGATTCACTCTATTTTTGCTAATGATTAAGTGCTGATACTATTGGATAAAGACGATGTTATGTAAATTACATGATAAATACAGTAAATGAGGTCTAAGGGTAAAACTGAATAAAAAAGGGTATCTTGTGACCGGGAAAAATGAAAATGACGTCGTGCTGGACAACACATGTGTAAGGTACCACTCAAAATTTCAATACCTAATGGTTACCTTCACAAGCAATGCAGGAAGTAAAGAAGACATAATTAATAAAACTGCACCAGACAAAATTACAGTCAAACAGTCGAAATCAATTGTTGAAAGGATTGCAACATATGGGTCTAGAAAATGCACAAAAGGAACAAAGACCTGGCGTCGAAGTTGCAGCGTATCCAGACTACAGCATATAAATAATTACGAAATAATAAGAAGGATGAACTTTCCAGGAAGTATTATAAGATGCAATAAAAGCTAATATATTACTTTACTATGGGTACATTCTAAGATAGGTGGTGGCCGAAAAGGTTGTGGAAATGGGTACCACCGGAAAGGAAAAAACGAGGAAGGCCACCTAGGTGATGGAAGCATAAAATTAATGAAACTGTGAGAGTGCGTAGAATTTAAAAACATGATTGGCATGACGAAGTAGAGCTTGTGAAGCAGAAGACCATGAAAGCTATTCAACGTCTGGGTGCTGCAACGATGTGAAGGTAGAAGATATTTCTATTACTATGAGAGTTACCTAAATATCGCTTATATAAAAGTTGTAAGCACGAAGATGATGCACATTACTAAAATAGTTTTGATTATACAGGGTGTCTCAAAAAGTGTGACAAATAAAACTTCCTTTTTTTAATGGAATGCCCTATATTTAGATAGCTTAAAAGTTCTGAATTGAAGCAATAATCATTTTGATATAAGTTATATTGGTCTAACGTTAACTGTTTTGGAGATAATAACGATTTTAAACAAAAAATTCTGAACTTAGGCTGCTGCTGTAACAGAAAACAATTGAATGAAGCAAAACTTTACCAAATACCTTTTTCGTGAGTTACCTTTTGAGTCTATAATAGGGTGCTCAACATATGCAAATTTAATAATTTAGGATTTTTAAAAATGGAACACCCTGTATATTTCTATACTTTAAGTAAGCCCTTTTAATGGGATTTATTTTGCTACATAACTTCATACCACTAAATTCAACTGTTTTTCAGATTTGCTTATTTTAGCATAAAAACAATTCAAGCCCTTTAAGATGTTTTATTTATGGAATAAAAGACGCCGCTAAAATGATAATATAAAGCATTGAGCTCTCCATAAAATTATAAAACCATGTTTAAAAAATATAAATCCAGGCATTGTTGATAAAAGAAGTAGTAAACACGAAAAAACGAGGATATTTTGATTTCAGGATCAAATAACACCAGATTTAAAAGAATCAAAAGGGAAAACACTAAAATCCTATACGTAATTACTCTAAATGTTGAAATATTTCTCTTTCTGTTCTCTGGGAATTAAAGCTATACAGAGAGCTCATAATTTCCAAATACAACAATTTCAATTTGTTTGAATAGAGCATCCTGTATATCTCTATACTTCTGAAAAGTACTTTTAATGAGCTTTTTTCTGATCTTTTATTTTCTGGCCCTAAATGCAATCGCTTTCCAGATTTAATTGTCTCTTGTTTTTGTTCGTTTCTTCTCTGGATTTTTCACATTAGTTGTCATCCTTTAATCCATCTGACTTAAATGTGTTAAAGTACGGATGGGGCCATACTTATATATAACAGCAATGCGATAACATGACCAACAAAATGGAATGCTTGAGTAAGAAAGAGATGGCCATAAGAAAAAATTATTTTAGAGTGCATGTGTAGTTGACAAATGTCAATTAAATTAAACGTCAAGCCTTCTCGCTTGTTTGATACTATGTTTATCTCTTTCTTACTCAAGCAATACGTATTATCTTCTTGTTCATGTTATCTTATTGCTGTTATTAGTGATGGGCTTATTCGAATGAAAAATAACCGGTTATCCGGTTATTGAAATAACCTATGTAACTCGGTTTTCGTTCCAAGTATTCGAATGAAAAATAACCTCATCCTGATACGTACTACGTACCGTATTTCAGCGACCTGTGATCGAAATTCTGTAAATAATACGTCATTCATAATTCATAACCATAAGCAAGGCAGATTGTACTGAAAACACCATTTGGGCCTTTCGCTCTACGGTTTTCTCCCTTGCTTCCTTGCCGGCTGAGGCTCGCGGTCGATCCGCCGTCATATGATATGAACATAAATATATTTTTTGCCGCCTTTAACCCGGCCGATCGATAAACATAAACGTTTTACCACTGTTTTTTATTGCGATTCGCAAGCAGTCCCGCATATTTCTTTCTTTCTACACTTCTTAATAAATACCTCTTAATTTCCAATACATAACACATAATGTACGTACATATTATGTTTTGGTTATAGATCGGAAGAATGTAGGAGTAATCGAGCTAATGCAGAATAGCGAGTCGTAAAACTCATACAAATATAACAATATATTATTAATTATTATTATGTATATTAGTATAAATAGCCAGCAATCGAAAACAATAAAGGTGTACCCAGATAAATTTCATTCATATCCACAATTACTTATTGCACAAACTCCTTAGAAATCAAATAAATATCATTTATACAATTATTATAATTAACGATTAACTGAGTTCCTCTGATATCTGCAAGTTACGATGCCGATGCAGATGACGCTGAACCGCGTAACCGGCAAACCGGCGAAATCGAAACGAATCGAGAGCCAAAATTTATTCGAATGATTATTCAAATAACCATTCGGTTATTAATATCATTCGAATGCAAATAATTCGGTTATGAAAATTGCCCGGTTATGCCCATCACTAGCTGTTATATATAATTGTGGCCTATCGGTATATTAAGCAATGCTTGACAAAGGATGAATCGCATCAGAGAGTTATCTAAGTGTACTTCAGTATCTGTCTCGACTTATCAACATACATTGTTGATACAGAGATACATAATAATTAAATATAAATCTGTTTGCCAGATAGGTAAGCTGCTTATGTTTTTGTCTTGAAGGAGCCGGGCTACAACTTTTGACATGGGTTCTGATATTTAAAACATATGCTCCACGAATATTTCCGCCTTGCATTACTTATTGAGAATTTCTGTTATAACAAGTAAGAATTTTTCAAGGAAGTATATTCTGGTGTATCTACTGCCATACTAAAATTATGAATTTATAAGGCAAAGTTTTAATTAAAGCGCATTTTTCTCCCTGCAATTGAACTGTTAGTGTAACAAAAATTCAAATTTATTCAAAATTGAAACAGTGGCTAAATATACATATAATACTTTCGTATTATCACATAAATTAAACTAAATACTAACGGAATGTATATTTGGGCGGCGCGGAGTCGGAAACTAAACGCATTTGTAATTTTAACAAACTGCGGAATTAATATATGCTAGAAATTAAGAAAAAAGTTGCACATTCTTAAATATCTAGCGCAAGATTTTTATAAAAGAGAAGCTTATATTCTATCTAAGCTATCGATCATGCAAAATGTAATAAACTACTGAAGCCGATGTACGTTGAGATATACATTTTTATAGAGCTGCGAGCACTTGGAAATAATTTCTGCCAGAAAATAAATCATTCAGCTTGACGTGCATTATAATTTTATGAGCTACTTCTTCTAAGCCACTCCAGCTGCTTTAAAATAAAGTATACAAAGGTGCATTAGCAGCAGAGCAGCACCAACATTACAGTTTGTGGTATGCATCGAGCCGGAGCTGTCTACTATGTAATATCTGTTGGCTGAAGTATGATTTAGTACACAAAGATATTCTCATTCTGCTTACGAACATGCATCAACATCTTAATTAAACTAATTGTCCATCACACGGAAAGCTGTTAGAACTGACGCCTAAAGCTGGCTGAGCTAAATAGGTATGACACAGTAATGAATTAACTTTTAAATATCTGCTGCTGCCATCTCAGCACTTCCACGCGATAACTCTATTTCAAAATTTGTGGCACTGCTCCCCTTGTCCTTTGTACGAGTATTACACATACGCGTATTTGAAAGCTGTTATTAATTATTTTGTCTTATCGAAACCGCAGTCATTAATTTTCCTTGCTCACTATTTTCTTGCTTCGTCAGTTACAATATTTCAACGTGACCAACAAGTTATCAGTGTGATATATTAATTGACCATTGATTTCTTTCGCTTTTCGCCAGGGCTGAAACTGAGAGTGTACTTGTGCTCCAACATTATGTGTGGTATTAGAAGTACACGCACTCAAACATAATATATCGGTGCTGACGGTGTTAAGAAATATAAGATTTTGGTATCGTATTTCATGACACGACTAAATGCTTGAGGGAGTTTTGAAATTGACAAGAAGGTATTTAAAAAGTTATTTTTTAAAATTAATTCAAAAGATTACTTTTTATGATAAACGAATACTCACTACCAAAAAAAGTTTACATTGACTTCCATTGGTACTTTTTACATTTTGGTTTCTTACATTATACTTTCAATCTACCTAAACCTAATTAATCCGAAGAATAAGTTTTACTATATGAAAAGTACACATTAGGTTCAAAACGGCTTTTACACTTTTATTCAATATGACACAGTTCGGTAAAGAGGAAGAAAGGCTGCTTCATCTATCACGACTTCAGTGTTTAAATTTTTAGTGCCAGATTTTATAAAATTTACTCTCTTATCTCCGTAGTTCCCTTGTTGATGACGTAGGCTTAAGTAACTGCAGTTGAAATAAAGTATATTCCAGGAGTCTTGGCAAGGGCTAAATGCTACACTCAAAGCTACCATGTCCTTCAATTTAAAAAAAGCAGGATATGGTTTTGCAAGCCATGCAAAAGCGTGTCATATGGAAAGGGTTAAAAGTGGAATAACTGCAAAATATATCAAATGCTTTGCGTATGAATAGAGCGGACATAGGCATCGGGTGATAGATGCGCTTCTGCCTCAATGATCAGTGTACTCTGCGGTTCGGCATGAGAAGGAACGGGAAAAAGCCACAACCAAAGTACGAACCTCGTGAGAACACCATATCCGGACCTGGACAAAAATTAGTGCTGTTGTAGCCCAAGTTTTGTAGGCACACAAAACCTGGATCAACAACTGCGTTAATTGCGAAAAAACTGTGTGCCTTAAAATGAGTTATATGAGCCCATACAACTCGAACCTTGACACCAAACTAGCAGCAACGCCTTCATAAAGTGTTACATGGCTCTGGAAGGTATCTAGAAGAATAGCAAAGGTAACCGACTACTCAGCCGGAGCTGGTCGTGAGTTAAACAAGCGGCTCTAATTTTAAACTGTAAAAAATAAAGACGCCACTGGTTTGACGAAGTTCTTGAATCTCTTGTGTCCCAAGGAGTTCCAAGTGTTTAAGCGCACTTGGACAACTTGAAATGTATATTGGTGATGATGAGACCAAACTCCTAGCAGAGAACTGCATAGAACGATCGCCCATTTGTCTCACATTGAGAACCACCGTAGGTCCTTTTCTGTCTGCCCCCGACGTTGGTGGTTACCTCGACTACTACGATGATGAGTTGGTGCCTCAATTGCAGAAACCAATTCCTGATATTGTGAAATCGATTGAATTTTTCATCGGCCGCTGTAGCTGTTGGAGCATACATTTGCATGATTGTGGCAGTAAGAGGATAGCCTGAACTGCAGATCTGCCAGATACAGAGACGAAGCCCGTCACAGCTATTTGTATCTCCCATTGCAGACGACGAAACCCACCCATTGCGATGGTAGTTTCTGTCCTCCCTGGCATAGTAGACAGTTCAAGTGTTCCCGTCAAGGCCATCGCACCTCACCGATGCCTAATACCGAGATATTGAGCCTCTCCATCTCTTTCACCTGACCACCCTTCACTTCCTGATCTTATTACGAGTCCGGCCCAACTTCATTTCATTTTTGCCACTTTGCTTGATACATTATTACCGAATATTCATCATCGGCATTAAATTTTGAACACCCAGTAACAAAAGGAGTGGTGGAGAAACATCAAGCGTGCACAACAGCACGGCGGTTATCACCCAAATAACCAATCTATCCCAACGTGAATTTCAATGGCTAACTCAGTTTTAATCGGTGAGTGGGTGGATTCAATTTATTACAATTAAACAAACCACAATATGGATAAGGTCTAATTTTAAACGCCAGGTTTGACAAAGCCCCAAAGAAATATAATTTACTATGATTCAGTATTTCAAACCTAATAACTAGAATCGCACGGGATGCGTTGCAATAACACCTAACTGTTGCTATATTTTTGCTGTGGAGAACCTGAACTGCTAACACCTTTAATGTTGCTTCAAAAAAACAACCAATAACATTACATTAAGAACGATCAACATATTTGGTTTATTTTGCATTAATAAATAGAGACAACAAATTATCAATGTAACATGAACATTACCAACATATTAAAATATTTAATTAGCATGCATTAAACTGTGGAAATTAACTCTAAAGAGTACAAATTGAAGGATATTAATCCCAAACGTTGAAGCCGCGAACAGCAATACCATGATAAATGATAGCAAAGGTAAAATTTAAGTAAATCAATAATTCAAACACACATAGCAAGTAGTATCGGCTACGCAAATAGTAAATGTATAGATCAAACGGTAATACACATGAATTTCTTATATAGCATAAATTGTAATCATATTACAACTAGCAATTCACACAACGTTCACACATTCTAACATACGTTAGTCATAAATATGCTTACCTCGATGTTCCTTTTGGCAAAAACTCTACTACTGCTTGTGAAATCAAATAATATGTACATTTACTATTTGAAAAGGAAACGAGTACCTTCTCGCTTGCATTACGGAAATTGCTGTAATACTGAAATAACTAAAAATGCTTGATCGCGTCCTCCAGCCTGGATTCTAGCAATGGTTCGAAGATTCCCGCAGTAAACCTCTGCAGTATGTAGCGTCTTTGATGAACGATGTGCCGCTATCGTGGGAATTTGGTCCCTGCTCGCGTGAACAGATAATCTTCAGCAAACTAACAGGTATGCGCCTTCGGTAGAGTGCATTCCGATTTTACTTATGAACAGCCCAAAATTGGCGGCCTTGCGAGGAGAGCTAATTAATAATAAATACATAACGCATTAGCGAAAAATTTAGAGCAAACCTAAGCACGCAATAAGTTAACAAAATGTTGCATACATTCTACAATAGAAGCGCCAATAACTTCGATATCTTGCTTCATGCGGTTTCCTGACCCCTCAAATCCATGTTAGAATGGTCTTATAAGTGAGCGACTAGTTGTCCCCACAAAATAATTAACATAGCCAAACCAACAAATCCGTAAACCAACATTTACGACGAAAAAGTCCGCCACGTGCAGAATTACAATATCAGCTTTGGCCCGGGTTTCAAAACATGACCGTTCAAGATGCTTTCTGGTTGCAGAAGCAGGAATTAAGCTGGCAAGCTCGACTGCTCGCGCAAACGAAGTGCGTTCCGATAATGAAAATGCAATCGGCATGCGTTCGCAAATCAGAAATAATAATACTTTAACTAACGCAAAAGTAAACCGTAACAACATCTTCCACATCTGTTCGATTTATTACTTCTTTAGTTCTTACTCTATCTACCAAACGTATTTCCAGTATTATTTTCTCCACCTTGCTTTGAGTCATCCTTAATTTATATACTATTCTTTCAGTTTTATCAAATTTAGGTATCCCTAGAGATAACTGCAGAATTTGCGGACACATTTCCACATGTGTAGTTGACCAGGTGAGACGTAACTGTTATTGTATAGTTTTAGAGCAACCAGACCGTACTCGATGTGCTGTACCACAGGTGCGAGTGGGGTTTTATTATCCGTAAGGATCTCACTGAAATATATATATATTGAGATGGTTTTGTGCTCTCAACAATTCTGCTAGCCAATTGAACTAGAATACATTAAAAATCAAACCGAGGCACAAATTTAATTATTTTAATTGATAGAAGCTTAGCTTACTTTTATTGAGATAAATGCACTGATGGGTGCAGCTGAGTTTCACAATTTGAGGCAAAGGTAACATGAAAAGCTAGTTCGAAAGGGTTACGTTCGTGGGCTTAAATTTGACAAGGTTTTGGAAGTGCGGATGCAGTTAGATTGTATCTGACGATTGTAGCAGTAACGCTTGGAGTATTACGTTTATTATTGTACGAAATGGTTTGCACAAGTACAAACTATGAGCATTATAATAGTCAGAAAGCTAGGACCAAAATGGCAACGTAACTGAAGGGTACAGCAATGCAGTACGAGGATTAGACACGTTGCAAGACGCAACCGACAAGAAATGTTGCAAAAGACCAACCTGCGAATAGCAATGAAAGTGAACAAAGGACATTATTACGTGCATTTAAAACTACAGAACATAACAGTGCGGTTAAAAACAGTGAAAAGAGCAGAGTAAAGTAAAGTGCATTTATAACCTAAGAAAAAAATGTATTGAGCCTGTAAGAATTATTAATCCGGTGTACCGATTACATCAAAACATTGGCTCAATAAAAATGATCGTCATATATTACATACAGAACAAACAAAACACCGGATGAGTATGAACGGTACAAATTAATAAGAAATAGAGTAAACTCCTAAATAAACACACTGGAAAAAGAATATTGGGCTAACTTTACAATAGATATGCAACATGACCTTTACGGAGGCCAAAATAAAGTATGGAACATGTTGCAAAACCGAAAGAAGCCAATAAATGAATATATACCATACCAAAGAACGAATGGATATCCTATTTTAAGAGACTATACGAACCAAATGCAGATGGACTTGCTGAAGAGCAAGAAAATGAAAAAACCGAAAATTTACCGGACAATACATTATTGAAATTACACAGAAGATGTAGAAACCGCAATATCAAAAATTAAAAACAGAAAATCTGCAGGCCAGGACCTAATTAGTAACGATTTAATTAAATAGGGGGGCAAAGAATTAATTAGTGAACTAACAACACTATTTAAGAAAATTATTGAAACCGGAACTATACCCGAAGCATGGAAAACAAGCATTACCATCCCTATATTCAAAAGAGGCTATAAGGAAAAGGAAAACTAGAGAGGGATAAGTCTCCTAAACAATGTATCGAAAGTAATGACGAAGATTTTAGCGGATAAATTAACACATGAGATAAAAATGACCAATGAACAACAGGGTTTCCGACAAAACAGGTCTACCACCGACGCTATATTTATATTAGGACAACTAGTGGAAAAGTCAATAAAATTTAACAAACCACTATTCCTTTGTTTTATCGACCTGACACAGGCGTTTGACATACTTCTCTCTGACGTACTAAAAATTTTACACGAAAATAATATCAACCCTAACAAGGAGACAGTCTTATTCCCAAACTTTTCAATCTAATTATGGATCAGATTATCAAAAGCGTTAATGAAATGGAAGCTGAATATAAAATGGGAAACCAGGAGATAAGAATACTGTGCTATGGTGACGACGCTGTCATCGCAGCAGAAAACGAAGACGATCTACAGCGTTTACTATTCAGATTCAAAGTAACAGCTGAGAAATTTAAAATGAAAATATCCATGGAGAAAACAAAGTCTATGACCATTTCTAAAGATCATATTCAATGCAAACTAGCTATTGATGACAAGGTTATCGAACAAGTCATGAGTTTCAAATATTTAGGAGTCGAGATAAGCAGTAACAGAAACACTAACCAGGAAGCACGGATACAAGCAAACAAAGCTATTGCAGTCTCAGGCTACCTACAAAACCTGTGTACGTCCAATTTTAACATACGCTGCTGAAAGTCGCGCGGACACTTCCAAAACCAAACAAATAATGAGAACAGCGGAAATGAAGACGTTAAGAGCAATACGTGGTGTGACCCTACGAGACCAAATTAGAAGCCAAACCATACGCCAAGAGTGCAACACCCAAGATATTGTAAAATGGGTAAGAACAAGACGCCGACACTGGAGAGACCACGTCGACCGAATGGAAGATGATCGACTGGCGAAATGGGCAAAAACACAGCAACCAAACACAAAACGTCCAATAGAAAGTCCGCCAAAACGGTGGAAGGATTGCTGGACGTCCGTATCCCAGGAAATATGAACGGGAAAATTGGAAATTACAGGACATACGTCTTAAATTAAGTGTAAGAAGAGAAGAAGAATGATTAATCTTATCAAAACCTTATCCTATAAGTAAATTTTAAGTATCAAACTTTATTTCCTTTTAAACAATTGTGGTGAGATATTGGTATGATACGAGATTGTCTTTTGTTTAACAATCACGACAGAGGGAGCTATTAATAATTACCCAAGCTGTTAGCATTGTGTCACTTCAGCTCTCATAAAAAGGTTGAATTTGTTAATAAAACACATCCAGTTTAGTAAAAGTGTTGGTTTTATTTAACCAGTGAAGTGTAGGGCACAATTTAGAACCAGTTTTCCAGTATTAAAGTGCTGTATTTGGTGTATAATCGCCTTCGACAAAACCAAGCAAGTGGCGATCCAGGTTCGGCTACGTTTGGGAGTTCGATACCACCTGCAGGAGCGAGTTGGAGCCAAGTTGGTACCTTCAACACTTAGAGGGGCCATCCATGCAGTACATCAGGCAAGAATCCGAGACAACAGACGTTTTGCATAGAAGAAAACGAGTTGGCGTCCCCTGAGAGGTATAAGCTGCATCGAAACTTCGATAAAAACCAGGTATTTCCGCAAATTCTTCGCCAAGAGCTGGTTTATATCGCTAGGGTCGGCAAGATTGGGGTTTCCGCTACACATTGCCGCAGTTCCTTCTTGTCTAGAGCATCCCAGAACCCGGAGATTAACGTGGCGTCAGTCAAAATTGTAGAAATTACAGGAAAATCGTCCATTCGTTTGCAACTAAAAACAAATGAAAGTTGGCGTCAGTTACACGTCACGAGAGAACCTTACCTGCGGTAAATTTGCCGATTTTGGGATTGTTTAAAATCAAATTATTCCTGTTTGTGCGAGGCACACTGTTTCGTGTTACATGTAAAATTTTGAGGTTAGCTGCTGCAGATAGAGTTGTGGTGCGTTCACAAGTAAAGGAATCCTAATTAATTGGAGCTACTGAAATGAGTTTTCTCTACACAGTTTTTCTAATTTAGCGACCCAACCCGAGAAAGGGTTGTGATGTTCACCGAAGCAGCCTAATATAATAGCAGATAATTAAAATAAAATAAGGGCACCAAAGTCGTTCAATTTGCAGTAAAATATTTGCATTTTTAATAAGCCTAAGATCGGGCACAGGCAGCACTATCCTGAATACGTGAATTTAGGAGCATCCCGTCATTGTAATATATACATAAATTACATTATAGAGAGAGAAGAATGGTTATTCAATTACGTATGCACTATTAACTGTTACATACAGGTAGCTTCAAACATTTTTTATTTAAAGCATTAAGGCATATATATTTATTACATTTACCCTATAAATTAAAAGTCGAAGGACAATATTGATGTTAGTGACAACAATCTTTACCAATATTCTCAAAAATATTCAGCGTACGCCACTGAGTATTTGCTTGAAAATGCTGATCATTAATTAATTTCGGATATTAGTAATTGAATATGCATTAATTTATGTGATAATTATTATGATAGTTTCTAGACCTGTTAATATTAATCAGTACTTATCTAAACCACGCTAAATTTGTTGAATACGAGTAGAATTATTTAGGCATCTATTAGAGATAGTGTCAAACACTGCCATTATTTCAAAGCAGTTACGAAGCTACAGAACCGACAATGATTTAAGCTTATTAGATTATTATCTTCATATTTCCGATGAACATACAAAAACCTTTATTTTGTATCATATGAGTTTTTGATAGCCAATTACCAAGGAATTTAATTTAAAAAATATTATGCTACAAACCCAGCATATTATAAAGTAAAATTATAATAAGCTCTACATTCCAAGTAAATGTATAGTCATAGCAAGCTAAAAATATTTTAGAACATTAATGCTCGGTTAAGGACAAAAAAGTATCCACATCATACCGTTCAGTGATCGAAAATCTTTTATTCTAACGACAAAACTACGTATTTTGAATGTACACTTCTGTGCAATAAAATTAAGCACACGTCTTATGACTAGTTTTCATAATATTGTGGTTTGTATAATTCGGGTCTATTTTAATTGCCTAGCAGCAATTTCAATAAATGATAAAACACCTTTATTAAAAGACCAAAACTAAGACCCTTCGAAAAAAATACGCTATTAATAGATGCAGCAAAACCGTGTGTGCTTAATTTTATTGCACAGAAGTGTACTTTTTATAGTAATTCCGTGCTTGTTAACATACGATAAAGTCCACCAATAAAATAATAACAACAAGAAAAGTCTACATTTGTTAACTCTGATCGAAGAAAATCAATAGTAATATTTTTAAGCGTTGGGCTAAATACTGAGCGGGAAAATTATTACTGTGCAAAATTTCAAATGTTTAGTTAGGTAAGCATTCTAACTTTGATGAGGCTTTTTACATTAAGCGTAGATTGACTTTCTTCGGAGTAAATCTAAAATCGTTGCTGTCGTCGTTATGTTTGCTCACATTATAAAAACAGAAAGAAAAACAGATGCTAAATAGTTATTGCAAATATTAAATATCAATTAATGTAAGCTTAGGCTAGACAAAATATATTTCACCTCCTTCAGCGATTACTAATTTATAAATTACCATATCATCTGAGGAAACTACAACGATTATCTAGCTAACCATGAAACAATATCTATAATATGTTTTTTTATTAGTTATATTTTTCAATATACACTCCACTTCGATTCACTTGAGCTATTTGCCCTGCAATATCTTTATACTATGAGCAACAAAAAACTCTTCTTGAGTGTCAAAGTAGTACGCAATAAATAATAAATATTAATCCCTTTCAAAACGACGACCACTGATAGTTTTTTTTAGTAATTTCCACTTTACAAAAGTCGAGCGATGACGCATTTGAACTATAGGGAGATTGTTTAACTCAGTGAAGCGGTATTTTTAAGAACTATTCTAATTTTAACGGCGTTGTTCACAGTCGCACTGTCAAGGAGATGAATCTACTTTCCCATAAAAAATTGCAATTTTTTTTTGGCACCAGCTGAATGGATTTTTTTTTAATTCTGTAGCAATTGTAAAGCCTTGTGGCTTGTGGGCCTGATTTCCTACAGGTCCCAAAAGACAGTTGCCATAAATTTTCTAGCTAAAGGTTGAGTCCAACCTTGCTTTGGGAGACTTTACGTACCCATTGCGTAGACTATAATTTTTGTCAGAATCCTAGTGGTATATCCAGGGCTCATAACCAGTCACCATACTCATTAAGAAGTCAGGGTCACCTACAGGACATTTTAAAATGACTTGACTAATTTGCTGTCTATGCAGCTTTTATTGCGAAGACAACAATCTTTGAACACGTCTCATTGAAATGTCCTCCAAATATGTGGAGCAATATTATCAAGACTCTAGGTTGGCGTATTTCTCAAGATGGAGCAATATACAAGACTTTTAAATGGAGATCTGCAAAAAGCCTGGTTTCCACTGCGAACATCTATAGACTCTCACATTAAGGTCAATATTTGATTATGAAATATTACGGAATCTCCACACACTGCAATAATACCTACTTCCTTAGTCTTCAGACTACTGTTTTCCATCACTATTTAAGAACACTAACATTCACACAACACTTTACAAATAATTGAAGAAGAACCTTCATATGGGAATTATACGTCGCGAGCAACTGTGGTGAATATGATTAAGTCACTATTTGTCGTTTATGTTAGCGCTTACGTTTGTCAATAATTGTGATCGTGACCACAATAGGTAAATAATCATTCGAGCTTAGTTCAATATTGCGACACACTCCTAAATAAACACAGAATATGCAAGCGAATATATTGAAGTGACGAAAGGGGAAGTACTAACAATCGTCAAAACAAATTTCCTTCTACGCAGCGAAAGGTAAGCTAGAAAAGATCCTGGTAACTGTAGCGGTTAAGTCGTTAAGTATCTCCAGAAAAATTATTTTAAAACATATTAACAAGAAGTGCAAAATGATGTGTAAAATAAAATAAGTGATAAATCAAGCATCTTTAAAATATTATGAACATCTTTATACTACAACACTTGGCAGGGAAAGAAGTAGCAGTAGGACATTTACTTAGCTTTTATCTATTTCAGAAAAGCCTTGGAGATAATGGGTATCAATAAACCGTTAATAAACATCATAAAAGAAATATAAACTTACGAACTGATTGAGACAATGATGCTATTTATTGCCTCTCATATTTAATGTTAATCTAAAAGATGTCTTAGCACACTGAAAATATACAGTAGAAAACATTAACAATCACATTTTCAAACCTATTCTGCGCATTAACATGTGTTAATCACACATGACTAGTTTGACCTATAGTCCATGTTAAGAAGACTGACAGCCGTATTCATAGTCGTTCGCCAGCGGCTCGCCGGCGAGTCGCCGGAGTTTCGTTATGAATAGTATGTTGGCGGCACTGTACGTCTAAGTGAAATTCGAGGTTATCAGGTTAGGTTTTCCGTCAGTTTTGACAGAAATTGACACAAAATCTAACCTGCTAATCTCGAATTTGACATAGACGTACAGTGCCGCCAACATACTATTCATAACGAAACTCCGGCGACTCGCCGGCGAGTCGCTGGCGAACGACTATGAATACGGCTGTGAGTATTTAGTTACAAATAGTGATGAGTGAAACAAATATAATTCGAATGGATAACAACAAGTAGTTGGTACGTTGTTTTACTCAGAACTTCCCTCGCAAGTGGACGTTGTGACACTAAACAATTTTAAAAATAAAAAATAATAAAGGCAAAAATATCTTCACGTTTGTCGTAATACTGAAACAATAAAAAAACACTTGGTAATAAATATTATATAAATTTTCAAATTAAAAAGATATTACCGGCGAAGGGATTCGAACTTCAGCGCCTGCCAACGGAACAGCGAATGAAATTTCAATGATATGCGCGTAGCCCGAAGTAAAGCACGCTTTCGCTACTTTGCCTACTAAGTACAGCTCCGATCGATGAAATGCGGCTGCCTTAATTAGAACGCATTAATTGGTAACCTATGTTTTAGAACATTTATTGTGTATCTGTTGGTTCTCACTTTCGTTAAGGATAAAACCTGATGTATGTGCAAATTGCTATTTTTTTCTATTTTTAAGTTAAAGCAAAAGCAAACAAAATGTTATATTTTAAGGTGCTCACCCTGTGTGTATTTGTCCGAAATTTTCTCCGTTTCATGCCAGGAAGGCATATAATCTCCAAGAAAAATATAATCTTCTTGCAATAAATAGTATTGGAGTTATGCCACCAACAGACAGGCAGACAAACAGAATTAAGAAAACGTGTTTTTCGTCATCTAGGAACCCTGAAACGTGAAGATCAGGCCAGTCTTAAGGCCTATTTCAAGTAGAATTCGAGGAAATAGGACAAATAGGTAAATTAAAGTATCGAGGTACACTAATGATAAGAAACGGAGTAGTTAAAGAGGAACTTCGACCATTATAGAGAAATTAGGAAAGTGTTTGGGAGCCTCAAGTCAATATGCTGGAATAAATCCATATTCCTTACGACCAAAAACCATAAAACATGAATGGTCAAGTTCGTCTTATGTTTCGGCTACAAACAACGAATATAATTAATATGACGCAAAATGGACTCCAAGGTAGGGTATTTCGGTTCCGGGTACCCGGACTCTGACCCGCCGAGTCTAGTTAGGAATACTTGGACCCTATACCCGGTCTAAGACTCCGCGATACCCGAGTCAAAGTTTTTATTTTTTTTTAATATTAGCTACCTACTTGTAAAATTGTACGTATATTGAATGGATTTTATTGTTTTAACTTTATTATAAAGTATGAAAAAGTTATTTTCATCTAGTATGGCTATGGAATATTTGCTAATTAATGAATGCAACTATGTTTATATTGAAATGTCAAACTTAACATTTGATTTTTAAGTGACTTATGAGTTGGATAGAATATTTCCTAATTTATGAATGCAACTATAACTCACATAAAAATCAAATGACAAGTTTGACATTTAACTATAAACGTAGTTGAATTCATAAATTAAGAACGATTCCATAGCATTACTAGATAAAAATAATTTTTGATTATACTATATTCATATACTATAACTTTACTACAGAGTGGTTAAAAAGAGCTACTTTCATTTACTTTCAAAGTGCATGTTAATGAATTATTCAACAAAATGAAAATTGTTAGAAGTAAGACCCACTTAAAAGTGATTTATCCTTTATTTTTTGCAGAAAAAACAAAAATACTACTAGAATTATGTTTCAAATAATAGGGAATATTAAAGATAGTGGTCCTGAAAAAGGGCTATTTATTGCTTCTCTAAAGTAAGTGTCCGAAGTGATCACCATTTTGTTGAATACATATTGCCACACGACGTTTCATGTTGTCGAAGATATGCTGCAATTTGAGCTGTGTTATTTCGTTGCATTTAATTCTAATGCGATCCATCAGCTCCTCCAAGTTATTAATTCTTTCTTTGTAGACCTCGTTTTTAAGATGTCCGAAAATAGAGTAATCCAATGGCGTAAGATTTGGTGAATTTGCTGCCCAAATTCCTCTGCTCAGTACTCGGTTGGGAAAAACTCTTCAAGAAATTCCAAATTTTCTCGAGATGTGTGTGCCGGGGCACCATCCTGCTGGAAGTAACCTCCATTAAATTCATCGGGGTGCACTTGATCCAAAAATGGCACTAACAACTGTTCTCGGTAACGCTGACCGTTGATGGTATCATGGAAGAATATTGGTCCTATTATCCTACGACGTCACACGGCTATCCATATTCCAACTTTAACCGGATGTAATCTTGTAATTCTGTAATTTTGCTTATTTACATATCCACTTAAGTAGAACCATGCCTCGTCAGTAAAGAAACTTAAATCTAGAACGTCATTGTTGTTTAAGTTTTCCTGAAAAAAGTTACAATGTTGTACCCGACTAGCATGATCTCTTGGTCGGATTTCATGCACCACAGACACTTTGTACGGATGCATGTGCAGTCGTTTCTTCAAAATACCTCGAACACTACTAATAGGAACACCCGTTTGAGCTGATATACGACGTACTGATGTTTGCGTATTTTGTTCGACAAAAGCCTCAACATTTGCAATGACATTTGGGTCAATGCGCGGTCTTCCAGAAGATTTGCCTCTTTCTACGCTTCCTGTCCTCTGAAACTTTTCCACAACGTGAAAATGCTTTAAAGCCCACAGATTCACCCACATACCGCCAAAAACGAAATTCGACTTTTTTTCTCCATGTTTATGCGAACATCCAATTTGCTACAAACGTATCTCACCTTTACACCCCTGTAACTTCGCCCCCGTGCATCGCAGACCCCAAAAATCAGCCTGTACGATTAGCGTTGGTTTATCCTCTTTCCAACTAGCCCCAAATCATGTATGGATCTTCCAAATAGTATGCGATGTAACAGCACCGAACGCTTTTATGTCCAAAAAGTCGTTTTAACCCCTGTATTTTCGCCCCCTCGTATGTTACATTTTCATAACCTCTCTAGAAAGTTCGATCTTAACGAGATTTTCAAAATTACACCAACAACATGCACCTGCAATACTTACAACTTGCAAAAATTCGTGAAAACTGCTCACTTTCCAAGCGTCACATAAATCGCTTCTGGAGCCCCATACTAGGGGCATACTTCTAGTTCGTTAAACATTTTCAACGTTAAAAAATTATTTGTCACTCTACCTGCCCCAACAGGTAAGTTGATATGATTACTAATAATTTTAATACATCGAAATCGCATTCCATCATTCTGAAAGCTGTAACTATAGAACAATGTAAGACCGGATCTATGTTTATAGGAACTTTTTCTCCCTTTTCAATCACAGAATCCTGTGTACATATAAAAGAAATTCAAATAGATTTTTCACCCGAACCTAAAAATAAGAGAAAAACTTCATGGCAATATTTATTAAAAGCGACAGCTAATTTTGGTAGAATCCTTTACATATTTAGAGTAAAGGTCGGATAGTGGCTTTACACCGACCCCTATATTAAACCGCATAATTTCCAGGTTTGAAATCCTTCATGCCAGTGGAGTAAGTTTGACCCCGTTGCAAGAACTTTCGCGCCTTGGGCTAACATATTCATGAACGGCCTACCGCCGGAAAGTTAGTTAAAACTTTTAGGAAGTTCTTGTAGTATTAGTGCAACAACATTTTCTTAAACACCTTCGGAAATTTTTGATATGTGATAGTTGTTTTGTACAAATGAAACTTTAATGTCTCTTGGCGGGTAGTGTGGCCTTCGGTTTACATGCATGTTGCTGCAGTTCTATCTAGAGCATGCAGTTCCAGAAAAATTGTACACAATTTTGCATTTTTCAGTCTAAATCGAGTAATTTGGAACTTGTCCACTGCACAAACACAAGCGAGCCAATTTTCGCTTGGCTTCGTTCTGTCGCTCTTTTAAACACGGAATCATTTTTCAGTACTGCTCTGACGTACGCATTTGTTTACTTTTAATTTATTTTATTTATTAGCGTATTTTAGAAAAACCAAACAATAGGCATAGATGAGTTAGAAATAAACGCTTTGTGATATAAAAACTGATGATTATTAAAAATCCAATAAAACAAATTGGGACGAGAAACCGCAAAATTTGCTTTTATTCTGATAAGTCTTCGTGCAAGCACGAAAACTAGTTTTGAGAAATTATTTCTTTGTTTGCTTCTTTTTGGTTTATATTAGTACAAACTCGAAGAACTTGCAGTTTCCGCTCAGAAAATTAAATTAGGTCGTACGAAATTAACAGCCCAATAAAAAATTTAATAAATGTTTCTTGTCGAGGTTCCGCAGTTGATGGGTTACGTTTGTGCGAAGAAATGTTTTGCAGTTAGCTTTAGCGCCGCTATTGTCCTATGCAATATTACGCCATTTAAGAAGGACTAATTAAAAGACGCCAACCTGGCTCTTGTAGAAAATTAAAAGATAAATGCAATATTAATTGCAGTTTACTTTGTCCAAGATAAATAACTAGTCGATGGCCAGTTATAATCGTACGATGCCAACACGCAGTTCATATTACACATTTTTTAATGGAAAAATGACATATTGTCGTATGTGTGCTGCGTTTTTTTTAAACACACCGGTTTCAGTTCCGAATGTGCATCTAAAGCGTTTGTAGCAATTACAGCTATAAATTGCCACATAGAAAATTTTATAATAAAGTATTTCCATAAACGTAATGTTTTTTATCTACTTTGTTGTCATAGTGTGGTTATTATAATACCGAAAACAGTGCTATGATAGTCTATTGTAACACTGTTTTTGTATTGTTATTTTCGTATGAAAAACGTTGAAACAGCCTACCTTGTTTTAGACAACTGAGAGATTGTCACCTTTATGAAATATTGAAATTCAAAGCTTTTGATAATTTTTATGCAAAGTAGATAAAATAGTGTATTATACTCGTTTAGTTAAGAGTCATTGCAACACTCGCTTCATTCGAGCACTCCATGCCGCGCTCGTCATTTCCAAATCCACTTGTGCTCCGGTAGGCTCATTTATTAAACTAGTATAATAAGATACTGCTATCTACTTTAACATATCAACGTGGTTATTAAAAAACGCAATACGGTGCTTAATAGAGTCTATTAAAGCACAGTTTTGCAAGTTTTTTTTATATGAAAAACATGGACACAGCCTCTTATTTTAGACAACTAACAGATTTTCATATTTGTGAAATGCCAAAATTCAATGTTTCTGATTACTTTTATGAAAAGTAGATAAGATGTTGTATTCCAAGCTTTGCAGAGAAATTTTTAGGTTCTTGACACAATGTAAAACTCGACCTTTGGCCTCGTTCAACTAAACACGTCGCGTGCTTAAAACATTTTGCATTTTGTATCATAAACAGCTATTATAATTGACGTTTCTTGGTTTAAATTTAAACGTTTGGAAGTAGCGAACGATTATGTTAGAAGATTAATTACATCTACCTTTAAACATGGTCTAAAATTATAAATTTAACAAATCTTTACTTTAAAAATCTCTGTCAACTATTAACTGTATTATAACACTGACACATACCGTTATTAAAAGAATAATATTTACTCTGCAGTAAAAGAAGTCTCTATACATGTTTCAGTTGTTCATTGTAGATTACGTGAGATTATTTGAATTAATATTTTATTAGTTTTACTGAAAATAATGATTCACATACGTTGCAATAGTTTTTAGGGAAGTTGTCAGATTGCAATTTAAAGTTACAATCTCCATATAATAGTCAGAGATAAAAAATAAAGTTCCAGGACTGAGAATGTGGACAATTATATA
Source organism: Agriotes lineatus (assembly GCA_940337035.1). Taxonomy (NCBI): domain Eukaryota; kingdom Metazoa; phylum Arthropoda; class Insecta; order Coleoptera; family Elateridae; genus Agriotes; species Agriotes lineatus. The sequence continues at coordinate 86,746,188 of OW679194.1, read as the reverse complement.
CATATACGGTCAGGTGTTGCGAAATCAGTCAAAAACCGGAGTAGCTAAGTTAATGAAGAAAACATACAACACATGCATACGTGACGTACAATTTATATCAGAAACAATGCGAAATAGGAAACATGGAACTAGCGCTAGTATATATGCTCCAACAGATGACTATACAGGTAATAAATTATTACTAAGAATACCTACTACAGCACTTTAAATAGCGCCCTAGATGAAATCAAGAAACACCAACAGTTAACACTTGCAGGCGGTCTAAATGCTAAAGTTGGATCGAGACAAAAGAATGAAGCTGTAGGGCAGTATGGAGTTAAGGGTTAACGACAGTGGGGAAAGGCTAATTAATCTATGTAAAAGCTAAAAATAAATACCACTTCCTAAAATAGTAAACAAACATAGCTATACATGGGAGAAGCTTTCCACAATTCCAAGTTCAATCATAGCCCAACTGCAGCTCCGATCATTGACCATTGATTGCTCACATCCTACCAAAATATTACGGGACGGCACAAATCACAAAACTAAAAAATAATTAGGTGAATGATCTGAACAACAAGCCCCAGGTAATTAGATATAACTTAAATTTGCTGCAAGACGATAGTATTCGAGACATACACCACCCGAGTACGACTATACTAGTATTACGTAACAGGACAGTAGTAGATGATGGGATCGAAGTTCACCATTGCAGCATATTAAATACTATCCATCAAGCTGCCCGAGAAACTTTGGGAAAGATCATCGATAAACCAAGGCGAAGCCAAATTTGGTATGCTTTCGACATGAAAAGAGTGGCAAAAGAAAAAACAAGCATACAATAATTAGTTGATGAATCAAAAGGTAGAGATAGGGTGGATGTAAAAGACTTAGTAGAGAAGTTAAAAAAAATCGAGAATCAAAATACCTAGTTAATATAGAAAAGAAAATGTATGGAAATGAATGAACTAATAAATTGGAGAAGCAGGGTCGACGGAGTTGTAGAGGTGCTTGAAGAACATGAAAACCTGAAATGGTGCAAGAATAAGTAAATTACTCGTAATATAGAACATTGGTTGTCACATTATTTATTTATTTATTGTAACATCTCTAACAGGTGTTACCCTTATTACAAGAGATGTAGTATATATGAAAACCTTCTAGCAAAAGATCGAGACCAATTCAAGATAAGCGAAATTCTTACAAGTTTACTAAGAAATGATATTCTGACGTTCTCCGAGGACGAATTATAAAAATGCTTGGAACAGAAAAAAAATGTCATGGCTGCATGACCTGGTGATATCGGTGCAAAACTAATAAAAAACTACGCTCAGCAATTGGTTAAACGCTCACCGAACATATCAATACTTGTACACGAAGGAATAAAATTGCAAATCGGTGGAAATCAACGTATAAGGAAGGAGAGAAAAGAGATAAGAACAACTACAAAGGGTTACGTTTTCAAAGTACCATCAACAGATTGTTCGCAAAAATATTAAACGAAAAGTTGAAAGAACTTACCTACAGAAAATAAAATCAGTGAGGAACAACAACCACACACTTTCTTGGTAGCTTGTTCTTTGTGTTAAAGGTACTGATTACTAATGAAGAGCCTACGTTTTGAATGTTGTCTACAGATAAATTACTCGGCATGATCCAGAAATTTCAAAAGTTAATGTGACATAAAAATAAAAAAAAAATACTAGGTAATATTTTACTAATTATAAAATTTTCACCATTATCATGAGATGTTTGGTATCATCTGTTTCAGCTAAACAAGTCTCCACATTTTCTCTTGTTGAGACTTTAATCTTTTTGGCAAAAAAACTTTTGAAATTATTATTAATTTTCAGAATTTGTCAAAACATTGAAATTAAGAAACTACTAAAATTTGGAAATCTCTCAAAATTACAATGTCAATAAATTAGGTTTTAAAAAACAAAATCTTAAATTTTAATCTTATTTCGGCTGGAGAAACAATAGTATATATGCGTGAGGAGGGAATGCTATTATTCCCTCGGTTTTTTGCAGACATCGGGTTTCGCCCCCTCGCCTCGCTACAATTGCAGCTCTGCAATAATTATGCATTTCCCTACCGCGATGTATCATCTACTATTGTAAAATAAACCAGATATTTAACACAATCAATGTATGCATCCAAGAGGCTACGACAGGCTGTAGCTTATTATCTCTCTGGTTTAGCATCTACTTATAATGTGACAAGAATGGTCCAATATAGTCTCTTGCATTCCTATCATCCGTCCGAATCATTTTTCGGTTTTTCGATTCTCTCTAATCGTCTTGTAATTTATGTGTTTGCAATATGTCCTTTTCTCGATGATAGTGAGCTTCTTCGCAGGTAATTCATTTTGACTGCATTAATTCTCCTTTTTAATATATTCCGAGTTCACTGACCAGATTTCAGAACAGCACAGTATTGACTCGACAAGCGTCTTTCTTACGTTTCTTGGTTTTATTTCAAATGCATTTATCTTATCATACGGAATTCAGGCATCCTATAACTTTCCTGCCTTGTACAATTTTTTTGTAATTTTATTTGGCCTGAATCCATTTGGTTTCGTAGTTCGTAGATAATAATTAGATTGGTCTATTTGTTTTATTTCTATTTCATAATTTATTTTGTAGAGGTAGCAACATCTAAAATCTTACCTAACTACAACCTAAAAGGTGTGTTGAAAACGATTGGGTATTAGTTAACGTCAGGACACATTAAACACTTTACGCATCTCTTTTCTTCTCAACTAAGATTAACCCTCACTAAAATGTACCGGTTACTTGGATACAAATCTAAACTCTCCCTAGACAACAAACTCCTGCTCTACAATACGATAATCAAGCCAATCTGGTCTTATGGTGTCCAGCTCTGGGGGACTGCGTCCACCTCCAATATTGAAATTCTAGAACGCTTCCAAAGTAAGGTGCTGAGCATGATAGCGAACGCGCCCTGGTTTGTGCCAAATACGATCATCCTAAGAGTCTTCGTATCCCCACAGTCAAAGAAAAAATTCGCCGCTTCAGCTCCCAACACAGTACTCGACTTAAGGCCCATCCTAACACTCTCGCAACCGATCTTATGGATCTACCCAATAACAACAGACGGCTACACCGACATGTGCCGATCTGCCAACCAGATTTTAAATATCTAGTTATTTTAAGTTTAGTTGTAAGTTGCAGTTTGTAAGGCTTTTCCCATTGTCACATAAGGCATATGAGCCTATTTGTAATAGAAGTATGCTATTGAGCACGCTTCTGCATATCGATTATATTATCACACAAATTTGCTGAATGTTGTACAGTTGCAAATAAATGGGATCTTAAAAAAATAAATTAAAAAAATCTTCTCGTTTTTCTTCTTTATCTACTAGACTCAAGGACTATTTTTTTCAGAAGAGTTATTCATGCAGGTCTGCTGATGGGCCACTTTTCAATAGAACTTTTCGATGCAATATGACGTTGATTTTGTCTTTACTAAACTATTGGTATATGCCCTCTCCTAACAAATGTTTTAATAAATCTTGTATTTATTTCGAATGCCTTGGTTCGGTCAATATAATTACCAGCTATTTTTCTTAGATTTCCATTTTCACACTTCTTGTTATTGTGTTTTGTTCATTATTGTGTCTATGGTTTTTGTCATTATAGTCGGTTTCATCATTGTGTATTCTTACTTTACTCTCCGCAGTCCTGTGATTGTTAATGCCAATTATATAACCCGTCGGGGGACATTGTCAGCTACAATATCACAAAGACAGTGATAATTACGAAATAATTTTATTGAAGTTGCTTGGAAACAGCCCAACACCAGCGGCGGAGGGCTGTTGCCTAAAAGCAACGTGCTTGAGGAAGTTGTAATGAAATTATAAGTGTTTGTCAATGGTCGAGGCATATTCGGTTAGACTATTTTTGCCCTTGAAACTATTTATTTACATTTATTTAGTGGAAGTGCAATTATGACAAGAATATGACATCTTAAAATACTTCATTGCGAACTGTCAAAAATTTGAAGTAACATAGCAACCCGAACTGACGGCTGTACACAAAGTGATAACAACCCATGGGTAGTTTTCAATGTCAGGATAATCTAATTGGTTGATTTTGCCCACATGACTAGAAAAGATTAGATTTCATTGTATCACTAATTTCACAAAAAATTGTCTGCGTTACAGAAGAGAAGAATAAATGGCAGAAAATGTGACCCAACATGTCCATATACGGTCAGGTGTTCCGAAATCAGTAAGAGATAAAATCAACGCAACTGTATTAATCAAGAAAACACACGGTAAACGGGTATATGAGAAATATGGAAATAGTGGATAGTGGTCGTATACGTTCCCACAGACGACTCCATAGATAATGCTAAGAATACGTTCTAAATAGATGGGACTAAGAATCACCAAAAGTTACTAATTGCAGGCGATCTAAATGCAAGGCAAAACGATAAAGAACTAACTATAAGTCAGTATGGCAGGTGCGAAATAACGGCAGTGGGGAAAAGGCTAATCAATCAATTTAAACAATATAGATTAAAAATAGAATTTCTAGAATCATATACAGTCATCGCTATACATGAGTAAAGCGTTCCACAAATTAACGGTCAATCATAGTCGAACTGCAAACTGCAGCTCCAATCATTATCTATTGACTACTGACATTCTACTAAGATCTTACACGAAAAGTCAAAAAACAAAAATGTGAAGAGTGTTAGATTAAAGATCTGCTTACAAACACCGGCCGTTAAACACGATCTGGATTAAATTGTCCACAAGAAGCAAGTATTCGTGGCTTATACAATTGGCGGCTGATTATATTGCTTAACAGGACAGCTGTAGATGAAAACATAGGTAGAAGTTGAGCCTAACCCCTTCTCAAACGTTGTCCACCAGGCTACTCGAGAATCTTTTAGAGATCAATAAACAAAGACAAAGCCAAATTTGGTGTGTATTTCCTATGTAGAAAAAGTGGTAAATAAAAAACAAGCATACAATAATTGGTTGTTGAATCAAACAGTAAAGAGATGGAATGGATATACGTAAGAAGAATAGAAAAACAAATTACCTAATTTTGGAAAGATAATATATGGATATTTATGAACTAAATGGAAGATCAAGGTCAATGAAGGTATGGATAAGCTTGAGAAATATGAAAATCAACAATAATTAAGAATCTGCATTCAAATTTATATAGAAGATTGGACACCATTTAAAATTTGCTGATGAGCAAGAGTATTAAGTGTTTACAGTACCATCTGCAGATTATGGAAGAATATTAAACAAAAAGTAAAAAAAATACAGAAAATAAAATCAGTGAGGAACAGAGTGGCTTTATAACAGGAGAGCACTAGATGCGTTCCACAAATGTTAAGATGGAAACCACCGAAGAAGTGCACAAAAGGAAGACCAAAGCGATCTGGCAATGCAGACACGTGGTCCAACTGACGAAAATGCAACAGGCTAAACGTGCCGCGTGGTGGCATGAGAAGGCGGCAAGCATACTTGTGCAGGTATCATAAAAAATATGCATAAGTAAACTAGACCTCTCAAATATGTCAATGTACATATATATACGAGAAGCTAGCTCCACATATTATAGTATATCGCAGTAAGTAATTATGACAACCTCAAATGACGACAGGAATAATCATACTGTTTGGCTTAGTAGGAAATTTGCAATTGTATACAAAATTAAGCAGCATATGTGTCAGGTTATCTTATTACTCCTGACTATATTTTAACTTTTAATTAGATTACGTAATAAAAGCATTACGAAAAGCAATTAGGGATCACCTAACAAGTTTGAAAATGTTAGAAAACTGAATTATGATTAAGCAGCCTGTCGCAAATACATTGTAATTATCATAAAATATTATTAACTTCTGTACATGCTACACTTTCGATGACTTAAATGGCAAACTTCAGTAATATACACCTTACGGCAGGTTTTATTGTTTAATCATACAGTAATCTATCAAATTAAAACACTACGAAGGGTTTTTTATACAATAACCTGTGAACTTATAAATGCTATTTATCAATCTAAATATTTTCCATTAGTTTTCAGTAATGTAGAAACCAATTCTTCCTATTTAAGGCTCGTCTTATAAGAAACAAAAGTGAAAAGAAGAATAGCGTATAGTAATATATTTTAACACCTGCTATATTCCAAATTTCTAAACATTTTAACGCCTGCAGTTAGGCAATTTAGGTTGAAATTGCCTATAAGAAGTTACACTTTTCGTCTTTCGCTTTGATACCGTTAGGCGGCGCTCTCACCTCAATTGCATTTTCGTGCAACATTCTGTTGCTTCATTGTCATTGGTTAATGTTGACCTAAATGTCCCTGCTTGATTGCCATTGGCTAATTCTTACTTACATCCTGCTATGTATTGGTTGGATGAGTTGGGAAACTTTTATTTTCCGGATTCTTCGAGAAGCAGATATCCGATCTCGTCTTGATTTTGCTCTATTGAATCTCCAAACGTCTCATTCAATGTGAAATTCGATTTATAGTAAAATTGCCTTCTGATGTATTTCGTGAAGCGCTTAATCAGATGTTTGGTATTAGATAATTGTTCTATTGGGTTGAATTTTAAGATTTGTAAATGTTAATAAGAGATTCCCATGGGGGGCTTGCACTGCACTCCAGTTTTACAAGCTAATTCCATTCCGTCTTATACTGCCTCACATTTTTACCAGTTCTCCAGCGTGGAATTCCATTTGATTTCAAACGCTGGGTTCATCCTGCTCCGCAATTGTCATCGTTCGTTGAGTGGCCGCAAATGAGCTCCCCATTTCACCTCGGGCAAGCGATCGGGAAAGAAGCTTCGCTGAGAGCAACAGGTATTTAAGGTAGCCATTCGACCTCACACTATAGCCGACTTCGTCACCCTTGTATCTTGCATGTACGATTTCCACGTACCACATGGAGGCGTTACCGGGCCTTGTAAACCTTCAGGTGCTGTCATTTCGAAAGTTTAATCTGCTAATCTACCATTGGGTGTCCAAGTAATTTGAAAGTTGAAATTTATTTGGTTGTGTACTCCTTGAGTGCAAATATTTCAAATGTTTAATTTGTTTGGTAGCGTACACTTTGATATACAATTAATTTTGAAGTTAAAATACTAATGTACCAAGGGTGATCATTAATTATAGGTGAAATAACTAATAGATCATTAAAACTTGGTTATATTCGTTGTAAACTTGAACTTTTCAGGCTGTCACACGTACGAGTCAGACCTTGAGCTTTTTGGCTCTATTGGTAATTAACTAATCACCCAATTACACAGAGGTATATAATACGGTTCTACTGGTATTGTACGGGTTTCATGGAGTAGCGAATAAAAACTGCTCGTATATTGAAACAGCCGTGTGCCGCCAGACAACGTTCGGATGCATTGATTATTCATTGTTTTAAATGCTGCGATTAATACTTTAATGATACAATTAATTATTTAAACACTTAATTTACATCTAAATCGGGGATTATTCCAAAACTTAATTTTATTAGCCTTTAACTAAATCTAAATGTACGTACTACATTAAACTTACCTACAGAACCAATAAAGCAATTATATTCATAGTAATGTCCTCTGGTGTTGCGTACCGACTTAAGTACCACCTCTGTTACAGATTTCATCTGGTAGTAATAATTCTACAGCTGGTCAACAGCTTGGCGCTATAGGTTATCACTTTATAGCTAATCTAATTTATTTTATCGGAACCCTTGCTACAGTAGTAGACAACGGAGAATTCTTATTACAAGTAAGCAGCATTGTTCAACGCTGACGTAATTTTACCATTATGGTTATTGTTAATATATAAAGCATTAACACACTTAGATACGTAATGAACATCAGTGCTGAGGATGCTTACACAATAAAACTTTTTAAAAAGCAGGAAACAAGAGCAGTGTCTTCTTATTTAGTTTCAATAAAGAGAAAGTTGTAATACTCTCATCATGTTGTTTCTAACAAAATGTAGGTAGCAGTTTGGATTTATCAATTTAAAATTACTGCTTTAAAATGAAAACTCGGCAGGTTAAAGGTATAACTATTTATTTATGTTCAATCTACAATCGATGTTCAATTTATAAGTACAGACGCAATTTATAAGTTGTATGTCAAAAAGAATTAAACATATGCGTTTTAAATTTAATTAAAATGTAATATGATTCTAACTTCTGATCATGGGCCTTTCATTATTTCAATTGGATAAAGCCCGTCCATTTAAAAAATTTCTAATTCCATCTGTCAGCGTCACGTGCCCGACACGCGATGTGATTTTTACAAGCGACTCCGACAAAATAGCTTCCGCCCGGTAAAAACAAAAAACTGACCAAAGTGCTAAATTGCACTTTCTGTTTTAAAGCAGCAAAATCCAGAGCACCGCTTTACAACCACATATCTCCAGAAACGTGAAACTCGAGAAACTGCCAGCAGGTAGCCGACCGTCGACCTAACGGATTTTCAAAATATTCTAATCTCGGACCTAAACGCGTAACAAGGGAAATGCTTAGAAGATGTCGATGATCACCCTTTCATCTCTAACAGACCGAAGCAAAAAATTAGACGATTAATAGCCCTGGTTGCAAAGGATTTTACTTGCATACGAGTCTCAAATGCAAGAAGCCCTGGCCGATTTTTCCAGCACACCTGGCCGACATACGCTCCCACGAGCCCCGGATAACGACACCTTCAGTCAGGACGCTGGCCACAGCCACTAAACGCCTCCAACACCGGCCCCCCAAAAGCCCCAGCATCTCTCCCATCGAGACTCCTCCACCGAGCAGCGCACATTACAAATATTTTATTCCTCTCTAGGTTACCTTTATATATAAAACTGTCTATATTAATTTTAGATTTTAAAATAAACATGATATAAACCAATCGCTGTCTTACGACGGGAGCAGCAATCACCGCTCTTCTTAGCACCCTCTACCCTGAGCAAAACGGGTGAATGGACTTAAAAACTCCATCATTAACACCGGCCATGCCTCACCCACGTCTTCGCCGTTTGTGGTAAAGGTATGTCAGATAGATGTGTATAACAACCTACTATGGAGTTAAACATTTATTTGTATTTGAAAATATTTTGAAGAATAAGTAAATTTTGTCGTCACGTTAAAATGTTGACATTTTTATGGTTTTTGATTGTAACTCGAAAAACAAAGAATATATTCATTGAATTGCTAGGTTTGATTTTTTAGGATTAGCAGGGTAGTTTCCGCTAATTTGAAGTGCTCTATCATGAATAGTTAGCTGGACACTGTGGGTTAGGTTACTTTTTCTCGTGAGAACATCTATTCACACTGTCTTAGAGTTAGGTTGGTAGGGATGTTGCAGATGGTTACCTTTGTCGAGATGATGAACATATATCCACACTATCTTGGTATTAACTAGACCCTTGTCCTTGCTCCCTTAGTTTTCTAGAGTTCTAGAATTCATTGTCGGATTGACATTCGTTTTATAGGTTGCGTTAGATTTTACATCACTCGCTGTATGTTTTTTGGATTATTAGTGTTCTTATTTCGAATATGAACTGTTTTTGCGGTAGCGGTTGAAGACTGACGCCAATGATCGTTGAAAGGTGTTTTCACCAGCGTTTTTGTAGCCCTTCTCTTCGATCTTTTACTCTTCTATCTAAAGCTGGGTTGGTGGCTTTTAGGGATTGTGTGCTGGAAATGATCCCGAACCTTCTGTGCTTTTTCATGGTTTTCGTCAAGTTTGCGTTGACTATGCTACTACTGAAGTTTCCAGAATTTTGAAAAACCTTAAACCTATTATTTCGGTAACTTGTGATATGCAATTACTATGTTTTTTATGAAAATTGCTGGTTTACAGCAAAAGCTATTAGTTACCCCACCCATTACTGAAAGATTGACTTTTCAAATAGATTTTCATGCCTTAGGACACATTTAGAACAGGATTCTTTACCAAAAATCGCATACACTTATGTGTAACGTTTTGGCCGCTTTATGTTTCAGGTATGATGCCATTTTGTATTCATTGCACGTTACTTGACGTATTATGGATTTACTTCAGGCTTAAAAGTTATCGTTCTAGTTATTTTTCTGCTCCCTTCAAGGGATTTTCAAGTCATTGTCAAGTAATTCTTATGTAAATATTCTGGTGGTCTTAATTCCTCCTTCGATAATTGACTTAAGAAAGCACTAGTCGAACTGTTCTTAACACCTGCCCTGCACCTGACCAGGTGTGTATAGGTCAAAAGCTGTCACTAAATTTTGATGACTGCAGTCGTATATGCTTTATCCCCAAGCTATCCAAGTTGCTGTCAAAAAATATCTTTCCATGCAAATGTTGTTTCTATTGACATCCATGGTATCCTACTACATTCCAATTAACGGAACATCCGTTGTGTGTTGTGCCTCAAAGATTTAGATTGTCCAAAATGTTGATCCGATGGTAGTAATATTGGGTTTTCCTAGATAACAAAACAAAAATTTCAGAAAAAATTGGGAATTAGTTAGGGGTAGTTCTGCATTTATGAATAATGTGTTTATACCAATACTGTTTGTCATAACCTATCTAAAATTATTAATGTAGAAAAATTAATCTGTGAAGTGTTAGAAGCACCAATGTTAAATTGAAACTGTCATTTAAAATTTTCATATTGTGTCCAAAATATTGAAGGATTTATAAATTTGATTGTACTCGTAGGAAATTTTTAGCCATATGTTGTGGATTAACGTTATTTTAAATATTTAATATTGGTATTCAATTAGAATGTGTGGAGGAAACCTTGGTAGAGACAATAGAACGAAAAAGACTGAAATGGTATGGTCACTTAAAGAGAATGCCGGATGAAAGGTGGCCCAAGAAGATGCTGGAATGGATTCCAAACCGAAGAAGGAAACGTGGGCGACCAAAAACAACATGGATGCAAGGCGTGACAGAAGCTATGGAATGTAGAGGATTACATGAAGAAGACTGGCAAGACCGAGCTATATGGAAAAGGGCATGCGAGAAACGTCAACAATGATGTATTGAATAATTTTATGTAGAATTATTTACTCGCAAATATATATATATATATATAATTAGAATTAAAAAGTTGACGTATTAAGAAAACAATTAATAGACAATTCACTTTCCAGTAGGTACTTCTAAATGGGTAATTTTTTGCTATTTTGAACTTTTAATTTGGGCACCTGACGCACTGAGGAGAAACATCCGCCACTGTATTGCATCCAATCTGTTTTTCCGATCTGCAGATCCCTTGTCTAGATCATAAGAGAGAGGTTCCTTCAGCTTCCTGAAGTATGGTACAGGTCAGAAATAGTTATGCTGCATCCCATGTATATGTTAAATCGTATATAAGCCGGGCCTATTTTTCTTCGAACAAAAGCAAAAATTCGATACTTCGTGGAGCTTTTCTTTTAATCATTGTTTACCGTTTAGATTCTTTTAATAGGGATACTTTGATAACAATGGCTGTCTCTGGTAGCTCTCAAGTTATTAACCTTTGCGTTGTAAAATAGTAAACGAATTTTATGGTTTCATCCAATAGCAAAAAATTAATTGCGTAGCCTTTTTGTGTTTTGCTTTCCTTTTCTATTGGTAATGAATCATGTTATGGAAGAGGCTTTTTCATGTAAACAAAATTGCGGTGTAGCAGAATGTTCTCCATGCTACTACTATCACAGAATTGACTTCATTATGTGCAAACTTTAGTCTAATCGAAAATAAAACTGCGTGTTTGCTTCATCAGCAGTTTTTTTTAAAAGATAACTTTTATTGTCAACGCCGTAGAACTAATTTTGAGTTTCTCAAATTTAGTTACAACTTCAGTACCAACAAAATTAAAGAAATAACGCTGCTTTACAGATATCTTTAAATTATGAATGTATGAAAATATATATTGAATACAAATTATGGAAAATATTTGTTTTTATGTAATATAGTACGCCTATTTGCTTTGAATAATTAGTCTAAACTACTTATAATTATTTTTAAATATCTAACAAGCCAATTACTAAGATATTTCACTTAAAGTGCTAAAATATAAAATCCATCATTTAAAATCTTGAAGTAATACACACAATGACATAATCAACTACTTATATGTAATATTCATATCGTTAGGTTTATGTTGAGTTAATCCAAAACTTGAAAATTATGTCATGAAAACTAATTCTAAATTATGGGATTGTAATGGTTAATATAAAACAAATGCTCCCAAGCGTAAACGATATCAACCAAATGGCTACTCGACAATGACCACCACCATTACAATATCGCTGGTCATAAATTAGCCTCCATTTAATCGAATTTAATATCCAGATTCATTAATGATCAACTAGGAGACTTATGAATCAAATCCAGTCTTATATAAATTTGGGTATTGCTTACTCATGAAATAGTGATTACTCGCTTGGCGGCTTTTGTAGAACTATGGGGTGATGAAGGGAGTTCAAGTTAATGGTCCTCGCAGGCCTGCGGTTTAGAAGGGTAGGTTCGACATAATTTGACTAATATACACGATATATATCCATTTGCAGCGCTTCGCTTTGATGACCAAATTATATGTATAATAGCGATTGTGTAACACCGTTTACAGTAAGTTCGCGTGAAATAGCAGTTCGCGATTGAAGCATTCAACGCCCTCGTTTGGGGCAGATCTCGCTTTCCCGGGGTATGCAAAACATAAAAATTGCATCAACATAAATCGCTACTTTTTGATTTAAAATTTTATTAACCTCTCCCGAGAAAGTTTTCCGCTTAATTGTTAATAAGGGAAGCCTCGAAGTTTCGTTTGATTTAGATTACCTGTACTTAGCATGGTAACTAAAGTTTCTATAACGCGGGGTCGCGTTCTAAGACCTATTGTTGACACGACGAATTCTTGAAATTTCTGCAATTGTCAATAATTTTTCATACGTTTACTATTTCATTACTTCACTACTTTATCTTTTCTAATAGGTTAATGACGAAAATTTTTGTAACAATTAGTATGTTCTACACGTCACCTTACATTGCTATTTTCAATATTTATGTTTTTCCTGGAATATATTAAACAGCATATACTATAGTTTTAGTTCAATGATGTCTGTCCTTTTTATCTATCGCTTAGTTTAGCTAAAACAATATTTCTTATAACTTAAATAATAACTGGAAATTAGATCTCCAACGTTTTCCATAAGAATTCTAACAACATGTCTTTTACTTTTTTATATAACTAAGACTAAACAACAAAAATATGAAGATTTCGAAGACTTTATAATAATAATAATATCTTCTGATGATACAAAATTCTCACTTAAAAAGACAATGCAATTGATATATTGTGTCATTTAAACTTTCTGTCTTTTTTATCTCACAACAGTTGCTCGATTGACTAAAAATACATGATTTAACAAATCTGCTTTATGTACATACTAAAAGAGTTGTATTCATTATAATTCAGAAATTAGAAGTAAGTATTGATTAGCAATATTATAATTTCATTAAATTAATTTTCAAGGCAATTTTCACGCATATTGAACTTTTGACATTCCAGATTTATTCTCTTTTACTTTTTCTCCCTTCTTTTGGGTTTTATGGCATGCTCGTAAAATTTTTAGTAACCTGATTTGCATTACAGTTATTTACTACTTGACGCTAAAAGGATCCTCGCTTAATATGCACCATAAACACCGGCAATTTGTCTTGTTTTCAGTTGATTGACAGTTTACTTTCAATACTGGTATTGCATAAAGCCAACACATTTGCTCATAGAATTATGAATCAACCTAATCAGCATCTGTATTGTTTGCTGCTAATGAAAAAAATAAAAAACAAAAAAAATTAGGTTTAGGCAATTTGTCTAAACTGTTGTGATGACCTAATAATATATTCTGAAATATCCTATCGTATGGCGTGAAATAAACAAAAAAATCTAAATTATTTACTCTCGTTAACAGCTATATTATAGGTGCCTTATTTAAAAAAAAACCTTAATTTGTTTTGACATATATTGCGTAGTTCATCTATACCTACAATAATTGCTTCTGATAAGATCCCGGTGGTAACATAATATATTCTAACATTTACCGTGACATTCCTTCTTATACTACTCATTCATAATTCATAGAATTTGAATCCACTGTGTACGTTTAGGAGAGTACCGTCAACTCTCTTTTTGTGCACAAACATAAAAAAAGAAAAACCTCGCTTACATAATTTTCTAATTAAAAATGCCCAGTAAAGTAAAATACAGCGTATATAATTTTTAACTAGCCAAGTAGAATTATAATGCGCCAAGTTCTCTTATCTCAGGTGGTTCGCCAAATCAAGATCTCTATTAATTGAATTTCAATGTTACAGTTAATGACATTTGCTGTCAAACCGATTTTCAAAACTCATCAGTCCAGGTATTGACAATTGTATATTACCTTAACAAATCAATTCACATATGTAAGCACTATATCAAGTCCAATTTAATATTTTATTTTTACTGATTGTTATTTAAAATACTTTCATAAACTTGTTACACAAACCTTAATAACTTCTTTTGCTTTTTACTGCCAAACTCCAACCAAGAATGGATCCTGATGTCGACAGTCTGTAACACCTACTGCTCAGTCCAATCCTTCTTCCTTTCAAATGTCACCACCACACCGATTAGCTCCTGGTAAGTTCCAATATTATGATGTTCCAAATATAATTACAGGTCCTTTTACAGATAGTCTGACAACTCTAGTAATATCCTCCAAATTATTCAAATTAAATAGGTATTTGTCTATTTCCAATTAACTGTATTTGTTTAATCTCTTGACTGATTATATTCTTCCAATAACTTCAATTAATATTTTTAATATACCACACCACGTATATCTGTTTAAGGCCCTTTTAAATTTGTATAACCAACTAATAATACAAATTTAAGGCATTAATTTCTATTTTTTTATTAATCAAAATTTTAAATTTTCAATATACATGTCTGCTTTTTACATGAGTTGTTTTTGTAACTAATTAAACAAAATTTTTCTCCTTGTTAGATACAATTCTTATTGCACACTTATTTATTTTAAATATCCTATTATTGCATGCTATTAAATCTTATCATTCTAACAAATACATTTGTCAATTGTAACCTTGGCTTGAACTTTATTCAAATTTTCTGTAACCATTAAATTAGTATATTCAATTAATATCAAAATCTCCTCTCTTATTGTCTCAATTAAATTTATTAATAATATTTAAAATTTAACACCCATCAAGATTTAATTATAGCAATCTTCCAAATTTATTCGTTTTAAATATTTCTTTATTGTAATTGATTACACTGCCTCCTGTATCATAACAATATATTTATTTATGTTAGTTCGGGCGGTTGAAAATAAAATAGCATATGCTACTCCTAGTAAAAGTGACGTTGTGTACCTCACCCGGACATGTCTGACTCGCTTAAGCTCGTCAGTCAAACGCGTCAGGTATCACCACACAAAGTATTACTTTTACCCCAAATGGCATAATATAATATTAGCGGGGTGTAATAATAGTTGAATTGAATTTTTCAGTTATGACGACTTCGTAGTAAAATAGAGACTTTTTGTATTAACGTTCGGCTAAAATAGCGGCCCGTTAAAGCATATGTCACCTAGCGACAGCAACGATACAGCCAATCAAAATAAAATGTTTAGAGTTTAAAGTAATATTATTTTAACGGATGTTGTGTAAAAACCTCTTCTCCAGCACCAGAGCTCAAAGGAGTCAATTATTTTTCTATCTGCTTCTCTTATCGTCAACTTTCTACACCATACATGAATATTGCGAATATTGGTGTATGCACTAGTTTTATTTTCGTATTCTGCTATATTTGTTTGTCCGCCCATATTCTTTTTAGATTGATAATCTCTGTTGCTCCTAAAAAAGTTAAGCTGTCGGTCCATTCGATGTCTAGTAAGATATTTAAAAGTTGTAGCTTGTGCCCTCTATCTACTACCATTAGCTTAATTTTACTTAGATTTATGTCTAGTTCAAGCGCTCGGTTTCTTCTGTTGGTCGTTGTAGTAGTAGTTCCATTTCGTGCTCGTCCTTACACATATAAAAGCTTGTAAATATAACTTAAAGGCATTTCTAGAAACAAAATGAAGATTTTGAAAAATTAATTTCCTGTCTCATACGGATAAGTTCCACTTGCGAGAGAAGATCCATGTAGAGCATTTTACAGATACTTTAAGTTAGAGTTTTTTTTAATTCTTGTTTTTTATTCTTATTCTATTTGTGTTTTAAAAGTTTAGAATTAAAAATGTGAATTTTTTTTTTAATACCTACCTCATTGTTTTGAATACGCTACATCATATATACAGAAATAAATGTTCAACGAGTAAAATTAGTATCTTTTGCCACTGCTATCGTTAGTGTACTGAGTAGGATTGTCAGGTTATTGTGAAACTATAAATAGATATTCAATACATTTGTGAATGATTTAACATGTATCTAGTGCTGCAAGCAAAAATTCCTTATTTGGCAAGATTAAAAGCTAGAAACGATGGATGCCCAGGAATTTCATTTGTGATTATAGCAGTAGGTGCCATTGAAAAGTAGGTTTCACCAAAACATTTTCTCCAGCATATATTTTTAAAAGGGGTTATTTTGACAAATACAAAAGTAAAAAAATCACAGACCGGTCCTTTTCTCCATTCTACACATGCTATATCTAGATCGTATAGATCAATTTTCATCATAGAAAGACAAGATGGCAAACAGTTTGCATTTTAAGCATTGTTACGATTTGCGTTCTTTAGTGAAATGAACTATACGCGGTTGTAGGAATAGACTGTACTTTAGTTAGCTATAAGCCATTTGTATCATAAATATTTTAAGGTAGAGTTCGTAAGCAAAATGTCATATTAAAATTACAAGAAGCGAATGTTTAGCCGATGTTTAGAAACGTGCCTTTCTCTGGGAAGCTGGAGATATTTCAATCTCACGAATAGATTAGAGTAAATTTATGCAGGGTTTACTTCGTAAGCCGAAATATTGGCCGAAGGTATATGGTTAGTACGTGGTCAGGAGTGCAACTGTTGCAACTCGATCATAAAAATTACGTGCCGGCGGGAGCAAATTCGTTTAGTAGAATTGTAAAACTTTATTAGCGATAATTTGCTAGGTGTCGAGCTTGAAAAATTTAGCGTGTGAAAGCTTTTAATTTGTAAAATTCGTAGAACTATTATGAACTGTCACGTCCGTATGTACGTGCCAAAATTCCAAAATTTAGACCTGCTCTGATAGGCTTATTGGGAAATTTGTAAACGCCTACCGAGTTTACTTGGTTAAACTGGACTTAAAATTTAGTTAGTTCATAAGAAGATGTTAATAAGTAAAGTTAAGAAGCAACGGTATTAAACTTAAGCGTTCTGTAAACGGCAGAAAAATAAATGCAAGTATTTGTACTTGCCCCGACTTTAGGCGTATCGCGACAGCATTATCATTACATTTTCATTTTTATTGGAGGTACCTGTCTCGAGCATAGCCTTACTACTCTTTGCCAACTTATATCGAGTTCTTGGTAAGTTGATTTGAAATTAACGTAAATTATCAAATCTGAAAAAAGTAGTTCTACGGTGCATCGATTTATTTCCCTCTCCATTTGGTGCCCACCACAGCAATAATTTGTTCAGGTATCTATGCTCAGTACATATGAAGGAAAACACATTTTGCCATTTAGTACAGCTGGTTTATATCCGTTTTAAAATTTGGATTGTTTATTTTTAATATATCATATTTATAATCTGAATGATGAAAATTTCGCTTTCTAAGGGCCGATTTCATAATCAATTTTAAAGCTTAATTTAACTAAAGTGACATTAGAAGTGGTGAAAGGCATGTGTTACATATTGCATCATGCACATTCTAACATTACTTTAATGTAATCATCCACCAGTGCTATGCTTACTACCTTTCCCACGGGCCATAATACGTTTACATACGGTGTATGGATATTCGATAAAATGTATTAAACTCCATCTCTTTACTATTCTTTCATCCTCCAAATGTGGGATCTCAATTTTACTTTGGTTTAAAAATTATAAGAAACTCTTTCTGAACTCAGTCATAATATTGTATAACTAAAGTGTAGTTGTTTAATTTGATTCTATTGCTTTAATCAAAGTTTTAAGGTAACCAAGGTGAAACTGTACACGCATCTTCATTTCTCTCTAACAGTGTTTTAATCTGACTTGAACATGTTTCTATACTTATAAAATGACTACATACATTCATACAATTGTTGGGTACTCGTTCCATACAACAATTTGAAAATAGCCAAGAAGCCAACAAGGTTGTGGTTTCAAAGTGAAATAAATTAATTTATGCAGAACTTTACTGCCAAGACTGGTAAGTAGAATAAGGACCGATATCCTCTCCACTTTTAATTGATTAAGCCATGAGTGTATAATTAAACCTGTAATTAAATTAATCGCACCATTTTGTTTTTAATAATTAAATTTCCTGGGGCAAAGTGAAATGGCGCCCAAAGTGCCCCAGGCAATTTAATTATTAAAAACAAAATGGCGCTAATATCAATTTCACTTTGCCCCAGGCAATTTAATTATTAAAAACAAAATGGTAATAATTTAATAAGAGGTTTAATTATAACCTCAAGGCCTAATCAATTAAAAGTGGAGGGGATAGCGGTCCTTATTCTTCTCTCGTACTGGACAAACGCTTCAAAAGCAGCTATACTTTAAATATTTTGGACAATTTCAATACTTTTCGAACACACTATATTTTGCAAATTCTATGTGTACCAAATATTTTGATTAACCTCTAACACGGCCACGGCCAGATCAATCATGTTGCAACAACAATCATTTAAATTCAGTTATGAACTTGAATGTAGCCCTAGATTTTTATGAAAATGTGCTTCAACAAAAGTTGGGCGTTATGAGTAAAATCAGTTGCCAAACCAAAGTTGGCTTTATGACCTAGTTGGGCATTGTGACCAGAATCAAAGTTGGGCGTTGTGACCAAGTTCGGCGTTCTGACCACAATCGAAGTTGGGTGTTTTGGCCAAAACGCTGGTTTCAGTGGCGTGCGTCGATAGCTCGCCCGTATAACAGGCGTTGGTAGGCGTTGTGTTAAGTTGGGCATTATGACCAAGTTCAGCATTGTGACCAGAATCAAAGTTGGGCGTTGCGACCAAGTTGGGCCTTGTGACCACAATCGACGTTGGGTGTTATGACCAAAACGGCGGTTTCCGTGGCATCTCTCGTATAACAGGCGTTGGTATGCGTTGTGCTAAGTTGGGCGTTGTGACCTAATTGGGCATTGTGACCAGAATCAAAGTTGGGCGTTGTGACCAAGTTCGGCGTTCTGAACACAATCGAAGTTGGGTGTTATGGCCAAAACGGCGGTTTCAGTGCATCGATAGCTTTCTCGAAGAACAGGCGTTGGTAGGCGTTGTGCTAAGTTGAGCTTTATGACCAAGTTGGGCGTTATCACCATCATCATAATTGGGTGTTATGACCAAGTTGGGCGTTGTGACCAAATTCTGAGTCGGGGTTTATGACCAGTGCGCGTTATGTCCGAGACCTAAGCTACTACCATTCTCTTACGCCTTTGCTGGACATCGTGTTATTAGAAACACCAGAAGTTTAAGCTAAACTCAAAAAATTAAAAGTAATTGCTATAATTTGCCATTAAATAGTTTGGTTACTCGTTTCTATAGCAAACCATTTTCTTAAAAAATACAAGCATATTTTTATTATGTAAAAGTATCCATACACAGCTCGTATCTTTAAAAAAAACGAAAAATGTTCTGTATAGTCTGAATACACAATGGTTAAAGCAATGTCTGATTTTCATCTATTTCTTTATGGAATATGTTATGTGGTTTAGGGATTTACCAACAGCTGTAGGTCTTCTGATTTTAACCCACCTCAAACCAGTGGCACTTCCGGACGACCCACCCCATCTTGCTCAGGATCTAGCTGAGAAAACTTTGCTTCGCCACAAGATAATTCCTGAATCACAGTGTTTTGTTTCATTAAATCATTGAGTATTATTTAATTTTTCCTATAGAAATTCCTCGTGTAACAAAATTAGATTTTTTTGCATTTTAGTTTCTTAACGTCTTACGTCTTTTTCCTAAATTTGGAGTTTTTGCTCATAATTAGGTAAAATTTTATTAATTAATCAACACTATAGTAAACAAACCAATTAAATTCGTCAGTTGGTTACCTAAGCCCAATTAAAATTAACTGTATCAAGCGATCACGAATGGTTTTTAATGAATTCAGTTTGGTGAGTAGCCTTTGAATGACATTTCAGTAAAACGTAAAAGTGAGGTTTGAAAATCTTCGTCTTTCGAAAAATGGAAACTAATTGCTTTTGAGGCTCCAGTATTAATAGTGGAAAATGTTAGAAGTGTGCCGTCGAACACGGTAAACGAAGTCGTATATTTATATTATTAAATAATATTTCCAAACACCGCTCAAGCAAAATCTTTACTAGATTTTTTTTTCGTTCACTTCAAAATTAATACACATTTCTCTCAACAAAATCTGGCCAAGTGACATTCGACCTGCATGGATTTTTAATACAGTTTTAGTTTATATACACAAAAAACGACTGAAAAATTTTCACCTTTTGTGGTATATTCCCATAAAAGCACAGAACAGATCACACGGTATAATAAGCAACTAATTTGACAGATATTATTTTTTAAATTTTATTGTGACAGCAACCTACTGTGGTTTAAAAATTTTCCAATTACTTTCAACCCATCCGTTATATTGCATATTCATAATCGTGGCAGTTAATTTCAGCCTCGTTACACAAAAAACCCAGTTTTAGTGATGGAGTTCAAGGAACACCGTAATTATGACATCAAGTTTTATTAAGCGTTTTTTAAATCCTAGGTTCATTAATCAGTAAAATCTCATTTATACATAATGAGATGTTACACTTCCATAATCGACAATGTAATATTTATCATTCGCTCTGTATTACTCCCTTTTTCGCCACCGCTTAAAATTTCAATATCTAAAAACCCGATGAAAAAGAAAAGCTCTCTGAAAATCTTTCTCCGACTCTCGGCGAATTTCGTAAGCAGCCGGTCCCGTGCACGAGGTTGTGACGCACCCCTGCGACGCCGTCCTTGTTTCAGGCGATTTAGTCTGACGCTAAGCTCACGAGAGGGTGCGTTGGCGAGCAATGGAGACTAACATCGTAACGGAGTGGTTGAAGTCGCTCCATCTCGGTCAGTACGGGGAAAGTTTCATTGACAATGGTTACGATGACTTAGAGATATGCAAGCAAGTAGGGGATCCTGACCTGGACGCTATCGGAGTGTTTAACCCCGTTCACCGGAGCAGGATTTTGGAGTCCGTGCGTTCCTTGCGCGAAGAAGGAGCTGCCGCTGTGTATTTAAATATAGGGGAAGCCTGTGTACGCGGGGACTTGTGCGAAAGGGTTTGTTCGACATCTTTTGCTGGAGATGTTTTGTCTGACTGTAACGACCCCCTAGCATATTCCTTCGGGAATAGCGACCAGGAGTTAATTAGGTTTTCGGATGAATATGAAGAAGGAAAAGCTGAACTTATTAGAATACCTCAGATGCAGCTCAGAATTCTGTTGTGTGACAAATTGGCTCAGGATAACATCCATCTGAGTTGCTTCCTTACACTACCTTGGTGAGTGCGTCACTCGCATCTCAGTCATCTCATTGATCACTTATGACTACCCATTCAATAGCAATGGCATATCTAATACAAAGAACTAGTATGTTTTACCAGTACTTTGTAGATTTTTTTTTCAGTTAACACGAATTTAAACTGTTAAAGTTGGATTTGCATATGTCAGATTTTAATAGAAAATCATTACCTTTAAATTATTATATTTAGTTTCTTTAAGAATTTAATCTATAAAGATTGGTTTACAGTAGCTTTTAACCGAATCTATTTTAATTGCTTTAGTAACTTAAAATTAATATATTTTAGATATTTTTTAATAAAAGTCAAACCTATAAAAAAGCTTCTAATAGTTACCTGTTTTTTTATTTACAACGAAATAACATTTTCCGTTATACACACGCTATATCGTTGAGGAATATATAAGTAAATATAGAATAGTAGTATGAATTGATATATAAGTCTCTCGCCCTTTTTTCTAAATATTTTAGTTTAGTAAAGTGTCGATTGATTTTACTTTACTAGTATTGATGTAAATCCTTCCCAACAGTTCAAAGTATAAGTTCGATGAACAGCTTATTACTAAATAGCCAAATTAACTTAGCACAAGTTTATATGAAGTACAAAATATCTCAATAATATTTTACAATTATTACTAGTTTTATCTATTACTAGTAGATAATGTTAAACATATTTTCTTCTATTTAAAATAATGGACAAGCATTAATCCGAAAATTGATATGGGTAGAAATAATTATATCCACTAATATATTATTATCAACAGATATGCGAAACGTTTTAGGATATCAAAGCTACATAAATTACGTTCGATTAATATTCCATTTTAGGTAATCACGAAGCATAACCGATTACGCAAACTATGTAAGTATTAACCGAGCACATTTCTGTTCGCTTCTAAAATTGTTAAAGCAATTTACTCTAGTTTTCCAATTAATGAAAAATTATTTTCATTGTGCTTGACCGTTACTAAATGACCTCAGCTTTCGCCCTAATATTTTAAAAATTGGCTCGATAAATTATAGTAGTGGTCGCTTTTGAAGTTCTGCAGAAAGAAACTTTTATTCCTTACTTGAATTTTTTATAACAAATTTGTAGGTTTCATGCATATGGCGTCCCTTTTTATATGAGTTCCCCGAGGGAAATCAAAACTGCTCGATCCTCTCGGTGTCCGTTATCTTGTTACCTACTTATGCATATATTGTCGCATAACCCTAGACGTCATAGTTCCCTTTTCTGTCTTTAACTGTTTATATGTTAATAACGTGACAAGTATATTCTAGTATAAATTGCTCTGCTTGGACGTGTCAACGGCTTCAATTGATAACATGTTTATTCTGTAGCTAATAACATTGGTACGATACAGTTTCTGCGATAGTATTTGGAGTGATTCATTGATATTGATTCTTACTTATGCTACCATTAATGATTATTTAAAAATTGACTTAAGCCCGACCATTTGATAGTGCTTACAGTTTATTTTCTCTATTTTACTATCGACTAATACATTTCGTCAAGCGGAACTCAGCGTAATAATTTCTTAGAATCTATGGCGATCACAAATTTTACATAAATATTCTGTATAAGGCAATTCCAACAAATTACATTGCTTTTAATAACAAAAACATCATGGATAACGTATCATGTCACTAAAAATTGCTTGAGCAATCTATTATACTTTCGAGAACAAAAAGAACAATAACCTATTTAACAACGCATAGTTTTTAAATGTCGAATTTAAGCCGTCTGAAATGTGTTCTTGATAAACTTCTATGAACACTGAGAAAATATAACATTTTTTGAACGGCTCCAATGGTAGGTGCTAGCAACGGACAGCCCAAAATACATATCACAGATTATTGTTAACAGCTAAATCTCCATTTACAGTATTATAAATCAGAAATGCCTGTTTCATATGCTCGATAATTTACTAACTTACATAAAGCTAGCCCAAACAAAGGTTGAATAATATGTATTACAATGCAGAAAAGCCTACATGCATTTAATACTTCTACCAACGTCCTAGAAATACTTCGGCGGGTGCAAGATCATCTGTTAAAGCTATCCACACCAAAGCTGTCTCGCTGATAAAAGGTTTCTGAAGTCAACTATTAACTAAATAAAACAGGAATATTTGATGCATAATACATTTTCATAGTAAATGTTTTACCAATACATCAAATAAAAATACATTCAAATAATTGTTTTCGTAACAAAGTTTACAATCAGTAAAATATTTATTTTATTCGGAATTTAGTAACTTTCGAAACATTAGAAATTACTTTTGACTATAAGTATTGCTAAGATGCTCTCTGTAGAAGTTTTGTTTCCAATACATTCATTATAATGACTGAAATTCTTCCCCCTAAAATATATTCTCCCAGCGCTATTAAATGTTGTCTATAAAAAGGTTACTACCAAATTTCAAAATAGGAATCCAACTAAATAAATTTGTAACTCAGGTGTAATTTTTTCATACCTGTAGCGGTACAAGGAAAACTTACATAATTAATTTTCTCAATGAAAATATAGAAAACGATAGTTCACAAGCTTCGATGTCGAACTTGCTTGAAAATTAGCCTTATTTCGGTAAAATATTATAAGTAATGCCTTTCCATTACCTAACTAGGCTTGTAAGGGTATAAGATATAGACAAGATTTAAATGGAATTGTGTTGAGAGTAATGATTTTTTTAGATATCTTTAAAGGTAACATTTTTGAAGGCTATTTTAAGATTTACAATGTGATGGGGAACTTCTTTCCAAATGACTTTTTTGGCATTGACACGATTGAAAACGATATTTTTTGATGAAAATGTTTTAAAAAAGATATAATGAACGGATGAAATTCTTTACTTCGACATTAAAGAAGACGATATTTTTTAGCCTTTAATGATATCTTTTAAAATGCTGTAATAGAGTCAGAATTGCATGTTTAGGAAAGATTTTAAATGAGTTATTTAACAGTATAATTTAAAAAATGAACATTTACATTGAAAACTGCTGACTGACGCCGAGCAACACTATAAAATTTAAGAGATGGCGAATAAAACCATATATAAAATCATTACAACAGTGGATTACAAACACAAACAAGTTCTATATAGATTAGTGCCATTACAGACGTCTTTCAGGAGAAATATTTACAAAAATGAACTTCCCGCTACATCTGATAAATGTAAGTAAAAGCTTATACCGCAACACAAATATCAGCATTGACACTAATAAAACGAGGTGAATCAACCGATAGGAATCAATCAAGGAGTCAGAGTCATCCTTTTTAATATTTATTTAGATGACATACTGAGGAGTAGTATATAGGAGTTCGGCCGTGACCCGCGCCGTATACAGACGTGTTTAGATATAGTGCGAGCAAGTGAAGTGCGATAAGTGCATTGTACGAGTGTTTTATCTCGCCAAATGTTCTTGGAACAACAAAATGAATATCAATTTTCCCGGGACTTCTGACTACAGGGGCTCCCAACCTCCTTCCCATACTGAACCTATAAATAAATCCTATAGCACAATCGCTAAAATCCCACCAATGTTTCCAAAAAAAGAACAGGCAATTATTATAGATGCAGCTGAAGGCCTCAAACAGATTGATTACATTAAAGCAATCAGTAACATTACTGGCGCATCGAATATACGCTTTGCGTCAAAAATCTCAAACAGCCGCTTTTGCATTTATTTATCCGACAAAGCCATAGTAGACGATATAATAAAAAATCACAATAATCTCGAAATAAGTGGCAATACATTTGAAATTCGCAGATTAGTAACACCAGCAAAGAGAATAATTCTTTCCAACGTATCGCCTGTAATACCACACAGTATAATAGATAAAGCACTTGAAGAAATCGGCCTAAAAACAGTTTCACCCATAAACTTTCTTAGAGCTGGCATTCTGGAAGAGGGCTTTTCCCACATCATGAGTTTTCGAAGGCAGGTGTACGTATCAGACACCGACGCGTCAATCCCAAGCTCTACTTTAGTGACCTTTGAGGAAACAACCTACAGAATCTTCCTCAGCACAGACGCAATCACATGCTACATATGTAAACAACCGGGTCACATTGCAGGTAAATGTCCAGTTGCAGAACATCCAATAAGTATAGAAAGCCAAGAGATACCAAACATGAACACATTAAAACGGCAGATTTCCTCCTCAAACAGTGGACCGGTGAATGATAATCTTGGTAAGTCAACATCTAATCAAGAAATTTCCCCTTTAAATATTAACATTACTCAAACCACTGATGACAACTTCGTTCAGCCAAATCAGATAGAAAAAGAAAAAACAACATCTACAACTAAACCTAATAAAATTAAAAATAAAAACAAAAAACCAAAGCTTGATAACGAGGACAATACCATTGATAAATTAGCAGAAATTCTTAAACCAATCGCTAACGTAATCGACACTGACCCAACGCAGTTCATTCTATCGTACGAACAATTTCACGATTTTATGGAAAATACTTACGGATCTTCTGATCCAATTAGCATTGCACGAAATTACACCCAAAATATTACCGCTCTCATTAATATGATCAAAAAACTTTATCCACATATACCAAATCGAAGTATTAAAAATAGGTGCACACGAATCACGAAAAAACTCATAGAAACACTCAAAATAGAAAATGAAGAAATAAGGTCTATAACAAGTATCTCGTCTATAGAAACTAACCTATCCCAAACCGATTCAAATTAAAATTCATACTTCAATGGAATTGCAACGGGTTTTTTACCCGGTTAGAAGAAATCAAGTTACTCGCAGCAGATCCATCAGTACAATGCATATGCTTACAAGAAACACGAGCAAAACCTTCTCATAATATGAATATCTCTGGTTTTAACACTTATCGGAAAGATCGCATAACTAACGAACAAGCAAGTGGGGGCGTTGCCATATTTACTCACAAAAATATAATCTCAAAACAAATTGATTTAAACTCACATCTTGAAGCTGTTGCAGTAGAGATCGTATTAACAACAAAAATATCCATTTGCAATATTTATATTCCTCCAAATCAATCTATAGATCGCCAAGCACTAGAAAATATAATTAATCAACTTCCTGTTCCCTACATCTTATTAGGGGATTTCAATGCACACAATAACATTTGGGGCTCAACACACACCGACAAGAAAGGTCAACAACTAGAACTCCTCCTAGAAAACGAGAACTTAAATATAATAAATGATGGGAGTCCAACCCATTTTAGTTTAGCTACTGGAACTTTCTCTGCTATAGATTTAACTTTTTGCCATCCAAAACTCACCCCTGCTCTAACCTTTAGTGTTTTAGATGACCTACACAATAGTGACCACTTTCCTATCAACATCGGAATTTCAAGGAAACGTCATACGTGTGGCATACCCAACACATGGAACCTAAAAACCGCAAATTGGACACTCTTCAAGGCTTCTGTCTGCGATAAACTAGCAGTAATCCAACATTTCAATGATATTAACGACGAAATTGAAAACTTTACAAATATCATACACGAGGCAGCACAAATGACTATTAAAAAGAAGAAAGTTTATATAAATAGAACACCAGTACCCTGGTGGAACCGCAGCTGTGAACAAGCAGTAATAGAAAGAAAGCGAACTTTTAATTTACTTAAAAAACATAACACAATCGAAAACTTAATAAACTTTAAAAAAGCCCGAGCAGTAGCTAAGAGAACTCTCAAAGAAAGTAAAATTTCATCTTGGAAAAAATACGTAACGGAACTTAAGAATGACACATCTCCAACAGAGATTTGGAAAAAAATTAACAAAATTAAAGGTGCCCATTCGACCCACAAAATTACTTCTATCGAGGGAAATGGGCAAATAATATCAGATGCAAAAGAAGTAGCCAATACATTAGCAAAAATGTTTCAAAGTAACTCCAGTGATCAACACTACAATAAAATATTTCTTGCAAACAAACAAGTAGAAGAAGCGAAGGCTCTAAGGATTGAAAATGACCAACATATCATCAACAATGAATTCGTAATGAACGAGTTAACTAACGCACTGCACAAACACAAAAATTCAAGTCCAGGACTAGATGATATTCCATATATGATGTTAAGCCAACTCCCTGAAACTGCGTTACGTTATCTATTAACGCTGTTTAATAAATATGGAACAATAATAGTTTTCCCCGCGCCTGGAAAGAAACAGTAGTAGTACCTATATTAAAACCAAAGAAGGCCAAATTAGATCCGAACAGCTACCGACCAATAGCACTAACAAGTTGCCTGTGCAAAACTATGGAAAAGATGATTAACTGTCGACTAAAATGGTATCTTGAAGAAAATAATCTCATTAATAGTCTTCAGGGCGGCTACAGAGATGGACTATCTACAACTGATCAACTTGTATCCCTAGACTCAGAAATACATAGCGCGTTTGTTAACAAGCAACACATGATAGCTATTTTCTTCGACCTTGAAAAAGCATTCGATACGACATGGAAACATAACATTGTCAAATTGATCAGAAATTACGGATTAAATGGGCATATTGTGCATTTCATAAACAATTTTCTAAGGAACAGATCATTCAGAGTAAGAATAGGAAATACGCTATCTGAACCACACATACAACAAAACGGAGTTCCGCAAGGATCTATCCTTAGTACCACATTGTTTATCATAGCTATTAATCAAATAAGTGAAGCTATAGCAACCCCAACGAAAGCTCTACTCTACGTAGACGATCTAGTCATCTACTGTAAAGGAAAAAGTCTAATCACCGTGAGAAAGCATCTGCAAACAACTGTTAACAAATTACAAGCATGGTCAGAGGAGACAGGTTTTCAGTTTTCTAGCCACAAAACAAAGTGTATGCATTTCTGCAAACTACAGAGGTGCAATTTAAACCCAACACTAATGTTGTATAACAACGAAATACAATACGTATCCTCTTTAAAGTATCTTGGGCTAATATTTGATAGAAAATTAACGTGGAAAGAGCACATAATAAATCTGAAAAATGAATGTACAAAACGGATGAATATAATTAAATGTTTAGCTCACACTAGCTGGGGATCAGAAAAAGACGTTCTGCTGCGTTTGTATCGAACAATCATAAGGTCTAAAATCGACTACGGCTCTATTGTGTATTCCTCTGCTGCACGAAGTACACTCAAAATTATCGATTCTGTCCACCACACAGGCATTCGCATTGCCATTGGAGCATTTAGAAGCAGCCCCGTAAAGAGCATATTAGCAGAAAGTGGAGAACCCTCACTAGAACTTAGAAGAGATAACGCAGTAATTACTTACGCTGCAAAATTAGCCGCACATCCCACAAACCCCGTTCACCAATTTGTCCAGCTGAACTCAATCCTCAACGCAATCTCCCAAAAATCCCTTTGTAATCGAATTAAGTGCTTAAAATCTAAATACCTTAACCTAACACTTCCACCTATTACACCGTCTACGGCCAACAAAATTCCCCCCTGGACAATGCTGCCACCAAACATCATATTAGACCTAGCAAAATTTTCGAAACATGAGACACACCCAGATATATACAAAATGAAATATCAGGAATTAATTAACTCACTACCATTGCACAAACATATCTTTACAGATGCTTCAAAAATGGAAAATGGCACAGGAGCGGCCTATGTGTTTGAACAAAATAGCTACGAATACCATCTACCTAATGAAATGAGCATATTCACAGCGGAAGCTTTTAGTATCATGCAAAGCCTCATCCACATATCCACAAACGTTCACAACAAATTTGTAATCCTCTCAGACTCACTAAGTGTACTAACTAGCCTGCAACATCCCTCAAAACATCCACTTATCTCAAACATTTTAAAACAACTACACATCATATCGAGACAAAGCAAAGACGTACAACTAATCTGGATTCCCTCGCACATCGGTATAGCTGGTAACGAAAAAGTCGATCGTGCAGCTAAATCTGCCATCGAGAAGGACGAATTCGCAACCACAAGCATATTTTATGATGACGCAAAGACCATAATTAAAAATCTCCTCAGGGAAGGATGGGAGATCGAGTGGACCAACGTCACTAACAATAAATTAAGAGACATTAAACCGACAGTGAAACCCTGGCCTTGCTCAATCAGTCGCCATCAACAAGTGCTGTTAACCAGATTGAGAATTGGACATACCCGGATCACCCATGTTCACCTTCTTCGCCATGAGGACCCACCAATTTGCGAAGTCTGCAATACGCAAATCACCGTTCGACATTTACTCGTTGAGTGTACAAAATACAACCAGGCAAGAAGAGCAGCTGAGATAACGTCCAATGACCTCAGTGTTATCCCTAAATAATGACTATCAAAATGTGCAAAAACTTATGTGTTACCTAAGTCTCACTAAAATATCAAATAATATAATATAAATCTATAGTTCCCGGGGCTAATAGCCAGTGTCGTTGATGCCTTGTATTTTATCTCTTTAATAATAATAATAATAATAATACTGAGAAAATGAAAACAGAAAATTCCAAAAGCAATCCCTGTCACAAAAGCATAATCAAAAAATACAAATCAGACAATAATTGCTAAATCAGAGGATGGCCAACAACGAAAACTGAACAAACTAAATGAAATTTTTCAACAATACAATTCTAAAATATCTACAGAAAAACTAAACTAATCGCCTTAAAGCGAAAAGACCATGTATATTCCAAGATAATGATAGATGGCAATATAATTGAACAAATCAGTCACTTCAACTACCTATGCGACACCGATATAAAGAATAAAATCGGAAAATTCCAGAAGATGTGTGGAACAATTTCAATAAATTTAGGAAAATGGATAACAAACGAAACTCAATTAAAATTCTACAAAATAATGGCAATTTCAATATTGTTACAGGGAAGTGAGACTTGAAAACCCAGTGCAGAATAGCTACAGTCGATACAAACAACATAAATGAAATTCTTAAGATCAGTAAAAGAGTGTGCTAGACAAGAGCAGTTGCGGAATGAAGATATAGTAAACGAGTTGGCAATAAATTATATAGCCAGCAAAATCCACGAAAATAAATAAAAATGAAAAGACAACACGTTAAGGATAGGACTTACACGTTTATCTAAAATAACAACGGTTTAAAAATTTGCATTTCTTGGCTGTCTAAACATGTTGCTGTGATTTCAAATGTTGCTTCGATTTCTTTCTATCACAGCCAGATACGTAATAATTGAACAAATAAGAACGTATTTTTTTACGAAGGGGTATAGCTTTAATGTATTTAGTAATTATAAATAGCCAGGGTTACGTTTTCATATATAAAAAAATGCGTAAATACTAACAAGTATTAACCTAAATTCTAACACTTTCGTTGGTCACACTTTTCTTTCTTTATTTCAATCGCTTTTCTTTTATGTAGAGCACCAGATTTCTCTATTTTTGACACCAGCTGTAGTAGGTCATCATGCTTGTATTCCACCTTCCCTAGTATTTCTACTGCTTTTTCTTTACGTTTTTAAGAAATCTTTCCTCTTGTTCTTCTCTAATCTTGCAATATTTTTGAGACAAAATTGAAATATGCATGCAAAAATTTAATTCTGATGTTCACATTGCAATCTGAATTGCGAAGCTTTTGGAGCATATTTTGAACAATCTTCTTATAATCCTATGATTTATGATTCCCTAAAAGCAGTCTATTATAATTTAAAAAATAGTCCAGGCTCCCATTTTAACGTGAGTTATAATGACTAACCACCTAAAACCAATTTTCTAATTTGAGGACCACTGAAGCTACGCTCCATAAGTTTTGCGTCAGTAACGACCAATATACACTGTGGTCCATTAAGTGTGCAACAAATGGGACATTTTTTTATTAGTTGTACAATCGAAATTTAAATACCGCCAAACGTTAGTACATGTTCGATAACCATATCAGATGCCCTTAGAATGGCTTCAAGGCAAACAATATACAGGGCAGGACAAAAAATATGATATTCGTTCAAGAATAAAGTTACCTTATTTCAAAAAATATAGCAAAATTTTATTGAGAAAAGTTGTTTAGAATCAAAATTTATGCTCAAATACAGTCACGGCCTCCTATTCGAATTTTGATTCTATTTTGGAAAATTTTGTATTACCCCCGTATGATACATATTTTTATTATTCTAATTTTATATGTATTTAAAGTAGCCACAACCACATCACTTTTAAATAACTTTTAGAAAATTGAAGCGTATTTGTAAAATTTACTTGGATTTATATTTTTTTTATGTTAGCGTCCACTTCATGTATGTTGCAACGATATTTAGCAGAACTTTAGAATTTCTCAAATATTCTTTTTTAACAAGGCAAATGCTTTAATAATTTACATATGAAAAAACTCTCAATAAAATCAGAATAATAAAAATATGTATTATACTGGGATAATACAAAATTTTACAAAAAAGAATCAAAATTCGAATAGGAGGCCGTGACTTTGTACGAGCCCTAACCACTATATAGTCGGCCATTTCAATAATTTTACTCTAATAACGTTAAAACAGGATTTTATGAGTGGACGGAGAACAATTAAGGCACCGCATTTGCTTTTCCGTTAAAAAGATTGTTACATATCTTATAAATTTTTTAGGTTTTTATTTTTGAAAAGTTGAACAACGTTAACAAACTTATAACCCCCTACAAAACATTTTTATTATTAAATCACGAACTTTTTTGGGGGTTGCTACACCTCGCGTCATTATTCAACAAAATAATCTAAAATTGCATCTGTAAACAAGCTGCTGCCAAGCGAATTAATTGAACACAACAAACTAACACTTGTTTTTCTGTTAAGCCAACGTAACTTTGATTAATATACAGATTTAATAATAATTTAGATCCAGCAGCAGTGTTAGGGGAATATTTAGATGTTGATAGTGATTGTTAAACTTCTAATTTGCTGAACTTGTTAAAGTTTACAAAAATAAAATCATTAAGGATTTCGAAGATTTCTTATCATCATGTTTTAACGAAAAGAAAATGTTGTACCTTAATTGTTTTTTTTCAATCATAAAACTCTGTTTGTACGTGAAGGAAATAAAATTATTGGAATGGCCGAATATATAGTGGTTAGGGCTCGTATTTGAGCATAACTTTTGATTTTAAACAACTTTTCTCAATAAAATTTTGCAATATTTTTTTAAATAAGGTAACTTTATTCTTGAAAGAATTTCATATGTTTGTTCTGCCCTGTATGCGATTTGATTTGAAGCCATTCTAAATTTATCTGATATGGTTATCGAACATGCACTAACTTGTAACCGTATTTAAATTTTTATTGTATAACTAATAAAAAAGTTTCCCATTTGTTGCACACTTAATGGGCACACTGTATAACAAAATATGTCAGGATTGTTTATACACTTTCTCGTTGCCATACTAAAACAATACTAATATACAACGAAAGCTCACGATGGGTTTTACTGGAGTGCTGAAACCAAGTAAGGAAGGTGCACCTATATAGTCTTTGTGATTGAGTGGATTATACAAACAAAGTCACTATATGCTCAGACAACCTTGAAAATCATTGCGGAAACTATAACTAAGTGCACATTTACATATTCTTCTTTCAAGTCGTGTTTTCCCCATTCTGGGAAGTCGTGATTTTTCAGTATTGTAAGGCGTTATTAACGGTTTGTCTCCATTCCTGGCGGTTTTGGGCTGCCTCTACAGCTTCTTTCAGTTGTAGTTCTGTTAACTGCTTCACCTGGTCGAACCACTTTGTTGGGGAGCGTCCTCTTGGCCGTTTCCCGTTTGTAGTACCTTGTATAACTAGTCTTTCTAGCTCTCCTTCGGTATTCCTCATTACATGTCCAAAATACTTTAGAATTCTCATATTGACTTTACTAGACAGTCGCTTTTGTATGTTTAGTTGATTCAAGATGGATATATTTGTTCGCCTAGCTGTCCATGGTATACGCAACATGCGTCGCCAACAAAACATCTCAAACGCATCTATTCTTCGTCGGTCGGTTGCTTTTATTGTCCATGTCTCTGAAGCATACATAAATATGGGGAGAATCAGTGTCTCTACTAATCGGATCTTTGTGTTCTGGGTTATTTGTCTATCCTTCCATATTTTCTGTAGTCTACCCATAGCTTGTTTTGCCATTTGTATTCGTCTTCTTATTTCAGGTTCTGTGTTCCCTTGATTTGTAATTAGCGACCCGAGGTAGTTAAATCTGTCTACCACTTCATATCCCCCTATTTGTACATTTACATATAATACCTAGATAATATTATGTTAATGAATTGCAAAAATTTTTACTTGGTAGAAACAAACGCACTTCGGCTTAGTAATCACTAAACATGTATAAATAACTGGCACATACTTTAAGTCAAATCCCAAGATACCCAGTAAACCAATGTAATTAAACAATACGACCCAGAGCAAGAAAAGACGTAGGTAGACCAAAACAGAGATGAAGTGTTGAGTCAGAACAGTCTCTAAGGCCTAAACGCAAAAGAAGACAAATATCATGATGATGATGATGATGAACCGTAAAAGAAGAAGATCATGATGATGATGATGGTGATGATGATGATGATGATGATGATAATGATTAACAAATTGTTAAAAATCACATAAACACTAACATTTGGGGTTTTAGGTACTTGATTACTCTAATTTCGCATGCAAGCGCCAATTTGACATTTCTTGGCTTTTCTTTCATTTTCTAATCTACGACACTTCCTTTTCTTTGCATCATCATTTAGTTTTGGAAAGATGCTTGCTAACAGTGTTAAATGGGTTGCCCATATTACATGGTAACGTGATTTTGACTTTTTTCCATGCCTCTGTATGTTTCAACACTGACGATATAGGCTTAGTCGTGATCCATAATTTCAAAATCGAATACTATACCTTCCATTAAAAAGTTGGATTGACATTACTTAAAATCTTAATAACTGCTATTCTAACTCTTAGACTTTATTGAAATAGCAACTAAATTCCTGCTAAATTGAAATATTAACCAATTCCACATACCGCGACATGAGCAGTTTTCAATATCTTCTTTTAAAATGAAAAATCACTCCATATCAGCTACAAAAGTCATGAAGTGGTCTCTTTTACCGCCTTGTATAACACTGGTTTACTGAATTCCATAAAAAACAAACAAAAAACACTGAAAATAACTACACAATCGAAGCTTCTTCACTCATTTTCTTCGTAAAATGTTGAACTTGTTATCGCAAGTAACACTGATAAACCTAATTAATGACATATATTTATATTAACACCAAAACATATGGAGACTGCGTTTTTGGGTCTTTCGCCACAGTATAAAATTGCAATTAAATTAAATCTTTCTAACAACCTCGTTATATACCAGAGTTTGCTATGTGCGGTTTTGAAACCAGTCATCCGGTATGTAAAACTGACGAAGTTAAACAAAGGGGTTCTGTTATGATCGTATTACCATTCCCATAACATTTGTAAATAGAGACAATTAATACATTTTGTCCTATCCTCAAGACGTGTTTTAGTATATGCTAACAGAGTACACTATACAGGGTGTAAGAACATCGTACGTCATAAACTCTAGGTCGTATTCTATGACTAAAACTACGAAACAGAAGCTTCGATCAATCTAGTTCCGGAAATGCTTCTTACGGGAGTTACAGCCATGAGAAGGGCGATAGGAAACCGCGTAGTATATTTAATTAAAATATAATACAGATACGGAAGATTTGATATAATTTATAACAACTTTTTATAGTCAAAAATTTAAGATATGTTGATGTCATCATAGTGGCTATTGACCCGTTAAACAAAGAACAATTTCTGCAGCTTTTTAATAACGTACACCTTAGACTTAAATTCACACTTGAAAATGAAAATAATAATGCTGCAACAAACTTTTTAGATTTAACATTATTCCGACAAACTAATGGAAATATTCTAACAAATTGGTTTCGTAAAAACACTAAAACTAGCAGATATTTAACTTCAATTCAAATACCTACTACTAGTAATTATAAAAAAAGTGTCATAAACAGTTTAGTTGACAGAGCTATAAAATTATCTTCTAAACAATGCCACAAAAAAAATTACACTTATATTAACTATGAATGATTACCCTATTAATTTTATCAAAAAACAAATTAAAAGCCGTATCAATAGTATTAATAACAAAAAAATTAACCAATCAAAAGTACTTCAACCTAATTGTTTCGGCCATGATTTCAATATAACTGATACTTCAACTCAAAATAAATACATATCCATAAATTATATTCCTAAACTATCTAAAACCATTAAAAATGAACTGAAAAAATATACTACTAATACTGCTTTCAAAAACTATAACACTTTTGGCAAAATGTTTTTTACCAATTTAAAAGACAGAACTGAAATTAATATGCAATCTAATCTTGCTTATCAAATTAATTGCAACAATTGTACTTCCACATATATTGGACAGACTAAACAATAACTGAGAAACAGAATTAATCAACATAAATATTCGATCAAAATCAATAATGTATCGCCCTCAAACAAAAAAAAAGTGCTTTAACGGATCATGCCACTGAAAGTTACCATAAATTTAACTTCAATACACCAAAAATCTTACATAAGGAGAATAACTTACAGAAACGGTTGGTTTTGTAAATGATTGAAATACAACGAAGCCCTACTGCTATAAATTATAGAACATATATAGAAAACCTAGGCTCTCTTTATCATAACCTATTTAATTAATATTATAAAAAAAATACTAATGAATTATGTTTCTCATACAAAATTAAAACTTTACTTGATTTTGAAATTTCACATTTTAAATAATTACGACCCTGTACATGTCAAAGACAGATTCATATTTTACACTCTGCGCATTACTGATAATAAATAAGAAACAATCTTGCATTCTCATATTTACGCGCCTGCCTTCAATATGTACATGTACAATTCATAAAATTTTAATTACGGAATATGCAAATATTACCTTTATTTTCGGTTTTTAATATGAAATAACTATACATGTCGTAATATACATTTCTAACCTTTACTATATCACAAGTACGCAAGTAAAGGACAATTTTATGTGTTCGCTGGACTAATGTGTGTTGTTATTCCCATTTCAGCTTTGCAAATGTTAACACTTTATACAATGTAACAAATTATTACTGGGGAAGCTAATACTATTAGCGCAACGTTTAATTAATTATTAAATTATTTATTGCCACACAATGATTTTTTTATTCATACTACAAAAAATCATGCTTTTCCTATAATAATTAACATAATTATCTCCTTAAACAATTTTAAACTTTTCAAAATTAATTGTCAATTACTTTAATCTTCTAAAACATATCTAAGGATACCGTAATACCCCTGCAGTACCAATGCGAGCTAAAACAAGCTGAACAAGGCAAGAGCTAGAGGAAATATAAATGAGAACGTTAGGACAATATTCCGGAAAACTATACGAGATAAAGGGGCAAGTGATGAAATATGGCAAGAGTAGAATACAAAATATTATAACATTTATAGAAACCAGAAGAAAAACTTGAAACGGTCATGTTGATAGAATGCACACTAATTGTTTACTTGGAATAACCAGAGAAAAGAGAAAAGTTGAACGTCTTTCAAAACGATGAACACAAGGCTGGTCATTCTGCAAATCACAGACATAAATTGAAGTTTAAAGAACAGACATAGCCCAAATAGAGGAGGAAAAAGAAGAAGAAGTAGCATCACCAAGCTCTTAGAAGGAGGATGAAGAAACATATTTGAAGTTTATATTCCACCTTGGTCTACAACCTAAAATTATGCCTCTTCATTTTTTCTTTTTAATTTTGGTTTATAAATCCACTCAAACAGACGCTGACAAATGCTAACTGAGTCAGTTGCTGTCAGAATTGCTACCTCAATAACTTCATCGCAAAATTACTTACGCTATGGATTTTGAAGAACTGGAAAACTATATAGTTTCTGATTAACCACGAAGTACTGCCTATGGAATCACAAACCTTCTTGAAGACAAAATGTATATTCAATGCGATTGAGAGGATCATGTTTTCAATTTAGCATAAATTCTAACAGACGTTGCTAGAATTAAACAGGAAACGTAACAAACAGCAGTTTGACAACAAATTTTTCTTTATCAATTGCAGTTCTTTTTCAGCAAAAATCGTTGTTATCAACTGAAAATACTTAGTAGATGATTCCAGAAAGCGATATTAAGATACTTTGTATGGAATGTGAAGGGTTGCGTTGTTGATTTCGAGGTTTTGACTCGGCTCGATGCTAACTGCTAAAGATAATTACTATCTATTACGTTGCAATATTTTTTGTATTCTGAATACCTGTCGTAGCTTTAAAATTGAAAAAAATCTCATTTTCATTTAGTGTCGTGTTTCTGGTGCAAGAATTGTCCGACTATTAAAATTGTTGCTTATTTTCTTGAACTTTAGATTTCTCTAGATCAAGTATTCTTTCACTTATGTTTTCAAATTCATTTTTAAAGGTCTATGTGCTGATCTGATCGCATTGTTCGGATGTTTTATGAGTGAGCACAGTTAAATTTTATGCCTCATCATGCGGTCATCTTGGAGTACAGTTTGTAATTTTTTTATGTAGGCAGATGATCTTCATAATTATTTTCTATAATTATACTTCTTACTGTATTTCGTGAGTTATTTAAATCATATCAATCATGAAATTCAAATCAAGATCTAATTGTTTGATCAGAATGATTTACACTTGGTAAAGAACGATTTACCATTTCTGACTAATTATAACAATTTAAAGGTTATGTTGCACTATTTTTAGTGATCCACAGAGAAAAAGGGATTACTAGCATAGAACCAACACAACAGATGTAAGGGAATTTGTGACTACTGGCAGTTAATATCGGCTGCTATATATGCAATAAATAGCCTAATAGTACGTGAAATATGGTTAGTTTTCAATCATGGTTTAATTTTAAGCGTGTGAAACCCAAATTCGTGGGTAGTAGCAATAAAATATGAGTTCTGCAATTTACAGTTTAAACTAACGCTGAAATGTCGACCTTTAAGAGCGCCACTAACATTAATTATTGTTGCTTAATTTATATAAATTCATCCTTAACGTATTTGCAATAACATTTACTCCTCAGTGCCCATTATGTCCTTAATATCATAAAATTAGACTCTACGTTTAGTTACTTTCGCGTCTTGGTGTTTAGCATATAGCGCCTCTTGTAATTAACTTAACCTAATTCGGGATTTATTACGTAAGTTGCTAGTGTTCCGAGATTAAAGGAATTTCCCTGTTTAATTTAACCCAGTTTCTGGCCAAATAGAGATAAATATGCGTGTGATAAATTAGCCCACTAGAGATGCAATTAAATGATTGTATTGCTATGTAAAAACTCTAAATACTTTACTAATTTTAAAACAATTCCCTTTAAAAATATCATATTTGCTGCTAAATGGGAAATTCATAGTTTAGCTAGCTAAAAGTTACACTTTTAATGAACAAATTAGAATTAAGCTTAGAGAACTATTGTAGGAGATTGTACATTAGGAAATTTTATTACTAGCCTTTGCCATTTAGGTAAAATTTTTCCGAGTTTCTAATAACTGACTTAAGTAGAGACATATTTAATAGTACCTAAAAACTACTACCGACATTTTTGAAAGCACCTTTACAAGAACTCCCTCAACAACCGTGGATTTGCAGGGCTTCCTCGAATTGTCTGTTGGTTATATTACCAACTCGGAACGAAAATGCATTCTAAAGGAGCTCAGCTATCGCATAACAATTTTGAAGAATTCCCAACAGACTCAGCAAAGCGAAACCTCCGTAGAGAAAAAAGAGTTTCATTTCTGTTAAATTTTAAAACAGGTGTAAGAATGCCTCTCGCTGTGTCCCAGTGTAGGAATAATAAAGTTATTTTCTTAACTTCCTAATTTTGTGAAGGTATCAAACGTATATTTTTATAATAACGGGGCTTGCAAGGGTTCAAGGCTTAAAATGATTTCTCCGGAGAATCGTCGTACCCTTTATTCTAATACCCGTACATCAAAATATTTAAAAAAAACTTTATAACGTTTCTAGCGTTTATCAGAAACTACAAATGTCGATAGTGCTTTCAAGGAGCAAGTAGCATTCGTAAATCTACAAATATTAGACAAAAATTGATACAATATAAACAATGAGTACCAGAAGCATACAAGATGAAGATTTCCGCCATACTTAGGCATCAGTGAAGATTATCAAACTATTAATAACCCTTATATCAATTAATGTTGTCTCACTTGGTTTCACCTTACTGCAATTAATAAATCAGTTAAATCACACAGCCATTAGATATTGACATTTTAACAATAGAACGATAAAACCACTCGGAGTTATGACAGTATTTTTGATTTAGTTTATGCTCGTTAAAATATACAACTTTGCTGAAATTGCAGATATAAAACACGCAAGGAACGATTAAACATGCCTTACTTTGATTAAAAGGCAATTTTAATGTTTGGGGTGCAATTACGGTTTCGCTTTCAGCATTACATTATTAAATTTGTAGAAATCCGTCGTCCTTTATTTGAAAATTGATTTTCAGACCAATTCTAATTAATAACTCGGTTGGTCGTTTGATGTAGCCTACTAATTAAGAATTTCAAATTATATTTACAGAACATGTAAATACGCTCCGTGTTCTGAATATTAAGTCAAATTAGTTAGTCTGCAAATTAATGTTTGCTCACATTGTTTGTGTATAAAACAATATTACAGAGAGAGAAACATACGCCAAATAATTAACTGCTGAGGAATTCCCTGAAAACGAGAACCGCTTATATATATCTTACCTGATTGAAGCAGAAAAACGGTACAATAAACTTCGCTTTACAATAAAGAAAGTATTGGATTCACCCCAAAAAATCGGAATTGAGTTTTCAACAGATCTTCAAGCTTTAGAGTCCCTTGAACCAAAAAATCTGTAAAAGGCTTTACCCAGAACTTCCTTCGCCCGAATTAGAATTTGCAAATTTAAAAAAATGTATCCCACTGGGGTTTGAACCCGCCGCACCTGCGTAGCGATCGTAACTGCATCGATAAGTTCAACTGCGCCATCAAGCCTTATAACTGGTGTCCAAATTTGAGGTTGGATTTTGACTTTTGCGGCATTTGCTTTCTGTCAAACATACAGAGCTTATATTTTATAGTTGTCATATTGTCACATTGCCATTTAAGTTATTTAAGTTATAGAGCGGTTCACGGTTCAGTAACGCATATGTATTGTAAAAACCCATTACAGATATGGTGAAAGTTTTGCAGAAACTGCAAGAAAAGTTTGCGCTATGGACTTGCGTGACATGTGGTTTCAACAAGATGGTGCCACACGTCTCACAGCGCGCGAAACAATAACTTTACTGCAATCAAAGTTTAGAGGTATACTTATCTCTTGTTATGGTGACATCGATTGGCCGTCGACATCTTGCGAATTGACGCCTTTGGATTTTTTTCTCTGGGGTTAAGTGAAAAGCAAAGTCTATGCCAATAGTCTACAGCCAATTACAGACCTGAAGGCCGAAATTACAAGCGCAATTGGTGAGATAGGGCCTCGTTTATGTTTAAATATCGTTAAAGATTTGAAAAAAGAATAGTTTCTTGTCAGACGAGCCGGGGAAGGCATTTATCTGATATTATCTTTCATGTTTAATCGTTACGTATATGCTTTAAGCTCTCATTAAAATATCTTATATTTTCAAATTATTTACGCGTTTTATTAACGAATTAAAATCCAACCTCAAATTTGGACACCCAGTGCGGCGCGCGCCTCTCTTGAACAGAACGGTCTTATTGTTGAAACGTTTTCGCTCTTTTGTGGCATTATACTGTATCGGTTGAGTCTAATTTTCGGCAAATGTAAAGCCTGGCCTATGTAAAAGTTATTACTTCCTTCTATTTCAAAATTAACCCAAAAATGAACAAAATTTTATTTTTAAGGTACTCACCCTGTATATATTTGTATGAAATTGTACCAGTTTCATGCGAGGTAGATATATAATATGTATGCAAAATATCGTCTTCCTCCGACAAATACATTTTGACCTATATCTACTGCCAACAGACAGACATACAGACAGACAGACAGACAGACGGAATTAAGAAAACCTCTTTTTCGCCATCTAGGGACTTTGAAACGTGAAGATCTGAAGAAATCTCGGAAGGTGATTTTTTCTTGATCACAATACTTCCTTCGTCTTTCAGACGAGGGAAGTAAAAACATATTTTTGTTCATTGGTCTGTCTGTCAGTCTGTGTGTCTGCGTACGTTCGCGTATGTGTGTGTGTGCGTGTGAACAGAATATCTCAAAAACGAAAGGAGGTATGACGTTGAAACTCCAAGTTCTCTGTATGATCTAGATACAATAGCAAGCGTTTGAAAAATGTCGCAGAACCGCAAGTATGTTGTTTTTCAGATTTTTTTAGATTTTCTTAAAAACGGCTCTAATGATTTTTTTGAAAGTTTTCATTACATTTTCAATGTGGATTGATCTGAGATCGATGATTTTCCAGTTGAATTCCTCTAAATTGGGTTTCTACAGGGCATTATATAGAACTAATAAAATTGAAAATTGGAAACTTTGGCCATGGATTTTATGTATAAGAGGAACTACAATAAAATATTTTGAACGTAATATTACTTTCGGTTATACCGGAAATCGCTATCAACTTTGTCATTTTAAATAGAACGCCCGATATTATTACATTTTAGAATTCGACTTAAAATTTTAGAGAGAATTTGTCTTTTCAACTAACTCTCTATTTTGTACGGTTTTGTAGAATTAATAATTTTTGAAGTTTTTTACTAATACTTAAAAATTAGCATTACGATTTTTTCAAACGTTGTATTTTTCTTACTTTTGTTAATGTGTATTAGTGTGAGATGAATGATTTTCCAGTTGAATACCTCTAAAATGGGTTTCTACAGCTATCTTCCCTACTCACTATTGATCAGTCGACTAAAGCATGACAAAATGTATTCTACTCATTATTGTTCAACGACCTAAAGCATGAAAATAAACTACCATATTCACTAACAGCCGATGACATGGAAAAAACTACTCTACTCACTATTATTGTTCAACGGCCTAACATAATACGACGACATCTTTACCTGCGTGAGGCGTCGCCGCGGTTAAGGATGGCGTTTTTAGGGCCACTCCCAGTCTAGCTCAGGGTAAAGGGTGTTAACGAAGAACGATGATTGGAGCTTCTGTCGAAAGATAACGATTGTTTATAGTTAGTTTATTTTAAAAGCTAATATTAATATATACAGCTTTTACAAAAGTAACCTAGAGAGAATAAACTATGGGGTGGTTGTAGTCGGTGCGTTGCTCGGTGGAAGTATCTCGATGGGAGAGATGCTGAACCGGTGTCGAGGCGTTGGGAGGCGGCGAGCTGGGGCTCGTGAGGGCGGCAGTAGCGCATTGTAGCAGGACGGTTGGCAGCTGGCCGAGACCAACTCTGGTCAGCAAGCAGCTGGATCAGGCCTGGAGCTTCGGGCGTCTTGGGGCCGGGTAGAGGACTGCTGGCGGCGACACATTTCGGCGGCACGCCGCTGGTGCGGGCGGAAGCTTGGGGAGTCTTGAGCCGGGCAGGGTACCTCCGAGGGCGACCCACTCCGGGTGCAGACAGCTGAAGCGGACCTCGAGCTTGGGGGTGGCTGGCGGCGAAGCTGGACGTCGGCTGTCCATGCCTATCATCCTCGGTGATGGGGCTAGGCCAATCTGGAGGGCGCTAGCGCTATAGGTTGGCCGGGGCAGAGCCGAACGCGGGGGTTCGGGCATCGTTCCTCGGGGAGATGAGACGTGAGGGCCCGAGTAGGCGCTCTCGTAATTCCTGGGTGGCGTTCGGCATATCGCAGCTTGCAGCAACACTGGGCCGCAGTGGCGAATGGCGATGGCTGCGAGCTTTTTCTGCGGTTGCGGTGGCTGGCTGACTTCTTCTGCGGATGCAGCGGCGGCGCT
Source organism: Agriotes lineatus (assembly GCA_940337035.1). Classification (NCBI taxonomy): domain Eukaryota; kingdom Metazoa; phylum Arthropoda; class Insecta; order Coleoptera; family Elateridae; genus Agriotes; species Agriotes lineatus. The sequence goes on along the minus strand of OW679194.1, from coordinate 86,702,566 downwards.
TTCAGTGACAGCGTTCGTTTCCTCTGCAGATGCGGCAGCTGGCGGCGGTTTCAGTGGCAGCGTTCGTTTCCTCTGCGGAGGCGGCGGCTGGCAGGCTTCTTCTGCGGATGCGGCGGCGCAACGGGCTCTCTCTACGGATGCGGCGGCTGGCGGGCTTCTTCTGTGGATGCAGCGGCGGTGGCGGAATTCCTCTACGGATGCGGCGGCAGGCGCACTTCTTCTGTGGATGTAGCGGCGGCTGAGGGCTTCCTTTGCGGATGCGGCGGATGGCGGGCTTCTGCTGTGGATGAAGCGGCGGCGGCAAGCTTCCTCTGCTGGCGGGCTTCTTCTGTGGATGCAGCGGCGGTGGCGGACTTCCTCTACGGATGCGGCGGCAGGCGGTCTTCTTCTGTGGATGCAGCGGCGGCGGAGGGCTTCCGCATAGTAGTGCAATATTGAAATAATAGCCTTCCGATATTTTTTTAGATCTTAACGTTTCAAGGTTCCTGCATGACGTTTTCTGTTTTCTAAATTCCGTCTGTCTGTCCTTCTGTCTGTCTGTTCGTTTATCAGTCCGTCTGTTGGCGGTGTAGCTTAAAAACCATTCCTTGTAGCAAGTTAATATTTTGCAAACGGATTATACAAGGAATTTATTTTAATGGTTAACATAAGAGTTTTGTTACTATGGCCGCATTTAATCATACAGGTCACTTCCATGGTTACAAATGAGACCAATAGATTAGAGCGTTTATCTTACGAGTACATAGGAATGATTACTTGTCAAAAAGACAACTAAAAGTTAATGTATACAACTGAAGAAAAGATACAACTTGTGAGTTGTACCTAGGTATCTACTTTTAGTTGCATACTTACATTCCGGTAACAAAATTAGAGTTTTCATTAGCAAGTACCTAATTTAAATTCGTATGTTAACTCGTAAAATAAATGCTCTAATCTATTAGTCTCATTTATAACCATGGAAGTACCCTGTATGATTAAATCCTAGCATGGAAACTAAACTGCTATGTTAACATTAAAATAAATTCACTGTATGTCGACTTGACTCGAACAGAATATACAATCGATCAGATATATACCTGATGAGCACCTTGCAAAACAAAACGTCTATTTTACTTTAACTAAGAAATAAATAATAAAAGTAATAGTTTGCACATAGCTCAGGCTTCATCCCTGACAAAAATGGGACCCAACAGATACCTGGTAAATGTTGCAAATGGGACAAAAACAGGCAACGGTCGCGTGCGCAAATACGAGGGGTTCCTTCGTGGACGAGCAGGACTAGGGGGTGGATTATGCCCGGGCTGCTACCAAGCGTTGAAATCGGTTTCAGAGAGTTCAGATCACACCCCCCACAATGTTTTTTGTTGTTTGAATATTATTAAGATCGTTAATATATTTTTATCTTTATTTTCCATTGATTTTTTCAAAATTTCAAGTGTTAGGTACAACTTTTTCTTGCGAGAGAAGTTCTGCGCAAAGCCCTTTACTTATGTTTTCTGGTGTAGAATCCAATTTCGCCCATATAGCTGTATTAAGCGGAACCGTTTCTATGTTGTCGGGAATTTTTCTATTCTCCAGAATATAACAAAAACTTACTCTCTGAGGAAAGCATTTTGAATTAAATACATTGTAAATTTCAAAAATTATTTGGGATATTGTTATCGGTTTTTTTTCTTTCATTTGAAAGACAGTTCCTGAGCGCTTCTCAAAATGGTAGCTTGTGTGCTTTCTTTAAAACTATATAGAGAGCCTGATAATGTGCGCAAAATTTTGCACAGAGAAGCAAACTATTTTAGTTGCGGACTTTAATATATGAGTTCGTCAACAAACTGAAGAAACTATGTTCCAAACAATATAAAATTAAAAATTTGATTTAATAGGGCTCTGATAACACTTTCACACTTTTTAAATTTTTAAAATTGTAAATAACTGAAAAAAGGCTGGAACCGAGACGAGTCATATAGTTTATATACGATGAAGATCGATCTCATTTTGCCGAAGGGTCTAGAGGATTACCTAAAGTCTTAAACCATGTTTATGGGTGACATATTTTTGTGATTAAGTTGTACACTCCAATCATTACGTTTAATTTTTGGAGAACTATTCCTCTTGACGATTCAAAACTATAATACCTTTCTTTATTTCAAACAGACTTTCATATAACCTCCCCTAAAATGAATCTGAGACCATTAATCTCATTAGCTTTCCCTGTACTTTCATGTCTTTCATGGCTTTTATCACCTGTTCCCATTTCAGACTATCGAATGCTTGCTTGAAGTCTAGATACACAATTTGCAGTCTTGTTCCATAATCATAGCACTTTTTGATTATTGGACTCACTATGTGTGCCGTATCAATGGTAGATCTTCCCCCTCTAAAACTGTATTGGTAGTCTCCCATTTGTGTCTCCGTGTGCTTAATTAATTTTTTATTTATTAGCATGATCAATATCTTATATCTAACATTAAGAGGGGTGATTCCCCTGTAGTGTACACATACGTTTGGATCTCCCTTATATATTGGCATTATTAGCCCTTCCCACTCGCTAGGCATCGTTTCCTTTTCCCAGATGTGAGTAGTTAAAGTAGGGACAAGAAATCAGACAACCAACGTCATCAAGAGTAATGACGTCATAAACATAGTATAGTAATTGATTAAGCTTAAACCAAACGCATAATTTAAAATGAGCTGTAAAGAAGAAAATAAATATCGGTTTTGTAAATCTAATGGTGGTATTTATGACGTCACTAAAATTTGTTTGGTGGCGCACGTCGTCTGATTTCTTGTCCCTACTTTAGTTTAAATATTCTTAGTCTTAGAGCATCTTCTCCGTGGCTTATCAGCCCGTTGACGATGTTGTCCTTTCCTCCTGCTTTGTTCATCTTAAGCTGAGCTATTACATTGGTGAGCTGATCTTCTGTGGTTATGTCCGGTTCTTCCTTTTCTGTGTTGTTTTCTAAATGTTCTTCTTTTTCCCCCTCCATCATTATTTTACTGTCTATTATGTTCCTTTAAAATGATTTCTCCACTCTATGCTACTTATGTTTGTTGTATTTCTTTTCATGCTTTGTCTTTTGATATATCTGTAGTTTTATGTTATTTTTGTTATCTTTTTCAATTGCGTCCATTAGTTCTTCAAGCCATCTTTTCTTCCTTGTTTTTATAAGTTTCGTGGCTTCTTTTCTAATTTCTTGTTATGTTATATGGTCTAATCCATTTCCTGTTCTTAGCCACTCTAGTCTAGCAGCCTTCTTCTCCGGTATTATTTCCTTGCATACTTCGTCAAACCATTCATTCAATTTTCTTGTAGTTTTTCCCCCTATTACTTTGTCTGCGGCAGATACGATATATATTTTTATATTGCTCCATTCCACTTCTATATTTTCATCTGCTGGCTCTTTTATTAGTTGTGCTTTGAGTTCCTCTTCGTATTGTGTTTTCTTTTTTGTTATAATTTAGATTTTCTAAATTTTCCTCTTTGCCTTTTTCTTCCTCCTACCATTCTTAACTTTAGCATCGCTATCACTAGGATATGATCTGTCTCCATATCTGCTCCTCGGAACAATCTTACATGCTGTATCATCTTTTGTCTCTTTTTAGCTATTAAGCTGTGGTCTATCCGGTTTCCTGTACTTCTACCTGCTACTTTGTGTTGCATTTTGTGTTGATATTATGTGCTAACTATGTAGGTACATATCACATTCCGTTGCTAAGTTTCCCAATCTTGTTTCATTATTATTCGTTTCGACATGCACTGTCTTCCCGCTACTGATCTCCAGTATTCTTCTTTTCCTATTTTTTCAATAAAATCTCCCAGATGTATAAGTGTGTCATGTTTTGGGGTTCTTTCGCATACTTCTTCGATTTTATCATAAAACTTGGCCTTATCTTCTCAAACTACTGCCTCTGTTGGCGCGTGAGCATTTATAAGTATGATGTTGATGTTATCTTATATATGATATCCTTCCATTTATTGTCTTAAATGCTATTAAATTTTTTTCGAATTCTTTGCATATCATGAATCCTGTTCCGTTTTGTCCTTGTTTGTCTTCACCTCCGAACCACAGCGTATTTTTTTATCAATCTTACCTTCTCCCTTCCATCTTATTTGCTACAGGGCTAATATTTCTATTTTGTATTCCATCATTTCACTAGCAACTTCCTCCATTGTCCCTGTAGCTAGCATTGTTTCATGTTTCATGTTCCCGTTCTTTTTTCTTCTTACTCTTTCCTCTTACCGTTTTAGTCATTTCCCTTTTCCTAAGCTTATCGTTATCTCCTTTGTCCGTCCCTCTACATTCGTTTATAGTACGTTTTTGTTCCGATTTTCGTAATTTTCCTCTGTTGGCTGAGTGTCTCACTCTCTGGGAACCTTTCACTCACCGTGCGTTTCTTGTCGCGCTGGTTTTCCTATTCTTTGTCTTTTTCTTTCCCTGAAATATTTTTAATACTTTTTAATTTCTTACTTATTCTTCTTGAATACGGAACAGATTGTTTGCTACGACGTTCGTATTTAAAAAAAATGTTTTTTTGTGATGAAATATCAAAATAAAGGGCAGGAATAGTATAACGCCAAAAAACTTTTTCGGAGATTATCTTGCTCTTCATTTTTTTGTGTTTGTGGTTTCTACTTACTGAAATAGATAGATACCTGAGAACATACCGACCTTGCAAGAATAATATAAACTTTTACTTCATTCTTCTGTCTAAAAATCCTTGATTCGTCGTGTATAAGCCGTTCACGACCTTTTTGGGACAGAGTTGGCTATGATTTTTTTTTCATGTTGGACTAACTGATTCGATGATGTAGCGGATGCAACTGTTTTTTTCTGTCAGTGTCTGTTCAACATTTTCTTGCCACCACATTGCCAGATCTATTATGTTAATATTCGTAAGAAAATAAATGATTTCTCAAATGTGTAAAAATAATGTTAATTTCCGTCAAAGGCGAAGTCAACATTTCCATTAAACGATGCTACTGACAGACCAAATTTAAAAGAACGCCAGTCGATGTGGAGACTAGACAATATCCGGCAACAATGTACCTATTCAGAAAATATAACCTTAAACTGAAAACAACCTAACCTAACACAAAAAGTGTCAATATCCATGAGGGAGTTTAGTTGCAACAGAGGTTCTGCCAACAAAATTACTAGATCGTCATAGCCTCACCTGACCCAAAAAGATCATGAACTGCTTATATTTACCAGTACAGGTGTTAATTTAGAGATCGAGATTTAGTTTAAAACAAAACAAATTATTTGCTTAATACGGGGGAAAATCATACAAGCATTCGCAGACTACTTTAAGAGTGTTTATCTCACATCTGCTCAACCATTAACTAAACACACACAACCAACCAATAGTAATTTAATAACATTGACATGTATTAATGAGGATAAGATAAAAAGCGCAATAAGACAATTAATAGACAAGAAATCTCTGGGACCTGATGAGGTACCAACTTATATATATAAGAGCTGTTCTGATTTTTTAATAGCACCTTTACTTAAAATTTTTAACGCCTCCATTGTGCAGCGTGTGTTTCCAAGTTACTCGAAAACATCAAAAGTGTGTCCGATTCATAAACACTAAACAGAGTAAACGTAGTATGATTCAGAATTACAGACCCACATCAATACTAAGTGTATTTGCAAACATTTTTGAAAGTATCTTATTTAAAAATATTTACAGACAAATTATAGTATTTAACATTACAAGCCAGGTAAAACAGTTTTTACTGGCGATAGGATTGGGATGACTGGCGAGCCGTTAGGCGAGCCTGTCATATCCTTGAGCCAGTAAAAATGGTTACCTGGTGTGTTTTATTGAATATTTTATTTGTTTCTTACTTGTAAATAACTAGAAATTTACCATTTATTCAAAATGTCAAACTGACAAGCAACTAAATTCATCAATATGACACATACTAAGGAAGACAACTCTGGCTTTGCACGTTATCATTTATCTATGAGTACACTTGTAAAATATAACTGGCTAGCCAGTACATTTTTTACTGGCTAGCCAGTTAAGAAACATTTTCAAGGTGAATACAGTGACTTGATAAATTGATGTTTGCAAGTGAGGAACAAATAAATAATATTATCTCAATTAATCAACATGGTTTTTTCAAGGTCGGTCTACTATAACTAACCTATGCAACTTTATGCTTACTGCCTCAGATGCTTTGTAAAGCAGAAAACAACTTGATGTTATAAGGGTGTCCCTGAAAAGGAGGTCAATCCGTTAACCACATATTCCTTGAGCAAAAATATGACGATTTAACTCAACTTACCTATATAAAAAGTTGCTTAGTTTAGCCGCTAGAAGGCTTTAAACACGATTAACTTTTTTTAAATTTTTTAAAATAAGGCGAAAAATCTTTGATAGATTAATAAGGGAAAGCCATGCTTCATTAGTTTTATATACCATGTATTTAACTCTGTAATTGGGATCACAGGCCTGTTGGGTTAATGATTATATAATCATATTATATTAACGTTAACAACAAAAGATAAACGAAAATTCCATTTTAATTCAAGAGGTACACTCTGTTATACAACAACATTCTAATTTGATTCATTGCCCAACTGGCATCAGTTAAAACTATCATTCTTTTAGTATTAATCTTTAGAAACATATAAATATGTTACTTTTACATTTTATAGCTAAGGCGCATAATAAAAAAAAAACGACAGAAGCTAAATGGAATTTAAAAAAATCCCCCTTGAAGTATATCTCACAGAGAAATACTAATGGCTATCTTATTCCACGTCTGATACAAACTGTATAATCATGTATAAAAAACTGTTACAAGGTTGGACAGATTTCTGATTTGTAGTCAGACTAAAATGAAAAGTACTTGCTGTATAATGCTTATTTCGCTACTTTGAAAATTTAAAATTATCGAGTTTTTCTCGTTATCAACTAATAAACAATTAAAACTAAAAATTAACAAGAAAACTTAACTTTTTTGCACAAGTCTTAGCTATTTTATTATAATTTTTAGGTTTATTCGTTAATGTTATAACCACTATTAACTTATTGATCTTAGGAACACTATGATATACTAAGTGATATGTAAGTTTGTTGTGATATTGATCCTATTACCGTATTATGCCACTTACATTTTTATAAACGTATCAGTTGCATCCAATTACTACAACTTCATCTAAGTTGGATGAACTTTAATCCATATTAAAGCAGTTCATACCTTGATACCCCCAAGTATCATCGGTGTGTGAAGTTTAGGTACCTCTACGTTAGTATCTATTAAATTTAGCTTCCCACTAAGTAATATATGTAAAACAACGGTTGCCATTTAATTGAGTGACATTATAAACGGCACAAACCAACTAATAATATTATTTAGTAAAAGTTTGGAACAGGATGAAACGGTGACGAAATTCAATATTGATTAGTATATTATGTTAATTAAAATAATCTTTGTACGGCATTACATGTAATTTGGAAGAGGTAGGATTTACGTAAATGAAATTAGTTCCGATAGGATTAATTACGTGTCGCACTAAGCCGGATTGGATCAACAAGGGACAGCTTTGATAGCTTTTGGGTAGTTTCTAGGCTTCGATGCTTAACAAAGGATTTTGGGGAAGTGTTAACCTAATGAGTTGTTTCCTAAGATCCCATCTTGTACTGCCAGATATTTAGTAACGTTTTCATAGCACATTTACCGTGCTACGGGTATTACCGGTTTCCTATTGTAAAATGTTCTGTCTAAATTTGAATTTCAACTGCTATTAGATGTATTATGTACGTATTGTAATAGTGTCTACCGGAGCATGTCTATTAATCAGCAATGGCCTGTCCATAAAAGTATGCTCATCTTCCGGTAGACTTACTTTTGAAATATTTTGAAAGTATCTGTACGTCACAAAATATGCCAATATCCAAATAAAATCCTTAAAATGCTTATAAACTGTTGATTTCAGTTATTTCGACTATTTAAATGGCATATTCAGCGCCTAAAAATAAATTATAACCATTACAAGTTTTAACATTGAAAATGTGTCACGAATTGGAGATGTGACGCTAGAACGGTGCTCTTTTAGCGATTTGTGTGACGCTTGGAAAATGCACAGTTTTTAAGAATTTGTGCAAGCTGTACATATTGCAGGTAAATATTGTTGGTGTCTTTTGAAGCTTTCGTCAAGAGCGAACTTTCTGGAGAGGTTGTGAAACTGTAAGATTCGAGGGGGCGAAAATACGGGGGTTAAAACGATTTTTTTGACACGAAAGCCTTTGGTGCTGTTACATCCCATATTTTTTTAAATATCTAAATGTTTTTGGGGCTAGTTGGAAAGAGAATGAACCAACTCTCATCGTGCTGGCTGGTTTTTGGAGACTGCGATGCATGGGGGCGAAGTTACAGGGGTAGAAAACTGAGGTTTGTTTGTAGTAAATTGGATGTTCGCATAAATAAGGGGAAAGAAATAAATGTCGAATTTTGTTTTTGGCAGTATGTGGATTAATTTTTGGGGTTTTTAGACTTTTGCGGCTCAGTGGATTTGGGGGTTGCAAAATGAGGAAAACGTTATAATTACAAAAAAAACCTTAAAATTAATATAATATAATATAATAATTGTGTTAGGTGAATGCTGGGAAATATATAGTACCGCTTTTCTTAATTTAAATGGTTATAAAATTTATCATAATAATAGCAATCTTAATAAATCTGATGGAGTAGTGGTTTACATTAAATCAACTATTACACATACTGTTGATAGAATAAATATTAATAATTTTATTTTATTGCGAACCAGTCTTATTCTTAATGACATTAAAATTTCGCTTACCGCTGTATACAGGGCACCTTCTTTTAATGGTAATGACTTCATCCAAATATAAAATGAGTATTTCACCAACTATACTAAAAATCAAATAGAAATTTTTTGTGGTGATGTAAATATTAACACACTCCTAATAAATGATAGTTTAGTGGATTCTTACTTAAATTTAATGTGTACTTTTGGCTTTCATTGTTGTATCCACAAACCAACGAGAATATCCGATATATCAGAGACGTGTTTTGACCATTTCTACCTAAAAGCTTCACTTAATTCGCTGAATAGCCTTCCTTTGACGTTGTCATTTAAAATTTCTGATCATTTTCCTGTATGCTTATATTTAAAATTTAAACAAACGAACCAATGTATTTTAAAAAAGGATCACATATCTAAAGAAATAATAGAATACAAAAAATTAAATAATATATTAGAAAGAATTCAATGGAATGGTTTAGTTGAGCAAAATGTTGACATTGCTTTTGAAAATTTCTTATACATTTTACAAACTGCGATTAAAGATGCTACTGTAATTAAAAAGGAAAGTAAATTAGTTAAGAAAAAACAATGAATATCAACTGAAATTGTGGGACAAATTCATATAAAAAACATTTTATTTAAACCTTATTTACGAAATAAAAACGACCTTAATGCGCACAATAACTATAAAGCACAACGAAATTTGGTGAATAATTTAATTCGGTCATGCAAAAATAATTATTATAAAAATAAATTTGATAATTGTAAAAATTCAAAAGAACTCTGGAAAGTTACTAAAACAGCCGCTAATATAAATTCAAAAAAGTCTATTATAACACAAATTCAAACTGAAGATGAACAAATAATTGATTGTAACGAGGCAATTGCTAATGAATTTAATAGTTTTTTTGTACATTTTCCGAATCAGTTGGCATCAGAAATATCAGGTCTGGATCAAGCCTTTCAACATAATATCAATGTAAATGAAAAGTCATTATATTGGAAACCAATTGATCACCTTGACGTTGAAAATAGTATTAAGAGCTTGAACAACACCTTTTCACGGGGTTCTGATCAATTATCTATAATAGTTTTGAAAAAAATATCAATGAGTATTTCTTTACCTCTCTCTACATTATTCAATTATTGCCTAACTGAAGGTATTTTCCAAATTGCCTAAAAACTGCTATAGTCACACCACTTCATAAATCTGGTTCAATACTTAAGATTTCAAACTATAGACCAATTGCCCTCACGTCTTGCATCTCCAAAATACTTGAAAAGCTTATCAAAAAACAATTGGAATCATTTTTCAACCTTTGTAACATTTTCTCTGATAATCAATATGGTTTTAGGAATGGGAAATCTACTGAAGATGCTTTGGCTTTTCTGATATCTAATATATATCGTTCCTTAGACTCTTCTAAGCCTACTCTTGCGATATTCTTAGATTTGGCCAAGGCATTTGATACAGTTTCTCATCGTATTTTGTGCCATAAACTGGAGATGTACGGCGTGAGGGGGATTGCACCATCACTTATAAAAAGTTATTTAACAGGAAGAAAACAACAGGTCGTAGTTAATAACTCTTTAAGTTCTGCAAAATCTATATCGTGTGGGGTTCCACAAGGGTCAATTTTTGGACCATTGCTTTTTATTATGTATATAAATGACCTTTTGCGCTACAACTTACATAACAGTCATATGGTTTCCTTTGCAGATGACACTGCTATTGTGATCAATGGTGATTCATGGGATCACGTCATTTATGATGCCACTAACCATCTTAAGTTTTTAAAATATTGGTTAGATAACAATATCCTAACCTTGAATTATGACAAAACGTTTTATATGCCTTTCACAATTTATAATCAAGCCTAACCTATCCCAAATCAGTTGATTATTCATTCTTATAATTGTAAAGGAATTAACTGTGTTTGTTCTATTAATATTAAGAAGTCCTCTTCCATAAAATATTTAGGGTTAATGGTAGATCAACATTTAAGGTGGGATGTACACATAGATTACTTGGTAAAAAAAATACGTAAATTTATATATCTTTTTAGAACTCTAAAGCAGTTTGCTCAACTAAGCACTTTAAAAACGCTTTATTATGGTTACATACAGTCAATATTAAACTATGGAATTCTCGTATGGGGTGGAGCGGCCAGTATACATTTATCGAGAATTGAAGTTATGCAAAAAATGATTATAAAAGTTATTTTAAATAAACCATATTTTTATTCCACTTCATTGCTCTTTTGTGAATTTGACGTGCCTACATTTTATAGATTATATTTTATTTCAATTGCCAAATATATGTACAAACACAGAAATTCATTAAATTTAGAATTTCCACTACATTTATACAGTACTCGGTTACGCAATAATCTTGTCGCCTATACTCCTCAGATGAATAAGTCTTTTGGTCAGCACAATTTTTTATTTTTTATTCATAAAATATACAATTATATCAAAATTAACTCTACTATAGATTTTTCTATACCTTATAATTCAATAACCTTCAAAAGAAAAATTTGCAATTTTTTGAAAACAGTATCTGAAAACGAAATAAAAAATTTAGTTTCATAAAGTATGATTCTAAATGTTTTCTATTGGAAGTTCTCTTATTTTACTTTATTTATACATTATATATATTTTTGTTTGTGATTAAATAATCCTTGGTTAATGAAATCTCAGAATTTTTTTAATTTGTATATTATAGAGGGAATTATTGCACTTCGCAACAATTCGCCAGGGGAATTAGCGAATTGCAGTAAATTTCATTCATAATTTCATGCTTCCATCTTTCTCTTCTTCTTTTATATGTCTAATTACATTTATTTGTATTTATTTGTAAAGTAACTGTATTTTTTTAACTTGTATTTTTTGGGCAAATAAATGGTATTATTATTATTATTATTAGAAGGTCGGTAACTAACGGTAAAATAATGAGGGCGCCACCAAGCCTGTCTTAACCCGAATAACCGGGCCTGGGCGGTTAGACGGGGGCGAAGTATTCAAGATACTCCGTCGATAAGAATTCTCATGAGCTGCGAGCTCAAATAACAATTTCGTGATCGCAAATACTGGAATGGTAATATTGGGACTCTTTGGGCCGAGACTGCGCAACCACTGGACCTACCTGCACGCTCTGATCTCTCACGTCTCGCCGTACACCAATCTTTACACTGTAAAAGGCGCTATCTAAAACAAAGCATGCACAGGTCGAATAGGAATAAGACTTCCCTTAATTAAATATGCGTCTATTGGTCGATAACTACATCTGGGCAGCAAATCGTGCCGCCAAGCTTATGTTATTTCTTACGCTAAGCACCAGCTGATGGACGCGCTATGCTAGTAAACAACACACTATGGGTGGCCGGCCGCAGTGGGCTCGGCACTTTACATATTAGAGTACAGTTTAGAAATACGCACTCCGGAAAAGGGCGCGTTAGTTCGCGATAACAGACGCCGACCTGCAAAGGCAACGGGAGCAGTGTAGCTAGCAGCAAAGCACGACGCCGCACAAATGCGCGACGATTTAATTGAAGGCCTAACTCGTTAGGCAGCGGGGCAGCGTGACTGCAATATTTGACCAGGAAGAGGGGCTAACATAGCCTCACTAAAGCATGCGAATTTGGAATAGTTGCCAGCCCCTGCTACGTCGCCCACGCAGTCGTTGGCTGCGGTTAAAACCTGATAAGCAAAGCACAAAGCCCTCGCAAACATAAACAAAGAGCTCGAACAGATTAGGGCGTGCCAGGCTCAGCACGGCGAGGCGTTGATTCCATTTATGTATTAATCGGTACAATATAGCGAAGCTCGCGCACCTAACGTTACTGAATTAAAAGTTAGCACAAACGTAACACCAAAACATAGGCGCAGAGTGCTTTAGCTATTTAGGCGATGAGACGCGAAACTCGCGCACATGAACTTACTAGTAGGCTACCAAAGTAGCGTCGTGAAGCATGGTGGCCTCAAACCGGCATTAAAAGCCGCGACAAGCAAGCAAGGGGGCATGCATCCGCCCACACAAAGTTGAGCACAAAAGCACCACCGCTCGCACAAGCGACAATTAATATGTTTAAATGGTTGTAATTACAAATACCTTAGTCCGTAGACGGTCTATGAGAGTTGCGTGCAGTCAGTTGGTAGAAGGCGGCAGTCTGTGGTAGCTCAATCGCCAAAACACGGCATCTGGGGTAAACGGGCTGGAATCCGCCAAGATGGCGGCGTTAGGACGCTCTCCTGAGAGCACACTTACGGCGGCAAAGAGGCCTACTTCGTCCTGCCTAGAAAGATCCTCGAAAACAGCGAGTTGAAAAGGGAAAGCCCCCTTTCTCACAAACGCAGAACTGGCCCCGTGAAACCCTTCACACACCTACGCTTTGGCGTAAAGACGTGCCACTCGCACAATCACACGCGACCTCCTTCGATCAACGGCCAGAGCTGAACTGCCCAAGCAAGCAGTGTTACGACCCCTGCAGTGGCGTGAGCCAAAACGGCGTTACCACGTGACTCTCGACAGCCAATGGCGATGCGCTCCATAAAACAAATAAATTCCGGTAACAAAGACAGCCAATGGCGAGGCGCCTCAACGGCGTGATTTCTAGAAGGTTCGGAATTCTTGCGAGCGATAACACCCGGCTGCCAAAGTACCAGCAAAGGGGTGCTCCAACTGACGAGAAATACTGCGTTTGGGGCCAAATATGTGCAAAATCATTATTACGGAATTAGGCGATGGAGCCAAATAAGTAACTAAAAGGGTTTAGCATACGGGCACGCTGCCCTAAAGCCTAGGTGGCTAATTAAAATACCAAAATGACCTGACAAAATTTAAAAATAAAATATATATACGAAAAATGTAGTTCATATACTTTGGAGTGCTTGGGGAAATTAAACACATTAACCGTATTCACTTTTGTGCATCTGCATCTAGGCATTGAACCCTTATACGGCATAATGATGAAAATATCTATCTACAAACACTTGCACAAATATAGTTTAAAATTACTATAAACTACTAATACAGGTGAGCGGATGACGCAGTTATTAAATGTTCGATTTTCAGGCGGCCGGCCCTGGTTCGATTTCCGGCGATTTTAAAAATCTTACGCTCACTGGCTATCACGCTAACACCTGTGGTAGTTGTTAGCTCCGAACAAGAAGACTTTTCCTCAATTTCAATGGGCAAGACTACCTCATCTACTCCGCTTACGAGTAACGAGGGATTAGAACCACAAATTTCTGGAACTAAACAGGTCATTGGCCTAAAATAAGAGGAAGAAGAGAAGAAAAAATATTATTACGTTTATTTACCACTAACTGTTAGCTAAAGATAGAAAATCACGCAGTGATGTGATAATGCTTTTACTTCACAACCACCTGTAGCGGCCATTTACGTATTTATTTGTGAGAAACTGATAGTAAATAACTTACATGCACAGCACCAAACACTAACGAAGACACTAAATAACTTGTATATTACAAAAATTACTCAATTATAATAGTTAATTGCAATCAGCGTGTCGCTATAACCTGTACTCAAATTTAATGTCGCGGCCATTAACTAGCCTACTTTACCCGAAATTATACCACACCCCACTGTTAACTTCGCAAAGCATAAGGGCTTTTTGTGAAGTTTTCCAGCATTTCAGTTGCTTCAGTATCTTGCATTCTGAACGTTGACGTTTCACGAGGGATAAAAATGTGCTTTGTCTGAATCAATATATCGATATTATTAGGACCTTCTTGCGGAAAATCAGTAGAACTACGGCAAAATTCAACACATTTTGGCTTTTAGCCATCTTCTAACTGCTTTGCCACTAAAAGTTTGTAAGAATATAACTTCAAGTCTTACCTTAAAATACGATAAAAAGAGATTGTTGATAAAACTATCGTAGTGGAATGCCGGTTCACAGATCTTTTTTTGGGTAGGCTTGTCACCGCTTAACTCTCTTATACGCAATAGAAATAGAATAAGTTAACGATACTCTTACAACACTTCCAGATAGCGAGCTGCGAATACCCAAAACAATTCCGTAACCAATAGCATTCCACGGGCCAGCTGAACTACTCCAAAGAGTACAAAAATTCATCCAAAAGGAAAAACCGGAAATCTAGAAGATTCTAGAACCTCTACAAAAACTAGAAAAGGCCTTGTAACCAAAAGATGACATTTCCGGCTTTGGAAAAAACTACCTACTTCAGGTGTAAAACCCATCTGGAATGGAATTATAATGGGTAAAGCCAAATTGCCAACATATGTGTTTAGGACACTACTCACAAAAAACCGCTGTCTTCATATAAATTCACTTACATGGAGCTTCTCCCAGATTCCATTTACTTAATCCAACGATAAAAATCTGGTGTGATACACTCACACAAAGTTTCAACGCCATACCTCTTTTCGATTTTGAGATATTCTGTTCACAGACAGACAGATCAATGAACAAAAACATATTTTTTGGGTTCAGGGGACTCTAAAACGTGAAGATCTGTTGAAAACTCAATTTAGAATTTTTGGGGTGAATCCAATACTTCGTAAAATGAAGTAAAAATTAGGAAAAAATTATGAAGACACAGTGGTCACCGAATCAGGAATTTCCCTTAAAAGGTCAAACGTGAGGTCTTAAAGATTTGAATGAATTGTTTTTAACAATTCGGCCGGAAGTTCTTGAACTAAAAGCAAAAGCTTTTGCTGTTTTGTCACCACAGTGGTACTAAATATTACTAGAAAATCTGACCGTAGAAAGAAGTTCTTAAGCGATCGTGCTATCATTTATGGTAGAATATTATAGGTTTGCGAAATAGAGCATGCAATATGCCAAAACCCAGCAGAACACATTTGATCAACCAAAACGGCACGGGATATTACTTGCAGATTCGATTAAATACACCAAACACTTCATTAGCGGAAATGAACTGTCAATAAATTCACACAAGTGGTACAATTTCCTGGCTTCCAAACTTCATAAATAAACCAGAAAGTTACCAACGGCATTAACCTCCAGAATTTTAAGATAAACACTTCGCTCACAAACAGGCAAGTATGCAAACTACCTGAGCCAATTAAACAAAATAACACTTTGAAAGGGGCTTAACAAAATTAGGAAATATCACATTACTCGTGAAGGGGAGAATGTGAGAAATCCCAAATCAAACGTATGGCTGCATCTACAACCCAACGGTAACTGCTGCAGCTACAATCACTTATGTTTTTAATTTGGCCTTAAATTAAGTAGATTTTAGGGAAAACTAAACTAAGGTGAGTTAGATCGCCAGCGTTAACGTTAGTAAATAAATTAAAAAATGTCAAAATGGACGTAACACGCTAAAATGCCATTCTTACAACTTCGATGTTTTCAGGACAAAAACTGTATGTTCATTGAACCAGTTGTTCGTTGTTAGTCAAATGGTAAATGTCACGAAACTTTACTACATCAAAACTTTGTTATTTTGCATGCTGGTTGTCATAGTTGCAAAATCAAATCATTTATATATCACTGAACAATCTTGTATGTACTCAACTTCAGATTACTTTTGGCGTTTCGAGCTAAAATTTGTATCCAGGATTTCACGATTGTCATGAAATAGCTTTGTAATATATTCTTCTCACGTCTTCAATAAGTTGTCATCTAAATAGTATTACTTTTCCATTATGGTTCCTGAAAGTGTACGGTATAGATCGTTTGTAACTGCTGAGTGCCTCCTGAAATTTGCTGAAAATGTTAAATTCGTCGAATCTTCCATTTCCAGGCCTTTTTCTAGCAAATTTTCTTTTGTCTCTTTTGTTTTTCTTTTCATTTTCCAGTTGGTTTGTTTCGGAATTTGTCCTTTCATGTTCGTTTTTATATCATATTTGTTCATGTATTTATTTTAGAATTAGGTACCTCTGTCATATATTGTTCTTTCGCTGTTCTCTTAATTGTTCTTAATATTTTTCTTCTAACTTGTATAGCCTTCCCTTGTTTCTTTCATTCGTCGTTCTTAATATTATGTAATTTGTTCCTTTCGTGGTATTCTTTCGTTTTTCAAATGCTAAACTCATACTTGCTTTGCAATAGGTGTTTGAATAGAGCAACAAGTTAAAAAAACGGGTGATTTTTCTAACTGATTCTTCCCGACCTGGTCAAGCAAATCGTGTTGTGAAGCCTGAATCGATTGAGCTAGTTGGGTTATCGCCAAAAGTTTTGATTATGAGCCATGGTTCTATACATCACATTATGGATGACATCCTTGAGTTCCATGAAGTGTCAGCAAGGTGGGTGCCACAGCAATTGACTCCAGAATTGATATTTAGTTTAAGTAATTGAAAGAACGAGGTGTTGATGATGCGAAGTACTTTTGCGACGATATGAAGCAGAAGAACATGCCCTTCTGGCAAAGCTTGTGACTTGGAATGAGTTCTGGGTGCATTATTATCACCTCGAAACTAAGAGAGCCAGCAAACAATGGCGTCACACCTTTTCGCCCAAACTCAAAAATACTTGCACAAAGCTCTCGACATGAAAGATTATGCTGACCTTTGTTTAGAATGCAATGCCTAATGGGGTTATTGTTATTGGCGTCACATTTTCAGAATTCTTAAAGAACCGTCAAAAGCCTGCCATCAGAACCAAAAAGCGTGGATTGCTAAGTTCTGGAATTCTTTTGCTGCATGATAACACGAGGCCTCATAGTGCATGTGCCACTGTAGAAACCATCCAAGATTTGAAGTTTGAGTCTCCACCACACCTTCCCTATTTTCTTGACCTCTTCAAACAATTAGCATGTCTTTGGTCCGCTTAAAAACGTATTAGGTGGGAACAAATCTAGTGTGATACACGCACACAACTTCTTTTTTAGTACAGTCAAAAAATTAGTTCCAAACCAGGGAATCCAAAAAAACTAAGGTCTGACTGTCAAAAGTTGTTCATTATCCTTTGCTTTAAATGTGGTAAAAAGTCTCCTCCGCCAGAGCGTCGGGTTTGGGAGGGGATGGGGGGGAAGTGTCAAAACAGTATGTTTTCTAAGTTTTGCTTGGAGGCTTCCACTTTCTCCTTTGATTTATAGGATCAGTAAGCCACATAATGGCTGTTGTTTATTACCCTTTGCTGTAAATACGGTAAAAAGTCTCAGCTTCTAGAGCGTCGGGTTGTGGATGAGGAGGGGGGGGGGGTATGTCAAAATAGTATGTTTTCTAAGTTTTTTGCAAATATCTCGGAAATCCTTCAGTTTAAACCTTATTGTATTCTATAAACTTCTAAAGAACGTTAAATTTCCAACAAAATTTGTCCTATACATTTTTCTGCTGCGTCTAATAGTTTCGTAGATAGGGAGAGGGTAAAATTTAGTTATTCTGTCGGAAATAGTAGAAAAGTTGCGAACTATCGGTAGGGGCATTGGATACCATTCCGTGGGCCTTGGCAAAGTGTCATTGGTCAAACGTGACCATAACGCGAGTCTGCCCATTCATACGACACTCTGCAGCATCATAAAGGACGGAATAACTGAATATTACCCCCTTCATATCTCCGCAACTATTGGGCCCAGCAAAGACGTGTATAGAACAAATTTTGTTGGAAATTTAACGTACTTTAAAAGTGTATAGGATACAATAAGCTTTAAACTGAAGGTTTTCCGAGATAATTGTAAAAAACTTATAAAACATACTGTTTTGACCCCCCCCCCCCAAATCCAACGCTCTGGCGGTGGAGACTTTTTACCACATTTAAGAGCAAAGGGTAACGAACAACTTGTGACAGTCAGACCTTACTTTTTTTGGATTCCCGGATTTGGGCATTTTTTTGTCTAATTTTACTGTACTATTTACAGTGATCTTATAATTAGCCAAAAATTTGAGATTTAAATTTTCAGCATTTGTCAGAAATTTTAAAAAATTACAAATTCTACAGAAACCGTACAAAATAGAGCGTTAGTTCAATAAACAAATTTTCTCTAAAATTTTAAGTTGAATTCAAAAATTTAATAATATACCCGGTGTTCTATTTAAAATAGGAGCTAATAAAAAAATAAAAAAAACGAAACAAAAGAAACCCATGTTAGAGGTATTCAACTGGAAAATCACCCAACCTCACATCAATACACATTAAAAATATAATAAAAATGTAAAGTTCGAAAAAATCGTTAGAGCCGTTTTTGAAAAATCTAAAAAAACTGAAAAATCACAAGAATAAACACCATAATTTTGGTTATGAGATTTTCTTAAAAAGCTTGCTGTCGCATTTAGATAGTACACAAAACTTATATATAAAGTTTCAGTGCCATACCTCTTTTCGTTTTTGAGATATTCTGTTCACAGACACACAGACAGACAGACAGACCAATCAACAAAAACATGTTTTTTGGACTCAGGGGACTCTAAAACGTGAAGATCTGTAGAAAACTCAATTTCGAATTTTTGGGGTGAATTCAATACTTCCTTTATCGTAAAAGGAAGTAAAAATTTAGAGCAATGATGACGTGATTCAGGCGGTGCATGAGTGGCTGTGTAAGGAACCAAAAGAATTTTTTTCTTCGGGCTTTCAAGCGTTTCGAAAATGGTGGAGGACGTGTATATATTCTATTGGGGACTACGTTGAAAAACGACATACTTTTTGACATTGCTTTAATAAATTTTATTTAACGTTTTTAAGGTTTTCATTTGACTCTACCTCGTATTATCATTGTATGTTCTTCGTAAAAAAGGACTGATGGTTTTATATTCCAAATAAAAATACATTGTAATAAGTTACAACTTTAAGGAAAACTGTGTAATTAACTACAAGAGTGGGAGATTTATTTATCAAATATTGGATGCTGCAAATGGTCTCCACTCTTCCAAGCGGCGGGTGAGTTTGAAATTACTGGATTTTCTGGATTACACGCTGATCTAGGACTTTCAGTTCATTTTTAAGCTAGTTCCAAATTGTGTTGCGGGTGGTATCATTGCGGACATTAAATTCCCTTCGATACAAAATTTGCACTTGAGTGCTTGAACCAATTTTTGATAAATTTCTCAATATAAAAAACACTTTGTTGCACTTTTGGCCATTTTGGTAACTATTGAATATTAATATCTAGTAAGTAAGTAAGTAAGTTTATTTAGTATAATATACTAGTACATAGAATCATTATTATTATATATCTTAACTTATTTATCCTTACTAACATTAAAATTAATAGTATTGTTTAACAAAGCTGCTTAAATATTTTTTAAAACTATAAATATTTGTCATTTGTTTTACATCTTGTGGAAGCGAATTATAGACTTTTAGTCCCTTGTAATACAGAGAATTTTGTGTACTCGCTTTATTTAATTTAGGCAGCCTAAAATCAAATCGATTCCTTGTTTTATATTGATGAACGTCAGAATTTAGTATCAAGTGATCCGACATATAATTTGGTAATAAATTGTTAACAGCTTTGTAAATCAAAACCAACGTATTAAAATAAATACGTTGTTTGATACTTAGCCACTGTAACGTATTCAGCATTAACTTAATATTCGTATATTTAGAACATCGTAAAATATTTCGCATCGCTCTGTTTTGTTGTTTTTGCAACCTTTGTAAATCCGATTCATAACAAAGAAAGAGGATACTTGCACAGTAATCAAAGTGTGGCGCAATAATGGTTTTATAGACTAGAATTCTAGCATTAATACTTAGTTTACTGGCTATTCTCCCCAAAAATCCAATTTTTTTAGCGACTTTCTTAATGATAAAATTTATATAACTACGAAAAGTAAGTCTATTATCTATAATAACTCCCAGATATTTAATTTCAGGCACTTGTTCTATTTCTAGACCGTCTATTTTTACTTTAACAGTTATATTTTCACTATTAATTTTATTTGATACGATTATGCACTTTGTTTTGGCAATATTTAATTTTAGTTTATTTATTTGTAACCACTTTGATATCATCTCAAGATCTGTATTTATTTTGTTGACGGCATCAGTAGTATTTTCCGCAGTTACCCAAACTAATGTGTCGTCAGCAAACAAATTTAGCGAGCAGTGTTTAATATTTATTTCCAGATCATTGATGTACAGTAGAAATAGCAATGGACCTAATACGGATCCCTGAGGAACCCCCAATGTGTTAAGAATTTCCGTCGATTCCTCTTCGTTGTACACAGTTGTTTGGGTTCGCGAAGATAGATAACTCTCGAACCATTGTTTCTCGTTTCCCTGTATTCCATATTTGTCCAATTTTGTAATTAATTTTTCCCTATCGATTGTTTCAAAAGCACGCTTATAATCTAGAAACACTCCCACTACACTTTTCTGTTGATCAAGTTCACTTTTCCAATTTGCTAGGACTAGATTTAATGCCGTTTCACACGAATGTTTGCTTCTGAATCCGGATTGTTTGCCACTTATAATCTTATTTGCTTCGATAAACTCCTGCAATTGGTCTTTGACAATTTTTTCTAAAATTTGTTCGTACACCGGCAACGTATTAATTGGTCTAAATTCTTCACATTTCTTTGTACCCACAATTTTTCTGATAGGAATTACTTTGGATTTCTTCCAGGAATCTGGGAAAATTCCACTCTTTAACGACTCATTTATTAGTTTTACCAGAGGATTTCCTATAATTGGCAATGCATCCCTTAGAACCTGAACAGAAATGCCATCCGTGCTACCCTTTCTTTTTATGCTCGTAATTGTTTTCTCAAGATCGATTACAGAAATCTCCTTAAATTTAAAGATGTTAACAGGATCAGGTATGAATGCCTCTTCAAAATCGGTGTTTAGTATATCACGATTTATGTCGACAATACTATTTATGAAGTATTGGTTAAAATTTTCAGCTATCTCTTTGGAATCGGTTACTTCTACTCCTTGGAATACAATGTTTTTCGGTGTACACTCTGCTTCCGGCTTTTTAACGATATGCTTAATAACTTTCCACATATTTTTTGAGTCGCCTTGACTTTCTGTTATTTTATTTTCATAGTAGCAATTTTTTTCTCTTTAATCAAGTTGCTATATTTGTTTCTAATTTCTTTATAGTGTTTCCAATCACTTGCATTTGCAGATAATCTAGCCTTTTTGTATAACGTGTCCCGATATTTCTGTAATTGATGCAACTCTGCGGAAAACCATGGGCAAGAGTTTTTTACCTTGCTAATGCGGTATGTAATGAGGTCAGCTAAGCAATTATGCAAAGACTGCACAATGCCTGCCGCTGCAATATGTACATTTTTACTCATATCGTAATTATACTTAGCCAATTTATTTAATAAACCATTTTGTGAATAATCATCAAAGAATTTCCTACGAACCGATTTGAACTCGCTGGTTATGCATTGTTTGCGAAACCTCACCTCTATACAGGAATGGTCAGTGATTTTCGGTGTATCTAGGACATCAGCATTTAAATTCGAAATGTTAGTTATTACCAAATCTATTAATGTGTTCGAAGTTGCAGTCACCCGTGTACAATCGCGAACTAATTGTTTCATACCTAGCTGTTGAATTAGATTTGTTAAACGTTTCGCATAGAAAGTGTCCTTGGACATGTCAATATTAAAATCACCTAAAATTAAATGTTTGCTGCGGTCTGCTACATATTCGTCGCACCATTCTTCAAATTTCATTAAAAATTCACCATCGCTTGAGCTCGGAGAGTGGTACACTACCGTGTACATACCTTGATGAAACCCTTTTGATATATAGATTGAAAGTAGCCATAAGTTCTTGTTATATGTGATATTCGATATTACCCTAAATTCGATATTGTTTTTCAACACTATAACTACGGCCCCGGTCTTTCGACTTGTAGAATTACACCTTATTGTACTATATCCTGGAAACTGTATTTCACAATCCTCTATTTCATCTGTAATGCGAGCTTCACTTAAGAATAGCAACGCTGGGCGCCTCAATAAGATTAAAATTTCCAATTCTTCTATATGTTTTAACATACTTTGGGAATTAAAATATATGATTTCAGAACTTCTTTCGCCTACTCTAAAAAATCAATTTTGCTTCTGGCTTGTTCCAATTTACGTTTATAAACTGCACAGTCTCCAAAGCCTTCTCTTTAAAATAACATACATAATACAGACAATTGTAGTTATAGTTAGACTTACAGCCAGTCTTATAAAGGCCACTAATCAGATGTTAACTTTAATACGTTGTTAAAATAAACAAAAGCGCATCAAAATTTGTTTACTAATGAATAAAATGTCATAAGCATTAATGTTTTGATGCGCTTTTGTATAAGACCAGCCGCAAGAGTACATAGAGTTAATGAAAATAAAAATACTCTAATAGCATCAGAATTGGAAAAGAGCAAGGGTAGATCAAGAGAAACCAAATATTAAAGATAAAAGAAAAGGAGTCCTTCTTTAGACATGTTTAAGAAAGAGAGTACGCCCTGTAACATTTAGGATTTCTGGAACCCGCGCCATGTAAGGTTTCATAATTTTAACAAATGCAATTTTCGTTTATGATCAAATTCTGATTACTTTACGTTATTAATTACTACTAGCGGGTAGCTCTGGTCCAGGGTTATAGGCAGCTGGAATGCAAAGACCCGAGTCAATATTGCACATGTGTTTATTATTTTTTACTAATGTACAAAATAAAATATGAGTTTTTAATCATTTGCACTAAAATAAACAAAAAAATAAAGTGCTTTGTGGTGGCCTCTGCGTTGCCGACAGCCTTGGGAGGGAAGTGTGGTCGTCTGTAAGATCTGGTACGGGATTCGGTCTACTCGTTGGCCACGGGTCTTAATTCTGAGCTTCTGGGCTGCCAATTACTGCTCCTCCTCTGCCCCCCCCCCCCACCACCGCTTAGAGATAACTTTTCCTGGGAATATAGTCCGAACAGTTTACATGGAAGAGTGTGTTGTAATAACACTTATGGCACGTTGTTCACTGGTGAACCGATCTAGTGCAACTAAATTGCCTCTAATCACAAGGTGTGTTGGAGCACCTCCATAGGGTTATAGTGCAGAAATGTTGTTTTTGGAAGAGGCGGGAGATTAATATAAAATGTGGCAGACTTAATCCAAAACAATATATTAAATTAAGCTCATGGTTTGATTGGTATTAGAACAGCTACTATGCTTACAGCTTGCATATACGTACTACAATTATTTGTATTTTTCTAGAAAGGGATTTCACTCACACAAAATATCGTAGTGTTAATGACCTACGAGTAGGAGTATCTAAAGCTGTGCTTCAAGTTAATCCATTTATCGCTCAATCAGGTAACGTTGCTGATAACGATAACATTCTACAGATGCTAATTAGATGTGCCTACAAATTTCTAATTTAACTGAAGAGCCAGAAAAGCTTTGTTTGGATGGTATAAAGATTCAATCCGTGTTAGTATATTTTTGTAACTCCAATGCAAGAGATTATATTTCGTAAATGTCGAGAAATGTCAAGTACTTATGGATAACATCAATTAAACATAAGGTTTTAGATTTCATTAACAGTTGCAATTCTTTACATGTTATTTTTTGGTTTCGTCATAAATTCAATGTTATACAAAGTACAAAGGTCGTTTGTATTTCTGGAAAAAAACACCCTTAAATAACTCAACAGGTAAATATGCATATTTTAATCTAAATTTTAACAGCGATTATCTCAGTTATGAAGTACCTAGTGCACATTCAATTTGTATTCTGCTCGTGATGATGCTGAAAGAAATTATTATGAATCTGAAAAAAATTGAAATAGCTCTATGAATTCTAGTTTTGATGTTAGACGGTTAACCTTGATTTTGCACAATTACGAAGTGTTTCTCTTAGATATCATAAAGGAGAGAATTTTAAACATTTTGTATTTTATATGCCATTTAATTTTTAATTTTTAATTTTTAATTTTTTTGAAGACGCCACAAAAGTGGCCATACATTTTTTAACAACTTAAACCAGTTTTAATTATTATAATAAACTTAGCTGCGACTTCTTCACTAAGAAAAGCTAAAGTGTTTTTTATCTCAAATAAACATAAACAATGTATGTATTTTTTTTAGAAAACAAAGCAAAGCAAACGTGTTTTAATTTAGAAATATCATAAACAGGTAGAAGTGCAGTTTTGATTTTGGGTGCTTCTCGTTTTAATTTCAACTAGGAGATTAAAATTCAGCCTGTCAATATGTCATAGAATTGATAGCAACGTTAGAAAGTAAACAATTACCTAACATCTGTGCCGACATGCATTATTCGATTATTTCAGTAGTTTGCCATTGTACATACATGGCATGAATAACGAGGTGATTATGCACAATTTTAATTTGTACATGTTGTTGATGCACAAAATGGAAAGGTGAATTAAATAAATAAGGAAATAAAGTATGCAGTTGGCTAGAGAAACATATACATACTTAATGAAACACACAAACGCAATTATAAGACAGAAAAGAAAATCATTATACATGGTTTTAGCGAAACTGCCAGTACATTTTAATGCATTTGGTCAGTAAGTAAAACTTCTCGAAGCTCATTTTTCGAAAGAATTCCTCGGCACTTCCATCATTTCTGGTGGGTAACAAACAACTTATAAAAATCAAAAATTTGCCTTTCTATATCCTTTAACCTCTAAGAGTAACTAGTTATTATCTTCTTGTTGGTGGATGTCGTTGCTTTCGTTATTTTGCTGGAGAAGGCTGAGAACTCGGAGTCAGACCGCACATGTGTTTGTGCTCAGCTCAGGATACGTGCTTATTTTTACGTAATGCGATAGCTTAAGAAAGGGAATGCGTGCCATTTTATTATCGAATAATTACAACTTTAGGGGTGCTTAAACCTTTTCGGAGGTTTCGTTTGTTATTAATTGTGTTACCATCGGACTCCAAAAATTATATTGATTCGAATTTTCAACAAGTTGAGGTGGGATGTTTTGTCGACTCCTGTCGAATTATCTTCCCCGTGGACCAGTTTTTTTACAGTCTAGTCGACAGCCTTTCAACAGTGGCATGTTAACCCGTTGGGAGCTGGTGCTCTAAACTCTGCTATTTCAAAGCTGCAGATTAGCTCTGCCGGTATTGTTAAAAATCTAAGAAACTGATACTGTTTTTATATGCGTTTTTATGCAAGTGTTCGCCTAGAGAACACAGGTTTTGAGCTTTTTTCCATATGGGAATGCTGAAAGTTATTTTAATAAGTCGGCTGGATTGCGACCAGTAACCAATAAGATTTATTAATAACATGATGTAATATTGTGATGTCACCCATAGGAAATTTCCTTCCTCTTTTCTAGCAATAGCTTGATAACCGGCCAACATCGGCTGTCCGCTGATTATTTCACTTGTAGTATGATCAATATAGTGTTTGAATTGTGCAGCTGTATTTATCTGTCTTCTGTATAACCATAAGGAGCTGCGTTATAACCGAGATATGCACCAAGTAGTAATGCAAGTTCGTAGGGGCAATTAAGGCTTCTATTTTCTCACGACGCCTGGGAGTTGGGTACGTCGTTCCAGCTTTAGGCTAGAGTAACCAGTTCAGTGGCGCCCACAAACAATTAATAAATACCTTCTATGTTTCCATCTAATTGACTTACAAGCAGAGACACCTACGCTTTCAGAGTAAAATTCTGCCTATGTTCCACTGAAGCCAGCCGCATATATTTTTGGCTTTGTTACCTGTAGTATTATTGGCATCAATGGCCTGCTACTAACAAATACCAGAACGGTGCTCGTATGTTACACTCAAACAATGAATTTGCTCAGTGAGCTGAAAAATTCTTCACTGTGTTTGGTTATTATGTGGCTATTTTCAATGTATTGGAACGAGTTTTGGACGATTAGCGTACGACTTTCTGGAGAAATACTTTAAGAAGAGAATACCATATTGTACAGCTTCAAACTGATGAAAATAAGGATTTGATTAGAGAGGCACTGCTATTATAACATTTAGAATTAAAAGCACTTTTCGAGGTCAAAAATTGCATCTTTTAGTGTTGCAACACTAAATTGGATTTCAGTATTTTTTCTTTAGTTCTCAGTCGGTATAAACGAGATTTATTTACGCTTAAAACTACAAGCAGAAGATTTCAGAGGAAGAGTCGTTCTCTGTCAACATGGAATTTTGACTACGTCATTTTATTTGGTAGTTTTTACCTTGACAAATTTTAGATCATCGATCACATTAAGGCTTTCACAAATAGCAATAGATAAAACAGTTAAGCATTGGCATTCAAAATTGTAACACCACCCATCAAATCTACCAGTGTTAATCATTACTGCTACTAGTCCTACAGCTACAGTCACTAATGTCTACAGTTAATCATAAATTGCCTCACACAACAATTGTACAACAATTTTATCCTTATTAACTATTTTTTAATAACACTTAACTAGCTCCGCTTAAAGATAATGTTTAAACCTAGTACCTAGTACACCAGTAGTTAATTTGCAGATCAAGAGGTTTCACGCGTTTTAACAAAAGGGGTTCACAACCCGGACTAGCTCAAACTTTTGGCAATTTTTTGTCATGGGTAAGGAAACGATTGAATGAAAATAAAGCGAATTATAAATCGGCACCAGTCGCCAACCACGACAACAACAAAAGCAGAGTAACTCACAGTCTAAGTAAACCTACTTACCGTATACGTCCTCTAGCTTACACTAGCTTATACCCTAAAAAACAAACATGTATCGGTTATGTCAAATAAAACATAATACTAGTAGTAGGGAACAATAGCGATGCCTTAATATCTTAAAGTGTGTGAATCCAGTTGCATAAAACAACAATATGAAAACGAATACCGCCTATGACGCATAATTATTACACCAAGATCGTTAATTCAAAAGAAGCTGGGGTTAAATGGCACAATTAGTTTAAAGTGGCCACATAAATGTTAAGTTTAAATAAGAATTGCAGTTTTCGCTGTCCCAGCAAACTTCTAAAAAATATAAAATAGATAAATATAAAACTTGTTAAAGATAACTCATTCCGGGGGCATCCCTTTGCCAGGATGGATCGAGGAACGGAAACAAAACTCGCAGAAACTCTGGATTCTGAATCCGCCCAGAAGCAAAAAAGTTTAGACATCCGCTAAAAAAATTCCAGCTATAACAAGCGGGAGCGGTCGAGGTGGCTCATAAGATGTTTTAAACCAAAAATCTGCATGACCTGCGCTAAACGAGTGTAGTGAAACGGGCTTAACGGTTCCTAGTAAAACCGGCCAAAAACGCGAATCGCTTAATTAGATTCCCTAACTTAAATGGGATACATAACTATCTTAAACTTGAAATCAGCCCGAAGGTACACGTGCAATAATAATTTAATTCGCAGGGTTTACATCTTCAAAAATGCTGGGAATAGTTCCCAGCACTCGATCCATTTGAAATATAGTATGGGAAACAAATTCCAAAACTGCCCCACGACAAAAACTGAATCGACCTAGCACGCAGAAAGGTAAAAAGGGATGGTCTCTTTATCCAAAACTCGCCGTGCGTCATTTTTAAAAACTACGAATTGAAGATAGCTCGACTCTCAAAAGAAGAATCTATGCCGAAAGCGGCAAAATAAGAAGGGTCGTTACATTTGCACGAACCTTCTTTAATTTAGTAACTGTACTATTTCGGTATTTGGATGGTTCTGTAGTCTCTTTGCGTTTCTTAGCAACCTTTTTAGTTCGTCTTCTACTGACTCAATCTTGAGATCTCGATGAATGTGGAAATTGTGCATGTACAGGAGTAGATCCATGATACTTCTCAATATTTTGTTTTTGAAGCGTTATATTATACCCAATACACATGTTACTCTTTTTGGCACACTCTCAGAGTCGTATTCCATAGCACCGTTGTGATTTGAGTATTGGTTTGTATATTACTAATTTATTAGGCGTACACAATTGATATTTGCGTCGCAACAGCCTGTACATACTAGGGCGGTTCAAATATGAACGGGAATTTGGAACATCTTGATTACCATTGCCAGAAAAATACGTGCATACTATTTTTCAACGTAGTCTTTGCCGACTGTAATCTTTTTCATCCAACGTTCGAGAATCATGTGAATACCACTTCTAAAGAAGGTTTCTGATTGTTGTATCTAACCCTGCACAGTTGTCACGACCCCATCATTAGTCTTGAATTATTGACAGACCAGAATGTCTTCCTTTCAACTGTTATGGCTATCTAAGTCCATGTCAAACCAAAGAAATTTAAAGAATGTTACACTTGAGATCAGAAGAAACCAACGCGCGACGCAGATCAATGGTTCAGTAGAAATTATCAAAGTATAAAGGAGCTGATAGGATATCATAATAACTGCGGTTCTCTTTACTTACGTGTTGGGACAGTTATTTTGGTTAGGGGTTAATTTATTATTTCCTGGATTCAAATCTCTTCTCATGTGTATATTAGAGGCTGGCGACTTACTAAATTTTTATGTGCACCTCCGATGCTCTACTTCTCTGGGGCCTGTTAGCCGAACGAATAGAAAATGAGCGTCTCAGGCTATCCAGGGGCGCACATATGTTTGGCCACTAACTAACTGCCCAGTTCCGAGATTTAAAAGCAGTCCCGGTCCCTTCAAAACTTTCGAATCGGATTGTGTTACGTGTAATTTTACATTTAGATACAGTTAAGAATTGTTTGGATAATTTATTAGCTTAAATACATTCATAGTTAGATTCACCTGCATACGTTAGGTGTAGCTTTGGTTGCATACTCATTTTTGCAAAATCCTTGATTTTTAGGGAATTTTGAGTAACAATTTTGAAAATTGTTTTGATAGTACGATTTCCGGCGACCATTTTTAAGTTTTCCTTTTTTGGAGCTGCATGTGATCTTTGGGAATTTTCACTTAAGTGGATTATATAGTTTCCATAGTTCTTTGAGGAATCTGCCATCCAGAAATAGGAAATGGGTGTTATATTGCTAAAATGAATCCGATTGTATTGGGATAAATATATATTTCTGCAATTTACTTACTCGAGGCCACATTACAACTCTGGCCTCCTCGTCCTAGTTTGGCCTCCTCATCCTAGTTTTCTGTATCGTTCTCCGATTTTTCGGGATCTATTATGCCTGTGGCATTGTTGTTGCTTGGCTAAGGCACCTGGAGCAACAATTCCGTTCCAATTCGAGCCCCTCAGCACATGTGGTAGTTCGCATGCAAGGCTTCTCCCCATGGTGACTGCACTCGACTACGCTTCTCACCCGCAAAGTTAGATGAAGCCCTGACTCTTTGGAGGTTACTCAAGCTGGTGGACATCTTAATAGCTATTCCCCATAGCTGTTGATGTAGCGATCCTTCTGTGCACAATCCAGGTATCTGCAACACCTAGTGTTATCTACCTTTTTGTGTTTATTGAACTGAAAATATCGTTCGTTATGGCACTATGATCTTTACTTTATGTATTGTACTTACCTAGGTATATGCTAGCGAAATTCATGTCGTTTTACATGCGAAATATTGTATAGCTTCGTTGTACATCACGTGCAATTACTTTGGTGTAATAGGATAATGTCATTTTATGCATTTAATATCTTTACGTTTGGTAGTACTGCTTTGGTCGCATTCGAGTGTCAGATACTTGTCAATGTTCAAAATTTAAACCATTATTGGCGAGGGTCTCCGGGAGCATCAATTTAACATTTAACATAATATGAGCACCGTAAATACACCATGTTATGTGTATTAGCACTCCCCTAGGCGAAATGGTACCAATTCGAAGAGGTTCGCGACTAGATAGAGTATTTACCTAATTAATCAAGCGATTTAGAACTTACTATTCTCCCGCATTCCGGTATCGCTGTTTTTAATTATATTTAAGTCACTATCGTAGTTGATACACGGGTACTCGAACGAATTGCGATTATCGTAGTTACCTTTTCGACTTTATTGATATAAAATCTTGTACATTACATACCACTAAGATTACATTTACAAACTATTCCATTTAATCACAGAATTGTGTTGCCTTTTCCAAGTATGACACAGAATTTCGAAGGTGTACAAACTGTAAATAAATAACTAGGTTATTTCGAGTCTTGGTGTTTTCTGTCTTTTATTATTTGTTTTTGTGAAACAGCTAGTGGTTTAGGAATTTACACGGCCACCTGTAGGTTTTCTGGTTTGGACCGTCTCAAACCAGTGGCGCTTCCGGACAACCCACCCCATCCTGCTCAGGACCTAGCTTGGCAAACGTTTGCTACACGACTAGACGATTCCTGTACCACCCTGCTGTGAAGTATTTATAATTTTTGTTTTTACGTGCAAATAAATTCCCATGTGTAGCAAATGTAATAAATTTGGCGCCTCTGACGTGGAGCCTTTGGTTAAGTAGTTTGGCATTTAGTGCAGTATAGAGTATTTGATTAGTATCGATTGGTTCCTTGTCGTATCGGTAATTATCGGATTATAGCCATTTTGTTGCATATCTTAAGGAATTTTGTTAGAATTTAGGAATGTGTGTTTAGATTAGGTACAATTTTTGGGCATATTAGTAGGTATTAGTATTATTAGTACTGAAGGGCTATTTTTGTTTTTCTTTTGTGCTCTTATTAGTAAGGTTTAGTATTTTTAGTATAGGTATAGGATTGTTTAGTTACGACAATTACAATGGATGTTGGAAGATTATTGGCGGACGAGCTAACGTATGAATTGCTAATTCGTGGATGTCCAGTGGGTTCGAACGTAACCGAGAAGAGATCAATTTTGCGAGACGCTATGCATAGACAGCAGTTAGGAACGCTAGACGTGACAACAGGAATTTATTTCGAGCCTGATGAAGAACTGAAGATTTGTGCTACAAAACTTCACGAACTGCAAGAGGCATTAGAACATTTTGATGTCAATAACAAAGACAATGAAGTACAACGCATTAGGGCAAGAATGTATCATCTTTTAGGTCGCTTACGTCGAATTAATGCCGAAAACAACATGCAAATACAGCATCAGCAAACACTGTCTACCCAATTAGGTCAGTTATCTATAGCTATCGATCAAGCTTATTTAGGTTACCACGAACAAACTATACATGAGCAAGCAACAGTTCAGTCTCAACAACAATCTATTCTAGATGAGCCTAATTTACTACTTCCAGTTACCACATCCTTGGCAACTACAGGTGCAGAAGAAAATGCAACTGCCATCGGGCAACTCATTGATCATGAGATGTCGATATTCCCAACACAATTTGAACCATCGAAACGTCGAGTGAGCTTCCATGAGTCAACGCCAGAGCGTAACGCTGAAGTTTCCCATCACGACAGCAACTTACAGCAAAAACTGAAGTCCATGGAACTGAGCGAGATTGTAAGACCTACAACAAGCTTAGATAGACAAGCTGGAAATTTACATATACCTACCACTGAAAGTCGGAGACATTCAGAGTGTTCTCGACCTGTGTACAGCAACTTTATTCCCATCAGCAAGTGGAACATTCATTATGATGGTGAATCGTCCAGTTTAACAAGCTTCTTAGTGCGTGTAGAAGAGCTAAGAGAAGCACGTGGAATTCCAAAAGCTCAATTGCTTGAGTCAGCAGTAGAAATTTTCACTGGAGACGCACTGATATGGTACCGAGCAGTGAAGCGTACTATCATCGATTGGGACGACTTGATTAGCAAGTTGAAAGCAAACTTTCTCCCTCACGATTACGAGATCCGCCTTTGGGACGAAATTCGAAGCCGCACACAACACCCATCAGAAAAAGTGGTTGTTTATATAGCAACCATGGACAACTTATTCAGCAGGCTGCCTCAACTTCCATCTGAAACTACAAGATTGGCAATAATTAAGAAGAACTTACAGCCATACTATGCTATGCAATTAGCATTACACCCGGTTTATACTATCACTGAACTTACTCAAACTTGTATGGCTTTAGAAGATGCCAAAATAGCTTCGAATAATTTTAAAGCACCTCCTACGCGTAACTCATACTTACTTGAACCAGAGTTAGCTTACTGCAAGCGTGCGGGAAAGCCACCGATTTGTGCAGTCGAAGAAAAGCCTCTGATTGACTTCAGCGAAATGGAGCTTCCAACAAACACTTCCCAGAACCACCTAGCCAGAGAGAAGACTAGTAATAAAATTACAGAAGCCCCAACTGCTATTGCATCACTTACTTGTTGGAATTGTTCCAAGTCAGGACATCGAGCCATGCAGTGTACTGCTCCTAAACGGATGTACTGTTATGGATGCGGGCAAGTAGGAGTAACCAGCCGCACTTGTAAGAGATGCTCGGGAAACGAGCGAGGAGCACGGTAGGCGACCGGACCCGGTGCTCTAAAACAAGGAAGAAGCCGGTCAATAATTTCAAGCAATTTTTGCCGTCAAAGCCTGTTTCCAGATCGGATTATGTGGTGTTAACCATCGAAGAACCAGCAATCTCAAGTGTACCTACCCGCGATTGAGAGACAATAACGAAACATGGAAAGAAGTTGTGCCGAAAGAAAAACGCCAGGAACTCATCCATGAACATCATGACGCATTAACGGCATGCCATGCAGGCATCTTCAAAACCTACGAACGCCTGAAGAATCGCTTCTACTGGCCGAAAATGCGATCCGATGTAGTCAACTACATTCGAAGGTGTAAGATCTGCGCTGCCATGAAACCTGAACAGAATTGTCCAGCTGGTCTTATGGGACAGCGCCCGAATGTCACAAAACCTTGGCAGATGATTGCAGTAGATATCTGTGGTCCCTTACCTAGATCATCCAGAGGCTACAGTTACATTTTGGTTATTTCAGACCAACTTACCAAGTTTGTGCTACTGTCTCCACTCCGTCAAGCTACAGCTGCCGCTGTAACCAGATTAGTTGAGGAAAATGTTTTTCTATTCTTTGGATGTCCTCAGTACTTAGTATGCGATAATGGTGTGCAGTTCCGTTCACGAGAATTTATGCAGTTATGTGACAGCTACCATGTTAAAATTATTTACACTCCTGCGTATCATCCTCAAGCTAACTTCGTAGAAAGAGTTAATCGTGTCATCAAAACTATGTTGGCTTCATATGTTGCAGATAACCACAAGAAATGGGAACAACTTTTGCCTAAAGTGGGCTGCGCTATGAGGAGCTCGGTTCATGAAGTCACTAAAGTGACTCCATTCTTTGCCAACTTTGCACGTGAACATGTTCCTAGGGGTGATTATTTTAAATCAGGTGTAAAGGCTGAAACAGATAAATGTGAGACATCTGATAAACTTAAAGAGTTAGACAAGCTACATCAAGATATACATAAGAGACTTTTGAATGCTCATGCCAGATCTAAACAACGATATGACCTACGACGCAGAGAAGTGACATATAATGTGGGCGACAGAGTTTACCGACGCAATTTTGTGTTGTCCGACGCCACCAAACACTTCACCGCAAATCTCGCTCCAAAATTTATTGGGCCTTTGATTGTACGAAGGAAATTATCACCTGTTACGTACGAGCTTCAAGATGAAGATGGGACATTTCGCGGCACATGGCATGTCAAAGACATAAAGCAACACCCGCCAGATGAAGAAAACTAGATTCTGTTGGATTGTCGTAACGAAGACAAACTTAGTATTGGACTTTGCATTCGAGTTTGGCATTAGGATTTTGAATGTTAGGTTAGGCTTTAGGGACCAAGGGTTTTTTGTTGAACCTTTGGGTGGATGGTTGGGCTGCTTGAAGGGAGGACTCGCTGTTGGGGAACTTTATCATCTCGTTCTTTCCCCCTCCTTGTGGGACAGTGACGTTCCATCATACAGGAGTGAGACATTTTTGCAGTCTCATTTCCGGTGTTCCGCCATCTGGTCACTGTGGATGGTGTTTCAGTGTGTAGTCGATCCTGGGCTGCACACTTTCCTATTTATCCCTTCCTTCTGTTCTTTGGTTTTACTGTTGTTCTTTCTATTTGTGTGGGTTCGAGCTTAGATTGTTGAAATTTATTTTGGATACCCCTTTGAGGTTTTCGATGTGTAGCTGATGTTGTCGGGTTGCCTTCAGCTGTACGTTTTGTGTTTATTTATGTTGTGGTATCCTTTCGCGCATGCGGATTCTTGTTTCACAAGCGAATCTTGTTTCTGGTGTACGTTTTGTTTTCTTTTGGAAGTGATTGGTGATTGAGGACGGTTTCTTTTGCGCTTTTGTAGTGTCAACTTTTGTTGGATTCATGAGCCGACTCTTTTGCTAAACCACGGTCCTTTTTTTTTTTAATTCTATCTTTAACATTCCTTTGTAATTTCCCTTTTTCCTTTCGACTCCTATTTTGCGATTCTTTTAGGCTGCTTATCCTTTTCTAAATTATTTGGTACTGCCGTAATTGTACGTGGTGATCTTTCTTTTGTGTTTGAGGTTTGTTGGATATCATCGTAATACCTGTAAAATTTCGAAGCTTCATTATGGTGCAGGCATAGGTTCTACGTCGGTAAATTCAGTGAATTTACCTATTTTTAAGTGAGGGGAGAGTCTGTTACGTGTAATTTTACATTTAGATACAGTTAAGGATTGTTTGGATAATTTATTAGCTTAAATACATTCATAGTTAGATTCACCTGCATACGTTAGGTGTAGCTTTGGTTGCATACTCATTTTTGCAAAATCCTTGATTTTTAGGGAATTTTGAGTAACAATTTTGAAAATTGTTTTGATAGTACGATTTCCGGCGACCATTTTTAAGTTTTCCTTTTTTGGAGCTGCATGTGATCTTTGGGAATTTTCACTTAAGTGGATTATATAGTTTCCATAGTTCTTTGAGGAATCTGCCATCCAGAAATAAGAAATGGGTGTTATATTGCTAAAATGAATCCGATTGTATTGGGATAAATATATATTTCTGCAATTTACTTACTCGAGGCCACATTACAACTCTGGCCTCCTCGTCCTAGTTTGGCCTCCTCATCCTAGTTTGCTGTATCGTTCTCCGATTTTTCGGGATCTATTATGCCTGTGGCATTGTTGTTGCTTGGCTAAGGCACCTGGAGCAACAATTCCGTTCCAATTCGAGCCCCTCAGCACATGTGGTAGTTCGCATGCAAGGCTTCTCCCCATGGTGACTGCACTCGACTACGCTTCTCACCCGCAAAGTTAGATGAAGCCCTGACTCTTTGGAGGTTACTCAAGCTGGTGGACATCTTAATAGCTATCCCCCATAGCTGTTGATGTAGCGATCCTTCTGTGCACAATCCAGGTATCTGCAACACCTAGTGTTATCTACCTTTTGGTGTTTATTGAACTGAAAATATCGTTCGTTATGGCACTATGATCTTTACTTTATGTATTGTACTTACCTAGGTATATGCTAGCGAAATTCATGTCGTTTTACATGCGAAATATTGTATAGCTTCGTTGTACATCACGTGCAATTACTTTGGTGTAATAGGATAATGTCATTTTATGCATTTAATATCTTTACGTTTGGTAGTACTGCTTTGGTCGCATTCGAGTGTCAGATACTTGTCAATGTTCAAAATTTAAACCATTATTGGCGAGGGTCTCCGGGAGCATCAATTTAACATTTAACATAATATGAGCACCGTAAATACACCATGTTATGTGTATTAGCACTCCCCTAGGCGAAATGGTACCAATTCGAAGAGGTTCGCGACTAGATAGAGTATTTACCTAATTAATCAAGCGATTCAGAACTTACTATTCTCCCGCATTCCGGTATCGCTGTTTTTATTATATTTAAGTCACTATCGTAGTTGATACACGGGTACTCGAACGAATTGCGATTATCGTAGT
The DNA here is from genome assembly GCA_940337035.1 of Agriotes lineatus. Taxonomy (NCBI): domain Eukaryota; kingdom Metazoa; phylum Arthropoda; class Insecta; order Coleoptera; family Elateridae; genus Agriotes; species Agriotes lineatus. Next base: position 86,666,139 of record OW679194.1, on the reverse strand, counting down.
TACCTTTTTGACTTTATTAATATAAAATCTTGTACATTACATACCACTAAGATTACATTTACAAACTATTCCATTTAATCACAGAATTGTGTTGCCTTTTCCAAGTATGACACAGAATTTCGAAGGTGTACAAACTGTAAATAAATAACTAGGTTATTTCGAGTCTTGGTGTTTTCTGTCTTTTATTATTTGTTTTTGTGAAACAGCTAGTGGTTTAGGAATTTACACGGCCACCTGTAGGTTTTCTGGTTTGGACCGTCTCAAACCAGTGGCGCTTCCGGACAACCCACCCCATCCTGCTCAGGACCTAGCTTGGCAAACGTTTGCTACACGACTAGACGATTCCTGTACCACCCTGCTGTGAAGTATTTATAATTTTTGTTTTTACGTGCAAATAAATTCCCATGTGTAGCAAATGTAATAATTGGTTTTTAGAACTATTTAGAAGATTCATTCTAAGCCTTATAATCATGAAAATATTAAATACTGCAATATTTACAAACACCAAATAAAAATACTGGAAAAATAAATACTACAACATTTGCATATCTTATTTTCTGCAATTTCTACTACACTTTAATACAGTGGCAATTGGAAGTGAAACCAAGCGAAGCATTTGTTCACAACCATGGAAAGAAGTTCTAGATAAAGATACGTTTTTGTGGGCTGATTGCACCTGTGGATTTTTTTTATTGTTAGAATAGCTGTAAACGCAACGAACTATGAATTAATTCTTTCTTCATCTTTATCGACATAACAGTTTCTTTTCCCGTTTTCTTCTTTTCCTGTAGATTGGTTTTAAACGGTTTATTACACGAGGGAAGATTGGTATATTATCTACATAGTTATGAAGGGTGACTCATATCACATCACATAAAAGAAGTCCGACTGAGCTAGGACAGGGCTCATAGGTGGATGTCTTAGCTCTGTAAGCCATAAGTTATCTAGTATCTGTTAAACTGTATTCGCATTACGAATCCAAAAATTGTCATGCCTATAAGAATCTGAGCAGTTTTTCTTCAAAGTAGTTTTGCATTTTGGCTACTTCGTTTATGGTTGATTCTCTTAGCATTTATATTAGATAAGCAAAACTCCTTCGACATCGCGGAAGGCTGTTGCAATCAGATTTTTCTAGAAAACTGTGTTTTGGTCTTCTTACTGTGCAAGCATTTATTAAACTCGTGCTTTTTCGTTGTGCAATATTGCAGCTGTAGTTACGATGCAAAAGCGTTTCATCTTACGAGAGGGACCAAGCGTCCGTGATCGTTAGAGTGAGATTCCCGAACGAGGCACCGAATTCCGCCCGTAAGGAACGTCACTTATTATCAGCTATTAAGCCGCTGTGGCTCCTAAGGTAAACTTGTTCGGAACCGCAAAGTAAAAATTATCCCTGGAGTTAAGTTGTGCGTTAAGACTTTACTTATCATTAGCTACCGAGAATTATCATTGTGTCCAAATAGTTGCAATGCTGAGAACAGTTCCGGAGTCCGAAATTTGTACCAATTGTTAACGAAGTTGTGAATCAACGTCCAGGTTTGTCGTAAAAGTGCTTTGTAGAAGCTACTGTAGAAAATGGCGTATCTTGTCGTTGTCATGGCAGTTTTCCAGCCGTTTACGGTTAATTCCGGGTTTTGAACTTCGCCAACCTTTACCGTCAATAAAAAGGAAGAACATATGTGCTTTTATTGCCATTGCTAAAGCGGATTTATCAGTTAGCTAATAGTTTACCCGGGGAGTTGGTTTAACCGAAGTCGTGTTTAAAGTCATAAACATCCCCAACTGCACCGTGTGTCCGCAAAGGCTCAAATAGGAATCTGGAGCCAACCCCTTCACAGAACATCTCCTATTAAGGCAACTACTTTTTAAATGAAGGTACTCAGCTGTAATTTAAATAGTAAGGTGTTTATAGGAGTTGTATGTATTTAGTTCAACTTCGCAGCGCTTTCTGCGCTGGTCCATATTTTTGTCAACGTTTACCGATGATGTGTTTTATTATTCTGCAAAGGCAGTTCGAGATGGTACTCTCGAAGTTTGATGTTTTGATTTGTGTACTCCAGGTTTACTATTTTGAGTCGAGCTGTCTTCCCGTTGATTACAGATGCCCCTCATTATTTGATATGGTTTTACCGAATGGTTTACTTAAATTTTGAATTTTCTAAATGGTTTGATGTGCTGCGTAGTTGTAGATACATTGTAAATTATTTGTGTGGCATTTCCAGTTATTTAAAAGTTTAATTACAGTGTTACTTACCTAAAAAGTAAGGGATCGCGCCTTACAGGCTCGTTGGATTTAAAAGTTTTGTTTGGATTTTGAGTGGACAATTGTTAAGAGATTGTAAAAGAGAAGTTGCAGTTTACTAGCTGCAGCAATTGAACCTTTAGTTGACAAACACGTACGTATCTATTTTTCCACCAGACCCAATCCACTTCGGCCGTGAACGGAGTGGACTTATTGAACTAGAGTTAAATTTTTTCACGGTGATGCTTTGCATTTCACTATTTTGACTATCCTGAAACATGACCGAACTACACGAGTACCGTGGACCACCTCTTCACGCTAGCTAGTCGCGGACAAACAGAGGCTTCACTACCGTTGGCAAACTGACCTATGGTAAGTGCGGTTTGGTGTTGTGAAATCCCGATTATACCGTAACACATGTTTAGTGAGAGAGCTCTAGTAGTGTACTCAAATCTCATCTTCGGTGATAATTGGAGAAAAAAAGATGTTTGAAAGGAAAGAGTTTTTAAACTGAGGGGTGTTGAATTATAAAATTTGCGTATTTGATAAGAAAAACTTCTTGAAATAGAATAGTCTTAGGAATTGGTGGCGTTATGAAACATTTGAAACTTAAATTTAAAGAATGAACATCAGTTTTTCAAGAATTATTTTATGACAGAGTGCAGCAAGCGTAGCATACTGCAACAATTATTTGCTAAGCATATTAAGCCATTTTATATCGTTTAATTTGTGGGAGATTAAATTAGGATTATTTAAGTGAATCGCCAGTGTGGTCGAGCGGTTAGGGAGTTCAGGTTGCTATGCCACGGTACGGGGTTCAATCCCCACATCTGGCAACTAACGGGCGGCTTACCCCGTCGCTTTAAAAATTGAGTACCGAAACCACAGTTATGGAAGTAGGAAAAGTAAGGCAGTAGTCGAAGGCGTGATGCTAACCACATCACTCAGTACGCCGTTAACTGTGTGGCAGATTGACTGGGTTTCGGAAAGAGATATTTCGGCAACCCTGAATTTTCGTGTCTCAGGCAATATTCCTACGTGTGGAATGTGTTACACGATAAATTGCTCACTAAGACCCCATGGGATGCTTGTAGCAGTGTCCGCCCTTGCACGTACCCCACAGCTCAAATGCTCCGGCCAGAACTCAATCGCGTGGGGGGGTTCACAGGTTTAGGGTGCGTTTTGGGGCGAAATGCCACGACGGGGTGTCCATATCGGGTTATTAAGACGAGGTTATGGGGCGCCACGACATTTGAAAGATGTTAAGATTGATAATTAACTGACGACCGGTCAAAAGTCGAAAACCAATCGCAGTAGCGTTGCGCTGCACTCCAAGGGGGTACTCCCACGGCACTGGCTTTTACACCTACCTTTTTGGTGTCCTTTCTCCAGTTACTTAGGCCCTGTACAAAGGAATACATACACAACGCAACAAGAAACTCAATTCTTGTCAGTCACAATAAAGCACAAATAATTAAAATAAAAAACAAAACGTAAATTAAAAATGGGTAATCTATTACCATACTAGTTACAGGCCCGAAGGCAAGTGTTCAGGTAGCAACTGCAACAAATTGGGGTTAGTAAACACATGCAACACAATAAGAGCTGAAGGCCAAGGAAGCGGCACATCCGCTAAGAATACTGGTCACCTAGGTCCCGGAATACGCTGATTTAATTTGCCTAATAGCTCACTACAATTCCCGGAGCCAGGTTCCCATAAACTTATGCTGAAGGATTCTATTTACATTACTTGACGACAATTAGGGCTCGGGCGATTAGCACGCGGCCCACAAATAGCACATACGATAGATTGAGAGCTCCGAAACTTCGCACGTCACTGTATAATACGCAATTCACTGTTTTATTTAATTACTAGTACAAAACCTTGATTCATCGCTAGGGCTCCAAGCAACTGTGTTGTTGAAGTGCTGATGCCGGAAGATTTCGACCTGGAGATTCAACGCTCTGGCGATGCTTACAGAAGAGGGTTGCGATAGCAGCTTAGATGCGGCAGGGGTTGATAGACAGGTAGGGACGGTTGACTAGCTTACTCGGGGAATTGTGGCGGTAAGTTTCTTCGAAGAAGTAGCAGGGTTGAGCCAAACGATAACTCACAACTGCTCACCCTGTATGTTGATGCTTTGTGTTCGTTCCTGTTGCAAATCCGCCAACATGGGCGAGGAAATGTACACACCGGTACTTGAAACTTTAAGGTACGAAAAGCACTTGTAACTGCCACAAGTCCGAGGGTACAACACGTCCCTGAGAACTGAAGATGTTGTTCTTTGTTCTTAAGTTAACTTGCACATCCGTGCGATAGCGAAAATTAAATTGGACTCTCCCGGGAGGGGAACGCGCTGGACGCAGCTTTAATTTTTATCGTTGCGTCATGCGTAAAACTTTCCATCATTGGGCAAATCACTCGAGTGCATAAAGAATCTATTGTTTGAAGTACTGAATTGCATTGACCAAAATACAGCGCGCAACAAGGCGCGGGGCTTTCCCCGTACATAACGTTCGTCTCGCCGGCGCTGTAACCTGATATTCAAGGCCTCGCCCTTTTAACTTGAGGACTAAATGCAAACTCCATCTACCAGCGATTTATTAAGTCACTTAGCAAAGTTTTGATGCTATGATCATGCGTTACAGCGTCCGCCTCTAGATTGAAGCAAATGCCTTAACTAGGGTACTTTATGCGACAGATGTCGGCACCTGGCCTGCGAGTGCGTCAAACAGTTAGATAATTAAGGAAATATGCCCGATGGCTTGAATTATGCTGCAATATGCGGGAGCAGAATGCGGAATTACGCATAGATTTTTAACGGAAATCGGGAGTCTTAACAAATGATTGCTCTGAACTTTACTTTTACTTTATTTAAGTGTGCTGGTTTGGTGTTGTCTTTGAAGTTACTCACAACCAAGGTTTTAATTTCCCTCCATACGGATTTAGTATCATTGCTATTAGATATGAATTTAAAATAAGCCCTTTTCTCTTTTTTTATAGGTAAAGTTAGAGAATGTCTTGTAGATTTGTAATATTCCCAATGTTAAATAATCTGGAACGTGTATACTTATTATTTACTTTATTCTTCAAGGCTATCAAAGACTTGATAGTATCAGTTCTCCATGGTTTTCTTTTCATTTTCGTTTAATTTTAAAGGAGTAAGCAAATAAAGAATACCAATATATAGCGGTATTATACTACCACACGTGGTTTTCCGGTTTTCAAATGCCAAACGTCTTTATTAAAGTTTTAATTCTATCTTGGTGTACTCTATTTTTGGTTAATACTGCACCCAGATACTTGAACTTGCTGAATTTCTTCATTGTCATTTATTAACTTGAAACCGAGCATCACTATTTATAACTAAATATTTAGTTTGGTCTTATTTATGTTTAGACCCCATTGCAAATAACTTTCTGGGAGTCTTTTTAACATAAACTCTAAGTCATATGAGTTCTGTACGATTAATACCAGATCGTCAGAAAAATTAAACGTGAAAAGGTAGTTGTCCCTAATGGGTATACCCATGTTTTTTACCCTTTTTTCCAATTTCGTAACACAGCTTCTAGATATATGTTGGAATGGATAAGCGATAAATGGCATCCTTGTCTCAGTGCTTTGGTAGGGGCAAATGGTTCTGCTAGTTGTCTTCCATTTCTTAAAAATGCCTTATTATTACAATATATTTCTTTTGCAATGTTAATTATGGGTTTATCGATGTTCAATATTTCCAAGGCTTCCCACAGTTTGCTTCTAGGAATCGAGTCATAAGCTTTTTGAAGATCTATAAAAGCTACATGAATTTCTACCCCTACTGCTATTATTTGCTCATCTAGCTGCTGTAATACAAATATATTGTGTACACAAGATCTTCCTGTTGTAAAACCGCTTTGTTCATCACTTATTTTACTTTCCAGGTTTTTCGTAATTTTGTTGTTAATATTGTTCCAAATACTCTGCTCAAGGTGCTATTAACACTTAACCCACGATAATTATTAGAGTCATTCTTGACTGTAGTAGTGTAGAGACACTATCTCAGACTCTTTTCACTGAGCAGGAATTTTGTTTTGTCGAAGACAGTTATTACAATGTGTTACTAATCTTGTTGTTAAGTGAGGTCCTCCGTACTTAAGTAGCTCAGCTGAAATTCCTCCTGGTCCTGTTGCTCTTCCATTTCTCATAATTTTCAGTGCTATTGCCATTTCTTCTTCACAAACTTCCATGCACTCATCTGTATTGATGTTCTGTGTCACATCATCCTCTTCAATGTATTTTGGTGTATTCTCTATAAATAGTCTACTGTGCATACAGCGGTAAGATATATATATAGGTTTTTAACTAAAATATATAACCGCGCTGGTGGCCTAGTGGTAAGAGTGACAGACTACTAATCACAGCGATCAGCGGTCCCGGGATCAAACCCCGGGGGAGAAAAAGTGTTTACGAATAAAAGCGTACAATAACAGTCCTTCTCATGCCTAACCAGGAACACCTGAAGACGGGAGTAGATCAAAACTCCCGAAACGTCGTGTGATATACACCCTAGACAGTGGAAAAAGTCCGATAAAACACATCATAAAATTTCAATGTACAGGGCCTTATGCCATCGCATTACATTTGCGCCTGATTTAATGTCGTTAATCATGACCGTGCGCTAACTAACATTTGTTATATCACCCCTTTTTGCATTAAGCAATGCGAATATAATTTCAATGTACAGGGTCTTATGCAGGCGCAACACCTTTGCGTGCTAATGATCTTTGTGAATTAACTAACAGTTGTTTTAATACCCCCCATTCTCGTTACGCTTTGCGTACTAACGACCTTATTTGTGTACCGTATGTGTTTGCAATAAACACGAACATCAAAAAACACGAACATTGCTGCACAACTCCTTGTAAATAACCAACACATAGAAAGAGTACAGACATATATATATCTGGGAACAACAATTAACGAAGCCTGGGATCACTTCTGTGAGATTAAGTGTCGAATAGAGAAAGCTAGAGCTGCATTCCTGAAAATGTCGAAAGTATTTCGAAGTCATGACTTATCCTTACCGCTGAAAATCAGATTATTGAAGTGTTATGTCTTCTCGGTGCTGCTATATGGAGTCGAAGCATGGACCCTGACAGAAGCCTCTTGCAAGAAACAAAGCGTTTGAAATGTGGTTGTATCGACGAATTCTGAGAATTTCATGGATAGACCATATCACCAATCAAGCTGTCCTAGAGAGAATGGGGAAAGGAAAAGAACTGATTCTCTTAATAAAGTCACGAAAACTACAATATCTAGGACATATTATGAGAAACAACCAGCGATACGAGTTATTACAACTAATTTTGCAAGGGAAGGTGGAAGGCAGGAGAGGCCCGGGAAGAAGAAGGATATCGTGGCTGAAAAATTTACGTGTATGGTACAACACAACAACGGTGGGACTTTTCCGAGCTGTAGCTGATAAGGTGTGCGTTGCCGTGATGATCGCCAACATCCGAAACGGATAGGCACCGCATGTTGAGTTTCAGTTTAAGCAATCTATAGTGTCGTCGCCCGATCGGCGGCTGGACGAATTTGTGGGCGTCAAGGTAGGTTCGAACGCTCTAGATGGCGGTTTCAAGGAGTCCCAAGGATGCACCCATACTCTACCCCGTTTGGAGTTCGGGTTTCTGCCAAGTGTAAAGTTAAAAGGTAGATTCACTTTCTTCCGGTTCCTCAGTGAGTTTACCTCTGCATTCTCGTTTATCGTGATGGAATCGTGGTGGCGCTCAATCTATTTAGATTTGTTTACCGTTTATTAGGCCGTTGCCCCTGTGTTATCTCGTGTTGGACCACCCCTCGCTTTAGTGCAGCCTAGTCGGCGCTCTTGTTATGGGCTGGGCAGCGGTCCTATGTGAGTTACATTCCCGAGTTGGTGTGATATCGTACACGCTAGTCGTGCTAGCAGGTAACACTGTTACGATATTGAAGAAGTTGTTTCGTGTTCTTTAAATCAGCTTTGAGTGACTCGGCCTTTTGCATCAGTATCTTTCTGGTACTGAACTAGCTGCTGTTTGGTCTCATCGAGTTTCGCTTCGAGTGACTCGACCTTTTGTTTGTATGCTTGGTCTTCTTTCATGATTTTTTTAGCGATTTTACTGTGCAACGTATTTACTAAGGTTGCAATTAACGTATCAGGACTCAATAGTTTCTCAATAATATCACGAATATTTACTTCTTCTTCAGATCATCGAGTGACACTAGGTTCGGTTGGTATTTTGTCAAAGGGATAACTTGAGTTGACTTAATTTGAATACGGAGCCACATTCAACAGGTCTACTCGGTTGAACAGCACATCACAGAATTTATCAAATTAACCTTCTCCAATCTCAACGAACCGCTCAATTAAAGCACAACTTGTTTGACAGTGTCACTCTTTTGTTCCATAGCTATATAATAACATAAACATATGACCTGATATAAGTTTATTCATTTTATTGCTTTGTGGATTATTATTATCATTACTAATTGTTTTATAATCAAGCGTCTATAAAATATTTTCAGATATAGAGAACGTTGTTTAAGATCGAAAATATCGCTCTGATGCGGAATTTATGATTGTACACGTTTTTCTGGGAAGAGGAAGATGAGCAGAATTTTTGATATCTACAATTTTATCCAAGTTAGCTGGAATTAAACCTACATGTAACTTTTATACTTCCAAGAAATTATATTTTAACGCTACGTCGGGTTCTTATGCAAACGAGCAGTTAGAAACTAGTACACACAAAATTCAGTTACTTAATCCTAAGGCCTTTCCACACTTTCGAGTGTATGGTTGATGTTTGTGTTACTTTTCTGTTGTTCTTTTGCGGGCTTCTCTCCATATTTTCCTGCCTTGCGTTAAAGTTAGGGGGCCTCTTCCCACTTTAACTATCTCGTTTGCACTGCTTTTCTCAGTTCTTCGTTACATGTTTTCCTAGGTCTTCCTTTCCCCCTCTTTTTCTTGTTCTTGCTTCATATATTCTCCTTATTAATCTTTTCTCGCCACTCCATAAAATATGTACGAATCATCTCAATTGTCCTTCAATAACTGTATCAATTGGCTTTATCTTCAGTTTTTCCCTATATGTTGTGTTTTGGAGTTGGTCTATAATTGTTTTGCCTTCTCTTTTTCTGAGAAATCTCATTTCTGTGCTGTTTAATTTGTTTCTTTGTTTGCTATAGTCCATGTTTCTGAGGCATATATGGTTATTGAATCTGCTATTTTCCTGTCGATTTGGATTTTTGTTTCTGCTGGTGTTTCTTTGTTGCTTAGGAATGTTTTTAAATGCCGTTGCCCAGTCTTCCTGCCGCTTCTTTCCTTTCTTTAATTTCTTCATCTATTTTTCCGTCTTGAGTTATTACCGTACCTCGATATTTGAAGCTGTCAACTTGTTCCGGCTCTACTCCGTCCAATTCTATTGTGTGTTTATTTTATTCTTTACTTATATCCATTGTTGTTTTTGCTTTGTAATTGCTTATGTTCATGTATATATTTCCTAAATGTGTTTTTATTAAGTTTTCTTATACGGTTCTTTCGTCCTTTGCTATTAATACTATGTCATCAGCGCAGCATATTTTCAGAATTCTTATGTTATCCATTTTCCAAGTTCCTATCTCATATAGTTTTGCTTCATTTTTTGCTTTTTACTTTCTCGCATAGAGAAAGTATTGTAATCGTCAAAAAAATCGACTTCGAGATTTTGACGAATCTTGACGTTTTAGACCTCCTAGAGTCCGAAAAATCCATTTTTCGAATTATGTCTGTGTGTGTGTATGTGCGTGTGTGTGTGTGTGTGTGTGTGTGAACACGATAACTTAAAAAGGAAATAAGCTAGACCCTTGAAATTATGTACATAATTATTATTCAAAATTTGTAGATTCCAGACCAATTTTGAGTGAAATCGGTTAACCGGAAGTGGCACTTGACCTAAACAGGTAGCGGTACCTTTTCAAGTAAAGTACCAGTTTGCTTCGAGATATTTGAACAAAATTTTGTACATACATTTCTTATGTAGAAAAACTACCAGATATTACATTTCAGCATGATCGGGTAACCGGAAGTGGCATTTTACCTAAACAGGTAGCGGTATCCATTCAAGTAAAGTACCAGTTTGCTTTAAGGTATTTGCACGAAATTTTGCACATACATTTATTATTGAGAAAAACTCCCAGATATAAAATTTCAGTATGATAGGTTAACCTAAAGCGGCACTTTACCTAAACAGGTAGTGGTTACCTGAAAATGTAATTTTATCGCTGTATGTATACAGGGTGTTGAAAAAGAGCCGCAATCGTATAGTACTATCGTAATTAACATCAAATAAGTATCATAAATTCGTTTTTAAAATTTATACATTGCAATAAACTTTTCAAATGTGCTAGAAAACAAGGCGAATGCGAGAAAGTCTAGGGGAGCACACTCCCGATTTTTATTGTTTCGTGTAGGACTAGCATAAACAGTAGTGGGGTCAATATGAATCCCTGCTTTGTCCCTTTAGTAGTTTCGAACATTTTTGATTTCTCGTGTCTTTTTCTCATATAGTTTTTTGTATAAAATTCAATAATATCAATATTCATTTCGCAGTAGACAACGGTGGTGGGAATAGTCTTTGCAGGTGAACATTTGTGTAAAAAATTGAAAGAGTGTAACTGATATTAGTATTCTACAAATTCATAAATAGGGAGAAAACTGTATCCCTGTAATTTTTTAAAATTCATTTAAACTGTAAGGGCAATAAATAGAGTAATTAGTTATTATATAGTACTAACGCAAAAAATATTCCTACTTGCGGAAGCACTATGAATATTAAGCATTAATAACGATTGCAGTATTAACAAGGGAACTGCAAAATTAATTATGAAGCAAACAAAAATACCTGAATATAAAAGTATTTGGATTACTGAACGTTATTACTGGGTATATAAATTCATCTCTTAATGTGGCTTCAAAATAAGTCAAGCTGCTGATTTATTGAATAACTGATGTGATCAACCTAATGTAAAGACAATGTTTTTTTATTACCGCAGTGTTGTCCCAAGTTAATAATAAATACAACTCGATACATATTGAAATTAGATCAATAAAAAACGAGTAAATTGCTTTTATAGGTAAAGGTATCGCGACTGCAAACACCACGTCACTACATAGCTTTACAGTTAGTTGCACTCATATTATGTGGATCGGTCTTCAGTTTATTAATAATGCAATTGGCTAACGTTCCGTCAATAATAATTATAGTTATTTTTAAATATTTGGATCGCTTTGAATCGACTCAGCCTGAAAGGTAACCAATTACGTCCAATACTGCAATAAAGACTATATTCGATTTTCAGCTTAAATAGAAAAAGTACGATTGCTCTGCGGTTCGGGTACTTTAATATTTGCTTTCTTTAATTATCAGACATCTACGACTGTCAATTTATTATCTAGAAAGGTAAGGCTATTTCTATATCTTTTAAGTATAAATGTTGAACCACTTTAAGTTCCTACAGTGTCTGTTAGGTTTCTAATATATCGCGATTTGCTGAAAATATTAATGCTTGTAATTGTATCAGTTCAAACTCGTTTTTAGTCGAGTAAAATTATTTACTAAATGATCTTTATAATTGCAAACAAAAATAAGTAATATTTACTTCTTTGTCCTACAACCCAATTATATTAAATTTAATTATCACTTGAAATATTCCTAGTGCACGGACTATCAGGAAATATTCAGTACTCTTGGGATATTCGGAATGTACTGTTAGCTCGAGAGCGAAGATTTTGTAATGTTCAAATAGCACAAATTAGCATTGAAATTTTGCTATATGCACTCTATGGTTGAAGTTGCACTAGTGCCAAATTATCACCTAAATCCAAGTATTTGCAAGGAAACTGCGGTATAAATGGTCCTACGTGAGTGTTTCAGTATGTAGAGTAATATTCAGTAGTTATATCCCTAGTGCATTCTGTATATTCGAATATTTCTCGAGAACGCGAAGCGTTCGAGAGAAATACTCGAATTATACAGAATGCACGCGGGGAATATTGCAAGACTATTTCTCGAAGAAATATCATCCTTTGTATACCACACTATTCATTTTTAAAGAGTTTTCAGATTTCTTTCTAAAATTGCTTGTGTACCTAGCTGGTTTGCTCTTCTTCCCGCAAATACTCGATATTGCACTTGTGCAAATACCCGGGTATTGCACTAGTGCAAAATATTCGCTGTATTCGACTCTGATTGGTTTAAATTTTGAAAATTGATTGATGGGATTGGTTTATATTATCTGAGGGGAATAGTCATGACTATTCAGGTCACCTGTCATCTGTCAAAAGTGGACCGGTGAAAACGTCGAATTTTGCATTTCATAGCAAACCAAAATAAATTGTAGTGACTATTGTACTAATACCGAATTGCAGCAACTATTGTACTAGTACTCAAGCGACTCTTTTGAACAAATTAAAATATTTATTGAAGATGTTTACACAAATTGTAGTTAAACATGTGTAACTAACTTAGTCTTTTTAATTTGGAAAATGGGTTTGGTTCACTGAATAGTCCTCCGAATACTATTAGTAGTCAAAGTTAGGTCGACTATTTTTGGGGTGGTACCCACACGCAATGGACCCTCCTGATACCTACTACCCCAAAAATAATCGACATAACTTTGATTACTTATAGTATTATAAGTGAAAATACTATTGCCTTATACTTATAAAACTTATAAAACTGGTGATTTGCGCGACGCAGCATAGGGATTTCAATGGTAAATTTTTAATGTGTGATTATTGGCTTCCCTAATTATTTTAGAGTTAAAGTGTAAAGAAGTTTTTTGTAGAAAAATAAAAATACTGCATCTGTACATACTATTGTTTTTAATTTTCCATTTTCCGAAACCGTAGAAATCTGCGGAATAAACATTCAATTTAAAAAAAAATCACTGATGCCTTGGAATTATGTAAACAAACAACATGTACATTTACTTATGTCTTTGTTGTTTGACGTTTATAACTGATTATTAAATTCTGTTCTCTTTAAAATGTATTCATTTTTGCTTGAGAAAATGCTGTAGATATCTGTACATACCATCGTTTATAATTTCCCGGAACCGGAAAAACCAAAGAAATTAGTATCTATAGGAAGCAGGATTTAATTAAATACCATAACAAAACGTAATTATGTACCATCGAAGTCATAGAAAACTGGGACAGGAAAAATACGCCGATACCCTTGTTTTCGAAAAGTGTAGTTTAGATGTGGCATTTTGACTGAACATTATTAAAGGTGGGCTGTCTGTTTTAACTACGTTCAGTGCAGTCAAAATGTTACATCTAAACTACACTTTTCGAAAAATAGGTACCTGCGTAATTCTCCTGTCCCAGTTTTCTATGACTTCGATGGTACGTACAATCATAATACAGAAACACAAAAATTAATAAGTTATAACAACTGTTCAAACAAAGTACCATTAACTACTAAACAATTACCCAACCTGTGGTAAAATTTCCGTCTAACATTTGCTAACTGATATTGTCATATTTTATCGCATTGGGCTTGAATACAATTTTTTAGCTATTCAATAGTTTGAAAGGTTCTTCCAGAGTAAATTTGCGATTTTAAATGTCCCCAAAGAAAAAAATCGTTCGGCGAAAGATCGGGGGACCTAGCAGGCCAGTTAATTAAATAATTTGGACCAATCACATTATTGGAAAAACTGTAGTTTACAAAGTCGCCCACTGTTGTGTGCGGGGCACCCATCCATCTGAGGCCAAATCTCTTGATCGTCTCTAGCAACTTCGGTTACCGCCAGAGTTATCTCCTCTTCTAACAACTGCAAAAAACGCTCTCCTGTAAGATTTTCACTTAAGAAAAAGTGGTCCTATAATGTGATGACCTAGTATTCCCGCCCAAACATGAACTTTTTGGGGATATTGGGTCCTGGTTTGTAAAATGTTGCGTGGATTTTCAGTAGTCCATACTCTGCAATATTGCACAATTGGTTCAATATGCAGTGTGAATGTGCCTTCATCCGTAAACAAAACGTTATTCAAAAATTTCCTGTCCTGTTACATTTTTCCATAATTTGGAAGCAAAATGCACTTCACTTCTCTATATCACGTTGAAGCAACTCTTGATGACACTGATATTTGTAAGAGCGAAACTTGTGTTTTTTCAAAATTCGCAGGACTCGGCTGTAATGCAAGCCAATATCTTGCGCTATTTTCCTTAAACTTACACTGGTATTGCAGCTACTGCTGGCAAAACATGCAAAGTGTTGTCATTTTCCTCATGTTGCTGCACGTTTTCAGCGTAATTGTTACGTTTACAATTATTTAATACTGTGCCTGTAGTTTCATATTTACGTATTAATCTATCAATCGTTGAACTACTTGGAATTTGCCGATTTGGATATTTTACTCTAAACAAGGCACTTACTTGACGAGCACTATTTCCTGCATAAAACCATTTTATCATTTCTACTTTTTCTTCAGTTGAATACATTTTAACGGGAAGAACATTTAACGATCTGTTATAAACGTCAAACAGCAATGAGAAAAGTAAATGTGCACGTTGTTTGTTTACATATTTCCAAGGCACCACTGATTTTTTCAAAAATAGCATTTTTTATTTCTTTAATTTATAGGGTTCCGGAAATTGGAACATTATAATCGTTATTTAACCAACAAGTGTGTTAATGAAGGCGATTAATAATTGAAACTGTTTAAAGCACGAACGAGCTATAGCGAGTGAGTGCCTTTAATAGTTGAGATTATTAATCGCCCATTGACAAACAAGTTGATTACAAAATTTTTTCGTTTACCACAAAACCTTTTTTTTTGTGGTGAAAAATTTAATTAATACTAACTCCCATGCAAAATATCATGAAAACGTCAAAATCACAAAAACAGTTAATTAATGAAAAAGAGTGCATTAATCAAAAACAGTGTATTAATGGCATCTATTAATCCATCCTTTTTTAGGAAAAACAATTCATTAATATTCAAATTAACAAACGGTCGACGAAAAACAATATTATCTACAGATGAAACATTTTCTTCTCTACAAAAAGTTTCTGTACACTTTAGCTCTAAAATAATTAGGGGCGCTAATAATCACACACCACCCTGTATAGCCTTACATTTTAGTGAGAAACCATACTCCCTCTAATACATCTCAATGCAAGTTTTTTTACTTCCTGTTTGGCTCCTTTTGGAAAAGAACTGCAAAGGAATTTACACAGAATGTTCCTTGCAAGTGGAAGTTTGAAACTAAACATTTGAAAATATCGAAGGAAAAAAAATAATTTAATTTTTTAAGGTGTTCACCATGTATATGTGTGTCCAAAGTTTTTCGTGAAGGTTAAAACCTAAGCTATATCCAAAATATTACTTTTATTTTACTAATAGTTCTTGAGTCAAGACAAAAACAAACAGAATTTCACTTTTTTAAGGTTCTCACATTGTATATATTTGACCAAGATTTACTCGCTTTCATGCCAGGTAGACATATAATTCACATGCAAAATATAGTTTTCCTCTAAGAAATAGTTTTTGAATTATACTACCAACAGACAGACGAAAACCTGTTTTTCGCCATCTAGGGACTCTGAAACGTGAATATCTGAAGGAATCTCGGAAGGAGATTTTTCACGATTATAAGAACAACTTACTATTTTCCTATTCCTAGGTATTTGTTAATGATATAGTATTATCTTCATTTATTTGATGGGTATTTTATGACTGCCGACTGTAAGACAATTGATTGGCTGTGTGTTTGAATATTTGAGTGAGGGGTAAAAAAGGATATTACGTGTATCGAGTGAATAAAAGGTATGAAAGATTGATAATAAAGTTTTTGACATTAAATTTAGATGAAACGGTTTCTTCGGTAATTATTTCCCACAATTTGTCGATTTGGTACTTTCCTGTTATCCGGACCTATTTTTGACACACGATCAAGCCCGCAACTAACCTAAACCAGCTAGAAGGGCACACAGCATCATTCAACCAGAAATCCCCAGGAGACAACCCATTCGGGTGATCCCGGTTATCAAAATTTAAATGGCTCCACATAACAGTAAAGTGATAATTTGAAACTTTATTCACTATCCAGTACCAAATTTTGTGACGTTTTTAGGGGCGGGGGGAATTTTGTTAGGATAATTTTTAAATTTTAGCGCTTCACAAATTTAGCCCATTCACGAGATAACTAACGACATCTTCTGCTTCTCAATGATAATATTGAAGGGTTCTGCAATTGGGAGCCCTGTCTTATATATTTTTATGGTGCGCGCAGGTCATACTTAAATTGAATTGGCTACTAAACGATAGAGGTCGGTTCGTGTCATGTTTCGCTTCATTGGAAGGAATGTAGCTCGGTAAAAACCGTCCTTATAGCGTGTCGTGTATATGGGTCGAGTTTTCTATCGTCTCGTTCTTCGTGTAGTTGTTCCCACGAAATGGGCTGCACCTAGTATAAGCACACTTGCTGCAGCTAACAGGTAGTTTGCCTCTTGATTGTCCATTCTCATAGAATAAACCAAAATTTTGGGTTAGGGCTGCCGATGCTCGTGGTACGTGTGTCACTTGTCACTTATAAATCGAGCTTTAACTTTTGAATGAGCCTGCGTACGTTAAACTATACGGCAATTTATAAAATAGCTCGCCGTAGACAACGTCGGCGTTTATATGATTTATAGATTGACGCCCGCCCGTTTGACGTTACCGCTGACGCGGCCGCAAACGTACCGCCGACGTTAACTGTTTGGTTCAAATGTAACCGTTTATAAAATGATGTCGTACGCAAACGCTAAGGGTGCACCGCTACCGTCTGCGGTTTTTGTAGCGACGATCGTCAGGAACCTACGTGCTAGAGATGGGCGCGTGAGTGAGTTTTCGCTCACGCAACGCACGTTTCACGCTTGCTTTACACACTCACGTTCACGCACGTTCACGCTCAAGTTCACTCACGTTCACGGCGTGACACGCCACTCACGACGTGACACGCAGCTTTTATTTCAAAATTTAAATTCAGATAGAACAAAATGTTCAAATTTAAAACCAATGAAAAGAAACCCTAAAGAGAACTAAAAATATCTCTTGCATGTAACAATTTACGTGATATGTTGCAACCAGAATAGTTGAGATAAAAAAAAAATGAAAATTGACGACAATAACTTACGACAAGGGATAAATACTGTGGTTTCTCGCAAATGCATTTTTTGCAGCTGTCTTCAAAGACATTACTTTTAATACCAAAAGCTGTCATTGGAATTGACGTTTCTCTTATTGGTATGGGTACAGAAATTATATGTTGCTAGGCAACACTTTTATTCGTAGGTTTAAAAATACTTTTATCTACTAGCAACATGATATTGTACATTTTCGTCATAGAAACAAAATATGAAAAGCTATTCATAACTCCCAAGGGACTTGTCAAATTATTTCTCCCTCAAACTCATGGTAACAATGCAACTACAATTAACGTCTTAGCAACCATACAATGAGGCAATCCTTGATGTTACTTACATATTCTAATTATAAATGTCATTATGACATTTTGAAATTTCATACTATTTTTACGAATATTCTAGTAGATAAAATATTGTATGCACCACGAGAGATATTCATGTTCTTTACCTTCGGTTGACTTACAGACCTCGGGCCAGAGCCCTCGGTCTGTAACACATGTCAACCTCAGGGAAAAAAACATATTCATATCTCCCTTAATGCATAAATATCTATTACGTTCAAGGATCAACATTTTCAGCGTTAAGGCGAGTATACAAAACAAAACATTACTTTTATTAGAATAATAAGTTGATATACACATGTACACAATAAATTGGTTTAAAACTAAAACGTAATCAACATTTTCAGTGTTAAGTCGAGTATACAAAACAAAACATTACTTTTATAAAAATCTGGTGTGATACACTCACACAACTTCCTTTTACAGTGATCTTATAATTAGTCAAAAATTTCATTTTTAATTTTTAACCATTTGTTAAAAATTTTTAAAAATTACAAATTCTACAAAAACGGTACAAAATCGAGTGTTAGTTGAAGAGACAAATTTTCTCTCGAATTTTAAGGTGAATTCAAAAATGTAATAATATACCGGGTGTTTTATTTAAAATAGGAGTTAATAAAAAAAAATAGAAAAAAAAACAAAAGAAACCCACTTTAGAAGTATTCAACTGGAAAATCACCTATCTCACATCAATACACATTAAAAATGTAAGAAAAATGTAAAGTTTCAAAAAAATCGTTAGAGCCGTTTTTGAAAAAATCGAAAAAAACTGAAAAATCACAAGAGTAAACACCTACTTCCGGTTATGCGATTTTCTTCAAAAACTTGCTGTCTCATCCACATAGTACACAAAACTTATATATGAAGTTTCAACGCCATAACTCTTTTCGTTTTTGAGATATTCTGTTCACAGACAGACACATAGACAGACACACACACAGACAGACAGACAGACAGACCAATGAAAAAAAATATGTTTTTTGGGATCAGGGGACTCTAAAACGTGAAGATCCGTTGAAAACTCAATTTCGAATTTTTGGGGTGAATCCAATACTTCCTTTATAGTAAAAGGAAGTAAAAATAGGTTCATCTACACATTTACACAATACATTTTTGGTTTAATAATAAAACGTAATTAACATTTTCAGCGTTAAGCCGACTATACAAAACAAAACATTACTTTTATCAGAATAATAAGTTCATCTACACAATAAATTGTTTTAAAAATAAAACGTAATCAACATTTTCAGCGTTAAGCCGAGTATAGAAAACAAAGCATTACTTTTATTAGAATAATAAGTTCATCTACACATCTACACATTAAAATTTTGATTTAAAAATAATATGTAATCAACATTATCAGCTTTAAGCCGAGTTCTGCTCTCTTCTAAACTTCGCCCAGCTATGGAAAATTCTTGAGCTAATTTTTAACAGTGGCGTATTTACACGGTTTTTCCAAAATCTTAGAATGTTATCTACAATTCCGCATTTTAATTTAACACAGTAATTTAGTTCTGTTTCGACATCATCATAATTAGATGTGTCATCGCCAGAGCTATCTCTAAGTGTAAAATCTGATGCTGATGTACGATTTGTTACGATACTTTTGGAGCGTCCCCCGTAGTATTGAACTCTTGCTGGCTGAATCTTTGAACCTGAATATTTATGGCTGGCTTTTGCCAATTTTTGCATGCTTTAAACTAGGTATAATTGGCTATATCTTATTTTTAAATATTCTCCTATAATTATCAAGCAGTTTGGTAAGCAACTCTTCGAATAATTACCCATATTTTACTAATTAAATTTATTCTGGCTACATTTCTACAGAAATTCGTATATGGCGCTTAGGCAACCCTTATTGCAATCATTCTGCACTATTCTATTTGTTGCTAGATAAAGGATATCTTCTTGCAGTCACACTTTTCAGGCTGTTTTTTTTCGCATCTTCTGGCCCAAAAATTTTGGAAAGTTTTGATAACTGGTGACTGGTGGAATTTTTGAGTTCTTTCCCATTTTAAACTTGGTGTGAGCTGCTGGTGCCTCGACTGTGTGCTTGATTTATGGGCTAATTAGTGTAGCCTCGCTCCGTTTCGTTTTGAGGAGGATCTACAAGGCACATGTGTTCTTTAAGACGTTCGTATTTAATTTGGTAGTACTTACGTCATTTGCAAATTGCGGATTCGTTTGAGGTCAGCAGCCCCCTTGCACTTTTATGGCTGCCCGTCATTACTCAAGGTAAGCTGTCTCTAGTCTCGGCTCAATCGTAGATTTATTTGGGCGTTGTGCGTTATAGCCATTTACTGTCGGATGCCATTTTCCTGTCGGATACGATCTTGGGAGAGTTTGGACGCTTCCTGCGAGAGGGCAAACTCCTCCCTGAAGAAGCTTAGCATTCACCGTTCGGCTGCACCCTGCGGCCATCCAAACCGTCGATTTGGGCTCCTGAAATTATCGAGTTGTCAAGGAATTCTGCAATTCCTGGGAGCTACGCTAGAGAGTGTAGCATTGCACTCACCTGCGACATATTCACCGCTTTCTCGGCCCGCTCGGCCTTCCGCTACGACTGCCGAAACCCTCGCTGCTTCAGCCGGCTTCGCCCCTCAAGCCAACAGGAAGGTTAGGATCCGACGTGGTTTTACTACAGGCAAGAAACTGATATAGCTATTTGCGCCTGGTGTATTTTATAGTTAGATAATAGTATCTCGTTTCGTTAGTAGCTAGGGCATGTGTGATAATTTTTGGCATAGCAATGCTTCGTTTAGTTAGTTATTAGTGCATGCTTATGTATAGATCTGATGCGTTATCATGATAGGCCTTGTGCAAATTTCGAGCATCCATTTTGTGCATTTTAGTGATCTTTATTGAATCATTAATCGAGCTTACCCGAGTTTGTGAAGGCAGCTCTGCGGCTTAATAGCCCCGAGCCACGGCTTCCCTGCCGAACCTACGAATTTACAGATTAGTTAGCCTTCACGCTGCTGCCTTAGTTGCATTTATGTGCAGCCTGGAAAATTAAGGTCAGAACACTTACTAGAGTCCTGTTTCGGTGGTTCCGCCGAGGACTGCGGCCCCGTTGGTCGCCGCGCCCCATCGAGCTCCCCTGCAAATTGTATGTTAGATCTTTCGCTCAATTATTGCAGTTTTAAGCCCGTACTCGCAGTTCGTTCGCCGAAATTTGCCGTCAGCCGTCTGACGTTTGCTGCTTTGTTTTGATGTTGATAGTGGCTAGAGTAGCGACATCGGTAGTCGATTGCTTCTGCAGTTTCAGTTCATGATTGATTAATCTCGGGTTAGTAGCGATTGCGTCACGAGGCCCGCCGCCGGTAGAATCTTTGTCAATTCCGCGCTATTGTAATTTATTTGCGAGTCTCTACGTAGGTACAAATTTGCCGAAGGTTTATTCAAGCGATTGCTTTAGCATTCATGTATGTACCTGATGTATTTCCACTGAGAAAACTACCCTGCTTTTATATGGGCATATATCCTGGTAGTTTTGACCCCTAGAAATTTTTGAATATTTACTTTAGAATCTTTCTGAGCTGATATTCGGCGTTTCGCATCAGCTGTGCGCTTGCATAACCCGGCTCTGCTATTTCCTGCCTCACAGGTTACCTCCAGTCTATCCATTTTATTTTTATGCATAATTTTAATACTCGCTGCGCTTCTTTTAAACCTCGCGTAATTTCATGCTTTAGCGGAATATCGGTACCTGAGTAGGGAGTTCGATTGATTTATGCCGTGCTCGAAATGTTTTAATGTGTTAGCCCATTCACAGATTATAGCCATTACTGCTCATGGGCTACTGTTTGATTGATATGTATATATATTTATATTTATTGCTGCATGTCGCATACTGTGTGTTTTTTTTGTTGCTATTAGAAATATACATGTATTCATATCTCCTATCGTACTTGCATCTACTTTTGCATACTGCCATCTGTGATTTTGCTTGTTGCGCACTATAGTACCCACCAATATTTATAATAAAGCTGTGATCTATTCATTGGTTGTTGGTTTGTTTATTTTTTTTTGATCTGCTGGAAATTGTCTTTACCTTGTGTACGGTCCGGCATAAGGATTGGATCTGAGTCGAGGACCTGGCGCCCTCTCCTATTTTTTTTCAGCATAGCTGGAACCCTGCGACCCTCGCGGCGAGCTAGCCCAACTAGGCCGATAATTACCAGCCGGCAAAATAACCAATACAACTTTCGCCAAAAGGTAAGGCCGACCCTCTATCTTCCCTGACACAGTTTTGAGTCGTTTGCTATATACAGGGTGATTCACGAATAGTGTCTGATGTAGCGCCTTTATTGCTTCAACATAAATTACTCTCTCATAGAATACTTCGCTGTTTTTCAATTTGAATAAAATTCTGTGATCATGATTTCATAAAAATTAAACAAAAGCGCCAATAAAATGTGTTAATCAAATTGTATTGCAGAAAAAACGGCGCTAAATGAGATAGTATTTGTGAATCACCTTGTATTTCATCATTATCATCTATAGTTTTATTTGCATTTTCGTTAATTTGGATTTGATCTAGCATTTCCTTTACAGTCGAACGAATATCTTCTCTTTTATGTGAAGGTATGAACTTATAATTAAGGTCCAAAAATAAAGTCACGTAGTGTAACTTGTTTGGCACAATTCGTGATTTAATCACGTTTAAAAGTTGCTGCACCCTGCAGTTTTTATTCGTTACTAAATATTTAACGTCAAATTAACGTGAAAAGTGAATTACGCCTTGGAAATTTTCACTCACGTTCACGCACGTTCATGTCACGATTTTCAAATATTAGTCACGTTCACGACATGACACGACTGTTTTCACGTCACGCGCCCATCCCTACTACGTGCTTTCTTTGGCGTATGTTTTCTTCTAAAATATGGTGCAATATTATGTAATGAGTGTAGCGCATATCTGAAGGAGAAAGACGGCTAGTGACGAGCGGCATGCATAATTTCATTTTACCTGGTTTCTGAGCCAGTTACGAGAACACATTTGAAGAGTTAAAATATATTACTGTGTACGCCCTCGGCATCTTTAAGCTGTCCGAGATCCGTTGAAATTCAATTTGTCGAAACCCCAGGTTTAGTTAGTTATCACAATGATGTTAGTTTTGGTTAATTTTTGGAGTTGCTCGAAGCATAGCTAGGTGAATACAAGTCGCCGTTGGTTAGGCCGAGTGTTTGTGGAATAAGGGTAGTAATTTCGTTTTGGGATAAGCGGGAATTGTGGTCGTGAACCTTCTGTTGGAAGTCGTCACCTTATGCGTATTATAAATCGAAGGTTCAATTGTGTTTAGTTAGAAGAGGATAGTGACCAAGTCGTCGTTGTAGCGCCTATCTTTCTAATTTCTCATTTTTGAGGATCTGTAACGGCAGTTCTTCAGCTGAAATAACCCCAACCCTGTTGAAACCAAAGTTTTATCGTTACGTCGCCTTGAATTAGTTTCCGTCAATAGCCAGTCAATAGAGATGTTTTGGCTGTGCGACGGACCATTGTGATGTATTTCGCAAATTTTGGTGTTATAGTTTTCGCCGTTGCGCCCAAATAAACAAACAGTGACGCTTTTCGAAAGGACATTATATGATTACGTAGCCTGTTGAGTTTGAGTAACTTAACGTTCAGATGTTTGGGAGTCATTAACTGTTACCTTGTAGCAGCGCCTGAACTCTCCTCCCATATATTAGATGTATAGACCTTTGATCTTGCTATTCAGTTTTGTTCATTATAACATGCGTATATTCAAATGCAATGTATACATGTATTTGTATTATCGATAATCTCATTTTACTTTGCGGTGTAGAGGATGGTGCTTTATGCGCTTGCATCTGGCGGTACAATACTTAACTTGCTCCGAATTCGGAATACAAAGTTGGAGCGCGCCTTTTGTGCTTGCGCAGCAACCATTGTGTGAGGAGTGTGTGTTATGGTGATGTGTTGACCTTGTTACTCTACCTCTTATGTTTGTGGTTCTTAGTAGAGCACAGTTAATTTGGTGCTTAACTGTAAATGGTCTCATCGAGCCCGATTCCAATCGCCAAGGCTGCGCAAAAATTCCGGCCCTCCCGGGATTCGAACCGAGGACTTGCCTAATGCAAGCCTAGTGCCTGCCCAACTGCTCAACGAGCCTTCTCCTAAATGCAATGTAATTACATTAACTACATTTTTGCTTTTATTCTATGGTGTTTGCATGCGACGTCCCATTGTATGTTTTTAAATGTTTTGTTTGTGTAAGGAGTACTAACGGCTTACAAGAAATTAATGACAAGGTAGATTTCTCGATGTGCGAGCTTGGAGGTCGTACACACATGTCACCAAACCAAACTGCTGTTTTCAATTTCAGACTTCCAAGGAGCAGTTCTAACAAATATGGTGCGATACACGCACACAGCTTTCTTTTGCAGTGATCTTATAATTAGCCAAAAATTTGGTTTTTAATTTTTAAGCATTTGTCAAAAATTTGCAAAAATTACAAATTCTACAGAAACCGTACAAAATAGAGCGTTAGTTGAAGATGCAAATTTTCTCTAAAATTTTAAGCTGAATTCAAAAATGTATTAATATACCGGGTGTTCTATTTAAAATAGGAGTTAATAAGAAAATAGAAACAAAAACAAAAGAAACCTGTTTTAGAGGCATTTAACTGGAAAATCACCTATCTTACATCATTACACGTTAAAAATGTAATAAAAATAATAAAATCACAAGAGTAAACACCATACTTCCGGTTATGCGATTTTCTTCAAAAGCTTGCTGTCGCATCTACATAGTATACAAAACTTATATATGAAGTTTCAACGCCATATCTTTTTTCGTTTTTGAGATATTCTGTTCAGAGAGGGACAGACACACAGACAGATAGAAACACAGCCAGACACACAGACCAATGAACAACAATGTGTTTCTTGCGTTCAGCTGACTCTAAAACGTAAAGATCTGTTGAAAACCCAATTTCGAATTTTTGGAGTGAATCCAATACCTTTATCGTAACAGGAAGTAAAAAAAAAACAAAGAAACTAATTTTAGAGGTATTCAACTGGAAAATCACCTATCTCACATCAATACACATTAAAAATGTTATAATAATGTAAAGTTTGAAAAAAAAATCGTTACAGCGGTTTTTGAAAAAAAATCTAGAACACTTAAAAATCACACCATACTTCCTGTTATGTGATTTTCTCCGAAAGCTTGTTGTCGCATCTAGAAGTACACAAAACTTATATATAAAGTTTCAACGCCATACCTCTTTAGTTTCGGAGATATTCTGTTCACACATAGACACACAGACAGACAGACATACAGACACACAGACACACAGACAGACAGACCAATGAACAAAAACATGTTTTTTGAGTTCAGGGGACTCTGAAACGTGAAGATCTGTTGAAGAATCAATTTCGAGTTGTTAGGGTGAATTCAATACTTCCTTTATTGTAAAAGAAAGTAAAAAGTTTGTGGTGTCTCCCCGCTTTTTGCTTTTCAAACAATTAATAACTAGTTCAACAGCGTATTGCTCTTACTCACGTATTACCGAATCGAACCGCAAACTCTCTAATAGTATAGCTGGCAAACTTCTTGTTGCAGGGACTGTTGTAGCGTAGTTAGGGTAAGTTTTGCTTGTGTATCATCAAATTGCCTTTTTGAATTTATCGATTATAGCAGCCGCTACGTGCGGCCTGGTTGAAGTATCGATTCAAATGGTAACAATTTATTCTCAGATCAGAATCAGCAGAGTTTTTTGAGCTAAACATCGCACAGTACGGAGGTCTAAAAAAATGTAGTGCCTGTCAGACTGAAGATTTTCATATTTGTCTTAGATGTTGCCCTCTACACGCTACAACCGTAGGTGAATATAGGTCTTATCAAAGACATGTAGATTAAGGTGGCACATCTAATTGTGAGGGGCGACCTTTTATTGATTATTGGATAGAGCGAGTTCAGTCTTGTATATGACTCAGAAAGTTTTTTTGTTAATGTATAAATTCCAATTTAGTCTTTTTTTTATTAAAGTATAAACCAAGATATCGCACCTCGCTGTCTACTGGATTCCATTGGATCGTAGTGTTGTTGATAAGTAAGGATCTGGGGACCGGCGGAGCGTAAAGATTTTTGCTTCACATTTATTTGCGTTTACGGTGATCTTTCATTTGCTAAGACATAAATTAAAAATAAAATAGGTGGCGAATTAACAGATCCACAAAATGGATCCACGAAATGGATCTGTTAATTGGCCACTTTTTGCGTGCGATTTGACGCCGTTAGATAATTTTCTTTGAGGATATGTAAAGTCGCATGTCTAAGTCGATAAACCGGAAACAATTGAGCACTTGGAAGCCAACATTCGACGCGTTATTGCCGAAATACAGCCTGATTTACTGCGAAGAGTGTGTGAAAATTGGACCTCCAGATTACGTCATGTACACGTCAGCCGCGACGGTCACATGCCCGAAATCATATTCAAACATAAATGCCATAAAATTATCTTTCAAATAAAGCCAATTTCATGAATATTAAAAACATTTTTCTGTGTCTTATTTCAATTTAAAGTTCTCCCACTCTAAAAAAACACCCTTTATGAACAACCTCTGTAGTTGGCCGTGTGTTGGCCTCCACAGTTTACACATTTGGGAGAGTCAGTGTTTTTTTTTTTTTGCATTGCGAGTAGTGGTGGTTATCAGTACATTTCACGCAACGTGCGGGTAAGTGGCAATAATTTTTAGTGTGTCCCACCTGCTGTCAGTTGGTGCACTGAGAATATCACTATTCTTACGTCGAGGTTCTACGGCTACTACGCAATGTTGAAGTTTATTCAAGTTATATATATATATATATATATATATATATATATATGTTGGGGAGCCTCTCAGTTTTCCGTTATGTGTGGAAAATTCCTGATTTCTAGCTCGCCTTGGACGTTAATGGACTGTATTGATTTTCTTTACTAAATTATACACACGTTGAAAGCAAAGTAGGTAATTTATTGCCATAAATTAACACACAAACATTTGAACATTTAAATAAAGAATTAGCTTTTGCGGTGTGGACCGGTTCGCGTGCTGCCACGTTGACAGAAGGAACGTAAGTGAAGCGGCGAGGCGAAGGCCCGCTCAAGTTCTAGAATGCGCATAGTAAATACGCCACTGCAAGCGAGGCGGCACAATTTTATGAAACACTTAACATACCGCCCGCCTTGGAAAGGGTAACCTTTCAAATAACAATAGTACAAATTTGACATGTAACATCTAGAGTAAGACATGTAACTAAAATAGACATATACAAAGCATAGATCTTAAGGTAACACAGGAAAACCCGAACAATGGATAGCCAAAGGGCTTTACGAAACACTGCGCAAGACGCAAACGTACTAGTCCACAACACTAGGTATCGGGCACAATTTGGCGAAGGATCGCTTTACGATCCCTGACACAGTTTTCACTGACGCCACACGCGTAACCCGTCAAGGCCAGGGTGCAGCTCGGTGACCCGGCCTAACCTCCACTTCAGAGGGGGAAGATTGTCATCCTTGATGAGGACCATGGAACCAGGCTGGAGGTCCGAAGAGTGTGTGCGCCATTTGGTGCGCTGTTGGAGTTCTGAGATGTACTCCTTGCTCCATCTTTTCCATACATTCTGGTGGAGCTGTTGTATTCTTTGGTATCTAGACAGCCGAGACTCGGCTATCTCAGTAACGTTGGGATCAGGCAGTGACACCAAAAGACGGCCGATCAGAAAATGAGCAGGAGTCAAAGGCTGAAGGTCGTTTGGATCAGCGGACAAAGGAGACAGGGGTCGGGAGTTTAAGGTCGCTTCCGCCTGTGCTAGCAAAGTGCAAAATTCATCGTAATTTAGACTAGCGTTACCTATAACGCGCCGTATGTGATGTTTGGAGGACTTAATTCCGGCCTCCCACAATCCGCCAAAGTGGGGACTGTGCGCGGGTATAAAATGCCAAGCTACTCCGTCGCTCGCGACTGATTCGGAAATAGAAAGGCCTTGCTCCGCAAGAAAATTGCCTAATTCGATTAATTCGGAATTAGCGCCGACAAAGTTAGTGCCATTGTCTGAATAGACATGGAGCGGTTTGCCTCGACGAGCTACAAACCGGCGAAAGGCCATTAAGAAGGCTTCAGTAGAAAGGTCAGCGACCAATTCAAGGTGCACTGCTTTTGTGACAAAACAAACGAATAGACAAAGGTAGGACTTGACTAGTTTAGAACCACGTCCTTTGCGATCCTTTATCATGAACGGTCCACCATAATCGATACCAGTCGTATGAAATGGGGGCGATGATTGAATACGAGAGGCTGGCAGATCTCCCATTATGGGTTCGGTTAACTTAGGAGAAAATCTAAAACACCGCAAGCATTGATGAACCACTTGCTTGACTATATTTCTGCCAGAGGTAATCCAATATCGTTCTCTGAGATTAGCTAACAGCATTTGAGGTCCGGCATGGAGAAGCCGAAGATGCTCATGCGAAACTAGGAGTTTGGCGAATGGATGTTTGCCAGAAATCACTAGAGGAAACTTCTTGTCAAAAGGTAATTGAGAGTTGTGGAGCCTACCACCAACTCTTAGCAGTCCCTTGGAATCCAGAAAAGGATTCAAGGATATCAAAGCAGAAGATTGTTTCACAGGCTTGTTCTGTGACAACAGATTAAATTCGTCAGGAAATGACTCACGTTGTGAAAACCTTGCAAGCCTTACAAGGGATGCTTGCAGTTCATCTGTAGAAAGAGGCCCAGAAAGACGATCAGCTTTGGGGGTCCGCGCATTGTTATAAAAACGAAAGCAATAAGCTGTAACTCGTTGTAATCGAGCCAAACTTGAATACTGATTGAACGGAAATGGTTCAACAGAGGTTACAGAAAAACTCTGAACTTCTTTTTTGAATTCTGGAAGCTCAGCAAGAACATGTCTGGAAGTAGGCCAAGATGCCTCACCTTCGCTTAGCCAGGCGGGACCGTGCCACCAAAGGCTTAATTCTTTTAAGACTAAAGGAGAGATTCTCCGGGTGAGAAGATCAGCAGGATTCGACGCGGTAGGAACATGCCTCCACGTGGCATCAGAAGTGAGTTGCTGAACATCTGCAACTCTGTTGCACACAAAGGTTTTAAGAAGATTCGGACTGGTTTTCAACCATCCTACCACTATTGTGGAATCTGTCCAGAAAACAATTCTAGATATGGGCAAATCAAGTGCCTTTATGACTTGCACGGAAAGTTTACTTAGAAAAACAGCTCCGCAGAGCTCGAGCTTCGGAATTGTCAAGGGCTTTAAAGGGGCTACCTTGGCCTTGGAGCAGAGAAGGTGCACTTGTACTTCCTCTACCTGATTCTTGGAACGGAGGTATATCGACGAACCGTAACCATTGTTGGAGGCGTCGCAAAAACCATGGAGTTCTATCTCAACCACGCGCCGACAGAGGACGTGACGAGGAATTGCTAAGTCATTGAGCATGAGAAGATCACTGCGATATGTAAACCATTTTTCTTGTATGGCGTTGGGAACGGGTTCATCCCAATTCAACTTTTCCATCCAAAGTTGTTGCAAAAGAACCTTGGCACCCATGGTGCATGGACTTAGCAGACCCAGCGGGTCAAATATCTGTGATATTTCAGACAAGATGCTACGCTTGGTAGCCTTACTACTTGTAGAATTTGAAATATTGAACATCAGATGATCGCTTTTAAAGGACCAAATCAAACAAGGGTGCTTGTGTGCTCATGTGCACTGAAATCAAGAACACCCGGATGCCAATCGGAATCTGGGATTCCATCGAGAACTTCTGGAGAATTAGAAATCCACTTTCTAAGTTTGAAACAGCCTGAATCAAGAATCTGATTCAAGTTTGAACAGAGAGTACGCGCTTTCTCAGGAGTGTCGGCACCTGTCAGAAGGTCGTCGACGTAGAAGTCCTCCTTTATCACTCGAGAGACTGCGGGATTTGAAGCTGCACATTCGATGCCCAATTGGGTCAAACATCGAATGGCAAGAAAAGACGCTGAGGCGGTGCCATACGTAACTGTATTCAGATCGTATGACCGAAGAGGCTCAGTTGGAGAGGATCGCCAAAGGATTCTCTGAAGGGGCCTATGGTCAGGATTCACCAGAACCTGACGATACATTTTCTCAATGTCGGCTGATATAGCGAACAAATGCTTGCGAAAGCGAACAAGAATGGAAAATAAGTCTTGTTGCACGGTTGGGCCAACCATCTGAATACTGTTTACAGATTGCCCTGAAGTGGTTGCTTGAGAACCATTGAATACAACTCGGAGTTTAGTTGTCAGGCTTTCCTCTTTTAAGACTCCGTGGTGGGGTAGATAATAGGATATCTCGTTTGAATTAGGGTTTGAAACGGACATATGACCTAATTCAGAATATTCATTCATGAAACTCGAATAGCGATTGGACAAGTCAGGGTTCGCTTGTAACCGCTTCTCTAATGATAAGAATCTTTTCTGAGCGATTTGCAATGAATCACCCAATACCTCTACAGGTTTCTTGAGAGGGATAGAGACAACGAATCGACCATTCGCTTCTCGTTGCGTATTTTGCACGAAATGTGCCTCACAGGCGTTCTCTTCATTTGTGCGGACCTTTTCCTCTGGGTAATGTTCGAGTTGCCAAAACCTAGCAATGGGGTCAGAAGCATCCTCGATCGTGCCAAGATTGCACTGTACAGGGTACGCAGAAGGGGGGCCTGTAGGGCCAGAAACAATCCAACCAAAACGAGTCTTTTGGAGGATGGGAAGATTTGGGCCTAGACCAATTTGTCCAATACAAAGGAGCTGCCAGAAAATGGGCGAACCAATCAGAATGTCGATGGTGCCTGGTTGGTCGTAGGACAGATCTGATAACTTGATGTTATCAGGAACCTTGAAGCTGTTTCGCTGGACGCGAAAACTTGGGGTTGTACCTGTAATCTCATCGAGAACAAGACAGGATAGACCAATACTATATGAGGTGCGAGGGGCTTGCAGCTTGATATCACATCTAGCCTTGATTTGCGAAGTAGCTTTACTTAAGCCAGAAACAGTAACGTTGACTTCGCGAGTTGGAAGCTTCAACCTTTTACACAAATCTGAACGTATGAAGTTCGATTGGGAACCGGAATCCAGCAGGATTCGCACAACATGAGGCGTACCATCATCAGCGATGAGTTTAGCGGTAGCCGTAGGTAATAGTACCTGCAAAGCATTCGAACAGAATGCAGAAATCGATTGGTTTAGTTCAACAGGGGTTTCTGCCGACATCGCAGATCCTGGTTGACTAGAAGAAGCATTTTGAAATTTATCCTCATGCAGAAGGGTGTTGTGCCTTGATTTGCACTTCCTACACGTATATTTGGAGCTACAGCGGCTCGAAAGGTGACCCTGAGTTAGGCAATTAAAGCATACGGAGCTCTTTTGCCTTTGCATTTCTGTCAAGAGAAGACAGCTTGACAAACTTATCGCATTTGTACAAGGGATGAGATCCTTTACAAAATGGACATGAAGGGGTACCTGACACAAATGATTTCGAATGTACCTTGGAAGACTTTTCGGGTACAAGCTTAATATTTTTTACTTCCAGAGTTTCTAGAAGATTTGCTGTGTTTTGTAGAAATTCCTTGAACTCGTCAAGATTAGGCAGATCAGAACTTGACCGGTTTCTAAGGACCTCCCATTCACGGAATGTCGTGGGGTCCAGTATTTTAGAAACGACATAAATGATAACAACATCAAGAAGCTCGCTTTCGGTAGCTAATGATTTGATTGCTGTAAAATGTTTGAATAACATATCGCTAATCGTACGTAATTTAGTTGCAGATTCCTTACTGCACGATTCAAGTTCGAATATAGCATTGAGGTGGTTATGAATAAGAATTTTTGGGTCATTGTAACGATTACACAATGCATCCCAAGCTAGAATGTAATTACTCGCAGTAAACTCTAAACTTTTTATAATTTGGCTTGCATCACCCTGTAAACTAGCCTTTAAGTAATGCAGCTTTTGAATATTAGTTAGCGTTTGATTCTCATGAATTAAACTAATAAAAATCTCACAAAATTCCAACCACTCTGACACGTTCCCTGAATATTTGGGAATGGAGATGGTAGGAAGGCGTACAGCTCGATTATTGCAATGCGAGCTGCAGTTCGAATGCGTTGATCTCACGCTATCATTAGGAGATCCAGAACGATCTGGTGCAACATCAGACTGCTTGTTGTATTCATTAATCAAATATTCAGCTTGTGAAATTGCAAAATAATAAGAATCTTCAAATTCAACTTGTTGCTGCATTTCAGATTCTGTATCCTTACTGTTTTCTAAAATTTGTTCATGAACCGCATAATATTCTGATAACAAGGTGGCTGTATCATTCAATCTTTTTTGCAATTGAATAATCTGAGCGCTAGATAAGAATTGATCTTCATCATGAATTGTTTGCAAGGATTGCACGTGATTTGCGAAACGCGTAAGCTTGCCTTTGATTGAGCCTCGTACTCTCACAAGCGGATCCATAATTGTTGAAATTAAAACAATTTAGCAGATAGAACTAACTCTCGTACGCCCCTGGTACGGAATTTTGTTTACAACGCAAGACAGCTTTGATAACGACGCGAGAAATTTGGCGCTAACGACGCAGAAAACGACCCTGGTACAACGCGAGATTATTAACTTGTGACTAAATTGTACTCGCGCACAACGAAATAGCCTGGCATTTCACGCAATGAAAATGTTTATATGACTCATAAACCATTTGTTTACGCAATAATACGCAGCTGAAATTATGCACACACAGACACAGCTGATAGAAAACCAAATTCATGCATAGGAAATCAGAAAAAAGGGAATTAGGCTTACATTGATATTGGTGTGTGCCGCCTTTTTCGTTGTTGTGGCCCGAACTACCGTCTCGCCGGCAGCTGCCTGCCCACCTGCACGTTGTTGCCGCGAGACTCGGCGTTTGGCTTTCTCGCTCCTACGCAGATAGCACCGTCTGCTGTCTTCCTTCCTCTTGTTAGGGACGGATTTAACACGATTGAAAACTGCGTGTTGTACTTACTTGCCTTGTACAACTGCGAATCCGGGCCGATAATCCATGCGGCTCGAAGGAACAATGTTGGGGAGCCTCTCAGTTTTCCGTTATGTGTGGAAAATTCCTGATTGCTAGCTCGCCTTGGACGTTAATGGACTGTATTGATTTTCTTTACTAAATTATACACACGTTGAAAGCAAAGTAGGTAATTTATTGCCATAAATTAACACACAAACATTTGAACATTTAAATAAAGAATTAGCTTTCGCGGTGTGGACCGGTTCGCGTGCTGTCACGTTGATAGAAGGAACGTAAGTGAAGCGGCGAGGCGAAGGCCCGCTCAAGTTCTAGAATGCGCATAGTAAATACGCCACTGCAAGCGAGGCGGCACAATTTTATGAAACACTTAACAATATATATCACTGGTTTTCTCGTTCTTGGTTAGTTCGATTGCAACTATTTGTATTGGGATCTTATTGCAGTTCAGCAGTCGTCTGGCTTTAATTATTGGGAACTGTGGGTGTTCTAATTGCCGAGGCATTAGTTTTCAGGGTTTTTGTACCTGTAATAGTTCACTTTGTGGTCGTCATAAAACTTAGTACGCCTTTGGTAATCGTCTGTGCTGTTCAAATTTCGATCGTCAAGATCTTCTCGATTTTTGACAGGAGTAACATGAACCAAATTCTGCAAGGGCCCCCACAGGAAAAAGTCCTCCACGACCTATCTTTTGTCAGGGCAATTGTGGTTTAACCATTGCCGAAGCAAGCCTGCATAATGTGATGGTCCACCATCGCGCTGGAGTGCAAAAGGGATGTCCTCCAGTAGGTCCCGGAAGGTTACCCGCCACGTCTCGAGGCTAATCCATCAATCAAGGTAAGATCTGTGTTATAAACTGTTTTGCCGCAAGCCAGTATGTCATTGTAACTAACACTGATATATTCGTGCCCGGCACTCAATCAAGGCCTGGTCCACTAACGTACAAATTTAACACTTGTGTAATACACTTGTTTAGTCGTAAGCCGACATTTAAATAGAACTGAATTTGACTTGTTGTTTGCCTTAGCTGTGCGTTGTAGTTCCTAGATAGGGCGCCTTCCAGCTGCGTTTCTTTCTTTCCTTTTTGCGTTTACTTCTTTGTATTTGTTAGAGTGTAGTACATGCCGACCAAGTCGGTACAACTGTAAAGCTTTTGGCCATGTAAGGTGGCCCCAATAGATGTAATAACTTTTAACGACTTATGATTTTTCCCTTGTCTTGTGCATGTTTGTTTACAGGGTGACTGAGTCACTGTGTCAATATCGATGTAAGGTAGGGCCCTAACGTGATAAATGAGCGTTGTAAGTAGGCTGGCGCGCTTGCCGCTGCGCTGTGGCTTCCAGAGTTAGTAATTGAGTACTTTTTGCCCCGTTTGACCTTCAAGGTTCGTTCAAGCGTGGGCTCCTTGATTTGGACCTTATG
Source organism: Agriotes lineatus (assembly GCA_940337035.1). Taxonomy (NCBI): domain Eukaryota; kingdom Metazoa; phylum Arthropoda; class Insecta; order Coleoptera; family Elateridae; genus Agriotes; species Agriotes lineatus. The sequence goes on along the minus strand of OW679194.1, from coordinate 86,631,867 downwards.
GCGCCCATTTATTTGGCAACACCCTATACATATCAACACGCTTGCTTTGTGGTTTCTTGTTTTAGGAGCACGCCCTCTCCCTGAGCGTATTTGAACCGCGGCCTTTAGCCTGTTTTTTACGATTTTCAGGGTAAGTGTGCACGTTTCCCGGAATTGTTTAGTTATCTGGCAGTCACTCGTCCGTGAGTGTCGTTAGATCAGTTTGATACTGTAACAACTTTCAATTATTTTATTCACAATAACGTGGACGGTTAGGCTTTTTGTCCACTAACCCGACGCGACTGCGATGCTATTACGATGTCTACGATGCGATCGCGACGGAAACTCGTGTTATGCACATCAGTACAACTTGTTCTCAGTCTAACGCAAAATGTTTTCGAGTAACAAAGATGATGATGTGGTTGCATATTACTGGTACATAGGAAATAAGGGAAGGAAACCGTAAAGAAAGTTTTGGGGCAATCCCTATATCACAAATAATAAAGAGTGCAATATTTTTATTTTATCCCAGCAAGAAAGTTCTCCCAACATGAGCAAAAATATCAGTCACTACCGCATGTAAAAGAGAGCTTTAATGTATTAGTAGAAAATGTTAAGGGGGGGTTACAGAGATAGTAAAATATGTGTATATCAACGTTTTACGGAGATAACGTTCGTAACCTTAAATTGAAAATTTTGATTTGATTTTTTTTGTAGGATAGATGATTTACTAAGGCGGTTATGTCAAAATTTTCGTAGATTGACATTACTTCTTCATATTTTAATTTTTATCCAAAAGCGAAAGTAGTCAGTTTTAATTTCAGGAGTATTTCTTTACGTATAAATAAAACTTTTCGGGGATGCCGTTCTTGGCACCCACATGGAAAATTTTCAGTTGAAATTTTTTTGTTGGATAGATGATGAGTTTTTGGGACGGCTACATCCCCATATTTACAAACTAGTGTTACAAACTTACAACTATCTCTGTACAATACATTTTTGAACATGACTGTACGTTTCGTCCGACTAGGGTCAAATTTAGGTAGGTACGGTTTGTCGTGATAGGTTGCCAGACAATGTAACTTCGCTTTTCTTATTTTGTGAAAAAGTAGTATAAATATTTCTAATTGGGTTTATCTTCTAAAGCTAGCACAGCCACAGACTACCTTTCTTCAGTTGTAGTGTCTCCCATATTAAACCAGTTGAGAATGCTAGACCTAACATTGTCAAACGAACAGGTTAAAATTTTGCTTAAAATATAGTATTTTATTTGTATGTCATTGTGTGCATGTACGAGATAAGAGGTTGATTTTTCAGACGTTCCCATTCTACTTTTTCATATTCCCTAGATTACGAAAAACATGTTTTCTAAATTCCACCTTTCTTTCGGTCTTTCCGTTGGAATAATAATACCATTATCCATGCGGAGTAATGTTTACGTCGTTCAAAACCGAATATACTTTGGGTCAAATACAGTACAAGGTGAACATATAAAAGTATAAAGTTCTGTTTATTTTTGCTATAGCTTGAGCAGTATTAGTTAAATAAAAGTAATAATTTGCATATAGCTCAAGTGTTTACCTTTGACGAAAATATGCATATTTTGAACCCAATAGATACATGGTGAACACCTCGGAATTCGTTCTGCATCGATCTTGAAGTCAACGCGTCTTCTATAACGCAGTCAAAAGAGAATATAATATGTGGAAAGCGTTGGCCCGGAGGTGAGAGCTTCGGGCCTTTTTATTTAAAAATTTATGTAATGCGTGGTGGCCAGCGTGGCTCAGATGGTTAGAGCATCGGACTGCGGCGCGGAAGTCTGGAGTTCAAATCCCAGATCGATGCCTGGCGGGCGGCCTACCCAGTCGCTTTAAATAATTGGGAACCTGCGTTCGAAAGAACAAGGGGTAATAATGCGGCTGTCTAATGCGTGGTGCTCACCACATCACCACGTGTCATGAATTTGACACGCGACAGTCGGGTGTGAGAGCGAGGATACGGAAGCTCTAACCTTCCGCCTTGCAGGCCAAGCTCCTTAATGGGGTGTTAGTGCCTCACCATTATTATTATTATTTATGTAATGCGTATTATTGTAATGCAAGTGTTTGCTTTTATTTACAAGGTGATGTAATGTGTATTACTAAATTTTTCTTTTGCTGTTTCAGTATTAATAGCAACGTTAGAAAATGCGAGAAAAGTTCCGTGTAAACCTCTTTACATATTTTTTGTAATTATTACTGTTTGTGGTATAGTGCGTAACAAACGGTTACAGTTACATTAAGGTTATCACATAGTTTTTGGTATTGAAAGACACTATATCGTTTTATATACTTATGTCTTTTTCTCCTTGGTAAATAGTTTAATAACTATTGCAATTGAAGCTTTACAATACAAGTTTTAAAATTTTTATTTTGGGTTGTCTTTACTTTCTTAAACGAACAGTAGTGACAAACGTAATCCGTTCTGCACTGAAATACTTGTCTTTTAATAATAATATTAATAATAATACAGCACAAATATAAAAAACAGCCAAGTATGAATTTTCATGTGTTCATACGTACAAGTTTGTTAATGGAAAATATAGAAGGCTATTTTTAATTAATAAAACAATAGAAAATATTATTTCATTTTTTTTTTAGTTTTTGGGCCATGATGTGTGTATTATAGGTACGTAGTAAGTAAGAACGTATACGTTGCTGGCTTCGTACGTCGCGCAATACATGAAATCGAGATTAACTAAGAACATTTCTATATACATCCCATTACACTGTCGATGGTCGATCTCTATTTATCTATTATACAAGAGAACAAATCGGAATACAATAAAATAAAAAATAAAAAAGCAAAAATATATACGGAATATATCTCTACGGTCGGTCTACGACGTTTCGACACGAAGACTTTTTGATGCGAGACGTTTCGACGCAAAGACGTTTCGGCGCTATCTGTTTTGGCGCGAGGACGTTTCGGAGCGAGTATACATATTTTGTGGTTCCACTTTTACAATTAAATCACATACTAAGAAAATATTACGTTTTTAAAATTTCCATAATTATTCCGTTCTTTCGGACATGTTTTAGAAGCTACTAGCCGATAATTACTAATTACTAGAAAATGTTATCCTGTGCGTCAGAACACAACACTACAATATGGTGTATTTTTATGTTGTAGAGACGAGTTTCAAGTCATACTTCTGAAAATATAAAAAAGTTAAGTAATACTGAGAAATATTTTGCTCCACAACTGCTCTAGTTTGTAAACTGAAATGAAAGTAAGCACAAATTAATCTCCACCTGCAAAAACATTGATTGCTTCCCGAATGTCTATATTGTACACTTTAAGTTGTTTTAACTTTGTGGTCCTGAAAATAATATTTACATCATTTTGGAAACACCTATTATACTCAATGATAACTGCAAGCAATACCTTTATTTTTATCTTTTAATAAACTTTGATGAGATATTTCAAATATGTTTCGTTCTTTATGTCTTAATATCACTTTTACTAAAAATATTTAGCGCATTTAAAATAATTCTTGTGCTAATATGAAATACAGTTTGAACATAAAAATAGTATTACCTACCATATTCCTAGTTTTATACGACATAGAAAAAAAAAATTCTACAAAATTGCTGTCCAACGTAAATGCTATCCAGCGAGTTCGACAATTACGAGGAGTGAAAAAACATTCATTTTTGTAACGTATGGCGTACACAATTTTCGGCAGTTTTGTAATAAACACAAAATTTTAGATATTGTAGGTTATGTTGACATACAAATTTGCGGCAATGCGCAAAAAAGGTTACTTTTTCAAATTGTATCAACATTAAATACGATAAATAGGCAGTGAGCAATCCATCGTTCTACGAGTTTTTGTAGCTGGTGGGGTGACGTTTCCTGTCACCCATCAGAAATCGTCAATATAACTTACAGAAGTGGGTTAATAGTATCGACAGATCCAAAAAAAACTGTTCCTCAGCGGGCTGTGGAAATTCAACGTATGAATAATATGTTGGTGACACTGTACGTCAATGTCAAATTCGAGGTGAGCAGGCTAGGATTTGCGTCATTTTGTGTCATAACTGACGGAGAACCTAACCTGATAACCTCAAATTTGACATTGACGTACAGTGTCACCAACATATTATTCATACGTTGAATTTCCACAGCCCGCTGAGGAACAGTTTTTTTTTGGATCTCTCGATATATTGTACAAGTCGGGAAAAACAATTTTCTCGTGTATTGTACATTTTTACGTACTGTGGTGAAATGCCTAAAAATATTGACTATATTTCTACAAAATCGTTTAGTAGAGTGGTGTTTTACACCACAGCAACCATTACGACATAGCAACCGCGATTCGTCTTACGTTTGGCAATACTGAAATGTATCTTTGGTGGCACTATCGGTTTATGTCATATTCAAAGTTAGCAGGTTAGCCTATGTATATATTAGTCTGTGCCAAGACTGACGCAAAACCTAATCTATTAACCTCGAATTTGATATATAAGTATTTACAGTGCCACTGACAATACACTTCACTACTGTCGAACGCATAACATCAACCGGAACTGCTTATTGTGCTTCAGTATATAAAAGCGGCTTCTGCTCAGCTTGGTTATGTTTTCACGTTTAATATAAAAAAATATGAAAATTTAATATTTCACATTTCTATAGTTGTTTATTAAAACATCACTGTTCTAAATTAGTTGCGTAATATACTATTAAAATCGCGATTTCTTGATTAAAAAAACATTAGATGCCCTGACAACTAAGTTTCAAATTCGTTATAAAAAGTTAAACTCCAGTGTCTAGGTAAATAAATAGCTATTGTTAACGTCATTAATGGCAACGTAAGAAAGTCACTTTTTTCACTAGTGAAAAAATTGTCATTTTGACATTAGTAACGGCTACTGAAAAGTCGACATTGTAGTACAGGATTGCAGTAGTTATTTACGAGACAAGTGCGTAAAGCCAGTCTTTAGTCACGAGTGGGGCAGAGTAAAACGCGAGTGTAGCGAGCGTTTTAAGCTCCGTGAGTAATTGAAGATGATGTAGTACATATGCATGTGTATCGTACAACAATATTTTATCTACGATAGAATCTAGATGACACGATATGTATAAAAAAATATTTTAAACGTAAAGTAGAAATACTGAATTAAATATCTGGTTTGCCTTGATAACAAAAACGTCACTCTAGTCTTCGGTTAAAATTTTTAACCACTTTGCTACTGATGACGTGACAAATGAAATTATGTTATTAAACAGTCGTTTTACAAGCTTATAACTGCCAACTAAAAATCAATATTACGCACTGTCATATATAATAGTTATTTACGATACAAGTGCGTAAAGCTAGTCTTTAATTATGAGTTGGGTAGGATAAAAACGCCATAGTAGCGAGTGTTTTTAGCTGCGCTAGTGACTAAAAATGCTTTACGCATGTGTATCATACAATATTTTATTTACGATAGATCTAGAAAACACTGAAAATACAAAAAAATACTTTATATGTAAATTAGTATTACTAAATTAAATAACTGATTTGTCTTGATAAGGAAAACTTAATCCTAGCAACCGATATAATTTTGCGTGGTTCGAAATTTTAACCACGTTGCTACTGACGATGTGACTAATGAAATTATGTTATTAAACAGTCGTTTTACAAACTTAAAACTGCCAACTAAAAGTCAATCTTATACACTGTTGTAGATAATAGCTATCTATGCAACAAGTGCTAAAAGTTGACGTTTAAGCAAGCGTTGCATACAATATTTTATCTACGACCTTAATTTTGCTGTTATTAATCCATAAATATCGATTTAACAAAGGTTTGCATCTACGACACTTATAATTTATGTCATAATAAACAGTAGGCCTTGGCGCGCGGGCGAATTTTTGCGGGGCCAGTACTGTCAAGGTCAGTTACGAAAGATAATTATTAATACTACACATCTGACTGTATTCATTACATAACGCTTTAATTATTTCAAAAACATTTTACCTGTAACGCAAGAAGTAACTAAAATAACTTTACAACTTCAATTCCAGTTCGAAATTGTAGTTTTATAACCTCACTTCACTTTATACCACAGATGCGCTTAAAGTAAACAGCTGATTTCTTTAACCACGGTAAACTGTAAAACGTCACTTTTAGTGAAAGAAGCTAGCACTAAAAATCTTACTTTTAGCGCTAGCGTGTCTCGTGCATAAACGTCAACTTTTAGCACTTGTTGCATAAATAGCTATTATGTACTGTTTACGACATAGTTTTGCGGAAATAAAGTAGCTCTCTAGAGTACTAGTAAATTAAAGTTGACTTCATTTTACTAGTACTATAATAAACTGTCAATGTCAAAATAAATGCTTGTCAGTATCTATCAAGACACTCGAATGTCAATTTTTTCTGCCAAAGAAAAGATGTCAAATTTATAAACTCGATTTTTTTTATTTTAGTAGTCGAATATTTATTTATTTAGCGTATAGTTTGTTTGGCCGGGAGTCCCGGGTCTGTGACCCGAGATGTTCGACCGCCGACTGTATAATATATATATATATACATATATGATATATCATGTGGATATTGTATGTAGCATGTGTTGTGTGTGGTCAGGTTACTCTTTTCCATAGACCAGTCTTCCGGGAAGAGCGTCGTTAATTCTATCCCAACGGCGAATGGTGACCGAGCCCGATACCGATCCAATGGACTGCGGAAAATTTCCGCCTATCCATGGATTCGAACCGAGGACTTGCTTAGTGCAAGCCTGATGCTCTACCACTGCTCCACGCCGTCGTCAGCAGTCGAATAGAAAGCTTTGTATACGACTCCTATATATCTCACTTTATTGACTCGTCTTCTTTATTATCTTCTCTCACAGGACTCAGTCGGTTATAAAATAGATTTCACAAAACTATATATTTGTTATATAAATAGCTATTATTTGGTTTGGAGCTATAAATTAAAGTTATGAAAACCAAAACTGTAAAAGATGCGTTGGCTACTATTCCAGAAATAATACGAAAATTTTGGACTAGCTCCGTGTTTTTATCTTAAAAATTAGAAAACACTTTTTGTAAATTCAACTTTAAGCTTGCAACGAAGTAGTTTTTTTATTAGTAGTCCTCACTTTCTAAAAAAAGAATAATAAACATTTAAATTACCGAAATTTTCTAATCACATCAAAAATATTTACGCCTCCCAGTTTCCAATTTTTGAATTTTAACTTTTTTAATTGTTAAATTGGCAAACTAGTAGACTTTTCTCCGCTAATTATCATAGTAGAAGCAGAAAAACAATCAAAGATTCAGTTTTTGAGTGATTTTAAAAAATGTATATTTCTTCAATGGAACCCGTCAATCGGAATAAAATTAATTTACAAATTAAATACTCCTACAGCATTTTCAAATAAAATTGTAAATAACCGAGTTATTTATAATTAATTGTTTTAAACCATTTCAAAACCAGTAGCCATGGAAATGAACAAAACGCTACAATTAGTTATTAGTCAGGAATCACGGACCATAAATTCGATCAAAAGGTGTGCACTTAAAGATATAGTTAAAAGAATGTACACTATCTGGAATGACCTTGCGGATATGAATGTAGAGGGTTCCATTCTTTTTGCGATTACAAAAAAGCAGAAAAAAATAGTTTCCAACATTTTTTTTAGTACAAAAATTGATGAATTTTACGCGTACATCGCATTCACAAGCTTAATTTTGAATATTTATAAATGATTTTTAAACTAATGGAAAGTTTATTCTTTCTGAATTCAGATGATGTCAAATTAATCACGAAATTATTTTTAACAAATGTTACACAAATTTTTTAAGCATAGCGTACCGGGAATGCTCGGTATAAACTTCAGCATCGAGGTATTTTTTAAACTATTGCACATAAAGACATACTTCCAGCGTATGAAATGTGTAGAAAAGAATGGAGACATTTTTAGTGGAAGAATTATCTTTATTGTTTTATTCTTCTAAAAAATACGATTTATTTTTCGCTGCTTGTAGTGAGTTTCACGAGTGGCGCGCTTTGCCGATCACTGATTTGAACCGCGATACGAATATACTGTGCTTGCAGATAATTTGTAGGTATTATACTTACTCATAATTATATTACGCCGATTGGTTATACTTAAATAATGTCATTTGTAATCACTAAAAAGCAGAAACTTAAAGATTAATTTACTTACGAACATAAACAAAACCATTAAAAGTAAGTTCTTCATCTATTTATTACAACTTAAGGGCGAAAACATAAAAATAATGCAGTGCTTTCCTCACAAAGCAGCTATACGCACAAGAAAATTAAAAAAAATGGAAAAATCGAAGCTATAACCTTCTTAAGAAACTACCAGTTCACAAAAAATGTTATTGATTATTTTTGTGCTAACGCTACCTACTTGAAAAATAATAAACTTGTTATTGCAAGCAAAATGTTATGGTTTATATTTTCATAATAATACTTATTAAGCGTTATTATCCATATAGGCCTAATTTAATAGGTTATAAAACATTATTTCAAAGTTTTTAATAGAAAAAACATTAACATAATAAGATAAACTCTTGGCTATGTAAACCGTTATACGTTGCCTTACAAGAAAAGTACGGTATACACAAATATGCGTTTTTAAAGAAAATAAAGCCAATACATTGACCCTCACAATAGCAACCTATTATTCATTTCAATTCAGCTTTGTTACAGCTACAGTTCCCAGAACATTTTCTAAATTAAAATTTAAAAAATATATTTTCGTAAGTTACATTGGAAGGAACACTTATAGTTATTAAGCTTGGGATAAGCACATTATTCTTCAAGTTCCAACCAAAATTAATTGGATTGGGTATTTCTGGATTTATTATAGTCCCACTATTCCAAATAATTATTTAATACGCAGCTTCATAAAAGTACCTTTATGTTTCTGCAATTTTGTATGGGATCACTAGTCTAGATTCTAAACAACTTTTCTTAATGGTGTTTTGCCATGTTTAAAACAGAAATAGTACTTTACCTGAACAAAAGGTATCTTTAAACTACTGCCAATGCCTCTTTGATATGACGCCGGCACCCTAAAGTGGGGCATTTTTAAAGGGTTGCTCCTAAGGTAGTAAGAAACATTTATGTTCAAATTCAGGACTACATTATTCTTTTTGAGGAGATACCTATTATGATTGTGTTAACTCCAAAAACGCAGCGGAAAACAGCGGAGCGATGTACAAAAATAAATCGTATTTTGTAGAACAATAAAGCAATAGAGATAATTCTTTCACAAAAAATTTTTCCATTCTTTTCTATACATTTCACACGCAAGAAGTATGCCTTTATGTGCAAAAGTTTAAAAAATACCTCGATGCTGAAGTTATACCGCGCGTTCCCGGTACGCTTTGCTTAAACAATTTGTGTAGCATTTCTTAAAAATAATTTAGTGATTAATTTGACATTATCTGAATTCAGAAAGAAAAAGCTTTCTACTGGTTTAAATAAAAAAAAAGATTTCGGAATTTTTTTCTGCCTTTTTTCAATCGCAAAAAGAATGCAGCCATCCACATTCAGATCCGCAAGGTCATTCCAAATAGTGTAAATTTTTAAAAAAACTATATCTTCGAGTGTACACCCATCATTTTAGAAGTGTTTTTTGAGAGGCCAGATTCCCGACTGTATTTGGGCTTCCAGATCATGCAAACATTCTCCAAAAATCATAGCTAGTTGTTTACATTATTGTAATTTTATAATAAGTTATTTTCTGTTTCCTAGCTACTTGATTTTAAGAGATTTAAATCAGTTATTAGGTTATATGTTACATTATTAAAAAATGCTAGAAACATTTTTGTTCAGACATTGATTTTACATCGATTGATCTAAAAATATACAATATTTTATTTAAAAATATACATTTTTGGAAATAACTCCAGAGGTGGATGTCCGATTGTATTTCTGTTTTTACCATCATAATTAGAGGAAAAAATCATATTAGTTTTCCACTTCATCTGACTTCGTAGCTGCAATAACAAGGAAATTAGCAATGGTGACCTTTTAAATTAGTTCACTCTGTATATAGAATTTTATCCAAAGTGGACTAATGCATTCCACAATTTAGATGCCACAACCCTACCATGCGTCCATCTACCGACACGCAATTTAAAAAGGCACCCTTTAATGTTTTGGTTTATTTGCGATTTTAAAGATTTTATTTTTTCCTAATTTCCAGACACTTTGTACTACGTATGGAAATTAACAAAAACGCAAAATATATGTTTGGGTTTATACGTTTTCGCGCCAAATCGGCTCGCGTTAAAACGTCTTTGCTCCTAAACATCTTCCGCCGAACCGACTCCGCGCCGAAAGGTCTTCACACCGAACTTTCTTGGTTCTGAAAAGTATGCGTTGAATCGGTCGTGCCGAACCGACCACGTCGAATCGTGCCATCCTGCTTACGGTAGTCTCACTTGCGAAGAAAAAGAAAAACATACAAAATCATGAAGATTATATAAATAAACTTAAATAGAAAAAAATATAATTGAATTTACAAGATAATATGAGATAGTTTGTAACATACTATGATTAATGCAATGTAGAGAGTAAGCTCCTTTTAAACGTATTAAGACTATTGGAGAATATATCCACATGTGCTGTTTTATTACTCAGGTTTATAATACGCATGATTGGTGGGTGTAGTTGATAATTAGTGCTGGTCGACGGGAGATGAAATGAAGCAACGGATCTGAGGTGATGAGATGGAATAGTGAAATGAAACAATGATATAAGATTGATTCATTCATAGAGACCATGTATAATCTATTATGTAAATAAAAATTAATTGCCGCATGTATGTATCATCATCACTGGAGAACGGCTCGACCCGCTCCACCGATTTGACTCATTTTTACTTCCTTTTACAATAAACGAAGTATTGGATTCACCCCAAAAATTCGAAATTGAGTTTTCAACAGATCTTCACGTTTCAGAGTCCCCTGAACCAAAAAAACATTTTTTTTTTTCATTGATCTGTCTGTGTGTGTGTCTGTCTGTCTGTGAACAGAATATCTCAAAAACGAAAAGAGGTATGGGGTTGAAACCTCATATATAAGTTTTGTGTACTATGTAGATGCGACAGCAAGCTTTTGAAAAAAATCGCATAACCGGAAGTAGGTGTTTACTCTTGTGATTTTTCAGTTTTTTTCGATTTTTTCAAAAACGGCTCTAACGATTTTTTTTCAAACTTTACATTTTTATTACATTTTTAACGTGCATTGATGTGAGATTTTCCAGTTGAATACTTCTAAAGTGGGTTTCTTTTGTTTTTTTTTATTAACTCCTATTTGAAATACAACACCCAGTATATCATTACATTTTTGAATTCAGCTCAAAATTCTAGAGAAAATTTGTCTCTTCAACTAACGCTCTATTTTGTACCGTTTTCGTAGAATTTGTAATTTTTTGAAAATTTTTGACAAATGCTTAAAAATAAAAAATCAAATGTTTGGCTGATTATAAGATCACTGTAAAAGGAAGTTGTGTGAGTGTATCACACCAGATTTTTTTTTACTTCCTTTTACAATAAAGGAAGTATTGGATTCACCCCAAAAATTCGAAATTGAGTTTTCAATAGATCTTCACATTTCCCTGAACCCAAAAAACATATTTTTTTTCATTGGTCGTCTGTCTGTGAACAGAGGTTTGTATGAAAGAAAATGTTGGGAAAATCCACCGGAAAAGTCGGAAAATTCGGATAACCAAAAAGATGATTTTGTATGGTATTTTTGTATGGGATTTCGTATGTTTTTGTGTCTGAATGGCTTTTCAAAGAGAAAAATTGGAAAATCGAAGTGGAAAACTCAAAAATCTGGTGTGATACACTCACACAACTTCCTTTTACAGTGATCTTATAATTAGTCAAAAATTTTATTTTTAATTTTTAACCATTTGTTAAAAATTTTCAAAAATTACAAATTCTACAAAAACGGTACAAAATCGAGTGTTAGTTGAAGAGACAAATTTTCTCTAGAATTTTAAGGTGAATTCAAAAATGTAATAATATACCGGGTGTTTTATTTAAAATAGGAGTTAATAAAAAAAATAGAAAAAAAAACAAAAGAAACCCACTTTAGAAGTATTCAACTGGAAAATCACCTATCTCACATCAATACACATTAAAAATGTAAGAAAAATGTAAAGTTTAAAAAAAATCGTTAGAGCCGTTTTTGAAAAAATCGAAAAAAACTGAAAAATCACAAGAGTAAACACCTACTTCCGGTTATGCGATTTTCTTCAAAAACTTGCTGTCTCATCTACATAGTACACAAAACTTATATATGAAGTTTCAATGCCATACCTCTTTTCGTTTTTGAGATATTCTGTTCACAGACAGACACACAGACACACAGACACACAGACCAATGAAAAAAAATATGTTTTTTGGGATCAGGGGACTCTAAAACGTGAAGATCTGTTGAAAACTCAATTTCGAATTTTTGGGGTGAATCCAATACTTCCTTTATCGTAAA
>OW679194.1:86519799-86618618 GCA_940337035.1 Agriotes lineatus | reverse complement strand
AAAGATGTGCATGTACACCTTCTCCCAACGTGTTTCTAAGCTGCAGCTTTCGTGGGCCTCTTCAGATACCATTTTCACTGCCCGATCCGGGCTATCGCAGCCCCTGGTCCCTAGTATGTAAACTAGTAGCTTTCATAGGTGCCATACTTAATTTTGTGTGTCTGTAGGTACCCAATTAAGAACATAACACTTGATCATTGGCTATTGGCTTCGAATTCCACAGTTGTGACCTACAATCGTGAGTTGTCGACGATCGAATTTCATCGGAGCTCGGATTAGCGCTGATTTCAGCCCCCACGTGCAGCAATGGCCCCAAACCCTTTTCCAGTGGTCGGAGGGTGTCTTTTGTGGTGATGTGACCCCGTTTTATGCACCTTTTACTCGTTTTTATAGCGTAAGTTATGTTTTGTATAAAACACTTAAACACGCACCGAGCCGTACACTGTCTCGCACAAAACTTTGTTCAAACGTGTTATTTTGTGCTCTCTTGAACTAACATAAGTGTTTCTATTCCTTCTTGGAGGCTCTTTGTGTGACAAAATCGGATACCAAGAATATTATAGCTTGATATTGCCAAAAATAACCTCAAATTCGTCCGAAAATCATGAAAATGCACCGAAACGCATCTGAATGTTATGTGGAATGCAATTTAAATGTATTTATCTTGCCAGAATACCTCATTACTTCCCGCGAGTGATACGTGAAGCCATAGAAATAGAAAAACATCCAAATAATATCAACAGAGAAGATGGCTTTAAACTTAGTAAAACGTGGACCCCTGTGATACACGATCTAAAGCATTACAACCACTGTGCGTCATACGGCCACGCCCCACGGATTACGTTGCACTCGGATGACCAACCAGCGTTACGCCACTCCGCGCGCCTGGCACAGAGGACTATAAATAGCTCCACACCGACCTTCGGTTCTTAGTGCGACTTTCACTCTGATGATGCGAGCTGCAAGGTCTTGCGAAACGTTAGTGAATATGGATGCACAAACAGCAAAACGGCCAAATCTGCCTAAGTATCCTCGTTCTCAAGATACTCAAACAACACGAGCCACCAGAGAGCATGGCCATCGCGCGGGTTTTTGCTCGACTTCACAAGGTGCAAGGCACATTAAGCAGAAAATGCTGGGTGTTCATATGCAAATACTACGCGGTCTAAGCCGAAATTCTATGCTAAGGAGAATAACTATGAGAAATAGTCAGATTCGTTATTAACTAGGCATTCTGACAATAACGGAATACGTTACACTAACACCAAAAACATTCTTTGGAAACATTCAAGTTCCGGTTCCAATTACTATCAACTCAAATGGCGATCTCGACACACTTCTTAGCTCAGAAGACCAGGATAGTGCCAATTAGTAACCACACACTTTTAACAGTGTTTATTGAGCGTAGCTGCGTATAGTAATGTAAATAATGTTTATCTACTCCAGTGGGATAAGTAACGCATTACGTCACTCATTTGACACTATTTCAGTTAGGTAAAGAAGCTCATTACACCACTCAGTTATATAATGGTTTCATTACGCAACTAAGTTGTGTAACGACTTCATTGCGTAACTTAAATAGTGTCAAATGAATGACATAATGACATTTGCCTACTAAAATATTTTTGAAAATGACAGATCTGACATTTCTCTTAATGCACTTTTCTCAATTTTAGCCAGTCGTAGATAAAATTTTGTACAATACCTGTGTGATAATGCATCATTAATATAATTGTGTGCTTACATAACTCGTGCTACGCACTCGTTTGTAACTTACACACACTTATATTAATGATGCTGTTATCCCACTTGTATAGTAAATAACTATCCTTTATCTAATAGACGTGTCCGTCCGGGACGCTGTTTCAGCAGCCAAACCATAAGAGATACAGAAAAAAGTTATTAAAGGTATATGTTTGGAATGGTCATGTCAGGTCAGGAACCGAATTTCAGTCTCTAACACTAATTATTATCTTAATTATAATCCTAACTTTTTAGGTTAGATTCTAGGCAAATTTTATCAAGGCGAATGCGACTGGTAGTTTGCTACCAACAATGACGTCATATACGTACGTGTGGTGAATACGCGTTCTATTTGCAAAACGGTCTTTTTTTGTTTTATTAAATGAGACATTTGTCTCACTGGACTGCTAGTTATAACCTAATCTATTAATTATGATAATATGTATGTAAGTACATATATAAATATTTAGTTACCGGGAGACTGTCGTTTACATTATTCCCCTTAATATTAAATCTATTGTTATAAATACCCTGTAGAACATGCATTTATATTGTTGGTCTAGTTAAATAAATAATTTGACAACAAAAAATCCAGTATCTGGTATTATAAAAATAGCACAGAAAATATCACCATAAGCTCCTCATACTGCTAACACAACTCCGAGTTAAAAGTTAGTTAAGTAATTAATTACTATTGTAATTTTTGCATAATTTGATCTTGCAGTTTCTGGTAGAAAAAAAATTGACGTTAATTAATTCCATATTAACATTACTTACAACTTTATGCACATCACAATATTGGATTAACACTTAAAATTTACATTTATAATTTTAAGGTTAATTCATTTCATAGGAATTTAAACATTTAAACTTAAAACTCCTCAAAATAGTTAAGTTTGTAATTGAAAATTAATTTTAATTTCAGCATAGACAATAATTCAAATTATCTTGGATACAGATTTACTAAAAAAATGTGAGTGTTGCTGCTAACTAATTACTTTATTATGTAAGAGCAGCACTGTATATCATCATACAACGTTGTTAAAAATTAATTAAAACTCTACCGATATTAAACAGAAATGATAATTTAATGTTAGCGGAAACTAATTTTCCGAGTTAAAATATATTTCAGCAACTTCAGTCCCAAAGCTCATATGCAATTTAATGTACTGCGAACAGCGTTGCCGCAAAACTGCACTCTGTAACTAAATTACAAATTACTTCCAAAAACAAAATTAGGAATTTCGCAGTACTTAATTTTGCCACTGGACGTATTAAAAACGAAGTTCGATAAAAACTACTGCGAATAGCTTGATAAGTTATTCAAAATAAATGCGAGCCGGCTCCTCCTGAAATCTAAGGATCAGACTGAAACCTGAAACAAACCCTGCTATCCTTTCAGATTTACGATATCACACAATTTCATTCTCAAGAGGTTACAAGAGATAATTCTTTGAGGAGCTTAAATCCAGACCGCGCTCACAAAGCGAATCTCCAAGAAGTAGTGAGAGATAATTCGAAAGGAAGCTTAAATCTATACAGAAGGGCTTAGACTTCTTCGAGGAGACGCAACACAATGCCCAGAAGGGATATAAAACCAACAGTGATCGCACCTGAGAATGTAAAATATAGGGGATCAGAACAGTAAACTAACAAAAAAACAAAAGAGAGATTTTCTAAAATTGAATCCTATACAGCATTTGAATGTAATGACATAAATAAGTGCATATGCCTGGTGACCACGAGAGTGAAAATAATTCATGAATTCAACAAATTACAAATTAAAATTGGTGCGTTTATGTTTGAAATGTTTGTTGAATTTCACATTTTTATCTTGAAACTGCGAAAAATGTTGGAGCCGCACCATACTTCGTAGCCTTACGATATAAATATTAGCCAATTGGGCAGTCAGTTGGGTGCGCTTGATTCCTATGCAAATATTTAGTGTATATTATGTACAGATGACATGTAAATAAATTTATTAAACGTATCGTACCCTTGAGAGTGAATAAACATAGGAACCAACGATTATGTTAGAAATAAAATTTATTATAATAATACATAGTAAGACATCTACCGAAAAACATAACAATTTGCATGTTGAATGAAATGTCGCAAAATAACAATCATGATTACGGCATCTTTTGTAAAATTGAATATTATATGTCTCACAATATTTCTATAATTTTCAATTTGACTACCACAATTTGTTATTTGATCCATCAGCTAACTCCTCGTGTTTAATTATACAGCGAAATCTAAAGATTTGTAATTGTCCCAGTAAAAGTAATCTTCCTGATAGTATAATTTTATTGCTTAATTGAAATATTAATTCTCATTTTTCATAGAAGCTTTAGAAAATTAAACACATGTTTATGAAAACTGTACGAACTAAAATAATCTCACAGCTATCTATAAGATATAGTAGAAGGAACTATTGTCGATTTTTATTATTACTATTAGTTATTACTTATTAGTCATTCACTTGAGATATTAATAAAAAATGCCAGGAAAACTTTATTTTGTTTCAGAAACGAGAATATTCCTTTTAAATAGTGCAAGCGAGAACGCTTTTGCAAGTCAGTATGATTTGCGTTGCAGATGAAGCTTGGTAATAATTTGTATAGTCGGTTCGTTCGCCCTTGCAAAATTCAAACTAAGCGATTACGGCCTTACCAGTGATTGAGCTCATTTTACATCGGCTTATTCACACTTTTTTTCCTAAGCTTTGCTACCGTTCCCCCCTGGAACCGCTTTTCACATCTCATGAGGAGATGCGGGCGTCACTTACTATCACGCCTTACCTAGGTGAGAACCGGAGCGCCCCGACTGGGAGTCGAACTCTCTACCGAGCGCTCAAGTTCTCACTGTAACCTCGACTGCGAGCGGCAGGATCGCTCGGCTATCGAGGCCCCAGGCTTATTCACACCTGGGAAGAATTTTGTTTACGGCCAGGTAAGGACCTGAATCCGTTCCACAAAGAAAGTTCAGTATTTCAACTGCCAATCTCTACTCACTTAACAGTTGCCCAAGACAATTTTGCAGAGTTGAACGAACCAACTATAATACTATTATTATTTATTATTGGGTATTTACATCACATTCGTAATTTAAGTAATTATTCTCATTCTTCCTCGTATTGAAGGCCTGTTTTTAACCAGAAAGTAGTTTTATGAGTGCTCTTTACTCGAAAGCCGGGTAAGTGGCTACCCTTGTCCAAGAGTATAGTAAAAACGAGTTGCATTGTTAGCCACTTTGCTTTTGTTAAGTGCGGGGTATAACCACAAACAAATACATTTTCCTTAGTAGTTGTTGCATTAATTCTGTATCAAAGTAACTTTTACTAGCGATAGCTAACATTCACTAACTAGTGCATTTGTGTAATAATAATAATAATAAATTAATACTTTTGCAAGAAGAAAAATGCTATGTGCATGTCAAAATGGCATGCTATATACTTTTTTAAAAATAGTTTTGTTTTTCAAGAATTATTTTTGAAGATCTTTCAAATTTTGAAGATATTTTTTTATGTTGAAGAGCTTATAGCTTGTTTTATATAAGAAATAGTTCATTATATTACATTGTTTGTGAAAAGCAGTTTTATTTTGAGTTTTATTAAAGTGTGTGTATTGTTCTTAAAGAGCAAAAGTGAACAAGGTCTAGACATGCAGAGTACCAAGTACCTTAGTCCTACTTAGAATTTTGCCGAGACAAAGGAGTTCCAACCCTAGCATGGGATCTTTTACATGCTACAAATCGTAGTAGCATGTGACCCACGGCTTTACATCACTTCCGAATGATGGCATTCTGTAAAGGTTTTCATCCGCATTTTTAAATTTTTTTGAAACCTCGCCGGGATCGAGGATCGCACTCTCGACCCTTAGATTAGTAGCTAGAATGGTTAACCACTGAGCTATGGAGCCAGGCTGCCCCACATTAGTAGATGTTTTTTATCTACTAATTGCTAGCATTTAGTAGTAAAAAGTGAAATATTGTTTAAAAAGCATCAGATTTACTAGATTTCCAACTTTTTGTGGTAGTGTAAAATAACCAGCGTTTCTTCTTCTTCTTTACAAGCCATTGTTTCTTCGCGACTGGATATAGGGTTCTTCAAGTCTTTTTCAATTTTTATCTTACGCGAGGTGAAGCCATCTTTTGCCTGATCTCAGCTGAGTGTCATCACTCCATTGTTTATGGGTCTCCCAACATATGTCTATGTCCCATAGTCCTTATTTAAGCAGTTCGATTATCCACCTATCGTCACTCTTCTTAGCTACATGCCTAGTTCATTGCAACTTCAGTTTTTCCGCTCTCTCTGTTATATCTGTAATTTTTGTTTTTCGTCTAATATCCTTACTTCTAACGTGTTCTCTCAAATTATTACCCAACATTTGGTTGTCTTTCCACTGCTGGTTAAGTAGTGAGTACATTGAAGTCCATGGAGGACATTTTTTGTAAGGGTGATGGTTTCGAGACCATTTGTATTGACTGGGACTATATCACGTACGAGTTCTTTTCTTTGCAGGTTGATGGGGGAGATCTCTATATATTCTATACTTTTGGTTCACTTCTCAAGTTTGCAAACGTACATTTATTTAAAAAAATCTAAAGAATCGAAATTTTAGAAAAGGGTTTTTATTTCTCTGTTATAATTTAAAAGGTAGTGGACAGTTTAAATAATTTCTTCAGTTCTCTCCTCGAGAAGACCACTATTTTAGATTGGCTTTAGGCCTGTGCTATTCGTTTCATGTGGTATCACTTCTTTTACAAAAACAATACAGTAGAAAATTCCAAGGACTTCATTGCCAGAAAACTTCTAGAATTCATAAATCGGATATTGACTGTCATTTTGTCCATGTTTCCTACGAGGTAGGAGGTTTTTTCTTCATAAAGTCCTATTCTAGAATCTTCTAGTCGAATGTGATGTTATAATTTAAAATTCTCGAAAAAAATGCACATGTTTGTTTATTCTGTATTGGAATTAACTAATACAGCTAGTTACACATTCTATGTTTATATACTGTGATCACGGAAAATGATGTTTTAAAATCCATAAATAATTTAAAATTAAGCAAAGCTTCTAGTAAAGATATAGTGACTGTGAAAGTGATACGTTATGTTGGAAACTATAAAGGAGCTTGTTACTCTACTTTTCAATTTACTAGTGGAATGGGAAACATTTCTATAATATAGAATCATTAAAACCAATGTTGCAATGCCTTGCTGCTGATGCGCCATTCATCAGCTAATAAAAGAAAATATAGTACGTTTGTTATATGCATTTTCAAAAATGTTTGAAAATATTGTATGCAAAGCATTTTTTAAGTCGACCGTGTTGTTTTTGGAGATACATTGTAGCATAAGAAAAAGCCTGTAACGTTTCCGCCTTAGTTTTCCAAATTCAGCATCTTCAAGTTTCCAGGAATGTTGCTGATAAAAATAGAGCACTTGTGATATGATATACCAGCGTACATAAATCAAACAAGTAGAGACACTCATTGTCGGTTTCTTTGATGTCAAAAAAAAAAATCCGATTTGGATGACCTTGAAAGGCTGCTGGGGGGACATTCCGATAGTACTAACAGATGGCGCCACGACTTTATCACATAAGATTGGTATAGTATTCCAACCAGAAATTGGAAAGCTATTTAAAATCAGGCCAGCATTGAGAAGAGTAAGTCACTTCGTAATTTAATTCATAAAACTAGTGGACCCGTTGCAAAATATTTTGCAAGTTAGAACACTTCTTTGTAACCTATGGCAGGATCCATTAGGTAAAATTTAAATTTTTAAGTTTATAAAACTACTCACACATGATATTGCTACGTATACTTGACCATGGCTAAATACTGGTTGTGGAAAATACGATATATTCCCTCTTTATCCATAGTGTGTTCTTGTGATTTATTAATTGTTATCGCAAATGATAGGCGTACAGGACAATTTCTTTTCCGAAGGCAAAAAGGTAGTGCAATATTATGTGTTAATCTATACACAGTAATAATACTCTTCTGCCTGGCTTGTGGCTTGTCCATTTAATACGAAATCTAAGCAGTTATAAATAAATTTCGTACCATTAATCTTATCTCATCTATTAAACCAGTAAACACATTTAAACTTTTCAAAGGAATATCTATTGATCCTATTTTTGGTGTTAAGCAGTGTGGATATATTCCACTGCAATTTAACGAATTTATTAATTCCATAGAATATTATAAAATGTTGTCATTATGTGATACAATTATATTTACACTCAAATATTGCTTTTCATATTCAGACAAGAGAGATGTAATTTTGTTGCGCTTCACGCGAGAGCGGACGAAACTCCAAATTAACTCGCCCCAAGAATATGGGCCATGTGCACGAATTTTTTTAGGAGCTTTTTTGCAACTAAGACCGCCAATCGGCGCGGATTTAAATGTCCAAATATTCGCTTGTACACCAAAACTCCGCCAAACGGCATGGGCACACAAAGAATCAAAAGCAGACTAACTCCCCATCGGATTATAGAATCCGAAAAACCGTGCAAGCTGCTAGCTTCGCTGTAAAAATGAGACGAAGGCCGAAGTGCCATGAATTTGCAAAATCCGAGAATCACAAAAAAAAATAATCGCCAACCTAACAAATTTCGATAGGCGCGAACCGAATATCGGCACTAAAGGCTTGTTCACACAGTATCAACCGCTAAGAGATAATTTACACCGTAGCACCCTTTGAGGGTGAATTCCAAAAATTCCTGGAAATGATTTGGTCTATTTGTAAGACGATATAATATGCAAAATTTCAACTTCCTATCTGTAGTAGTTCGTTCGTTAAGGTAATCTTAAAAAACAGATCTATCTCAATTAACTCTTTTGAGGAGAGGCATTCTGCAAAACCCTGAAAATGGTTTTACATGATTTGTAAAACGAACTAATATGCCGAATTTCGACTTCCTACCTGTATCTATGTCGTGACGATGTTTAGAAGAACACATTTACCCCATTTAATCCCTGTGAGAGAAAACATTTCGAAAAACCCTGACCTGACTCGATGTGTAAAACGAACTGGCTTGACTCGATGTGTAAAACGAACTACTGTGCTAAATCAACTTTCTACTTGCAGCAGTTACCGTATTATGGCGATCTTTAGAAAAACACATCTATCCCATTTCTTTCGGGAGTTAATTTCGAAAAGCCTGAAATTGATTTGACCTAATTTGTAAAACGATTTAATATGCCGAATTTCAATTCCTGCCTGTAATAATTACTTTGTGGCTATTTTTCAAAGAACACTTCTGGTCTACTTAACCAATTTGAGGGGATGTATTTCGAAAAACTAAAAATTATTTCCGATCAGTAAAGCGATCTAAAATTCCGAGTTTCAACTTACTGCCTGTGGTAGTTTTCCCGTGGCGATATTTTGACAAACAGATTTGTTTCATTTAACCCCTTTCGGTGATGAATTCTCCAAAACCTTAAAACTGATTTGACCCGATTTGAAAACTGTTCTAATATGCTCAATTTTAACTTCCTGTAGTTGTAGTAGTTTTCTTGGAGCGATATTTAGAAAAACATGTTTGTCCTATTTAACCCCTTTCGGAGATGAATTCTGCAAAACCTTGACATTTACTTTATCTGATTTGTAAAACGAACTAATATGTCGAATTTCAGCTTCCCACCTGTAGTAGTTTCCTCATTGTAGATCTTTACAGAAACAGGTAGTCACATTTAGCTCCTTTGGAGGAATGAATTTCGAAAAGCCCTGAAAATGGTTTGACCCTACTTGTAAAAAGAACTAATATGGCGAATTAAAGCTCCTTACCTTCCCCCAGATTCTATTATGTAACGATCTGTGAAGTAGAAGTCAATCCCTTCGAATAGAGGGTAAACGCACTTCTTTGTAGACAATATTGGAGGTTTTCTCTTCTGGTTTGAGCACCACTAAGTTGTTTGGAGAACTGACCCCTAAACAGTCTAGATACTCTAGATAAAGTTGATCAAGAAAAAAACAGTCTTCCCTCAAGTCGACCCCAGCTTGATTCAGCGACTGTCCCTGCACCTTATTGATCGTCATGGCAAAGCAGGTTTTTACGGGAAATTGCAGTCTCTTAAATTGAAAAGAATAGACTGAAATAATAAGAGTTATTCTCCAAAACCCATGAAATTTTTGGCCTCAGTAACGTTACGATGCGAAGCTTTCACCTGCAGTCCTCACGTTTCTCAGTAGTATAAGTGCTCTAACTTTCAAAGGCAGGCAATTGGGAAGAAGTGCGGGAGGGTAGAGAGTGTGGAGAAACTCAATGTGGTAGTGCCTCCACCACAGTGTTAATTGATTGATAGATCTTTTCCTCCGAATGAAAAGCCTTGGAATATACTCTTAGGTGAACCCTTATGTAAATTCAAGACAATATGTCCTTATTGTAGGGATACTGTATTTTAAAAAATCACTATTATAACACGTATTTGTCTTGAGAACAACTGCCATTTAAATATTATCGTCGAGCTGATAAAACCACAGTAAATAAAAAACCATTAATTTAACCCGTTGAAAAATATTTTGCAATTTACAAAACTCCTTTGTAGACAATGTTTAACGCATCCATCAAGTAAAATTTCAATTTTTAATTTTTCAAAACTACTCTCACGTGACATTGCTACATACACTTGACCATAGCTAAATACTGGTTGTGACGAATATTATATATTCATACTTTATCAGGAGTTTGTCTTTGTGGTTTATTAAATGTCATCGTACATGCTAGGCGCACAACGAAAATAGGGAAGGTATCAGAACGAAGAGCTAGGAGACAGCCGAATAGAATTTTGAAATAATAGATTACAAAAGCGATGACTGAATGCAACTTAAACGAAAGAAACTGTGAGGATGGAAGAGTATGAAAAACAGGTGTCGGATAACGTCGAAATACGTTTTAAAAATATACGTATGCTTGTACCAACAGGGAAACCAATGAACCAGTGTGTAAATCACATCCACATAATCATAATAAGCAGAAAAACACCTTACAGCGTATGAGCAATACATATTTTCTTTAACTGTCATTTTACATGTATTTTGACGTTTGTCTCACTAATCAGCAGACCGTTGATTTCAAATAAACATTTAGTAGTTACAGTAGCCCACTGCAAAAAATCAGCAGAACGCTGCAGGCTGACTTCGAGAATACACTTGGTTTACTGTTACTGCATGGCCGGCTGCAGCCACTTGAAAATTACAATATGTTGGTTTTACTCTTAAAATTATCCATTTATTTTCAATTTAGGACTTTTGTGCACATCTACACGGTAACGGCTTTCATTTAAAAAAAGAATTATCGAAATCGGCCCGGTAGAAGTCTCAAAATAGATGTCGAAAGAAAACGCTTCACGTTTTAAATATATAGATGACTGTTTGATTGTCATTCAGTGACATTTCAATAATAACCTTCCAATTTGACATATGCATTAGGAATTTTGGAAGAGATACACGATTTTCAACATTATCGTTTGCTAGTATACGGTTTTAAAAATTGCGGTTAAACAACCTAGTACCTAATTAAATCATGTAAAATGGTACTGAAACAGTTAGATGTACAATTTACAGATGAAGTGATGAACTGTCATTACGTGAAAGCTGCTTGACATTAGAAAATTATTTCTTGATTGTATGAAACCAACTTAGACATGATTTACACTTTCCATGATGTACTTGATTTTAAATAGCTTTCCAATTTTTGGTTGGAATACTATAGCAGAGCTAGTAACTGGCTCTGATTGGTAAAATTTTGTGCTGCCATCTGATAGTCAAGCTTAGAAATACCCCCCGAGTTACTGTCCCAGGCACTCTAGACAGGTTCCAACATTTAGAATGAGTGTCTCTACTTGTTTGATGTATGTACGCTGTGATAAACCATATACCACGTATAAGCCGTTCACGATCTCTTTGGGTCAGGTTAGGCTATGACCATCTAATAATTTTGTTGGCAGCACCTTTGTGGCAACTAAACTCCCTAATGGAAATTGACAGTAATTGACACTTTCTGTGTTACTTTAGGTTGTTTTCAGTTGTAAGGTTATATTTTCTGAATACGTACATTGTTGCCGGATTTCTGTTTAAATTAAGGATGAAAAATTTAAATAATTTGACAATGGACGACAGAAACGAAAATAAGAAATAATGCATAAAAAAAGCATTCAATATTAATATTTATTGCAATT
This sequence comes from Agriotes lineatus, assembly GCA_940337035.1. Taxonomy (NCBI): domain Eukaryota; kingdom Metazoa; phylum Arthropoda; class Insecta; order Coleoptera; family Elateridae; genus Agriotes; species Agriotes lineatus. The sequence continues at coordinate 86,606,679 of OW679194.1, read as the reverse complement.
TGGATAAGAATGTGTACATGATATGAATATGCCACTATATTTTTTCGACGACCACTACGAAAAATGCCAAAAATGGCATAGCTTGGTGTTACTGAAAGTGACATCTCGACATCTCAAAGACCTTCGATAAAGTATGGAAGGACGGGTTAAAACACAAAATACTACACATAGACATAGCTAGCTACTTAAAGGCCATTCTATTTTCCTTCATGAACAACCGAACCTTTGCAGTAAAAGTCAACGGCTCGTTATCAACGACAAAAGACGCTTGGGCAGGAGTCCCGCAGGGAAGCGTACTCGGACCCATACTCTACAACATCTATACTCACGACATCCCACATCAAACTATCTGTGAGATAGCAACATTCGCCGACGATACGGCAATCATCGTCCAACATAACAACCTCACAGAAGCCGCCGAACAACTCCAAAGCGCCCTTAACATCACAGCAAAATGGTTCACAAAATGGGGACCAACGATTAACTCTTCAAAATGTGTTAATAAAATTTTCACATTAAAGCGTATTATAAACGTACCAAACATAACTATAAACGGAGAAAACATACCCTGGACCGATAAAACTCAAAGCGTTAAGTACCTGGGCATGTTGCTGGACACACGCCTCACTTGGAGTGCGCACATAAACAAGAAACTAAATGAAGGATATGTAAGACTAACCCAACTTATCCCTCTAGTCAACAGAAAATCCCCTCTACGAACAGAATGTACGCTACTCTTGTATAAAGCCTTGCTAAGATCTCTTATCACGTACGCTTGCCCTGTATGGAGCTCAGCCTCAGATACCAACATCAAAAAAATCCAGGTATTCCAGAACAAGGTACTTAGAATAGCAGTTAATGCTCCGTGGTTTGTCACCAACACCCAAATCCACAATGAACTCGGAATTGAACCAATAAAGACATTCATCCAAAGACTAACCAAAAAGTTCTTCGATAATATAAACCTCTGTGAAAGTGCAGTGAATCTACAGCTCGGTCGCCGTAATATTCACACTGCACTTAAAAGGAAACTCCCCCAACATTTAAGATAGTATAACAATTAAACTTCGAGAAGACACTATTAGATTGCCGCAAAGCTAAGATAATTAATTTACCAAATTGTAATTAATATCAAAACCATGTATAGCAATGTATATTGTTGATCTGGTTAAAACTAAAATTATAAAAAAAAATCCACCGCTTTCGAAGAAAACATGACGCAGCCACCTAGATTAAATTTTGTTCTGTTTCTATGCGGTATAATAATTATAAAGACACAAAGAAACTCATGAATGTCTCTTGGAAACAAATTAAAAAGTTATCGGCCTTGTCCTCTATTCACTACTAGTAAGTCCACTAATAATAGTAATCAATATCATCCAAAAATAAGACACCAATTTTTAGTGCCATACTGAATATCAAGCGTCTGTATTTCGGAAACTAGGAATCTAAGCAAAAACCGTACATAGGTTTTGGACTAATTTTTATGTTACAATGTAGCTCCAGAATAGGGATGTTCGATACACCGAAAAGTACCGGTACAATCGTATCGTATCGTATCGATTCGAGGCAACAAAAGTACCGGTACACATTCGATCCAGGATATTTTCTAGGTATATTTATACGAACCTTCGAGTCCTAGTAAAGCAAATAGAACTGTAGCAATAATAGTGGCAGTAACAATAAAAACTCAACAAACATAATTACAGTCAAAATTAGAAATACATATATTAAATAATATACTAACTTTCATAATGCTTAAAAACTTAAAAAGTAACACGAAAATAATGACTGAAACGACGCATTCATATTTTCCAACAAAGTTTAGTTTCATAAACGTATATAAACACTACAAAAGTATAAAGCACCATGGTATAAATATTTAAGCTGCATAATGGAAGTTTTTATTGGATATTTAATCACTTATACCATGAGTAGTCAAAGTTATGTCGAATATTTTTGCTGTGGTATCACGAATGTCCATTGCGCTTAGGTTCGATTACAAAAGTATAAAGCACTATGGTATAAATATTTAAGCTATATAATGGAAGTTTTTATTGGATATTTAATCACTTACACCATGAGTAGTCAAAGTTATGTCGAATATTTTTGCTGTGGTATCACGAATGTCCATTGCGCTTAGGTTCGATTAGGACGAGTGCGCTAGCACGAGTTCTAATTCTAAACGCAATGCACATGAGTAGTGATACCACCCCAAAAATATTCGACATAACTTTCACTAAGAATGGCATTCGAGGGAGTATTTAATGAACTAAATTACTTTTTCAAATTGGTTTTCAGTAAATTCAGCAACAAACTACGCAATTTATATAGTAACAGAACACTAATATGGACTTTTTCCAATAAAATTCACATTTGTTTAAAATATTCACTTGAATACCTTCTAGGAAAATATATCCGCTGATATATTTTTTTTTATTGGTCAAGAAACGTCAAATTCTGGATTTTCATTGGTCACTTTTCGACAGATAACAGATGAATTGAATAGTCATTATAATACAATTTGTTGGGATACATGATAGCTCCAGTCCGCCATAATTAGTCATTCTCCTGAGAATTTATCAATTACGATTTTGCTGTACCTGCCGAAACCTGAAGTGTAGTACGTACACATGTTAAACAGGAAGATTTCGACTCAACAAAATCATTTTGTTTTGATTATTATTTTCGAGTTTGTAAAAACTGAAAATTACTTATTGAAAGTTATCGACGTTCGACCATCTCGCCCTTACTTCCATAAAATACTAAATATAAATATCAAACAACCTCATTGAGATTGTTTAATTAATTTTTATGTTAACAATTAAAAAAAGAATTAATAGTCAACAGATGAGTTATTGGAACCCAGGAGGCAAAAACTTTGGATCGGTCCTGACGATACTGACCAAAAATAAATCGTATCGTATTGCTTTGCTTACTGAAATACCGGTACAATATATCGAGTATCCGAAGACAAAGTACCGGTACTTCAAAATATCGGATCGTACCGCACATCCCTACCCCAGAAGCCACACAGTCGACTTAAGGGACACCTTGTATACTAGTTTTTAAATAAGGAAGTACCGTATTTTGATTGGCAGTACGGTTTCAGAGATCCTCGGTCTACGGAAATGCAGTTGCTCAATTAATTGTTGATCATTCACTTGATCAAAGAAATTTAGCTGCTAGCACATTTTGTGAGATGGTCTTCGATATGTATAAGGAATCATGTGTTAGATTGGCTGTTGTCATTTCTTACTGACAGCAAAATAGCAATTAAAGATAACGACACGCAATCAGGTAAATGTAATATAAGCAGAGGGGTCTCACAGGGATCCATTGTTGGTCTCTTGGTACTAATTTGCTTTTTAATGGTGTACCATATCATGTAAAATTTAGATATCCAATAATTGCTTAAAATTAGTTTAAAAACTGTTTTAACTGAGATGAACGACTGGTGCATGAAAAGACCTAAAGTTACGTCCTGAAAAAAAATTAAAATTCGTTATCTATTGCAGGAAAGTCTGAAAGGTAGAAACTAATATTGATTAGTACAAGCAAACTTTTCATCTTTTATTATACTTAATAAATTAAATTGGAACTTAAAAAATTAAATAGCTCGTTTTATGCATGGATGCAGCTGAAAAGCTATGTAGCCATGAATGAACTACTAGAAGTGTATTACGCTGTAGTACAATCTGTCATTTGTAACAGTACAGATAATAGCTTAAGGTAGTTCAACGCCTGCAGAAGAATTAACAGTTCCGTATATATTTATCTATAAGGGTTGTAAACATGTCGAGATGCAGTTTAACGCTTTTACTCAAGTAGTCCCTTATCAAACTAAAGGTGGTAAGGTAACTACCTGCGAATACCAATACACAGAACAAGAAATACGAACATGTATAACTAGTAATGTAAGAAATTAATTAAATTAAATTAAAAAAGGTACTGTGCAATTATTTAATTGGAAATGTTTTTTATAAAGTATATGACATTATGACCACGTCATTATTATTATCATTGAATAAGAACGCCCTTCGCTATTCATGGCAGGGAATTTAAATATCGCTTCGAAACAGTCCTACGAGCCCAAAATCACATCTTTGGCTCACTTAAGATTTTTCAGGTATCTTTATATTGTACCCGTAAAAAAAAATCTTTTGGGCAATATTCTTACATCATAATTGTAGGAGTTTGTAGCACTATTTTAAACAGCTTTAGCAATAATGAATTACAAAAAATAGTCACTAAATTAAAAATTATCGATTCATTTCATTTGGTCTATATTATGATCAAAATATCATTTCGTTCACCGTAGCATGTTTTCGTTGAAGTGGAACAAAGCTGTTTGTTAATAACATATTGACAGTCTGGTGTCTGTATTCTTTTTGCAAAAAGGGTACTTGGTAGAGCTACGATATTGTCAATTTGCTTAATTCTAGTAATTCTTGTGGCAAAATTTCCAAACAATTGCAATTATCGTGTTATAGTGTATAAAATATTGTGAACCTATAAAACAACAGGATTCATAGTAGAAAATGCAAATTTGAAACTAACTCGAAATATTACATCAGCAAATACAAGAGCTTTACGTATTTGGGCAAAATGATATGATTCTGGGCTTGTATAGAGCAGTACACAGTAAACACAGTAAAAATTCATGTCGCGATTATTTAATTACACGCAACACTCAGTTCACGAACGTTTTATTTACCTATTAATGTTTGCTATAAAGAAGGCACAATTCATACATAGTTTATTAAAATCCCTAAGAGATGAAGTTAACTATTATAATAGATGCAAAACGTATAGTGAATATTAATATTGTAAAATGTAAGTGAAAAATATTTTTTGTTCATAGGTCATAAAATTCCTTATTGCATGCGGTAATCATAACGACATTATCATAAAGTAAAACTTGTATTATTTAAATTTTTAATAAACAACTATAACCACCTTGAATATAAAACTATGGAATTCACACCTGTGTGTAACCAATAAACGAATAAATAAAGTGTTTGGTCGCATTTCATATCGTAATGTTTAGTAAAGCGGAATTTTGACCCATAGCAACCATTATATCATGATGGCACTTTCAGTCTATGTCATATTCGAAGTTAGCAGGTTAGGTTTTGCTGGTAACCTCGAATTTGACATAGACTTACAGTGCGATCAACAATACACTTCAGTACTGCCAAACGCATAACATCAACTGGAGCTGCTTATTGTGCTTCAGTACACAGAAACGAATTCTGATCGGCTAGGTTAAGTTTTGACATTTAGTGTCATTTTTATATAAAAATTTAATAGTTCACTTCACGAACGCGTTAGAAAAGTGTATTTACTGAACTCGTATGGCCGTTTAACAAGCCATATTTGTTCAGAAAACATCACTTTTCTAAACTAGTTCCGTAATGTATTATTATGCGAAACTAAGATAAATGTAAATCAATACTACTTAGAAATATTTTAATGCTGGTAGAAAATTAGATTCTATTCTATTAATTTAAATTTGTATTTATTTAGCTGATCAATAGGTTGCATCAATTCTCGCTTTTTTGTTCCTCTAAAATTCGAAAAAGACGATTTGATTTTACTAGATTCCGTTTTGTTAATAGAGTTTCATTTAGAACCAAAGAAAAATCGATTTATTCTCCTGTTGCAAAATATATTTGAATTCTATTTTATTACGTTCAGTTGGACTTAATTAAATTTGAGTAATGCTTATTCAATTGGATATTTATCAAATTAGATTCGATATTACGTCTTGGACAGTAAACTGAGCCTGTAATATAACAACACGATATGTATTATATAGCATTCCAGATGATCATTTTCAATCCGGGTAGCAGGATATAATATACAATAAAACATTTAATAATGACAGTTGATTCAGAGCTTTCAAAGGTAATTTACATACTAAATTATAATTATTCTATTAAAACAGCGTTATGTAACCTAACAATTTTATTTTATTTTTCAAATAGCCTTATTTCATGAATAACAACAGCACGCCGTTTTATTATAAAAATTAGGGAATACGCAATTGTATCACCAGAAAAAAGGAGAGGTAATTGCATTTACATTTACATTTTATTCAATATGGGTCTGCAAATCAAGGATAGTCATACTTATGTGCTATATTTTGGATTGGAAATAATCACGAAGTAGGCAAGTACTATATTTTCATATACAATACCGCGAGAGGTCGACGAATTGCCGAAAATTTTTGTCTTGGTATATGAGTGTTTATTGCTAAATTGGTCTCGTGCTGTCGCACTCGACCAATTTTGAAACAATAAACACGAATAAACACTTTGAAAAAAATTTATGCAATTCGTCGACTGCACGCGGTATTTGAAAGACTCTTCAACGAACAAAATTGACATTTCTTAGTAATGAATAAATTATATCACGCCTTCCTTGTAAATAAAAAGCTGTTGAAGTGATATAAATTGTTTGTCAAATTTGACATTGCTTATATCATACTTGATGAGATCTTATACAAGCTTCGAATCGAGAGTGACCGTGGCTGTGAGTGCACGTATGCAGTCGAGGTCCCGATCGTAAGTGAACTGTATTGACCCAAAGCTAATTTATTTTCGAACTAATTCATAAACCTTTCCTGATACCAACCCATCCAAATAATTAAATAACCCACTAACGTTACGAGGCACCAGGCTTTGCCTGGTACTTCATACGTAACCCTCGTATAATGGAAACCATCACAAATCAACAAATGAGCAGGACCTGCAGCCAAAGAGGTGAAGCTCACACTGAAATATCAACACCTACTAATCTAATTAACCCTACAAATATTTCATATGCAACGGCAGCCAAAGCAGCATTTAAATATCCAAAACGAGAACAGGGAATAATTCTAAATGCAGCCGCAGGAATAAAACTTAAAGAATATATCTACGCGGTCGGCAATCTTATATCGCCAAAAAACATAATCGCAGCGTCAAGACTATCTAATCAACGCATATGTATCTATCTATCCGACAAAACACTTGTGGACAAATTGATCGAAGACAACCCTACAATACAAATAGAAAACCAAATTGTACAAATACGAAGGCTGATTACACCCTCAAAAAAGATCATTCTATCAAATGTACACCCTGCAATACCGAACGAAATAATAGAAAATGCCTTAAAACACATACACATAAAACCAACATCGCCCATTTATTTAATTAAAGCAGGAATGCCCGAAACAGAATGCAGCCACATAATCAGTTTTCGCAGATTTACATACATTACACTGGAAGAATCAGAAAACATTCCAGATTCTATTTTAATAGAATTTGAAGGTTACTCCAACCGTATCTACATACAAACTGACGAACAAAAGTGTTATAAGTGCCAACAGATAGGGCATACACACTGCACAGAACCATCAACACACAACAATAACGAAAACAATAGGAAGAAACCGCTGACTCCATCTACCCCAGAAGTACCAAATAATACATCAATAACAAACATGGACATAATAGAAAACCTCCCCAAACCAATACAAAGAAAAAACACTAAAGACATAGATAATACTTCAACAGATGATGAACAAACTTCAAACCAAACACAAAGCATACAAAACAAAACAAAAAAGCAAAAAAAGCTAAAAACGGATCCATGCAATCAACCTACATTGGATGAACTACTGCAACCAATAAAAAACCTATTAGAAGAGAACTCCCACAAATATAACTTTACATATACAGAATTTTCAGACTTCATAAAAGAAATACATCACTCCAAAAATCCCATGGAAGTAGCAAAGACGTTTTCGAACAGTGTAGACAATACCATAGCCATATTAAAAGACTTTCACTCCCTCTTAAAATACAGAAAAATTAAATATCGTTTCACCAGAATTATAACCATTATTGAAAAGCAGTTAATTACGAAAGAAAATCTAACTGAATTATCACAACATTCTGCAACCGATATTGCAGATTCGACGCATTCTATTAAAAAATGAAGATCATTCAATTTAATTGTAACGGTTTTTTTGCTAGATTAAACTTCATACAAATCCTATTAAAAAATAATCAACCAAATGTACTGTGTTTACAAGAAACTCGCCTAAAAGACAGAACACCACACCTAGCAGGTTATGATATACATAATAAACCACGAAACGCTGATTTTGCAAGTGGAGGTGTCGCCATATGCATTAAGCATAATATTTTCTCCAAGAAAGTTACTTTAAACACGCAACTGGAAGCCATTGCCATAGAAGTTCACCTATCAATAAAATATGTCATATGTAATATACCGTGTGTCCACAGGAGTACGCACCATAGAGATAAGATAATGCTAATAGAATATAAATATCAACCAGTGCTGTGACCACCGTCCCTTTTCTTGTACCATTTATAACAATATTGTTTCATACAGTGGCAAGTCAGAAGCCAGAAAACAACGTTTTAGCGTGCCGGTAATCACAGCATTAGCCGATCTTTCTATTCTATTAGGTTATCCCTATGGTGCGTCCTCCTGTGGACACACGGTATACAACCCACCTAACTACAACCTTGAGAAACAAGAACTAGATTCATTAATAGAACAACTTCCAAAACCATATATAATTGTCGGCGACTTTAACGCTCACCATCCGCTTTGGGGCTGTCACAGTACAAACTCAAAGGGGAAAATCTTGGATCAAACGATATTATCAAATCAAATGGTACTATTAAACGATGATAGCCCTACACATTTCTGCCTAGGAACCAATTTATTCTCCGCCATAGATTTATTCTTCTGTTATGCAAAAATAGCACACGAAATAACATGGACTGTACTTCCAGACAATCATGATAGTGATCACTTCCCAATAATGCTAGTAACAGAAGAAAACAACATTCAAGAGTGGTCAGAATATAAATGGAAAATAGAAGAAGCTGACTGGAACAAATACCAATCAACACTTTTACAAACCTACAGACCCATAGCACACGCACATACCGCTAATTCATTCTATGAAGTTTTAAAAAACAGAATAATACAAGCAGCTGAAGTATCCATCCCTCTAAGAAGACACGCATCAGGAAAGTACAATGTTCCTTGGTGGGATTCAGAGTGCAGAAAGGCAATTTATGATAAGAACAAAGCTTTTAATAAATACAGACGGAATAAAACTATAGAAAACCTAATCACATTAAAAAAATGAGAGCTGTTGCACGAAAACTAATCAAGGAAAAAAACAAAACTCTTGGTCACAATATATAAAAAGTATTAATTTCGCTACCTCAAATAAAGAACTGTGGGACAAAATACAAAATTTAAATCGAAAAGGAAAAATGTTTCAAATTCCAGCTCTTAATACACTTAAAGGAATAATATCATCCAAAGAAGGTATCGCAGAAGCCTTAGCTGTTCAATTTGCGGAACTTTATAATTCAAGCAACCTACACCCAATTTTCAAAGAAATTAAACAGACAACAGAAGGTCAACAAATTCAAATACCCGCAGAAACATCAATAGACCCTCTCAATAGTAATATAACTATGCAAGAACTAGAAGCAGCTCTAAACCATCTTAAAAACTCGAGTCCAGGTCCCGATAAAATACATAATGCTATGCTTACAACCTTCCAGAAAAATACAAATCTGAACTTCTAAAGCTGTATAATATAATATGGCATAATCACGACTTTCCAGAACAATGGCATCAATCTATTATTATACCAATACTTAAACCAAATAAAAACAAAAATGAAATCAACAGTTACAGACCCATATCATTAACCTGCACAATGTGCAAAACAATGGAATGGATTATAAACCAACGAATCATATGGCATTTGGAAACAAACAATATATTAAATAATATACAAACAGCCTTCAGGAAACAGCGGGCCACCATTGACTTAATCAGCAGACTGGACACAGATATAAAAAACAGTAATATTAACAAGGAACATCTCATAGCAATAACATTAATTGATATCGAAAAAGCCTACGATTCGGTATGGAGATACAGAGTTATAAAACTCCTAATAGACTCCGGTTTTACAGGAAAAACGCTCCACTATATCAACAATTTCTTTAAAAACAGAGAATTTAGAGTTAAGGCAAACAATACATTGTCAGAAGTATACCCACAAGAAAATGGAATCCCACAAGGATCAATTCTAAGTGTTACTCTATTCTTACTTCCAATAAACGGGATCTTAGAAAACATCGAATACCCAGCGAAAAGCCTCCTATATGCAGACGATTTGATGATATACTGTTCACATAAAGACATCTCAGTCATTAAAAATCACCTTCAAAGAACAACAGACAAACTTTTCGACTGGACTACTAAATCAGGCTTCAAATTTTCAGTAGAAAAATCGAAATGTATCCATTTTACAAAACTGCGAACAAAAGAAAGTCCTACCATCTTGCTTAACAACATTAAATTGCAATACGTCAATGAAATGAAATATCTCAGCATGACCTTCGACAGAAGACTGATGTTTGTACCACATATAAAAAATCTACGGATATAATGCCAACTATCATTAAATATTATGAAAATAGCTAGAAATAATGACTGGGGAGCTAATCAACAAACCCTTTTGCAAATTTTCAAGTCCTTAATTCAATCTAAAATTGATTACGGAAGCATAATATACACCTCCGCTAACAAAAATATTCTAAAGACAATACAAGCAATAAGTACCACCGCATTAAGAATAGCATCGGGCGCTTTTAGAACAAGCCCAAAAACCAGTCTCTACAGCGAAACAGGAGAAATACCACCGAAACTTCGATTACAACAACAATCGATGAACTACGCTGTCACACTCTTGTCAAATACCAATCACCCAAACCACAAAATGACAACAAACGCACAATACCAAAATCTGTACAATCAATTCCCACATTGCCCGCGGCCATGTTTAATCACTGCAAATGACATTCTAAAAAATACCTTTCAAAACTACCCAACATTCAAAACCTATCAGCCCTCCATTATTCCTTGGCTCTCACACCAACCTAAACGTATCTTACACCTTACTCAACACCCAAAAGAAACTACCCTACTTCAAATTTTTAAAAATGAATTAGCGGAAATACTGAACAAGTTTACTAACTTTTGCCGTATATACAGTGTGGTCCATTAAGTGTGCAACAAATGGGACATTTTTTTATTAGTTGTAAAACCGAAATTTAAATACCGCCAAAAGTTAGTGCATGTTCGATAACCATATCAGATGCCCTTAGAATGGCTTCAAGTCAAAAACTATACAGGGCAGGACAAAAAATATGAAATTCGTTCAAGAATAAAGTTACCTTATTTAAAAATATATAGCAAAATTTTATTGAAAAAAGTTGTTTAGAATCAAAAGTTATGCTCAAATACAAAGTCACGGCCTCCTATTCGAATTTTGATTCTTTTTTTGTAAAATTTTGTATTATCCCCGTATGATACATATTTTTATTATTCTGATTTTATTAAGAGTTTTTCATATGTAAATTATTATTAGTAAAGCATTTGCCTTGTTAAGAATAATATTTGCGAAATTCTAAAGTTCTGTTAAATATCGTTGCAACAAACATGAAGTGGACGCTTACCTAAAAAAATATAAATTCAAGTAAATTTTACAAATACGCTTCAAGTTGCTAAAAGTTATTTAAAAGGGATGTGGTTGTGGCTACTTTAAATACATATAAAATCAAAATAATAAAAATATGTATCATACGGGGGTAATACAAAGTTTTCCAAAAAAGAATCAAAATTCGAATAGGAGGCCATGACTTTGTATTTGAGCATAACTTTTAATTCTAAACAACTTTTCTCAATAAAATTTTGCTATATTTTTTGAAATAAGGTAACTTTGTTCTTGAACGAATTTCATATTTTTTGTCCTGCCCTGTATATTGTTTGACTTGAAGCCATTCTAAGGGCATCTGATATGGTTATCGAACATGCACTAACTTTTGGCAATATTTAAATTTCGATTGTACAACTAATAAAAACATTTCCCATTTGTTGCACACTTAATGGACCACACTGTATACTGATGGATCGCGAATTAACGAACATACGGGATGTGCATTCTTTAGTGAGACGAACAATTATTCGGAAATCTATAGGTTAAGTGATAACGCATCAGTATTTTCGGCCGAACTCTATGCCATTATCAAAGCGCTACACTACGTCCAGCAATCCGACAACCGAAACCACGTTATACTTTCGGACAGCTTCAGTGAACTCCAATCATTAGGGTGCGTATAAATTTGGCGAGACGAGCGCGAGTCGCGCCTGAGACGAGCGCGAGCCGAGCTTTTTGACCAACGAGTCTGCCGCGAGCCTCCTGCGAATTTTATCTGATCCGCATGGCAAGTTGAGCCTCACGCGAGCTTCCCACGAACTTAATACCTGTCCAGGCGAGCGAGGAAGGTAGCAGGTATTATTATGTACCTGTTCCCATAGACGACTTTACTTTGTTTTTTTCCTTTCTGTAGGTCGTCAATAAACTCGAGATTTTCTTCTTACAGGCCTTTGCAGATTTCCCGACAGCTAACTAAATTTCATTCCACGCCTCAACCTTCTTTTTTTTTTAAAGTAATCTTTGTCTTTGGGATCCCACACATTTTTATATAATTTGTAGGTCTCCACTAAATTTAACATACTTTCTTCGGACCACTCCATATTCATATAATAATATACAACTATCGAGGTCGAAGTCTCGCTGAAAATTAAATTTCTGCACGAGTCTGCCACGAGTCTGCCACAAACCCGTTCCACTACACGCGCAAAAACCCTTTGAGCTCGCCACAAAAACCGACAGAAAATGGATCGGCCGCGAGCCTCCGTCGCGCGGCTCGTGGTAGACTCGCAACCCGGTATAAATATGACGAATTTGGCTCGTTGTTGGCGCGACTCAGGCTCGTCTCGCGCGCGGCTCGCCAAATGTATACGCACCCTTAGACATACAATCCTCGAATCCATACGTAAAGGAAATCACAGATCTAACTAATGACCTTCAAAAAACGGGAAAGGAGATAATTTATGTGTGGATTCCATCACACATAGGGATCCATGGTAATAGCGTCGTAGATAATCTCGCCAAGCAGGCAGCCGGAAAACCAACAACAGATGAAGATGAAATCACAATGGACGACGCAAAAGCTTTTATAAAAAAGAGTATTCGGGAAAAATGGCAGAAAAAATGGAAAAACATAGAAAATAATAAACTGAGGAATATTAAAGAAGACATAGAAAGATATAACCCTTCAAAAAGATTAACTAGAAGAGAAGAAACCTGCTTAACACGAATTAGGATTGGACGTAGTCCACTAACCCAGGGGTACCTACTTCAGAGACAACCTCCACCAATTTGTGACATGTGTAAAGTACCGGTGACCATAATACATATAATGAGTGAATGTACAAAATACAACAGCATTAGAACAAAATATAAATTAAACTACCCCCTAAAAGACATTATGAACAACAAAAATAATAGATACTTAGATAATATGTTAGCATATCTTAAGGATACAGGTTTATTTAAATTATTGTAAACACATTTAGTGTGCCAAAAACCAAGGCAGTTGAGGCACAATAAACAAATTTAAAAAAAAACTACTTGATGACTTTTAAAAGAAGTTAAATAAATTTCACAGGAAGAGACAAAATTGTCATTAAAATTCCTATAGCGGAATTGTTGCACAATTTTACGCTGATTGGTGCAAATAACAAAAATACTAAATTGTGATTGGTAAGTAGTTAACATGAAGGGGGCGAGTTGAATAGTCAATAATATTAGAAAAAATTGTACCTTTTTGGCACACACTGATTTATAAACAAAATATTAATTGAAAAGATTTTAGCAACTATCGGACATTTTAAAAGCAACTGTTAATAACACATTTGGATATACGTATATAGGCGTTAATTAGTTGACTGTGTATCTTACTTAAACATTGAAATAAGTTCCAACTAGAGAACGAAAGTTAATCGTCGAGATCGCGAGTCTCCTGTGCAGTGACAACTTTTGCCTCATTCTCGTTTTGAGATATCGCAAATCACGATTCGATTACGATTATTTACCATTGAAATATTATCCAATTTGTTTTATAATAGTAACATCATTCTATTATATGATTAATTTCAGTCTCACCGTGTTGGTTGCCGATTACTTGCTCCGTAACTGTAATAGACAATCTTAGCGATGTTAATTATTGCATCATGAACGTTAAGCATCTGCAGCTTAACTCAAATTGTTTTCTAGGAAGAACTAAAATATAAACTGTAAATTACCACTTCTTACACGATGAACTAATAAAAATTAATTAAACCATCGACACTTTACAGCGTAATAAAGAACGGACAATTTTACAAGCACGTCATTAAAAGTATATTGATCGTATAACATTAATGCATCTTCTCGACACAGAACAACAGCAATGGGATGATGCAATAAAGGCATGAGCAAATTTTACTACCGGGTTTATTGTAATAGCATAGCAACTATTCTTTCGTTCAATTAGCACAGAGAAAGGCGTAAGACTAATGCTTATACGAGACGTATTATTATCAATAATTGAGCTATCATATTACAGTAGGCAACATGAAAAAAGAAATTCAAACGATACAGTTAGAACAAAAAATGACTGAAGTATTGAACTAAAAGCTTAAATGTATTTTCTATAGAAATTAAATTGGAAGTCACTTTTATGGTAATATGTTACAACTGCAGGATGAAGTCGTTTGCAGACTTTTTTAGCAACCGAATCGTTGGCGAAACTTAAAGATGGAAGTGTAGTAAACTCAACTAAAAATTAAATCGAAATTTATAGCAACAAATAAATCTAACCTGGTTTTCCTTAAAAGCTTTTCACCACTTTCTTTTCTTCCAGTTTGTGGCTTGAAACCCGCTCGAGAACAAGACGCAGGATGAACATAAAGATAAATCAGTTAATAAAATGAAATGCTCGAAACTTAACGGTCAAAACGTGTCTTTAGTACCTTGTTATCCGACTAGCGATTTTAGCTGTTATTTATTTAATTTCTAAGTTATTTACTAATATCATAAGGTGGTCTATACAAGATTACACAAAACGATGTATAAGATGTTTATATTTTAAAAAATTTCTAATTGAACGGTGGCTAAAATAGAATAGGTTCTTTTTTACGTAATGATCAAATTCTTAAATTACAACAATAGCGAACGCTTGATCAAATTTTCAAGCACATTTATAATTCCTGGCAAGCATAAAGGCACATTTTAAAATTTAGGATAAGGGTAAAATAAAAACAACAGAATTGTATGCACCATTGAAATCGCACTTCATACATAACTGCAAAGTATTTCATTTTTGAGATAGTTCACTTCTTTAATGCTAGACCTGTACTTTAATCTTGTACAGTGAATTAACGAAAATTGTTCTACTCGATTATATACAGACATCTTAATGCACGTCATTATGCAATGACCAACATTTCAGATAGATTTTGTTTTATTTGTGCAATCAGAGCTCCACTTAAAAAGTTCATCATTCGCTAGATATTCATTTTAATGCATTAAAGTCGAGAAAAGACATAGAGTATAACCAAAACGATATACGGATGGGGCCATAATTATATATAACAGCAATGAGATAACATGAATAACAAAATAGAATGCTTGAGTAAGAAAGTGATGGCCATACGAAAAAATTATTTTAGTAGGCATGTTTAGTTGACAAACGTCATAATTAAATTAAACGTCAAGCCTTCTCGAATATTTGCTACTATGTTTATCTCTTTCTTACACAAGCAATACGTGTTATCTTCTTGTTCATGTTATCTTATTGCTGTTATATATAATTGTGGCCCCATCGGTAGATAGTTTATTCTTAGTTTAAATATAATTGTACATTGTACATTGTAAATTTTTGTTGTATACTAAATGTAAATAATTTTTTCGACGACTGACATCGAAAGTAGATTTTTCTCACTGTCATTTGACAACAGAAAGTTGACATTTGCCGCTGAGCGTGCGTTTTCATCACTTTGCCGCTCGCCGAGCGTTTTGGGTTTCCGCGTTTACAAAATAGGTAGCCACGTCCGAATGTTTCCTTGACAATGCCCGTCTATTGTCGAAATAATCGCGTCATATGTCTAATAGACTGCTCGAGTAATGTTAACTTGATTGTCAATTAATATTTGCAATAAAATGAAATATGATATTTTCCATTAATAACATGCCCAGTAGTCGAAATAATAGTATGTATATTTCGAGCTAAAAGTGCGCCTACCGCTTTTGCATGATTGCTGGTTTCGGCTTTGCCTCAACCAGCAATATTCATGCGCAAGCGGCAAGAATTCACTTTCAGCTCTTAACATACAATATACTATTACATTAGAGTTACTGCTATGTAAATTTGTCCTGTCAATTCACTCAATAAACGTTTTCTTTGTAGCCCTAAAGGTATTCATCTGCATTTAAAAAAATGTTTTGTGATTATGTCTGCATTGAATGGAAAATGCCATATGCTTTGTACTAGATAGATACCACAGACAAATTTTGAAAATTTCGTAATTGAAAATTTAAATTATTTCGCCTTCATTTACAATTTGAAAATATTAAGGGCGCCTGTGTGATTTATTCAGTTCTGTTTACTATTAACAGGACAACAGCTGTCTTTCTTAATTATACTTATTTCAGATATTTTTGATTTAATTCTCTATTTAGCTCTATAATACTCGACTATATAATACTCAACATTCGTAAGCATAACGCATTATCTTCAACATTTAAAGCGTATTTAATATTTCAGCGTTAGAAGTTCTACAATTCTGGAAATTCATGCATATTGATAAGAGCTCCTGCAGCGAAATTCAATATTCTTCCTGAATATCATATTGCATGCATTATTGTTGTAATGCATCGTGCATTCTCTTTAGAAAAGATGTAAAAGTCAATACGTTTCTAAACTTTTGCCCAGGCATTATATCTTTGCTGGTTCGATTATCTTAACGGCAAGAATAACTGTAAATTAAATTACATTGTATCGTTTGTAACTAAAATATATAAAATAAAACAAGCTAAACTAGGAAAAGCATGGTGTAAGACCGCTATAGTAAGTGAAAGTCACCTTTGAAATGTTGGAAGCTTTACTGAGAAATAATTCTTCTCAACTGCAGTGTGTGTTGCCTATCTCGAAGGTCGAGAAATTGCGTTATGAAATGAATACTGTTGGTGATTCTGTAATAATCAGGTAAGAATGCACCCATACCCAATCACAGGAAGTAAAAAAATAAGAATCATTCAGGATCGCGATTAACCAACTTTTTGCAATCCTGTACTAAAGCGTCAACTTTTACGTTGCGGGATATGACAAGGTATTTCTTTCCATCCTTTGCTGTAAATTTCTATGTCAACATAACTTAAAATATCTATTTTCTTTGTTTACTACAGAATTGCAAAAAATATTTTCTACGACTGACATGCAAAGTAGATTTTTCTGTCATCCGACATTCGCCGCCAAACGAAAGTTTTCAGCATTTTGTCGTTCGTCGAGAGTATTGTTTCCGCGTGAGCAAAACAGTTAACCATGTCAGGATGTTTCTCTGACAACATTCGTCATTTGTTTAATTAATCGCACCGTATGTCAGATACGTGAGTAATTTTAAATTAATTGTCAATTGCTATTTTTAATAAATATAATAGCATGACTATTTTCAGAGGGAATATAACAAGTAGTACACCTATTATCGATGATTGCTTGGTGATTATTTCTTTCATAGCCATAATAATGCGTAGTAACTATGGTTTCTGTCTGTTTAATAATGACAAAAATTCAAACGTCAAAATTTAACGGCAGTTAAATATGTGTCAAAATTTAATCGCTTGTGCATAATTTTAACATGATTATAAAGGTGCTTCACCTACTGAATTTTATCTATCTATTCAGGAAATAATCACGCCGAACATCCCGCGTGCATGTAAACTAGCCTGAATAAATTTTGATTCTTTTCTGTTTTGCTCTGAAGAAATATATCTCGTAAATTTTCCGCCCCAAAATCCCTCGTGCTACGCACTCGAGATTCTTGTTGAGCGACAAATTTACTTGACAAATTTCTTAGCAAAACATTCTGACAGAAAAAGTCAAAATTTAATCGTCAATTTTAATGCACTTGGGATATTACTGTTGAATATTATGACCTATAATTCCAAAGCTGAAAATACAACGAGTCTTTAGGACGAGATATATTTTCTTGCATTGGGATTATACCGAAATGATATTCTTAAAAGATATGTATTATTAGGCGTTCTACGAATTATATTTAGGAAGAGAATATAGTGTATTAAAATATATACCAGGGAGAGAGTAATACTATTATATTAAATGAGTATCGATGCTAATGATGAATTATGTCTCAAACACACTTTTTGTTGCTTTTTATGTTTAAAACGCACGACTTAGAATATAGAAACAGAAAAATCAACTGACACTTTTAAATTAAGTAGTTCATGTAACATGTGAAACAGAATCAAGTTAGCTTGTACGAAATCGATAATCGCGAATCACTATATTGTCAGTAATGGTAGAAGGTCCTATTGGCCAATGTCCTAAATTTAAGAGATGCAGATTGGCGCAAAATTCAACGAATTATATTCTCCCCTTAATAATATGCTCAGTTATCAATAGTACGTATATTTTGAGCTAAAAGTTTTCTCGCCATTTGCATACGCAAGCGGCAAGAATGCACTTTTAGATGTTAACGTACAACATACTATACGATATATTATATGCAATACGTTGGAAAAATCAGTGTTTTCGTTCACTTGTTGTAATTGTTCAATACGCGTCGCTCGTCGGACAGCATTTACAACTCGTTAAAAGAACACCCACATTGGAACTTGTTGCATAAATAATTATTGCTCTTTCCACATTATTCGACACAAGTACTAGTATTTATTGTGTAGTTACAAAGATAGAGTTTTATGCACATTTAAAGTTTGAGTATTTCGATTTGTAGCATTTGGGCTGATACATAATGTGTTTTGAATGTAGCAGGTGAAAGCATTTTATATATAAATTACTGTATCTATATTTATATGCAGGGCCGCGGCGAGTGGATGTGTAGGTTGCTTGCCACATAAGGGCGGCTATTCAAAGAGGCGGTATTTTGATTACTTGTGTATAAGAAACAAATCTTAGAATTATAATATACAAAATATTACAATATACGTATGATGCATCCGGTCTGTATTCATTTAGAGGTAGTGTAGCCGTGGTTATACACGTCTGGTATTGACAATGTTGCAGCGTAGCCTATAAACCGGCGGGTGTTCAAAGTCAATTGTGTATGTTGCTTTAAGAAAACGCTTTAACGTCAAAAACTTGGTTAGTGTACGTCGCAAGTACCGAACTTTCTAAAACGCCAAGAACTGATTTGTCGGACTGCAGCGTGCATTCCATGTCATCGCAGCATTAGGGAATCAACAAGGGGACTACCAAAGGGTTGCTATTTTAAGCTTTGCGTAATGTGACAGGGCCATTGCAATAGCAATAAATGGCCTGGTCATCTTGCTCGGCGGACAATGGGCCATATACCCGAGACGGAAAAAATAAAAATAATGCCTCGTCGAAGCAAAAGTGCGGTCAACTTTTACAAGAATAGAGACGACAGCTGATAATAGGTATTGTATTCAAAGAATGTTTTAAGATTCAGGAATCTTTTCTCCTTGCTTAAGGGAGCAGGATATAAGGCCAGACAACATTGCATCTCTATCTCTCCATTCCCGGCTTGTGTTACTTTAACCAATACGAAAGATCTGGTCAGGTCCCAAGCCTCAAACGTCAAGTAAACAAACACTGCGTCCCCACAGCCAGTCTGATCACTTTGCGTTTTCAGGAAGCTTTTGGTCAAATTCCATAATCTACTTTTCAAGTTAGATTCCGTTGCTTTATGTAATTCGCTATTTGTATTTTCAACGTATGTGTATGTGCGTAATGTCATGCGTATCTGAATTGACTGTTTTTCGAGAGACGCCTGCAATAATAATCCTAAAGGTATACAATATTTATTATTTTGTGAAATATGGTAGCATAGTAGGAGAAATGAATTTGTTTCACATTGATTCGAGATATTGTATATTAATTAATTAATTACTTTAATTATTATATAACACATCTTATCACGAAAATTATTAAAAATTAGTAATTATATATAATTTAAAAAATTTAATTCTATATGTCACAAAAAATGATATAAGGAAAAACAACAATTTTATCTGAAGCTTAATACAGGAAAAGAAGATCAAGAAAATTGCAGGTCGAATTTTGTTGGAATTCTTAGACAAATTCTTAACTGTAGAAACATTACATTTAGAAATGAACGAAGTATTTTGTCTACTGATGTCATGGATGCTACCAATGCTGCAATAACAACAAGAAAAACAGAACAGATCAAAGAAACGAAACAAAAAAATCTGGTGTGATACACGCACACAACTTCCTTTTACAGTGATCTCATAATTAGCCAAAAATTTGATTTTAAATTTTTAAGCATTTATCAAAAATTTTCAAAAATTAAAAATTTTACAAAAACGGTACAAAATAGAGTGTTAGTTCAAGAGACAAATTTTCTCTAGAATTTTAAGGTGAATTCAAAAATGTAATAATATACCGAGTGTTCTATTTAAAATAAGAGTTAATAAAAAAATAGAAAAAAAACAAAAGAAACCCACTTTAGAAGTATTCAACTGGAAAATCACCTATCTCACATCAATACACATTAAAAATGTAATAAAAATATAAAGTTTAAAAAAAATCGTTTGAGCCGTTTTTGAAAAAATCGAAAAAAACTGAAAAATGACAAGAGTAAACACCTACTTCCGGTTATGCGATTTTCTTCAAAAGCTTGCTGTCGCATCTACATAGTACACAAAACTTATATATGAAGTTTCAAATCCATACCTCTTTCCGTTTTTGAGAAATTCTGTTCACAGACAGACACACACACAGACAGACAGACACACAGACACACACACAGACAGACAGACAGACCAATGAAAAAAAATGTTTTTTGAGATCAGGGGACTCTAAAACGTGAAGATCTGTTCAAAACTCAATTTCGAATTTTTGGGGTGAATCCAATACTTCCTTTATTGTAAAAGGAAGTAAAAACCTGAAGCTGGTAGTAATGCTGATAAAATAAGAACAAGCTGATAGCTGTACTAGGACATTAGAAGATTAAGGTGAAAGAAATGCAGATTGTCTTTCAAACGAAACCGAATTATTAAGCTCTGCTTCAAATTTTGATGCAAATAGTCCAGGCAGTTGTCTCAAAAATAAGAAATAAATGTCTTCAGCAGATATTTAAAGATAATATTTTTCCAGACAATTTCCGCTGAAAATTTTCCTACTCAGATTATATTCGTGATGAGTAGTACTTATTTGATATATTCGATTCACAAAAACTGAAGTTTTTGCTATTATTGTTAGTTATTAAATCATATATCAAAACTTGAACAGCAAAGCATCGCTACACAGCACAGACTGTGTAACAGCATCGTTGACCCTTATAAAAATTTACTATGAGCGTTTCCTTATGTTACGTATGCCGTCACATACACTGTATTTGAGAAAAACTTGTGTGATAGGTTACCAAATCTTTCAGTCATTTTAAGATATTTTCTGGCACTCCTAGTATCAGTGACTTCCGCGAAAAGAAGTTTCTCGAAACTGCAAACAATTAAAAACTACGTTTAACAGATTAGCCTATATCTATAGAAACGATATTATGGATAATTTCCTATCTATATATGATTCAAAATTATTTTGTTATATATACAATTAATTATATCTATACATTAATTTTCATAACAATTTCGTTATTTTATTTTGTGGTATTGTTGTTTTCACTACTGCATTGAAACCTATACAGGATGAGTGTAGAGGAAACCGCCACATTTGGAGGATATGTCCAGTAAACCAAAACGGACCAAAAAGGTCCCATAAACATAGGTTCGATGCTCATCCCATCCGAAGCTGTTAGAGGGGGTTAAAATTATGTTTTTGTCCTATTACAAAAATCGGCAGACTTTCTCTACCAAAAGAACGCTTGTTTATAAAATGTGTTTAATTGTTACGTATGGCTTTAATAAGCTGAAGTTAGCAACCCATAGTGTATTTTATTTTTTACACAAAACCACAGGTTCATAAACTTTTATTATTAAGTACGTAATAATTTTTAAATATGAAAACCTAAATATCTTCTTTGTCTATATGACGGTGCATATACTATTGTAACTGTTGCTTAACTACCACAGTAATTATTGCATTTTCCATTTCGGTTACTCTCATGGCAAATAGAATTTGAATTTTGGGCCGGGCGAATTCCCACCAAGTCGAGGTTTTTCCATCCTTTGTTTAGCGCACATTCAGAAGCAATGGTTTGTACGCCTAGCATCTGCAAAAGGTCCAAGTACTGACTTCTAAGGATTATCCGCTGCGCGAATGGCTGCTAAGTCGCACTAATAGGGAAGCAGAATTTTCAATACACGTACTGGTGACAGATGAATGCTGTTTTAGTAGGAAGGAGTTCTCAACTCAACAATTCTCACATGTGGCCTGATCACAATTCGCACGCGATTCGCCAGAGTAGCTTTCAGCAGCGTTTTAGTTTGAATCTGTGGGTTGGTATTTTGAACAACAACATCTCAATAGGGCCTTACGAATTACCAGCACAGTTTAATGGAAATTCTTATTTGCAATTTTTACAAGAAGTTATGCCAGAGCTCCTCGAAGATGTTTTTTTGGATGTGGGCCGTACCATCTAGTTTATGCATGAAGGCTGTCCTTCGCCTTTTAGTCGTGTTGTACGAGATTACCTCATCACCATCTTTCCACAAAGATGGATCGGTTGGGGTCGATTCATTTCATGGCCCCCTTGTAGACCAGATCTCAACCCAGTGGACTTTTCCCAATGGGATTTTATAAAAGAATTGGTATATTCCATCGAAGTTGATACAATTGACGAATTGCGCCGTCGCATCAACGCTGCAACAGAGCACTTACGTAAACAATTTCCAAGAGTATCGAAAAACTGGATTCGTCGAACTGAAATGTGCGTTGAAATGCACGGTCAGCATTTCGAACACTTATGTGAATGTTTTTATTATGGTGAATTGTTTTAGCTTATCTAATAATAAAATTGTAATTTATAAAATAACGTTTTCTATATTTTAAAATGTATCTTATTTTTGCTGTGTATTTTCTGTATGATTTAAAATTAAACTACCTTAACAGAAAATTATCAGGTGTTGTAAGAAATATGACAAAAATAAATTTTTCCTCATTAATACCAGCAATATTCAGTAAGTGGGCATTCATTTAGAAGAACTTTAAACTGCTGTTATTTTTATGTTATTGGGTTTCGATCAGAAGTTTATTAATGAAATAACATTATTTTGGTCCACTCTAGCTATCCTCTCAGTCTCCTCCGTACGTCATGGAGCATCCTGTATAAATACAAAAATTTATATGCAATATTTTTGTCTATGGGTGTAGATATCTACCTCAAAAAAAAAATGTAGCCTTAATTTTTGTCACAAATTTCCTTAGTACTCTAGGAGCGACCCTATAAAATTCTCCGCCCCTGAGGTTCCGGCGTGGTATCAAGGAGGAGGCCTTGGCAGTAGTTACGCAAAGTTTTTTGTTCAGGTAAAGTAACATGTGAGCAAATGAAAATGAAATCAAGCTTGGCTTTGAAAAAATTAAGTCATGTGTTCTTTTACCTCTGATGTTTTTAATTTAAACATGGCAGTTGTAGTAGTAGAAGTGTCAAGTTGTTTAAATTATCCAATTGTAAATTACACATGTTTAATCAAGAATAAAAAGTTTGTTTGATAGTGTACGCTTTTATATTAATTTTCAAATAAAATTTTGATATTACAGTTTGTGACGCTTATGGAATGGTTTAGGTTATGTATGTGTATTTCATTCTAGAACATCAACATAATGTCAATTAATAATCGACATAATTATGCTTTAATTTTCAAAGCCAAGCTTGATTTCATTTTCGTTTACTCACATGTTACCTTTGCTGCTTCGAACACGGCAAAACTTTATTGATAATTCTTTTATATAATAATCTGAAACTTTGCCCTATGCAAAATTTCGGAAACAGCAAATGACCTTTAAGGAATCGTGTATATTAAAAGGAATTGCTGGTGTTCACCTCATAAATACGTTTTCGTAACAGTAAGCCAATATTTGTGAAATGTTGCAGCAGGCTATAATTTTACATTCTGAATTACTTTTTTTACTAACATTTTTCCATAATATGAACGAATAATATACTTGACCATAATTTTTTCTAAAAAGCACGAGGCTTTTTCGTCTGTTTCCTGCTAAGAAAGCTAAGACTCCAGTACCTCAGAGATTTTAAAAGTTTGCTCCTAGGACATTAAGGAACATTTGTGCCAAGAACTAGGACTACATTTTTTTTTGGTTTCCCTTAAAATTTGTCTAACATTCCTGTGCTACATTTGAACTTGCTGCTGGGCTTGCACTTCGTTTTTAGAATCTCGTCAATTTGAACATCTTTATCGTTGATCCTAGAACTAGCCTTGGCAGTACGGTCGTACACACTGTTTTCATTAATGTAATCGTTATCCGTTATATTTTTAATCTCCGTATCTCGTTTCGGTTCTCTAAATTTACAATAATCATTTAGTCAAGCAGGTCAACACAAACTAATACTAGCAAAATTACTTTTAAGGGTTTTGAAAATTTTCTGATATAAAAATAAAGCACTCCAACTTACTTATTGAAATAATTCAATGTAAAATAATTACCCAGCTTGCATTGTATCACATTATTACCCTTGGTCTTCCATAGGATGTTCCATAATTTTTAGTAATTTCACTATTTGAGCACCAAACACAACAAATGGGCGAAGCGGCACCTTTGAGTTATGTTAATTACTTATAATGAATACAATACTACAACGAACTAGCATGATTATTTTTTTCGTAGCGATCTCAACCAATCAGAAAGCTGGATTTAGTTAAGTTATCTTGTATAATTTCGATTATACAATAGTATATTACATACCGAGGTGGGAAGTGTTTCATTACTGTCGAGAGATTAGGTAGTTTACCGAGACGCGTAGCGTCGAGGTTAACTTTATCTCGAGACAGGGATGAAAGTTCCCACCGTGGTATGTATACTATTTTATTTGCAATCATCTAATTTTAAAAATAACTACAATTGAATTCTGAATAATAGATAGCTTGATGTAGCTAATATTTTTGTTACCATGAAAACAACCCACTCAATGTTTTGTTACCATGGAAACACCCCACTCTTCAGGTATGTAATATTTTTCGGGGTATGTAATAATTTCCTGGCTAGTTTCAAGTAATCATCTAGTTCCCAGCTGTTGTCATGTCATGAAATTGACACATTACAATGTGATTGCGAATAAAATCGATAACACTAGAGTAACTTCACTAGGCGACGCAATACATAACTTTTGTCAACTTGATGTTGTTTTCATGGAGATGGCTTTCAGTTAGGTTAATACAAACAAATCAAACTGCCAATAAAATATTTATTTGATCCTAATATTAAAATTTACTCCTAAAATAATCAAATCGAATACAATGCGTACTTCGAACAGGTTATACTTCGCAAACTTCCTGCACAATAACAAATCGTGTCAGTTTAACCTGTCAAACTGACACTCTTTTATTATTGTGCACCAAGTTATCGACATATAACCCGATAATATCGATGTACTTATAGTTTTACTTCTGACTATACCATTCATAGGGTTATGAACCAGTAAGAATGCGCGATTTTCCCTAATTGCCATGTATTATAACAGTTATTTCAGTAACTATGGTGATACTGATTATACCAACGTTTGTATAACCTGTAATACCAACCTTTGTATAATCGCAGTTATTAAAATCATGCCTTGACTGAAAATTGTGACAGGTATACTAAAACAATATTTGCTTGTTTGTTTGTTATGGACATAGTATAGGCAAGCGGAGTACAACGTACTTTAGACATCAACTGCTATGGTCCTACGAAAAACAATATTCAAACCACATAACTGAATTAAAAATTTCACAAGTAAGCACAAAATTATTAAACTTTATAATTTACTGTTTACTTTTTACTTTATTTATTTTTTATTCACGGTATAGTTTGCCTGTATACAACTCGACAATCGAAAATTCTCGAGATGTATTGGTTGAAACACAACGAGACACGCGTAGCATGTAATCGATTATTTTCGAGCATTTGGTTGTAGATGATTATTTAATATCGATGTGAAGTAGTGAAATACAGTATGTGGTGTATACTGCAAGATATATCCTCTGTTTTGATATGGAGATAGTGTTTTGACATAGGACATTAATTCCAAAACTGGGACGTCAAAAACCAGGGCATTACAAATGACGACAGGCCGATTTTTGCAGAAAACATTAAATACTGTGTTTTAGTATAGGGCAGCTGAATTTATTAGTACAATGTAAAGTTTTATATTACATAATATCATAAGTACTCATAAACTTTACCTGTTAAATTTCCACAATTCTTATTTGTATAAATTAAGAAATTAATAATGTACTGAGAATAAGCTAAAAATTAACTGAACTTCTATTTATACAAAAATAACCATAACCAAATTGCTTATGGCAATATAATTAGCAGTGTAATTATTCTTTTAAGCAATACGCTATTTGTCTATTTCATTTAGGGTACAGAATCTGTGACTTAACTATTTATTGTAGTAGAATGGGACAAGAAATATCATGCTATGTAAAAGAATTCCAGAAAAATTGAAAGAATAAATGCAGTATTTTTTAGAGGACAATATTATCTGTTGAAATTAAACCCTCCGGAAAGAATAAACGACTTTAGCTAAGACGATAAAACACTTTGCTAACTCGTAAACCACAAAGGAGCTGAATTCCAAAATGCGGTGTCTCTCATAAATCCCTACCATATATTATAGGCACAGCCTCGTTTTGCTTCCGGCTGCGTCATTAGGCAACTCCAAGATGTCTAAAGCACATCGCGCTTGTTAGCTCGTTGGTGAAATATCTTACAATTTGCCAAAAAGACAATCTCCTAAGTGTAAGCTAGATTCAGCACTGTTGCTTCCCTGTTGCTCGAGCAACTATGCAGTTAGACGATAAACTGGGTCTAGCTTCAGTCAAGTTTAATGTTACATTAGATTGTTCACTGAATTTGTATAATTGAAATTCTAAGGTACATTATATTGATGGTTTAAATTTTTATTTTTGCTTAATTTATTTTTAATTTACAAGTACCTATATTTGTTCAAAGTAAACTTAATTGGGTCAATTAATTGAGATTAACTAGGAAGATATGATGAATGAAATTTGGAAACAAACGAAGCCGAAAGGGTGTTGACTGAATTGCTATTTTGTCTTCTAATTAAATTCGACTGTGTAACGTCTATAACTAAATTAGCAATTATTGATTTCTTGAACGACATACGTAGCTTTTTATCTATGAAAAAGAAATAACATTTTTGAAAATAGAACCAACTGATCAAATAAAAGCTTCGATTGTGAAAGAGGAGAGGCATCGATATCAAATACACAAAATGAGGGTTATTTCTTTAAGCAGCTAAAGCTGCTCAGCAAAACTGAGTTACAAGACATATTTGTTAGAAGACGTCCTTTAACGATTTGTCTGTGATTTCTTAAAATCCGATAAAGATCTTAAAAGCCAATTTCGTGTCGTTGCGAATATTATGCCCGTGGGTGTGATAATAATATAATTATACGTCACCAACACACGATCGGATCATAAATTCGTTAATCATTAGGGCTACCGACACGCCTGTTGATGATGGTTGGTCGCAAAGCGTATAGGGATAATTCATGCAACCTCAGTCTCCGTTTTCAGCAGAAATTTAAATGGCAATTGGTGAGCGCTTCTGTTCCAGTTCCGCCAAATCTGCACTTTCGTAAAAATTGGATTTTAGTATTAGTGTTGAACATGTAATAAAAGTATCTATAACTACTGATTAAAATGTAACATAAGACGGATTTGTAGTATAACACGATGAGGTAACAGCCCTCTCCTATCTGAACTAAATATAATAAGCAGTTAAATTTATAGACTGGTTGAAAAAAAGTGAAAGAGATTTGTAATTGAAGATAAAACTGAAGGAAAAACTTGGAACTGGAAATGGATTCATCATCTTGTGAAAAATAGCTATTACTTGATTAATATCGACGTGAATTAATTCAAGTGAGTTAAAAATTCTGCGGTTTTCCTAAAAAGAAAGAGGCCAATATATACTGAAACGAAAGGCGGTATTTCATAAGTATAACGTCCCTGAATTCGATTCACAAAACTGGTTTCAAAAATCACTGTTGTAAAATGTACCCTAAGGGATACTCATTTCTTCTAAAATTGAATGTCTAGCCTGCAATGGCAGTTATAACTAGTTGTTGGAAACTAAAGAATTATTTCTAAAATGGGGTGGGAACATTATTACGAAACATAGATCTAAATTAATTTTTTAGGCGATCATTACAAAAATGGCGATTTTATGGCCCTTTTTGCCACCGTAAAGTTTTACTTTTTTTGTACACATCTGTCAAATGTTACTTTTTTTGTACACATCTGTCAAACTCTACTTTTTTGGAACTGATCTGTCAGAAACTACTTCATGAACACTTTTTACCTACCTATATAGGCAGGTTCGCAACACTTGCAGCTTCTAGAATTTCACCGGGGGTGTCTGAACTATCGCTATCATCCATTTTAAAAGGCTGAAAACACACGCTATGAAGCTTAATATTAAATTTGACAGGAGATGCTTTTATTTTTAGTTGTCTAAATGCTTTTGTTGTTAGTTGTCTCATGTAACTATGTCTTTCAAGAAAATGTTAAAAAAAAAATTGTGACCAAATGTTTTAATTCTTTTGTGATGATCGCCTAAAAAATTTTGTGTGCACCTCTGCCAAAAGTGCTTTTTTGGAGATCACTTTTACGGCCTTGATACACAATATACTATTAGGTGGTTATACAGAAAATGACAGAATTATGCAGCACAAGGTCTTTTACTTCACTGTTTTGCTGTCTAAAAGCGACGTTGACCAAACGCTACAACTCAAAGATACAGAAAATTGTTTCTTCTTAGGATTATAATTATCGCAATATACAGTGTCCGCCAAAAAGTCGGCATAATATGGGAAATATTTTTATTTTTGATTTTTCAAAAAAACTTTCTACGTCAATAATTTGTGCTTGTCTAAAAACTTGTTGAGCCCTTATCGTATATACCGAGTGATTTTTACTTATTTAAAAATGGAGTTTTTCGACATTCTCAAAACTCGAAAGTACTATTTTCCGGAAACTAAATAAGATTTCAATGAGATTTTTTTAAAGTGTGTTAGTTTTAGCTAACTGAACAATTTCAAAATCGCGAATCAAATTAAATTAGGTCAATTAAAATCGGGAATTGAAATTAATTGATCTAATTACGCGGATAAATTACGTATTAGCTACTGATTAAATTACGCGGCGGCCATTTTTACTTTGCTTCCGGAATTACGCGGCTGCCATTTTTAATTTAAAATTTCGCGCAAATTTTTGAATTTGAAATCTAATTTGTTCAGATTTTTTCTAAGTTCCTTTTTTGAATTTAAACTTCCCGGGGGTCGGCCATCATGGTTTTCTGCACACTTCTCTCAGCTGCCATTTTTAATTTTTAATTTAGCGCCCATTTTTGAATTTCAATTGGTAAATAAGTCTCTCTTGTACTCATTGGGTGTTGGTTTGTCTCTCTTGCACTCACAGGATGGATGTTTATTTTTTAAAAAATCTCTGGCCTACTAGGATTTGGACCCGCTACGTTCGTGTTCACATTTGGGCTGCATCGGTGAAAGCCACTAGGCTATGAACCGCTGCGGGTTTTAAGGTGTCGAGTGGAATGCCATTTCACTCTGAAGCTTTCATAATATTATATTTGTTTGTGAGGTTTTTAAAAAAATAAATGAGCGTAGTTTGATTCTCCTAGTTCTCCTTAGTTTCTAATAATTTCGTGTATAATATATTTTAAAAATGCATTTTATACACCAACACAATATTAGCCGCCGATTTATTTTAAAACGGACTTTATTTATATAAATACCGTGATGCAATTTTGCAGTGTTCATATTATAATTTTAAATGCTATTTCGACGCGCTCTTGCTTGATTTAATAATGTATTGCTATCATTCGCCCGTTTATTAACGCTATAGTCCCCGTCGCTGCTGTGATATTTTTGTTCTATAGGCTTACATTTTAAAAATGTAAAATTAATTTTCCGACTACATTTCACCGACCCCCTGATGTGAATTATGCATCAAATATTTAAATCAAATAATTTAAAAACACTACAATAACATTTATTTTAGCTGCCTAAATTATTTTGAGCATTCCTATAATAATTATTTTTATAGCTTTCGACTATATCCACCAGGCAAGTCGTGACATGTTGTAGAGCTCCACGGCCATGAGGTTTAGCCTGCAACTGTTCGATTCTTTATAAAAGGTTAAATGTAGTTCGTATTATATTTACAATCTGAATTCGGTGTTTGTCATTTTTATAAAAATTTATTTTATATTTTGCCTGAAAATATTAAACTCAAATTTGTAACTCGTTTTATATTTACAATCTGAATTTGCCTCTTGTCGCTTATAAATCAGAAATGATAGCTGTATTTATTTATTTATAGCAAAATGTCGGTACAACTGCCGTTTATAATTTCTGCAGCTGCTCGATCCTCTATACACATAATATTAATTTTAGTTGATATTACATAAATAAGCTATGTTTTATTACAAGCACAAGACGTTCATCAAACTTTATTTAGGAATAATAAAAATTAAATTTCTTGTAAAGGAGGTTGTCTTCCTCCCGGCGCGGGGCTCGGCCCTCGATCCGCTATTTCATTACAATAAAATTTATTTTAACCGTCTTAATTATTTTGAGCATAAAAATTATTTTGAAAATCAACAAATCCTGGCAATTTACAATAAGACAGATTGACCGCGAGGGTCTGAGGTGCTTAAAGTGAACAAACGGCTGTCAGTTTACAAGAAAAGTCATAGCGTTTTCTCAAACAAAGAGGTGTAATTTTGACGCCATGACAGTTTTGTTTGTATGGGTGTATTCAACCCCGTTCGAAAAACACGACACCTCACAAAACTGGATATTTACAAGAAAGCTGCGTTTTGTTTTCCAACAAAGCTGAAATAAAAACTACTATGTTGAAATAAATATCGGTAGTCTCTTTCTTTATTTGTATATATGTATGTATCTTTGTTCGCTATCTCCTCCAAAGATACTGGACCGATTAAAATGTATGACGGCTTAAAAATTTACAGATTTTTAGACTTATATGGTAGGTCGGTTTTTATGAACAGGTGGCCAAGATATTTCGATAAATTGTATTTATGTAGGTAGTTACTTCTATAAAATTATTATAGACCTCTTGGTGCAAAATATGCTATCTTAAAACATACAACACTCATTTTTAAGTTAGTTTATTCACGGCAGCTCTATTGCTGTAATTTATGTTTAACCTACATGTTTTTTTTTAATTACGAAAATATTGTAAGTATTATTAAAAACCGACGCTAAACATGTGCATTCAAATCTCACAGCATTTCGAGAAGTAACATTTCAGTTAAGTAGACCGTGTGCATTTTTATTACGTTTTATCATAAATATTATAGAAACTATTAAAAAATTTTAGATTCACGGTAGATTGATCGATATAATGTTACAATTTCGCATTTTCATTACAAAAGTTCTTGTACTTTTGATGAAAATATATGTATGTTGATCACAAATTAACATAAATTTGAATAAAACACGCAATTTCGTTGAAAAATGTTCTGACACCATCATTTCTAAAAGCAAAATTTCCGTTACGTAGGCTCGTCGTGCATTTTTATTGCAAAAGTTTTTGTACAATTGATTAAATATGTATGTGTTGATTACAAATTACCACAAAATTTGAATAGAAAACACGCAATTCCACATCATGTCACTTGAAATTATACAAAAAACGACATTTTTATTCAATACGCAATAAAAAACACGCAATTCCACATCATTTCACTTAAAAATTATCACAATTCGTTTTACAAAACGATTTTATAATAACGAATTTGCTACAAGTGCACCTCAGCTTTCCACCTCTGTAACTTTGCCCCCGTGCATTGCAGACGCCAAAATCCAGCGCGTACGATGAGCGTTGATTCATCCTCTTTCCAACTAGCCCCAAATAACATTTTTATCTTTCAAAAAGTATGTGATGTAACAGCACCGAACGCTTGCGTGTCCAAAAAATCGTTTTAACCCCCTTATTTTTGCCCCATCGAATCGTACATTTTCACAATCTCTTCAGAAAGTTGGCCCTTGACGAGATTTTCAAAATGACACCAACAAAATTCACCTGCAATACGTACAACTTGCAAAATTCGCGAAAACTGCGCATTTTTCAAGTGTCACACAAATCGCTAGAAGAGTCCCTAGTAGGGACTCTTCTAGCATCTCCAATTCGTTAAACATGGCAAACATGAATTACGAAGTTCTACTGCATAGCAGATCATTACGTACATACTACAATTTTGAACATTCTCAGCATCTTGTGCAAGTTGTTTTGAAAGATTTCTAAGAATTAAATGCCATCCGCTCGGCGGCTTTACATGTTATTGTTTATAGTTTATTTTGTTGACCCCTGAAACGTGCTTTAATAGCAAATATAACTGGTGTAAAGATTTACAGCTTTTATTAAAAGAAACGGGGCAGTATAAAATCGGGATTACATGCGAATAGATCTTGAAGTTGTTAGCCGATATGTATCTTTAGTTTTGAGTTAATTATTCAATAAATACATTTTAAAAGGATTTGTTGATTGCGGAGCTTTTGCAGTGTCTAAACTAAATAACTTCGCATTTTCCGTACATATACATATGGACCATATGTATCTGTATTTATATTTTGAAAGTCCCCATCAATTTTTTCTATTAGATTCTCTTACAATCTCTTGTAAAGTTTTAGTACAAACAGCACAAACCCTGCTAGTGGCCATCTACAACTATATCAACAAGTTTGGCGCTGCAATGACATCCCCACGAACTATTATTCACGTTAGAGAAAAATACAATTCGACATTCCGTTAGCATCACACCATTTAATATATACTTGCAAATTTACAATTTCACAAAGGGTCAGAATCAAACACAATAGCACATTTTTAGTATTTAACAATTGAGACAATAAGGCAAAACATATCCTTCCTCCACCCACCTCTCACAATTCCGAATCCTCTTTTCTCTTAAAAAATACAATAGACCAGTAGAATGCATCCAAATAGCGAATTTTACACAAATATTGATTTTAAGGTTTTTCTGATAATTATAAAGTTTTCCCCAATTTGGAAACTCCCAAATCCACCAGGATTGCAAAAGCCCAAGATCCCACATTCTTCTAAAAAATACAATCGACCCGTAGAACGTCTCCAAACAGCGAATGTCACACAAATATTAATTTTAAGGTTTTTCTGATAATTATAACGTTTTCCCCATTTGCAACCCTCAAATCCACCAGGGTTGCAAAAACCCCAAATCCCGCATTCTCCTAAAAAAACAATCGACCAGTAGAACGTGTCCAAACAGCGAATGTCACACAAATATTAATTTTAAGGCTTTTCTTGTAATTATTACGTTTTTCCCATTTTTCAACCCCCAAATCCACCTGGGTTACAGAAGCCCCACATCCCGCATTCTCCTAAAAAATACAATCGACCAGTAGAACGTCTCCAAACAGCGAAAGTGACACAAATATTAATTTTAAGGCTTATTTTTGTAATTATAACGTTTTCCCCATTTTGCAACCCCCAAATCCACCTGGGTTGCAAAAGCGCCACATCCCGCATTTTCCTAAAAAATACAATCGACCAGTAGAACGTCTCCAAACAGCGAAAGTGGCACAAATATGAATTTTAAGGGTTTTTTTTTTAATTATAACGTTTTCCTCATTTTGCAACCCTCAAATCCACTGAGCCGCAAAAGTCTTAAAACCCCACAGGTTAATCCATATACTGCCAAAAACAAAATTCGACATTTATTTCTTTCCCTTATTTATGCGAACATCCAATTTACTACAAACGAACTTCAGTTTTCTACCCCTGTAACTTCTCCCCCGTGCATCGCAGTCCCCAAAAACCAGCCAGCACGATGAGCGTTGGTTCATTCTCCAACTAGCCCCAAATCACATTTAAATATTTAAAAAAATATGGGATGTAACAGCACCAAACGCTTTCTTGTCAAAAAAATCGTTTTAACCCCCGTATTTTCGCCCCCTCGAATCTTACAGTTTCACCTCTCCAGAAAGTTCGTTCTTGACGAGAGCTTCAAAATGACACCAACAATATTTACCTGCAATATGTACAGCTTGCACAAATTCTTAAAATGTGCATTTTCCAAGGGTCACACAAATCGCTAAAAGAGCACCGTACTAGCGTCACATCTCCAATTCGTTAAACATTTTCAATGTTAAAACTTGTAATGGTTATAATTGATTTTTAGGCACTGAATATACCATTTAAATAGTCGAAATAACTGAAATCAATAGTTTATAAGCATTTTAAGGATTTT
This sequence comes from Agriotes lineatus, assembly GCA_940337035.1. NCBI lineage: Eukaryota > Metazoa > Arthropoda > Insecta > Coleoptera > Elateridae > Agriotes > Agriotes lineatus. The sequence continues at coordinate 86,572,014 of OW679194.1, read as the reverse complement.
TATTTGGATATTGGTATATTTTGTGACGTACAGATACTTTCAAAATATTTCAAAAGTAAGTCTACCGGAAGATGAGCATACTTTTATGGACAGGCCATTACTGATTCATAGACATGCTTCGGTAGACACTATTACAATACGTACATAATACCTCTAATAGCAGTTGAAATTCAAATTTAGACAGGACATTTTACAATAGGAAACCGGTAATACCCGTAGCACGGTAAATGTGCTATGAAAACGTTACTAAATATCTGGCAGTACAAGATGGGATCTTAGGAAACAACTCATTAGGTTAACACTTCCCCAAAATCCTTTGTTAAGCATCGAAGCCTAGAAACTACCCAAAAGCTATCAAAGCTGTCCCTTGTTGATCCAATCCGGCTTAGTGCGACACGTAATTAATCCTATCGGAACTAATTTCATTTACGTAAATCCTACCTCTTCCAAATTACATGTAATGCCGTACAAAGATTATTTTAATTAACATAATATACTAATCAATATTGAATTTCGTCACCGTTTCATCCTGTTCCAAACTTTTACTAAATAATATTATTAGTTGGTTTGCGCCGTTTATAATGTCACGGAAATTAAATGGCAACCGTTGTTTTACATATATTACTTAGTAGGAAGCTAAATTTAATAGTTACTAACGTAGAGGTACCTAAACTTCACACACCGATGATACTTGGGGGTATCAAGGTATGAACTGCTTTAATATGGATTAAAGTTCATCCAACTTAGATGAAGTTGTAGTAATTGGATGCAATTGATACGTTTATAAAAATGTAAGTGGCATAATACGGTAATAGGATCATTATCACAACAAACTTACATATCACTTAGTACGATATATCATAGTGTTCCTAAGATCAATAAGTTAATGGTGGTTATAACATTAACGAATAAACTTAAAAATTATAATAAAATAGCTAAGACTTGTGTAAAAAAGTTAAGTTTTCTTGTTAATTTTTAGTTTTAATTGTTTATTAGTTGATAACGAGAAAAACTCGTTCCTCGAAATATTCGATTAAGTATAATTTTAAATTTTCAAAAAGTGGCGAAATAAGCATTATGCAGTAAGTACTTTGCATTTTAGTCTGACTACAAATCATAAATCTGTCCAACCTTGTAACAGTTTTTTATACATGATTATACAGTTTGTATCAGACGTAGAATAAGATAGCCATTAGTATTTCTCTGTGAGATATACTTCAAGGGGAATTTTTTTAAATTCCATTTAGCTTCTGTCGTTTTTTTTTATTATGCGCCGTAGCTACGAAATGTAAAAGTAACATATTTATATGCTTCTAAAGATTAATACTAAAAGAATGATAGTTTTAACTGATGCCAGTTGGGCAATAAATCAAATTAGAATGTTGTTGTATAACAGAGTGTACCCCTTGAATTAAAATGAAATTTTCGTTTATCTTTTGTTGTTAACGTTAATATAATATGATTATATAATGATTAACCCAATTACAGAGTTAAATACATAGTATATAAAGATAAAACTAATGAAGGATGGCTTTCCCTTATTAATGTAAATAATTAATTAAATTGTGATAGAATGTGCATGTTTAACTGTACAACATAATAATGTAAATAGTTATGGGGTTTAGCTTATACTTTATAATATGTAGTTACTGCTAGTTTCAATTGATACAATGACATGCTAAAAATATCTACATTTGTTTTTAAAGCATTATAATTTTTACATATTCGGACTAAGGGCGAGTTCAATATCTAATTGGCTTTTGGACATTTACACGTGAATGTGACGCATTTTCTTAAATTGACTACTGGAACATTAAAATTGATATATCTTAATAATGTATCATCAATTAAAGCATTTCTTGATAAGCGACATTTGTATTGGTACATTCAGAAAAACAAAATGTAAAACATTTTTTTGAATTTTTTTCAATTGTAAGTTTTTGGTATGTATAGTATGGGCTCCATTTTATATGGATGCATATTCCAATTTAGTTCTTACTAATACATTAAATAATTTAATTATTACCTCTGGATTCTAGAAATCTTTTGTAATCCTAAATATGAAACGCAGTATTCGGTAGCTTTCATTTTTTACTGTACTTCTATGCTCATTAAATGTAAGTTTTGAATCAAATAACACCCCAAGATCTCCAATCCCTATCTTTCTCTCAATTTCCAGATTGTTAATATTATAACTAAAATTTATGTTTTCTATTTTTCAGCTGTATGTTAAAGTGCAATTTATTTTTCAGAGACCATTGACAAATAGCGTTTAAATCTTGCTGTAACAGCTGACAATCATCACTGGATTTTATTACTTTAAATAGTTTTAAATCATCAGCATACATTAGAAATTTAGAATGTTTTACATAACCTTGGCTATTCAATTCACCCGTCATCTGTCAAAAAGTGACCAATGAAAATCCAGAATTCTGACGTTTCTTGACCAATCAAAAAAATATCAGCGGATATATCTTCCTAGAAGGTATTCAAGTGACTATTTTTAACAAATGCGATTTTTATTAGAAAAAGTCAATATTAGTGTTCTGTTACTATAGAAATTGCGTAGTTTGTTGCTAGATTTACTGAAAACTAATTTGAAAAAGTAGTTTGGTTCATTGAATATTCCCTCGAATACCATTCTTAGTCAAAGTTAAGTAGATTATTTTTGCGGTGGTATCACTACTCATGTCCATTGCGCTTGGGATTAGGACTCGTGCTAGCGCACTCGTCCTAATCGTACCAAAGCGCAATGGACATTCGTGACACCACCGCAAAAATAGTCGACATAACTTTTACTACTCATGGTATTATAAGTGAATATCGTTTACAAATATCAAAAACAGAAGCGGTCCCAGGCTAGAACCTTCAGGTAACGATATCGTCCTCAGAAACATAATCTATACATTCTACATATTGACTTCTTCCAGTTAAGTAAGATTCGAACATCTTTATTAAGTTGTTAACGAAACCAATATTGACCATTTTTCTTAATAATATGTCATAATGCACTTTATTAAATGCCTTGGAAAAGTCAGTATATACAGGGTGTCCCTGAAAAAGAGGTCAATCCGTTAACCACATATTCCTTGAGTAAAAATATGACGATTTAACTCAACTGACCTATATACAAAGTTGCTTAGTTTAGCCATTTGTACCGGTAAACCACAGCTTTTTGAAGAATAAACCCTAATTTCGAAAATTACAGGGTGTTTGAAAACTTTGTCACAATAAATTATCCATCCATATCTTTTTAACCCCCTGTATAATCACTACCAATTTTTTTTCCGAATAGTTACTTTAATTTAGAAGCTATTTTCTCTCTTACAAAATTTTAGTTGGGTAAACGGTTTAGCCACAAAAAATATTTTCTGAACTTCTGCAAGCCTGAATCAGTAATTTATTGTAACGTAAAACTAGGCTTGTAGGGATTTACAAAATACTTTTTTTTGGCTAAACCGTTCACCCAAGTAGAATTTTGAGAGAGGGAATAGCTTCAAAATTAAAGTAGCTATTCAGAAACAAAATTGGTAGTGATTATAGAGGGGGTTAAAAATTTTTAAAAAGTTGGATTATGGAATACAAAATAGAAATATTAGCCCTGCAGCAAATAAGATGGAAGGGAGAAGATAAGATTGATAAAAAAATATACGCTGTGGTGAAGATAAACAAGGACAGAACGGAGCAGGATTCATGATATGCAAAGAATTCGAAAAAAATTTAATAGCATTTAAGACAATAAATGGAAGGATATTGTATATAAGATAACATCAACATCACACTTATAAATGCTCACGCGCCAACAGAGGCAGTAGTTTGAGAAGATAAGGCCGAGTTTTATGATAAAATAAAAGAAGTATGCGAAAGAACCCCAAAACATGACACACTTATACATCTGGGAGATTTTAATGAAAAAATAAGAAAAGAAGAATACTGGAGATCAGTAGCCGGAAGACAGTGCATGTCGAAACGAATAATAATGGAACAAGATTGGGAAACTTAGCAACGGAATGGGATATGTACCTACATAGTTAGCACAAAATATCAACACAAAGTAGCATAGTTAATCTCAGGTAGAAGTACAGGGAACCGGATAGACCACATCTTAATAGCTAAAAAGAGACAAAAGATGATACAGGATGTAAGATTGTTCCGAGAAGCAGATATGGAGACAGATCATATCCTAGTGATAGCGAAGCTAAAGTTAAGAATGGTAGGAGGAGGAAAAAGGCAAAGAGGAAAAGGTAGAAAATCCAAATTATAACAAAAAAAGAAAACACAATACGAAGAGCAAGTCAAAACACAGCTAATAAAAGAGCCAGCAGATGAAAATATAGAAGAGGAATAGAGCAATATAAAAATATATATCGTATCTGCCGCAGCCAAAGTAATAGGGGGAAAAACTACAAATTGAATGAATGGTTTGACGAAGTATGCAAGGAAATAATACAGGAGAGGAAGGCTGCTAGACTAGAGTGGCTAGGAACAGGAAGTGGATTAGACCATAATATAACATATCAAGAAATTAGAAAAGAAGCCACGAAACTAATAAAAACAAGGAAGAAAAGATGGCTTGAAGATCTAATGGACGCAATTGAAAAAGATAACAAAAATAACATAAAACTACAGATATATCAAAAGACAAAGCATGAAAAGAAATACAACAAACATAAGTAGCATAGAGTGGAGAAATCATTTTAAAGGAACATAATAGACAGTAAAATAATGATGGAGGGGGGAAAAGAAGAAAATTTAGAAAACAACACAGAAAAGGAAGGACCGGATATAACCACAGAAGATCAGCTTACCAATGCAATAGCCCAGCTTAAGATGAACAAAGCAGGAGGAAAGGACAACATCGTCAACGGGCTGATAAGCCACGGAGAAGAAGCTCTAAGACTAAGAATATTTAAACTAACTACTCACATCTGGGAAAAGGAAACGATGCCTAGCGAGTGGAAAGGGCTAATAATGCCAATATATAAGAAGGGAGATCCAAACGTATGTGTAAACTACAGGGGAATCACCCCTCATAATATTAGATATAAGATATTGACCATGCTAATAAATAAAAAATTAATGAAGCACACGGAGACACAAATGGGAGACTACCAATACGGTTTTAGAGAAGGAAGATCTACCATTGATACGGCACACATAGTGAGTCCAATAATCAAAAGGTGCTATGATTATGGAACAAGACTGCAAATTGTGTATCTAGACTTCAAGCAACCATTCGATAGTCTGAAATGGGAACAGGTGATAAAGCCATAAAGACATGGAAATACAGGGAAAGCTAATGAGATTAATGGAAATGACGATGAGACATTCACAAGCAGCAGTCATGACAGATGAAGGAGAAACCGAATAAATTATAATATAGATCAAACGAAAAGAAAGAATCGTTGAAAAAGATAGTTCGAAACATGTGGTTGTGGCAATCTATGCAGTGTATAATTTTATTACAAACTTCTAGGTAAGATAATTGTCAAAAAAAACATTTTGTAGGTCTCAGATTCATTTTAGGGAAGGTTATATGAAAGTCTGTTTGAAATAAAGAAAGGTAATCACAAAAATACGTCACCCATAAACGTGGTTTAAGACTTTAGGTAATCTTCTAGACCCTTCGGCCAAAATGAGATCGATCTTCATCGTATATAAACTACATGACTCGTCTCGGTTCCATCCTTCTTTCAGTTATTTACAATTTAAAAAATTTAAATAGCGTGAAAGTGTTACCAGAGTCCCATTACATCACATTTTTAATTTTATATTATTTCTAACATAGTTTCTTCAGTTTGTTGACGAACTCAACTAAAATAGTTTGCTTCTCTGTGCAAAATTTTGGGCACATTTTCAGGCTCTCTATATAGTTCTAAAGAAAGCACACAATACTTAAAAAATGTGCTAACATTTTGAGATGCGCTCAGGAACTGTCTTTCAAATGAAAGAAAAATGATAACCGATAACAATATCCCAAATAATTTTTGAAATTTACAATGTATTTAATACAAAATGCTTTCCTCAGAGAGTAAGTTTTTGTTATATTCTGGAGAATAGAAAAATTCCCGACAACACAGAAACGGTTCCGCTTAATACAGCTGTATGGGTGAAATTGGATTCTACACCAGAAAACATAAGTAAAGGAAGGGCTTTACGCAAAACTTCTCTCGCAAGAAAAAGTTGTAATACTTGAAATTTTGAAAAAATCAATGTAAAATAAAGATAAAAATATATTAACGTTCCTAATAATATTCAAACAACAAAAAAACATTGCGGGGGGTGTGATTCGAACTCAGCGCGGTTTCAGCGCCTGAGAAACCGATTTCAACGCTTGGCAGTAGCCCCCCCCTAGTCCTGCTCGTCCACGAAGGAACTCCTCGTATTTGCGCACGCGACTGTTGCCTGTTTTTGTCCCATTTGCAACATTTACCAGGTATCTGTTGGGTCGCATTTTTGTCAGGAATGAAGCCTGAGCCATGTGCAAATTATTACTTTTATTATCTATTTCTTAGTTAAAGTAAAATAGACATTTTGTTTTGCAAAGTGCTCGTCAGGTATATATCTGATCGAAAGTATATTCTGTTCGAGCCAAGTCGACATACAGTGAATTTATTTTAATGTTAACATAGCAGTTTAGTTTCCATGCTAGGATTTAATCATACAGGGTACTTCCATGGTTATAAATGAGACCAAATAGAGCGTTTATTTTACGAGTTAACATACGAATTTAAATTAGGTACTTGCTAATGAAAACTCTAATTTTGTTACCGGAATGTAAGTATGCAACTAAAAGTAGATACCTAGGTACAACTCACAAGTTGTATCTTTTCTTCAGTTGTATACATTAGTATAACTTTTAGTTGGATTTTTTGATAAGTAATCATTGCTATGTTAACTCGTAAGATAACGCTCTAATCTATTGGTCTCATTTGTAACTATGGATGTGACCTGTATGATTAAATGCCGTCATAGTAACAAAACTCTTATGTTAACCATTAAAATAAATTCCTTGTATAATCCGTTTGCAAAGTATTAACTTGCTACAAGGAATGGTTTTTAAGCTACACCGCCAACATACGGACTGACAAACGAACAGACAGACAGAACGACAGACAGACGGAATTTAGAAACAGAAAACGTCATGCAGGAACCTTGAAACGTTAAGATCTACAAAAATATCGGAAGGCTATTATTTCATTATTTCACTACTTTTTTCGTCTTTTAGAAAAGAAAAGAAAAAATCATACATGTCTGGGCTTAATTTGCTCTACTTGAAGGCAAACCTTTTAGCATACCGGTGCTCACAGCGCTAGTTGATATTTCCCTGCTATTACTAGTGTGCCATCCTTGTGGTGCGATAGGCGTGTAATTATTCTATGGCAACAGAAGCAGGCAGTACTAAAACTAAAACTAACAACACAAACGAAATGAGAGTAGTAAGAACTACAACAAGGAAAACATTAAAAGATAGCGTAAGAAATAGCGAGCTAAGGGAGACATGTCGTGTTGAAGATATAAAAAAATTAAACACACAAAGAACATAATGTGACGGAAATACATGGAAAGAATAGACCATAATCGTTTGATAAAAGAAATTATGATCAAGACATCACATGCAAGAGAACGCAAGGGCAAAGTGAACTAATATGAACAGACATCTCCTAATAAAGGCAGAAAAAGTAAATATTTCAGGGTGATATTATTACAAATATAATGCTTTCATTCAGAAAACTCATTTTCAATGATTCTGGCCTAGAAATTGACAACGAGATCAACTGTAAAGTAAAAAATGTATTATCCAATACATTTATTTACTTTTCGAAATCATAACAAATATTTCTTGTAGAAAAACTTTCATATAAGACACGATTAACAACAGTCTAAAACTAGGTTTGAAATCCTTTATAACCAGAAAATAAAATTATTAAACGTTTCCGACTTTTTCAAGTGATTCTGGAAAATCGCCTTTGGAATATCACGAAATTGATAAGAAATAGAACGGTTGGATGTTCCATAGCACTAGCTGCTCTCGAACTAATAATTAGTGCAAAATATAGTTCGCATACTTGACGATGTGCGTAAGTGTCCAGAAACTTCTACAAAATGGCCTCATTAGGTGTTGAACTTGATACTCGCCCCTTTACAGCGAATTTCGAAAAGAGATCACCTATTCCCATACAACGTAGAGTAATAGTATTCTAAAATAATGAAGTGCATTATTCGTGATAAATAGAACAGAATAGCTGCTGTTGGGGCACAGAAAAGTCTTAATAATTCGTTAGCAGCCATTATATTCAAGAAAAGTGTTATAATGAATGTTGGTGCTTGCTGGCAAAACGGGTTCACGGCACCCCGAGAGGAGGGGATGCGTGCGGTGGTAGACCGGGGAGTCGCCTCTTGAGCTTACCCTGCTTGGTTAAATTAAAAAATAAAAGCGAGTTGCTACTTAGAAACTTGTTTCTTTTGTCTTCTGAATAGTGATAGCGTAAATAAATACAGTCCACTACACCAGATCGACGGGTGGTAATTGCACCCCAACAATGAATGTCTAATCCATTTTCTTTTAAGCATGTGTGCGGTAATGCCGTTACTGTCAGAGAATCAATGTTCTTCATTTATCGGATGTTATTTTCCACGTCAATGTATTTGTAAAAGTTTCCTACATACCGTATCTATTTAGTTGTCTTCGTGGAGTAGTATTACGACTGTCTAAAATTTGATAAAAGCGACCAAAATAATTTTAAAGTGGCCGAGAATTTTACATGTAGACCTCTAAAAATAAGTAGACGTAAAACTGAACATACAGTGTGTTCATTGAGTGCGCAGGTCTTCGATTACGTTTTTAGTCGTTTTAAAATTATTTTGACATATACAGGTGTCCCAAAAAAGTTTAGCTTTAAAAATATTAATTTTTTAAATGGAACACCCTATATCTCTTTATGGCTATTCAAGCCCCTATAGTTTCTATGTTCAATTCTAACATTTCTTTTAAGTTGCTTCCAGGGAACATTTTTGGTATTTTTTTTGACAATATTAAGCTTTCATTTAAAACTCAAATTTTTCCCACTTTTGAACATTTTTTTGCTGAAAATTGAAGGGGTCATCACCTACAATACAAAAACACTAAAGTTTAGTCAAAATGGAATATTTTAATACGGGGTATTCAAGATACCGGTTCAAATATCAATATTTTCAATATTTATTTTCTTATTTTAAATAGAACGTCCTATATTTTATTACAGCAATAAACAGAGCTTTCAATTTATTTTATTCTGACCCCAACATGTTATACTTTACTCCAAAAAGTGTTTAAGAATAGAAAATCACCATAAATGTATACTATTTAGAGCATGGTTTATAATACTGATCTTAAAACAACCTACTTGACGGCTAACCCGCTTTCGGTTAACCACGGTTTTTTCATAAATCGAAAACAGTAGACTGGTTACCCGAATACCTGATATGAACCGGTTCACAAATTTTTCTGTAGAGCTATTTAAAAATCGATCTAAATCAGTTTGGAAACCTCTTTGTAAACCGGTTTAAAACCGATTTATAAATCGTTCTAACAAACGTATATTGGTTATACTTATAAAATGTGGAAGCTATGCAAGGCATTTTATTATTCAGACAGAATTTTAAATCAATTAATCAATTTATTTACAAACCCGCCTAGAAATTGGTTTTGAACCTGTTTATAAACAGGTTTTCAAACTGCCTCGTCATCCGGTTTACAAACCGGTTCTTAGTCAGGTTTACAAAGCGGTTCTTAAACAGATTTACATACCGGTTCACAAACCGGTTTTACATCAGGTTTTCCATTAAGCCGGTTAACCCTGCAGACGTTTTTTTTACTAGCACCTTTAAATACCATGCATCAAGTAATACACATTCATTGTGATTTTTTATTAAACACTCCTTGGAATTATGTATGACCAAGTGGGGTCGAAATAAAGGCAATTTAAGGCTCTATTTATTGCTGTAATAGAATATAGGGTTTTTCATTAAAATAAATAAGAAAATAAGGATTGAAGATGTTGAAATTTGAACCAGTACTTTGAACATCCTGTACTAAAATATCCAGGTGTATGGAACTTTAGTATTTTTAATTTCAGCTGACCCCCCTCAATTTCTAGGGAAGAAATATTCAAAGCTGAGGAAAATGTGACATTTTAAATGAAAGCTTGATATTGACAAAAATAGTAAAAACCTTCAGAAGTTAGAAACGGCAAAAGCAATTTAAAAAGTTAGAGTTGAATGTAGAAAATATAGGAGCTTGAATAGCCGTAAAGAAATATAAGGTATTCCATTAAAAAATTCATACTTTTTTAAGCCAAATTCTTTGGACATCCAGTATACATCATAATAATTTTAAAATGTGCCGTCTTAAACTAAATTAGGATCGCCTCAATCAAACTTTTATCGGAAAAAAGGAAAAGGCATTATCGGAGACAGGTGCACTAATATATCGTGTGTGTTCCAAAATAAACTCATTTAGGGTAGGCCTTGGAAAGAAAGATAGAAAATCTGGTCATGTCTTAACTTAAGTCTGTAGGTGAATGTCAGATTGCATTATGTTTATGAAAACATCTGTGACTGTGACAGGTAAAAGTTTACACTGCATTAAGTTTAATTGTATCAAGAGTAAAGGAAAATAAGATAGCATGTACACAACAAAAAGAGTATAATAATCATAACGGCCAATAACAATTGGTTTTGTTAAGTGCTTTGTATATTTTCAGGAAATAATTCAAGGTCAACATGTAATTTAGTTCTCTCTGACTTGGTAGTTCATTTACAAACTTCAATTTGATCGTGGCATGCTGCGAATGAGTTTTTTTTTTTTGAACACACGATACTATACTGAGGAGTAAAGCAACATGTGGGCTAAATAATGCAGAAATATTAGACTTAAAAGAAAAACAAGCAAAAGTTTATCAGATGTTTTTCAAGGCGTTGAGTTATTTGTAAGGTGTGGAGTCCAGGATGTCGATATTGTTTGAGGTATTACGAAGCCTGCTAATTGCATCTTCGTAGCTTTTTCCTCCTCGCTGTTTTGTATCTATTTATTGTTATTTGCTTATAACGTGTGTGTTTCAGTAATCATTGCTTACCTTTGAATGTTTTAAAATGGTGGTAAATATGTAAAAAGAGAGGGTTTGAAGTTTCAACAATTACTGGAAAAACTATATTTTAAATGTTGTATTTTTCAAGCTATTTTATTTTGAATTTATTAGTCATATGATGAATGTTATTCCTAAAAAATGGTGCTAAATCGGTTGCTAGCAATTATATTATTCCTTTAGCTAATTTTGTTGAATTACTTCTACAACTCTAAACAGCAAATCTAACACCCGTATTCATAGTCGTTCGCCAGCGAGTCGCCGGCGAAACGCCGGAGTTTTGCCACGCCCCTTACGAGAATTAACCTTGCATAGTCGCTCGCCGGTAAAACCAAGGATGCGCGTTACTATGGTTTTCGGCGGAGCGCTGGCGACGCGCTGCATGCGCGAGCGACTATGCAATGTTAATTCTCGTAAGGGGCGTGGCAAAACTCCGGCGTTTCGCCGGCGAGTCGCTGGCGAACGACTATGAATACGGGTGATAGTGTTCTGACAAACAGAAATAGACAAATAAAAATCTGGTATAATACATGGGCACGACTTCCTTTTTGCAGTGATGTTATATTTAGTCAAACATTTGTTTTTAGCTTTCCTACTATATTATATAAAAACCTACTTTAAAAGAATAAAAATTAATAATAATACAGGAAAATTCAACAAAAAAGTGATTTCATATGGGTTTGAACCGGAGACAGGAATTTTCAAAAACTGTAGATTTTAGAGAAACGGTACAAAATAAATGGTTAACTAAACAAACGAATTATCTTTGAAGTTTTAAGCCTAATACAAAAACGTAATAACATACCGGGTGTTCTATTTAAAATAACAAAGTTGGTAGCGACTTCCGGTGTAACCGGAAGTAGGGTAGATAATTTTCATAATCTCTGAAACTTCTTTGTGGCGTGTATATATGAATTATAATTTTCATGCTTTGGGCCTGATATGATCCTGATATTCGATCAATGGCCGTGCATTATTGCCATGCGTCAAATCCCGGGCCATTTAAAAAATTCATTTTTTTTATCTTCTGTCAGTTATCGGTCGCGAATCCCGCTTTGATTTTTCAAGGAGCAGAAAAGACCGCGAAATTCAAGCCCGCCTTGATTAACTGAAAACATTGCACAGAGTGAACCCAATGCACCCGTAAAACCGCGCCTGTAAAACACAAAATGCGCCTGGTTTCGCCCCAAACAAAAGACTTCAAAGTCTCCGCCGAAAAACAGCAAATACAGCACGGAAAAATATAATTTTAGAGAAACGACCTACTTAGGGCAATTTGACGCAAAAATGCCAATGGAGCACAACGAGCGGTCAACAAAGAAAGCGCTCGCGCACGGAGCGCTTAAGTCGCTCGGGCACGGAGCGCTTAAGCATTTTCAATGCTACCGAGAGCGCGTCGTGACAAAGGAACAAAGGGTGTAAATACTACAAAATGCTTTAGCCTTTAGTTAAAGTGAAAGTCTGAAACTTGTCTACCCTAAATGTAGATCAAGAATCGAAAGGGTTGGCTAAAAATAAACAAATTTGGGCTTCCCAAAATAAGCCGCGAATAAAGCCTAATAGCCTTATATCAAAGCGCACTTGGGCGTGTTTGGTCTCATGAAACGCGTCTTCTAATCAACGAGCCGATGGGCACCATAAAAAATCATGCACAGCTTAATTAAAAACACTGCGGCTCAATTGATCTTAATGCAAACCAAAAAACTCCCACTACGAGACAGAGAGAAATACGGGGGAAATCGCAGTGGTGGGTTTCGCTTATAAGCAACGACAATTCGAAAATCTATGCCTTCGATCGATCTTTGAGTCTCGAATCTCCTCTACCTTCCAATCGACCTTTGGTCTTGGAAGGTACTCTAAGGCTGGGACCTATATCCGCTCAGGAGAATCGAGACGACGACAACGTCGCTCAGCCCTCTGCCAAAGAATGTTCCGCATCCGTCCAGGAAATTCGCCGCCCAGCCCGCTGCCGAGAAAGCTGCCGCCTCCGTCCAGGAAACTCGCGCTGTCCGCTGCCGAGAAAGCTGCCGCATCTGCAGAAAAAGCCCGCCGCAGCATCCGCAGAGGAAGCTAGCCGCCGCCGCTTCATCCACAGCAGAAGCCCGCCATCCGCCGCATCCGCAAAGGAACCCCTCAGCCGCCGCTGCATCCACAGAAGAAGCCCGCCAGCCGCCGCATCCGTATAGAGAGCCCGTTGCGCCGCCGCATCCGCAGAAGAAGCCTGCCAGAAGCCGCCTCCGCAGAGGAAACCAACGCTGCCACTGAAACCGCCGCCAGGTGCCGCATCTGCAGAGGAAACGAACGCTGTCACTAAAAGCGCCGCCGCCGCCGCTGCATCCGCAGAAGAAGTCAACCAGCCACCGCAACCGCAGAGAAAGCTCGCAGACATCGCCATTCGCCGCTGCGGCCCAGTGTTGCTGCACGCTGCGATATGCCGAACGCCACCCAGGAATTACGAGAGCGCCTACTCGGGCCCTCACGTCTCAGCTCCCCGAGGAACGATGCCCGAACCCCCGCGTTCGGCTCTGCCCCGGCCAACCTATAGCGCTCGCGCTCTCCAGCGTGGCCTAGCCCCATCACCGATGATGATAAGCATGGACAGCTGACGTCCAGCTTCGCCGCCAGCCACCCCCAAGCTCGAGGTCCGCTTCAGCTGTCTGCACCCGGAGTGTGTCGCCCTCAGAGTGGGTCTCGGCCAGCTGCCAACCATCCTGCTACAATGCGCTATCGCCGCCCTCACGAGCCCCAGCTCGCCGCCTCCCAACGCCTCGACACCGGTTCAGCATCTCGCCCATAGAGATACTTCCACCGAGCAGCGCACCGACTACAACCACCCCATAGTTTATTCTCTCTAGGTTACTTTTGTAAAAGCTGTACATATTAATATTAACTTTTAAAATAAACAAACTATAAACAATCGTTATCTTTCGACAGGAGCTCCAATCATCGTTCTTCGTTAACACCCTTTACCCCGAGCTAGACTGGGAATGGCCCTAAAAACGCCATCCTTAACCGCGGCAACACCTCACGCAGGTAAGGAGGTCGTCGTATTATGTTAGGCCGTTGATCAATAATAGTGAGTAGAGTAGTTTTTTCCATGTCTCCTGCTGTTAGTGAATATGGTAGTTTATTTTGCATGCTTTAGGTCGTTGAACAATAATTAGTAGAATACATTTTTTCATGCTTTAGTCGACTGATCAATAGTGAGTAGGGAAGATAGCTGTAGAAATCCATTTTAGAGGTACTCAACTGGAAAATCATTCATCTCACACTAATACACATTAAAAAGTAACAAAAATATGTTTGAAAAAAATCGTAATGCTAATTTTTAAGTATTAGTAAAAAAATTCAAACATTATTAATTCTATAAAACGGTACAAAATAGAGAGTTAGTTGAAAAGACAAATTCTCTCTAAAATTTTAAGTCGAATTCAAAAATGTAATAATATCGGGCGTTCTATTTAAAATGACAAAGTTGATAGCGATTTCCGGTATAACCGGAAGTAATATTACCTTCAAAATATTTTATTGTAGTTCCTCTTATACATAAAATCCGTGGCCAAAGTTTCCGATTTTCAATTTTATTAGTTCTATATAATGCCCTGTCTGAAAGACGAACGAAGTATTGTAATCAAGAAAAAATCACCTTCCGAAAAAGAGGTTTTCTTAATTCCGTCTCTCTGTTGGCAGTATAGCTCAAAATGTATTTGTCGGAGAAAGACGATATTTTGCATACATATTATATATCTACCTCGCATGAAACCGGTACAATTTCATACAAATATATACAGGGTGAGCACCTTAAAAAATAAAATTTTGTTTATTTTTGGGTTAATTTTGAAATAGAAGGAAGTAATAACTTTATATAGGCCAGGCTTCACATTTGCCGAAAATTAGACTCAAACCATACAGTATAATGCCACAAAAGAGCGAAAACGTTTCAACAATAAGACCGTTCTGTTTAAGAGAGGCGCGCGCCGCACTGGGTGTCCAAATTTGAGGTTTGATTTTAATTCGTTAATAAAACGCGTAAATAATTTGAAAATATAAAATATTTTAATGAGAGCTTAAAACATATACGTAACGATTAAACATGGAAGATATCAGATAAATGCCCTCCCCGGCTCGTCTGACCTAGAAACTATTCTTTTTTCAAATCTTTAACGACATTTAAACATAAACGAGGCTCTATCTCACCAATTACGCCTGCAATTTCGGCCTTTAGGTCTGTAATTGGCTGTAGACTATTGGCATAGACTTTGCTTTTCATTTAAGCCCAGAGAAAAAAATCCAAAGGCGTCAATTCGCAAGATCTTGACGGCCAATTAATGTCACCATAACAAGAGATAAGTATACCTCTGAACTTTTATTGCAGTAAAGTTATTGTTTCGGCGCTGTGAGACATGTGGCACCATTTTGTTGAAACCACATGTCCATAGCACGAACTTTTCTTGCAGTTTCTGCAAAACTTTCACTATATCTGTAATGGTTTTTTACAATAAATATGCGTTACTGAACCGTGAACCGCTCCATAACTTAAATAACTTAAATGGCAATGTGACAATATGACAACTATAAAATATAAGCACTGTATGTTTGACAGAAAGCAAATGCCGCGAAAGTCAAAATCCAACCTCAAATTTGGACACCCGTTATAAGTCTTGATAGCGCAGTTGGACTTATCGATGCAGTTACGATCGCTGCGAAGATGCGGTTACGATCGGTATGCAGGTGCGGCGGGTTCAAACCCCAGTGGGATACATTTTTTTAAATTTGCAAATTGATCTAATTCTGGCGAGGGAAGTTCTAGGTAAAGCCTTTTACAGATTTTTTGGTTCAAGGGACTCTAAAGCTTGAAGATTTTTTTTTTTTTATTGATACATCTGCTAATTTACAATCTACTCTAATTATATTATAAGAGTATTGAGTAAGTGTGATGACTGTGGTGACATGTGGGAGTCCTCATCCAGCGATGATACTCCTGGGTTTTTATTAAGATGATTTATTCCTTGAGATCAATGGGCCAGTGCTTATTCAGTCTTCGAGTTGGCAATGGATGCAAAAGTTGTTGGACGAGGTTATTGCCATGGTCTGGTAGCTTTTCAAAATAAGATGACGCTGATTTCCTTATTACATCCGCCACGAAAGGGATATTGAGGTCGTTGTGTAGGGTGCGATTGCTCACGTACCATGGTGCGTTGACGAGGCCTCTGAGGATTTTTGACTGGGCACGTTGAATGATGTTAATTCTAGTTTTTTTGGCGCATCCCCAAAGCTGGATTCCGTACGTCCATATAGGCATCAGGCTTGTTTTGTATAGTAGGACTTTATTTTCGGTTGACAGTTTAGATTTGGGTCCAAGGAGCCAATACATTTGCTTGTATTTAAGGTCTAGCTGCGTTCTTTTTGTTTTGAGGTGAGGGTACCATGTTAGCTGCCTATCTAGGTGGAATCCTAGATACTTGGTTTCCGTTTTAACCTCCAGTTGATTGCCATTGAATGTGACGGGTGGGCAAGTGGCTCTTCGTGTCGTGAATGTAACTTGAACGGATTTAGCTTCACTAATTCTGATTCGCCATTGATCAGCCCATTCGCTTATGTTGTCCAAGTGCGCTTGTAACTGTCTCGAGGCTTCTATTTCGTCATTGTGTATGGAGAGTATAGCGGCGTCATCAGCGTATGTAGCGATTGCAGTATTTTCCGTTTCAGGAATATCGGAGGTGTAAAGGAGGTAAAGAAAAGGACCCAGGACACTGCCCTGCGGTACACCTGCTTTTATTTGATGATATTCAGACAGTTGATTATTGTATTTTACGGTGAAATAGCGGTCACTGAGATAAGATCTTATTAAGAGGTAGTACGTGTTCGGTATAAGTAGTTTTAGTTTGTACAATAGGCCAGTGTGCCACACCTTGTCAAAGGCCTGTTTAACATCTAAGAAGGCCACAGTGCAGAATTTTTTTTCTTCGAGGCTATTCGCTATTGTATTGACAATTCGATGGACTTGCTGTACTGTTGATTGGTGCTCTCTAAACCCGAACTGGTGATTTGGAACTAGGGCAGACATGTCCAGATCTTCTTGAAGTTGTCGCAAGAGGAGTTTTGCAAACAGTTTCCCTAAAACAGGCAACAGGCTAATAGGCCGATATGAGCTGGGTAAATGCGATGGTTTGCCTGGCTTGGGAACCATGTGGACCTGAGCATGCTTCCATTGTATAGGAAAGTATGACAAACTGAGTATCCGGTTAAAGAGTGTGGTTAAGAAGACAATAGCTTTCCTCGGGAGATGCTTTAGTAATTGTGAGGTTATCAAATCGTGTCCTGGCGCTTTATGACTTTTTAATGCTTTAATACCGTTGCTTACTAGGGTGGGAGTGAAAGGTTTAATCGGAGGCGACAGTTGGCACGGGATGTCTAAGAAGTTCTTAATTTGCTCAGTGTTTACCACAGGATCGGCTTCAAAAGGTGTAAAAACATCTGCCAAGTAGTGCGAAAATTCGTCAGCTTTTGATTTATCTGATCGTGCCCATGTGCCATCTGTTTTTTGTATCGGTGGTACGTTGAGTTGCGGACGTTTGAGTTTTTTTGTAGCTCTCCAAATTGATTGGTCTTGTTTACTTAATTTTGTAATATATTCTTCGAAACAGGTGTTTTGGTGTTTTTTAAGTGCTTTTGTAAGTCTTCTGGTTAATCTGTTGTATGTGCGTTTGTCTTCTAGATTGCGTGTCCGATTCCACCTACCTCTGGCCCGTCTTTTCTCTACAATCAGTTCTCTGATTTGAAGTGGTACGTTATTAGTTTTGCTATGTATTACATTTGATTTTGGGGTAGCAAACCATGCTGCTTTTTGTATAAGTTCAGTGAAATATTGAGCCGCTTGATCTAATTCGTCAGTTTCCTTGATGCGGTGTTTTAAGTTGATGTTTTGTTCTATATAGCTTTCGAATTGTTCCCAATCTGTCAATTGAGTGGCCAGCATCGGATTTAGTGGTTTGAGTAATACTTGAGTACCAAGGGTTATTATAACTGGAGAGTGGTCGGAGGAGAGGTTGTAGTTATCTTCAACAAGAAAGTAGTTTGCCGAGATGCCTGCAACTACGAAGAAATCTATCAAGTCGGGGATTTTTTGGGTATCAGTGGGCCAATAGGTAGGTTTACCAGTTGAAAGGTGTATATAGTTGTTGTCGTTCATTGTTCGGAGTAGGTTACGGCCTTTAGTGGTGGTTAATCGGGACCCCCAGTGAGTATGCTTGGCGTTCCAATCGCCGCCAGCAATAAACCTGGGGCCCAGGGTCTGGCAGAAGGCTTTATATTGTTCAGTCGTTATTGTATGTCGAGGGGGGGAGTATATAGCTGATACTGTAAATGATCCAGATGAAGCAGTGATTTTCACGTTTGTAGCCTGAAGGTGTGCTGTTTGGAACTTAGGTAGCTCAAAGTGATTTATACTGTTGCGAATAATAATTGCAGAACCGCCGTGCGCAGTTCCATCAGGATGACATGTGCTATATACGGTGTAATTAGGGATGCAGATTTTTGTCCTGTCAGTAAAATGGGATTCCGAAATAAGCATAACGTCAATTGTTTGGAGCTGAAGGAATGTTATTAGTTCTAGTTTGTGGTTAGCTAATCCATTTGCGTTCCAAGTAGCAATTCTTGTGAACTTAGTCATTGTTAATGTTTATTGACGATGTTTGTTAGCAGATTTAGTATCATGTTGCTCTGTTGCATCATCTGGGCAAACATAGCTTTAAATTCTGATAAGAAGGTGGTTAACTGTTGGCTTATCATGGTATATGGATCATTTCCAGTGTTAGTTCGCGATACACCAGCTGCAGCTTGCGCATATGATATGTTTTGGGTATTTGTTGGTCTGTTTTGCATAGTGTATGGTGTATTAATGAGTGGAGAGTCAGTAGGTTTCGGAGCGGGGGTGATAAGTTGTGGACGCATGTTATTAGTATTGCGTTGGAATGTGTTGTTTGATTTACTTCTTAGGTTCAGTAGATCTTGATAAATCTTGCAACCCTTGTAGTTGGCCGGATGGTCACTGCCACAAAGGGCACATTTTGCTGGCACTTGTTTTGACTTGGTACACGTAAGTGTGTTATGTGGCCCTCCGCATTTCACGCAATTGAAAGGTCTAGCACAATATGTCTTGGAGTGGCCATAGTTCTGACACCTTGTACACTGTATTATTCCATTCTTTTTTCTAGGCGGCTCTACAGTTATTCTTGTTCCACAGATGAATTTAAGTTCAAATATTTTATGGTTGCTCTCACAGGGTTCAAGGTCTACGAAGAACAGCGAGAGGGGTTCTTTACTTATTCTATGTCTAATGTTTAATATATTACGCACGTCGTGGCCAGCTGTCTTGAGTTCTGTTTTAATATCCTCAATTGGTATTGAATGGTGGAGGTTTCTTATGACAATTCTATAAGCTCTCTCTTGTTTTAGCTGGTATGTGTGGTGAATTATATTTTCGTCTTTTAGGTGTGTAATCAATTTTCTATATGTGTCTACAGTGTTAGCATTAATTTTTACAGTATTATTCGTTAGGGCCATACTATAGTATGTTTCGTCGTCTGCGACCGTCGCTAGGTGGTTTACCATGCCTTTAAAATTAGTTACGCCGTAAATGAAGATTGGCGGGGGTTTTATCTCACTTACTTGCTCGTTAGCTGTGCTAATGGTCTCATTTTCGTTCATATCATCGTCGTTGTTAGATAGAAGTGCAAATCTGTTTTGTGTACTTGTATGTATCTGGTTTAAATTATCAGTAGAGCGAGTTTTTCGTTTCTTGATTACTTGCCATTCGTGTTTATTATTCTGAATTTCGTCTGCATTATCACTTGGAGTATGCTGAGTTGATTGGATTGTAGGTGTAGTTATATGTACAGGAGTTGGGTTAGATATAGGCGTGAATCCCGGAGGATTTGGACAGGCAGTTGTTGGTTATAGATTATTTAAGTTAGAGTGAGTGGAGCTTGTTGCTATTGATAAGGAGTGCAGTTTGGTATCTGGTTAACGGGGAATCCGAATGCTACATTCGATGTTGGTTGCGTGAAATTCATTTCGCGCCGCTGAGCAAAATATTAATTGTTAACAACTAACCGGCAGGTTTCCGGATCAGTGGGTCGAGGTGACCCGCCAGTTCGTGTGCTTATCGCACTAGTTATAGGTGCACTTGAATTTTTATCGCGGAGAGGTGACAAGGACGTCTTAACTCTTTAAAAGCCAAATGCGAACTCTTATGAATTTTATTAAATGTAATTTTGCCTGCATTTTGCCCGTTTGAAAGATTAGAAACCAAATTTATTTTACACACCACCGCCATTGTGGGCGGGCATCGCTAACAAGCTTTCATCTCTGTGAGTAGGTCTAATGAGCAGCCTACGAGACATTAGAACTATTCCATACTGAGGCTGCCCCGGAAGTAACTGACGCCGTCTGGAATCCGCCGGCTGAGACGCGAGACAAAAGAATTCCTGATTTAGTTGTTTATGAACATTGTTACATTTTTATTTTACTTTGATGAATACAATTTAATTCTATGTAATACTAGTTAGACGAATTATACGCTTATAAATATATTCTGTGTACTTCCATGGGTTACTAAACTTGAGCATATTAATGTTACCTTGGTATTCTGAGCTGCTCGAAGCCAGCATAGGACTGGCAATTGTAGCAAACACATTAATCATTTAAATTAAATTAAACTAGCCAGAACCGGCTACAATTTAGTCAATTTATCATTTTATTCAAGTGTTGAAACCCAACCCTGATTTGAGTTATTCATGTTCTACCTAGCTAAACAATTGATATAAATGTTAACGATTAAACTAAATTTCTACCTAATATTTACGCAAACAATTTTTGAGTAGCTACAAAAATATAAATTAATATAACAAAATTATTATGCTTCCAATTATTGCAATATATTCTATTCTATTATCCATTCGCAGTAATAAATTCGTAAAATCGTGTTTGACTACATGGTGGCTCTTTATATCCTTACGCTGTAAAAGCATTTTACTGTATTTACGAATTACAAATGAGCTTTGCTTAGGAAAATGTATCGATTGCTTCTAGTAGGCGACATGCTTTCGAATAAAAAAACCAGTATCTTTGTTTTGCACTGTTCGTAAAATTTTTGTTTTTACATTAATTATTAATATGCTCTACGACATATGCAAGATTGAAATTTATTATACAGAGAGGTGCATGAAAAACAGCCAAAACTGTGGGTTTGTTATTTGTCATCTGATTTTCAAATTTATACACCAAATTAAATGGTTTAAAGCCCGCAATCAAGCAGGTTAACTACAGCATCATGTTCAGAAATGAAAAGATGATATTCTTACGTTGCTGTATTCAAAAAAATCCGTGGAGTCCTAAAACAGATAACAAAATTATAGTTGAAATTTAAAGAAAGTTGACTATTGTCAGAGCCATTATGAATTAAAAAATATTGTTTACTCATAGATTATAGCGGACTTTAAAGTATTTAATTCGGTGATTGAATTTTGAAAATTGGATGACAAAGAATGATCCTACAGCTCTGGCCGTTTCTCATGCATCTTTCTGTACATATGCAGTGACCGCCAAAAAGTCGGCGTCAGATGGGAAAAATGTTAATTTTTTTACTTTTGAAAAGACCTTTTACAATAATTTGTGCTTGTTTAAAAATCTATTTCGCCCCTATTAGATATATTGAGTAATTTTTACTTAGACAATGACGTGTTTCGAAATGGTCAAAATCCAGAAAGTGATATTTTTCGGAAATTAAGAAAGATTTTAATGAGATTCTTTTATATAGTGTTTGAGGCTTTCGCGGTTACTGGAATTATTCTTCTTAACATAGAATTTCGGCTTAGACCGCGTCGTATTTGTAGATGAACACCCAGCATTTTCTGGCTTAACGTGCCTTGCACTTTGTGAAGTCGAGCAAAAATCCGCGCGATAGTCATGCTCTTTGGTGGCTCGTGTTGTTTGAGTATCTTGAGAACGAGAATACTTCAGCAGATTTGGCCGTTTTGCTGTTTGTGCATGCATATTCACTAACGTTTCACAAAATCTTGCAGCTTGCATCGTCAGACTGAAAGTCGCACTAAGAACCGCACGTCGATGTGGAGCTATTTCTAGTCTTCCGTGCCAGGATCGCGAAGTGGCGTAACGCTGGTTGGTCGTCCGAGTGCAATGTAATCCGTGGGGCGTGGCCGTATGACGCACAGTGGTTGTAATGCTTTAGATCGTATATCACAGGGGTCCACGTTTTACTATGCTTAAAGCCATCTTCTCTGTTGATATTATTTGGATGTTTTTCTATTTCTATGGCTTCACGTATCACTCGCGGGAAGTAGTGAGGTATTCTGGCAAGTACTCTGGCGTGCTCAAATTCTAAAGTGTGCCCATTTGTAAACGTATGCTCAGCTACGTCTGATTTTGTGATGCGTTTGTGTTTGCAATCGCCTTTATGTTCTTGAAGTCTTAGATCAACTAAACGACCAGTCTGTCTAATGTAACTCGAGCCGCAAGAACAAGGAATGCGATACACGCCAGCGGTTTTGAAACTTAGAATCTTGTCGTTTACCGATCTGAAGCCGTTACCCAAAGTTTCCTTGCTTGTGAACACAGTTTTGATGTTGCTAAGCCTTCCAGAGGTGGAGATTATTCTTTAGCCTTTTGTGTCATAGTCTTATCTAGTGCTTTTCGTATGGCGGTAGGCACATTAAGCCAGAATATGTTGGGTGTTCATCTACAAATACGACGCGGTCTAAGCCGAAATTCTATGTTAAGAAGAATAATGAGATTCATTTATTGGGTGTTAGTTTTAACTAACTGTATAATCTCAAGGCCAGAAACCAACTTTATTTTTTAACTTCCAAAACATTTAAAGTTTTCAATTATTGGAATATTTTTTAAAATTTCAGATTAGATTAGATTAGATTAGATTAGATTTCACGACTGCCTTTTGCTGGCATGCGCACGTCAGCCCTTAGGGCTTTTTGTACTGTCGGGAGTTTTCAAGTTAGCAAGCCGACATCCGTATCTTTTACTAGACTTGCAATGTCCCCTACTAGCTTGCGGTTGTCAATAGAGTTAAGGCTCCAATCGAGATGGTGTCTTTTACGCTCTAATGCTGGGCATTCAAAGAGAATATGATAGGCTGTTTCATCATCCTCTTGGCATAGTCTGCAAACAGGTTCATCTCTATAGATATTGATCCTGTGCATAAATTCTCTGAATGCTCCAGTGCCTGTTAGTAGACTGACTACTTGCTTGATTCGAGTTCTGTTCAGTCTCAACAGGGTTTTGGTGGTATGTGGATTCGGAGTTTTTAGCAATCTTTTGCAGTGTGTTGCTTGATTGTAGTTTCTCCACCTTAGTTGGTGTGCGGTATTGACCCATTCATTAATGGCTGGGCGGGCTTGGTTTTTCTGAATGCTTAGACCAGGTTCTGGACCGGTCATTGCATTACGGGCTGCTTCTTTTGCGAGCTTGTCCGCCTTTTCGTTTCCTTCAATACCTTGGTGACCTGGGATCCAGCATAATTTTACTGTATTTCCCTGGCTTAAAGTTTGAAGTTTGGATTTGCATTCCTTGACCAGTCTCGATGAAGTACTGAAAGCGTTTAGCGCTTTCAGTGCTGCCTGACTGTCTGAGAGAATGTGTATGTCTCGTTTGAGCAGCTTCTTTTCTATGCTGATGTTTGCGCATACTTTCCTAGACTGACTTTTTCGTTGGTTCTAGGATTGGTACTGTACACACCCGAACCTGTACCCCCTTCAAACTTAGATCCATCAGTGTAAAAAATGATGTTCTTATTTGCTGGAGTTGGTAGTTGGTCCGGATTCCAACTTGTGTGTACAGGCAAGTTCTTTTCAAAGTCATAGGCTTTGATTATAAGATCAGAATCCATTTCTAATATTGGGTTGTTGATGTGTGACATGATCTTGCCATGTCCTAGATTATTAGCTGTGGTCATCCAGTGACCGGTACTTTGTAATCTGTAGGCTGCCATTCTGGCTTCACCTTCCAAGAAGATGTGCAGAGGTGGCAGATTTAAAATAGCATTTAGTGCTTGTCCTGAGGTGCCTTTAAAGGCTCCAGTGATGCACCGATTAGCTAGATATTGTATTCTGCTGATTTTGTGGATCGCAGTTGCTTGTTTTATTTTGGGCCACCAGGCGATTATTCCATATGAAATTATTGGTCGAACCATGGTTTTGTACAGCCAGAGGGTCAGTTCCGGTTTGAGCCCCCACGTACTACCTATGGCTCTTTTTCCAATAACTAATGTTTGTATGCACCTGGTGATTGTTTTGTCTAAGTGGGAGTTCCAAGTTAGTTTGCAATCGATGGTTAGACCTAGGTACTTAACCTCGTTCTCCCAGTTGACATTTGTCTCAAACAGTTTTATGATCATTCTGTTTGTGATGTTCTTTCTACGAGTGAAAGCGACGAGAGTGGCTTTGCTGGGATTAATTCTAAGATTATTCTCTAGACACCACTCTTCGGTTATCTTTAGTGCTGATTTCATTACATTGTCTACGGTTCTTTGGTATTTACCTTGAATCAGTATGACAATGTCATCAGCGTATCCTTGAGTGTAGTCGCCTTTGTTATTGAGTTGGATCAGCAGTTCATCAACTGTGAGGCACCACAGGAGTGGAGAAAGAACTCCTCCCTGTGGACATCCCGTTGTCGCCTGCACTGTCTTTTCCTTGTCAAATAACTTGACTTTTACAACTCTGGTGTTGAGCATTGCCATAGTCCATCTTATCGTGGTGTTATCGATCTGATGGTTTGTCATTGCTCTTTCAATAGAGTGGTAGGAGGTGTTGTCGAAGGCACCTTTTATGTCTAGAAATGCTCCGACTGCGTACTCCTTGTACTCCAAGGTTCTCTCAATTTTCCCCACTAGTTGGTGTAGGGCGGTTTCACATGACTTCCCTGTTTGGTAAGCATGTTGATATTTGTGAATCGGGAGTGAAGTTAGGGCTTCCTCCCTCCAGTATCTGTCTACTAATCTTTCCAACGTTTTAAGGAAGAATGACGTTAGACTGATAGGTCTGTAAGATTTAGCTTCTGCATAGCTGCTCTTACCAGGCTTAGGGATAAATACTACTTTAGTCACTCTCCAGGCTTGGGGAATGTAGCCCAGGACAAGACTTGCTTGGAACATGTCTTTGAGTGGGTTCAGCAGTATATCTATCCCTTTCTGCAGCATTACGGGTTGTATGCCGTCGTTTCCAGCAGATTTGAAAGGACTAAAGAGGCTAGTTGCCCATCTAATCCTTTCTTTGCTGACTATTCTCTTAGCTGTTTCCCAGTCTTCCCTCCTAGGGGTATGATTGGGTTCAGCCAGAGTAGGTTGTTCCACTGCTCCGGGTAGGTGAGTTTTTATCAAAAGAGATAAAGTCTCCTCTTCCGTTGTAGTGTATTCTCCGCTTTCTTTTTTAAGAGTGCCTACTGGGTTCATGGCTTGCTTTGAGATGATTTTGTGGAGTCTAGCTGTGGAAATTTCAGATGCTAAGACTTAATTTCAAAATTAGATTTTTTAGGTAAATATTTTTAAAGATTTATAATTGGGAAAAACAATAGAAAATGTTAATTAGTCCTTTAGATTTTCTATTATTTATGCATTATTATTTTGCATAATTTTTACGTTTTTGATGCAATGTGCATTTAAGGAAAACTAATTTTCAGTGATAATTAATATGTATTTAAACGGCTACTAAGAACTCTAATCTACCCCTGTTAATAAATTACTTTGACAAAAATCCTGTAAATGTTCTTTCACAGTTGCCTAGATGAGGACATTATTGTTTGTTCAGTTTACATGTCGTAATACTTCTTTTTTCAAAATCCTGATCCAATATTTTGTATTGGTATAAAAAATTACATTTTAAACAACTTTGTTAAAATTTTTCTCTATCTTGACTATTAATTGCATTTTTCGAAATTGTTTGCAAAAAATGAAAATTTAGCAGTCACGTGACTTTTGTTTGGCACATTGTAACGTCCTGTAGTATTTAGGTGTTCCTTGTTGAACTGTGCCTTAAAATGTTGCTTCCGCGCCTTAAAATAATTAGCCACGTTAGCATCTCTTTGTTTTCGAACGTCGCTGCGAGAGAGTTTCGTTTTCCAATGCGCAACCTCGGTGATAACAGCTTTCACCGAATTTTGGAGTTTAAGCGTTTTTCTTCTCACGCCAGCCTTGGTTAGAAGCAGCCGCCACACGTGTTTTTCCAGAGTAGGCTTTGCTTTTTGGCGATGTTAATTGTTTTATGTAAACAACCGCTTAAGCACGCTTAAAAGAAAGTGAGCTGAACGCGTCTGTAAGGTCCCGCTTATAATCATAGGGTAAGCTCTTTCAAGTTATTAAATGTTCGTACTGATTAACGTGGTAATTAGCCCTCTTCCTGCAGTATCCTCTTTCTGCTGTATACACGTTAAATGCAAGTCAATTGCTGAGTCGGACGTTTTTATCAGCTCAACTGTTAAGAAATGTGATGGTAGGTAAATTTTAATTTGTTGTTTTGTAACATGATTCCGAATTTTAATTGTGTCATTTTGATTTGGTTTGACTTCAGTTATATCTAATTTTATTTGCCGCTGTAGTGCACCAGTATTTTATCTGGAATCATTTTGTCATTGTTTAATATTTTTTATATAATTTCCCTTATCATTTGTGACACTATTAGGTGAAATTAAATCCATTTACTGTTGCAGGCATATTATCTTTGTTATTTATATTTACGACCCCCTCATGATACTGCTAGTTGTTTAGATTTAGGTGGTGAATTGTTTTGGTAGCTAGATTTGTTTTTGTTGTGAATAGCGACTGGCGCCTGTTTGTACTTATACATTTTAGAAAGTTGTTTTAATAACCTTAAGAACCGTTGCCTACTCCTTATTCACGCCATATTCTGTCTAGAGTCTGAGCTAGCTAAGACTGTGCTACCCCTCGTTTAAGGGAGGTGCATCATTTGTTATTTTTTGTCAACATCCTCTGGTCGCCAGGGTTTGATTTTTCAAAAGACTCTGAATAAAACTATTTTCCATTTGATGCCAAATTTTTGGAGATCACTGTATACGGATCGAATCATAATTATATAGGTTGCCTAAAATTGTACGGAACATGGCAATTTCATGAGTTGGAAAAGGTTTAAATACTATTTGCCATAAGAGTGACCCAAAATGGGAAATGCAATAATTACTGTGTAGCTAGACAACAAGTACAATAGTACACGCACCATCTTGTTTTTTCTTTGTAAAATATTGCAATGGTTTAATGCTCACAGCAATTCTGGTTGCATAATTAAGACACAAAAATGAAATAAAGATTCAAATAAGCACAGCTTAGGATTTTGTTTCTTGCAACATACAGTCATTGTTATACATTAAGAAACGCACAAGATATGATTAGCACTTGACAGAGGATAGCATTAGATAAAATAGTATCGAAGGGGTTACGTTTATCTTAAATATTCATAATTGATGTTCGTTGTGGCAAAAGTACCTTAATTTATGTGACTGACAGATGTGATTTTGTAATGTCAATGCAAGACTTAATATGATACAGAGATGCTTATGGCGTTACAAAAATTATATGAAGTGTTACGAGTTATAGTTAAAGGTTATAAAGTGCTACGAATTGACAATTATAAAAGCAATATAGTTTCTAAGAAAATAATTGTACAAAAATTTACTTCCAAAACAGATGTAATTTAGCTGCTAAGATACGAGATGTTTAATTGTTATTGTTGTTAACCCAAACCATATTAAAAGATAACTTTGTGCAAATGGGGCTCTTACAAAGTTGTATTTTTTTTAAATATAATAGTTATTTGTGTGAGTTCCAAAAGTTGTTTTTATTGTCCACAAGTCCGCAGTGTGTCTTTGTGCAAAGTTTTATCGAGTTAATACGTCCCTGCGAAGAGAGAATTGAAATTAAAAGTTGGTCCAAGTAAATCCAACTTCGGGGCAAGATTTCAAATAGTTTGAGGCATCGGCCAGCTGAAATTTTATGTGCATCGTGTAGAGAAGTCCTTTCTTGGTGTCTACGTCGAGAAATCAGAAGCCAGCAGAGTTCCAGATTTGTGTAATTTGTGTACGCAGCCTACGAATCCCACATTTCGAGGTAGATTTGACCAGCAAAAGGAGTTTGAAACGCGTTCAAAGTTGTACAACACTAGGAGATACCGCATGAGGTGTAGAAACAGGTTTTAGTTGCGAGGATTCATCCAGAGGATTTTTATCCAGGTAGGGTTTCTTGATTATGCGTCAGGTTTGGGTCAAGTTGCAGGAAGTTGAAAAAGGAGAGTCTGTTACGGTATTAAATTGTCTTTACGACACCCGCTGATAGGCGAGTATCGGATGCTAAACAAATCCGGGAAATGGGGCACGCTCACCCTGGGAGATCGATAAAACAGGCTAAAGGCCGCGGCTCGGATGCGCTCAGAAAGATGGGTGTGGTTCACAACGGTACACCACAGAGCAAACGTGACGTGATATGTGTAGGTTGCTGTTAAAGAGAGGGCGCCACCAGATCCAATATCAAGATTCCCACGTTCAACCGGACCAGGTGAGTCAAACGGGGCGAGAAGTACTCAAAGTACTACTTCGGAAAAATACTCAAATAACTATTTTTGGAAAAATACTCAAATACAAATGCCTTTCCTCCGAGTCCGGGCCTCACCTCACAGCTGTTGTAGCACAGTGACACAGTCACCCTGTAACAGACATGCACAAGACACAACATATACAAGAAAAATACGATAAGGTTAATACATCTATTGGATCACAGTTAGTGACCTATCAAACGCATTATAAATCACAAATGTAGCAACTCGAAAAGGTAGCTTATTCAGTATTCCCAGCTGGGAAAAGCGCTTACTGTTAATGGGAGAACGGCGCACAGTCGATCCGGACGCCAGATCCAGGCCGGAAGTGAAGCGTAAACGTGGGCTTGAGCCCAACGGCGGTACGCCGGGATGCGTGAGAGCAAAGCCTGAATTGAGCCCGAGTGATCTGAGCGCCCTGTATTACGACACACAAAGCTACACAAATTGGCAGTGCGCAATGATAGATTTATGCAATAAATGCGCTACAATTAGAACGGGCTGACGGCACAAAGGTTGCCACACAACAGTGAATTTTTTAGTCGGAATGTACGTTGCACTGCACTATCTTACAAGCGATTTTACGTAATGCATGTGATATTGGTAAAGTTGGCGTTAACATGCCACAGTAAATTTTAGACGGTTGTACGCCACACTAATATTGTATATACAGCAAAGTTGAATGCAGGAAGCCGCGTAACTAAAGTTAGCTGACAGATCAAGCGTAGACTCGCAACAATGAGTTTTAGGCGGAGTGTACGCCACATTAATATTGTATTTAGAGCAAATTTGAATGCAGGAAGCCGCGTAATTAAGGCTAGCTGACAGAGCAAGCGTTAACTCGCAACAGTGAATTTTAGGCGGAGTGTACGCCACACCAATATTGTATTTACAGCAAATTTTAATGAAGGAAGCGATACCATTAAAGCTACTGGCGGTACAAAGGTTATTACAGATCGTTACCTTGTTAGTTCAGCAGACAGCGAACGAGGAGGCACTCCACATAGTAGTCGAACAGGCACCTTGCACCAAACGTGGCTAAAGCTATACAAGAATGGGCTGAATGTCCTAATGGATCCCCTTTCGTATTGAAATTTTGCGTTGACCTCCCTTGGTTATGCAAATTGTTGACAACGTAGCCGTTACATGGGTAAATACAGAGATCGTGCTCCCGCATAAGTAGCAATAGCGGATTAATTGACTATACAAGCCACATAACACCGTATTCCCTGCAGCGGCACGTAAGAAGAGACCGGACTGCCACCACACAAGCTCACTCAAACACGCCTCTCTGGGAACTGCCAAGAGGCAAACACCGTTCAGATAAACTCCGAACACACTGTACCAGCACAAACGGGAAAGGCTGACGCCCCCGCGTCAGGCACGGGGACACCGCACCAGATCGTAAATTCCAAATTACTACTTCGACGGCTCGGAGCTGAATCCATCTAACGGTGGCCAACGACCAGCTGGGCTCGACGAGAAATCGCCTCAACCAATCACAGCGCAGAATGTGCAAGACATGCAGGTGTTTGCGTTAAGCAAGCCATAGCCATCCTTGTCGCACCCACAGGCTGAATTTTTAAATGTTCGAAATATTGAGGTGGTTAACATGCAACTGCCGAAACAAAACTAGAGGGATGTCGAAAATGCCACAACTTAGCGACAATAATACCAGGGGTCTACAAAATCATTATGCTTACAAAAATATCTAAAAAAAAAAGGATTTGAAATACAGTCAGACTGCTCTGAATGCTTAAATTGTTAGTTGAGTCGCTAAAGACTGCAAAATGGCCTGGCAGGTCCGCGCCTCTTTGCTTAAGCCAGGAAAGAAAAAACAGGTTAGCCGTATTACGTCACTATTATTTGCATTGCATATTTACCTGGGGCAATTTTGTTAAATTATTGGTGTTTTGAATTCAATTACCCTCTTTTGTACGAACAAACCATCTGTTTTGGGCCTTCAATTTAAAGGTTAAGCTGTCCTTTGAAAAAGGTCGGGCATTTGCCATATAAGTTTATAAGTTATACTCAACAGTAAAGATCATACTGTGTGTTACAACCTAACCCTGCAGATTCTAGAGTTTTCTCATGCTAAAGCCGGAGCATTTTATTTAAGCAAATTGCTAATAAATAAGATAAGAAAGGCAATAAACCACTTATTTTGCACAGTAATTAGTACAAATATCATTTTAATAAGCCCTGAGGAAGATAACGTTTGAATTCTAATTAAAACTATTGTATTTGTATTTGTGGAGATTAGCCCTTAATTATGTATCTTATTAGAGCCTTTAATTGGGGCTATCATTACAATATGTATTCATTATTGTCTAGCACACTTACGCTCTTATGTTCGCTACAATTTTACGCAACCTAGCAATGAAAAATAAAATTGATCTCGGGAGCGAATGAAAATTATAACCACCGTCTACACTGCATTTAAAACAGATACATTTGAACTACAATTAATGGTATAATTAGTTCATGTGACTTTAACAGTCTTATAAGCTACACAAATATGCTACAAAATGTACTTTAAACTAAATTTATACATTAAATTGATAGGTAACATTAACATAACATGTGGATAAGTTAATAGCTATTAACATATCTAGGAATGTTATGAGTATCATAACTGCCGCAGATGTTGTATTGAAATCCGAGCTCGCAGAGCGAGGATTTTAAAACATCTGAGGCTGTTATGATTCATAACATCCGTGATTTGTTCAATAGTTTATCGGTTGCTGTATGGTTATGGTTGCCATGTACGGTAATGGACTATTACCGTACAGATCAGTTATGATTTAGATACCAGCCTACTTTTGTATATGTAAACAAGGGATTAATATCCTGCAACCGATAAAATGAATTTTAAACGTCAAAAAGTTTTGACAGTTCTATGTCAATAAAAAGCCTGCTACAGATTAGGGAAGGTTTATTGTTTTCAATGGCTTCAGCGACCAATTTATTTTTGATCTCCCTGTATAATAGCAATGAGATCGAATGAACAAGAAAATTTAAGACAATGCATGAGTAAAACAGAAATAAACATAGAAGCAAATTCAATACACGTCTTTCTGAATACTCAACATTCGTAATAGGTAGAAAAACAAGTACAAGCGGAAGTAATAAAGCAATTATATTGTCCAATGAAAATACATATGTAGTTACACAATCGTACCAACATCGAGCACAATTTTAAAGATGAATCACAAGCGTTTCATAATATTTTATATCACAGCTGTCTTACCGATATCAGTTCTTCAACTCATTACATTGTTGTGCTGTGTCGACTAAACAACTGTTGAATTTTTATAACGTGAAAAATATCTAGAAGGCATCGAAAAATAGTGAGAGTGAGTGACTAGAATGAAGAAGCAGGATACTGCGGCCACTAGAAAAGTTGAATAGGGCGAAACGTCTTCGTCTCCCCAGTACCTCAAGTAAGGAAATGAACAAGGTTGTTCATGTGTAAAACCGTTAGCGAGCAAAAAAGTTCGAAATATTTGGAGAGAAAAACCATTTGTTTAGGGCTTAAGTAAAACTGTTAAAGCTAAAATCACATAGGTCGCAACTTCATTTCAACAAAGAAGAATAGGTAATTATAAACATGTTTGTTGTTCTACATTTAAACCACCAAGCTACTGAAATTACATCTGGATATGTAACGTGTCTTTGCTGTGTTTAGTTCCAAAATTTACACATCTCCATGACATATAATCTAAAGCAACTTTTCAAATCCAAAATCGGAAGGACCGACAAAGTCCGTGCACTTCGTGCCCGATTTATTGCGCTCCTCCATCCACATCCTAAAACAGCGCCTTATCAGGTAAATTTGACTGAAACAAAGCGCCGGCGGCCGGTCTCGAAGCATCTGCACAATTGGCCATTATTCGCGCTATATCTTCATCCCTCGCCACGAAGGACGCGCCCATTTTTCATCCCCTGTTTAGATAATAAACAAACAAAGCGTTCATATTTACGTGGGCTTATCGGCGAAAGCTCGTCCCGCGCGGCGCCAGCGCCTCCCCGGATCGAAACGGCGACGCACGAAACTAGCAGCATCCCGGCGCATCCAGACGCTGACCCGCAGGACCTGTTAGCTACGAAACAGTGCGGGCCGACTTTTTGTGCGTGTCGCTGTACATTCCATTCGCGCGCGACGAGCTATGAAATTTTCCGATTTTTCCGCCACGACTCTTGCTCGCACGGATTGGGCTTCCGGTGGGTTTCAGGACTTTTCGACTTTGTTTGCAGTTTGAACCGTACCAGTGAGGAGAGCATGCCTCTGTCAAATGTTAGTATAACGCATTTTTCAATAATTCCCCGTCATTTGTTTAGGCGGTCGCTGAGGTTTTTATTGGAGTACAGATAAACAAAACAACCCTGTTTATTTTAGCCATCTGAACGGCTGAATTTGTGTTTATAGTAATTAGGAGCTTAAAATTCAATTAGAGTTGGATAAAAATGTGTAGTTATGCATCGAATTTTATTCACCAATCGGGCATATCAAGTATTGTCTGGAATTTAGTAGTTTTCTGTCGAGTTCGCCCATTTGTGGACTTAATTAAAAATCGCTCGCTTTGCCAGCAAATAAGCTAATCAGCACATCAGTTCTTTATAACTTTGACAAACATTCAATGTTTGCTATATTACAACTGAAACAAAATAGAAATTGGAATTGCATATTTCTATTAATTTGGCTGTACATGAATACAAATATTAAATAAAAGTTGTGATTGCTATTACATACATTCGTTGAACTTAGCCTACGTGAAACCATGTTATAATTTGAGTTAATATTAAAGGGGTACCTAACAATAATTATCACAAATACATATTCACGACTTGCATTGGGTAATTCGTTACCCTACGAAGTACTGACTAATACATCAGTTTTTCAATTGTAGTTGCCACTGTATTGTTGAGAAAAATATTTAGTATTTTCAATACTAAAACTAAAACAACATGAACGTAGTGGTTGCTAGTTTCTCATTAAAAATATATATTAAGTTAGAATTACATCACATTGCATCTTACGATCGTTCAACAAGGAAACTGTTCATAATTATTCACATCATTTACTTGAGTCTGTGTTGTAATTAGAATATATATTTTAAGGATATTAGTAATTAACACTACACTATACTATGCATTTTACGAGTAGGAGATACAATGTCATTTAAATTGGGGTATCACCTGGATCAGTACTGATCAATATTTTAAACATAATTTGACATAACCTACTTAGATATAGATAGTAAACACCTGCCTGTTACTTGTAAATAGACAACTTGTGTTTACAATTTTTTTCAAACTATGTGAAATGATCAGCTTAGTTTTTTTATGTCATAATATATTTGTACGGCACTGAAAGGGAGGGTTTTTCTGTTTTTTAGGTTTATTTTCAATTATGGCCCACAATTTTAAATTATTTTGTGATTTTTATAATAATTTTATTAAATTGAACTTATTTTCACTATCGCATTCAGCCAATAAAGTGTGTTGTTTCTTACTTTGTCCATATAAACTTTTAACATGTTATTTTTGATAAAGTGATATTTTGCAAAATTTATAGCCGATGAGCAGATTTTTGTAACCTTCTGTTGGGTGAAATTGATAAAAACTGGCATTTTCCAAATAACATTACATGGGCAAACGAATATAGAGTTAATAATATCAGATTTAAAATTGAAGCAAGAATTATCAATGTCAGCGATAGCAATGCTTTGTATTTAATGTTTCGTTAGTAGATTCGGCAATAAGTGATCACACATTTGTAAGAACAATTTCACTGCAGACCGTTACTTACAATTAAAAAAAAATCTTTGCAAAATGTTTTCCTTAAATATTCCAAACAGTTAATGATTTCAACATAAAGGTGCTCTCCTGCACAATTGCGAAAGAGTAGAAAACTGCTTTTAGAAATCATATAACTTTCTTATCCTTCAACAAGCTAATTATAAATGGAAAAACATATAACGCCAACGATATTCAATTTGCGAATGTTGCTGTCTCGAAAAAGATGCTAAATAATGAGGTAGTTTTTGGAACATCTTATGCGCTACGTAACAGAGTAAAACCCTACACCGGTAATTAGAAAGTTAACACAAAATTACATTCTACAGTATTTGTAAATAATCCTGGAATATGTGGAAAAGAGTGGAGTGATATATAAATGCCAGAAGACGCAATCAATAAAGATAAAAGTGATTGGATGGTAGACATTTTTTGTGTTACTGGATCGTGGTTGGAGCCAACTGAAATCTCACCTATCAATTTCTTCAGAACATGGTGGAGTGATAATATTCTCTAAACGAAATGAAATTTCGAAGAACTAAAAGTTAAGGTTGTACCTCATGGGAAAAATGTTGAGTTTACTTGTGTTTATAATACAAGCATGATCATTACATACGTTTACAGGGTACCAGGCGATAACTCCGAAATATTTTTAGCAAATTTATACAATTTACTTTTGCTAAATACTAGATGTAAAAAAATGTTGTACCATGTGCTGACATTAATGTTTATATTTTAACAGAATCAGTGCTAAAAACAAAATTTATTGCAACTATGAGTATGCTCCAGGCGAGTTACATAATTGATAAGCTTAATTGATAATTGCAAACTCTTATTAGACCTAGACTTAGAAGCTTTGAAACAAATTTTTTTGAAAATTTCATATAAAAGAAAGAATTTATTTTTAGGATAGACGCCATGAATCCTTGGGGTCCAAAATAATTTCTTTAAGGGTAAAAACCTGAGCTATGTGTAAAATATTTCCGATTCAAGGAGCTTCGTTCCACACGTAAGAATATGGCCTGAGACATATCTGTTTCGGAAACCCAGTCGTCTGCCACACCGTTAACGGCGTACTAGATGATGTGGTTAGTATCACACTTTCGACGACTGCCTTACTTTCTCTATTTTTGCAACCCTGGTATCGGTACCCAATGTTTAAAGCGACTGGGTGGACCGCCCGGTAGTTGCCAGATGTGGGGATTGAACGTCGTATCGTAGCACCGCAGCCGAGATCTCTAACAGCTCGGCCACGTTGGCGCTATGTGCAAAATATTACTTTGATTAAATTAATAGTTTTCAAGTTTAAGCAAAATTTTATTATTTTAAAAAGTGCTCATCCTGTATATATTTGACCGGAAGTATAATGGCTTTCGTGACAGGTAGACATCTAATCCATATACAAGGTATAGTCTTTCTCTAACAAGTAGTTTTTGCTATACCACCAACAGACGGACAGACAGACAGACAGCCAGACCGACAGAAATGAGAACTTGTTGTTTTTCGTCATCTAGAGACCTTGAAACGTGAAGATTTGAAGGTATCTCGGAAGGAAATTTTTTCACGGTTATAATACTTCCTTCGTATTTTAGGCGAGGGAAGAAAAAACTTTAATAGTGATTAAAAGCCCTTATATATACATATATAAAACGTCTTTCGATGTTGTCCGGTGTTTTTTGCGCTCGTGGATTTCCGTATATCTTCTATCCATGATTTTTTGGACTTCCATTTTTTGTCTTCCGCGAGGAATCTTTTCTATGATTTATTTGGGTAGTCTGTGGCAAAACTTATAAAAAATTCTTAAAAGGTGTGAGTTTGAAACAAAGTTCTTCAGGCATTTTAAGCAAATAAAAAGCTCTACATATTTTCTAAATTATTTCTGTCTTGCTCTGACGTCGCATTTTCAAAAAAGTTTATTAAACTTTATATCAAAAATCATAATACAGAATGGATTACCAAAGGCATAAGAAACACAACGACTACTTCTAATTTTATAAATGCATTCAACTTATAGAAGCAAATATTGTGTAATTTTGAATAAATTATTAAACTTCTATAAACAAAACCATCCATAAAAAATATTGAAAAAACAAAAGAAAAATATCTTGGTTAATTGTAAATAATGAATACAACAAGGTTATTACAACTCATCAAGGAAAGTATCCAAAAAATTATGGATTTATTTTGCTACTACCGGTAATATCAAAACTCATTGAAAAAATTACTTTTTTTCTATAGCACATGTTAAAGTGTGCTTTTATCAACTCAAAACAAAAGGTCAAGTTTTACTTTAACAGCAAGGGTAGATAAAGTAGCACTTTAACATCAAGGATAGATAAAGTAATTTAATTTTCTAACTTTTGTTTAAATTAAGCTTCGTATTATCGTAGCAACCCAATCGAGCTACTGACATTTTGAAATATGATTGACTGTCATTATTTTCTTTTGAAATTGTTAAAGTTTTTGCTATAGAAAAAAATATTGTATTATACACGACGATAAAGTTATTTCTATCCACTCTTGAATCATTAACGTCTCGACTTCGTCTCGACGT
Source organism: Agriotes lineatus (assembly GCA_940337035.1). Taxonomy (NCBI): domain Eukaryota; kingdom Metazoa; phylum Arthropoda; class Insecta; order Coleoptera; family Elateridae; genus Agriotes; species Agriotes lineatus. The sequence goes on along the minus strand of OW679194.1, from coordinate 86,534,905 downwards.
TAATAAACGATTCACTCGTGGATAAAATTTAACTTTATCGTCTTGTATAATAAATTACTATTACTCGACTCGACTTTGATATCTAACAAATCAACTATAAACGATGTGACATTAGAATCAAACGCTTGGTCTAAGTAGCAAGTCAAACAAAATTTTTAGACATTATTATTATTATTAGTAATGCATTTGATTGGTTGCCACATATAACCTATCTTAGTCAAAAACTTGGTTTTACTACATTCTTAATTTGGAAAATTAAAGTACTTCTAGGTTCACAAATAGCTAAAACAATATATTATGCTTACTTCGAAAGTATGCCGTCGATCGGTGTGTACTTTTGGAGAAATAGTAGTAATGCTGTTATACTATTATTTAAAACAGATTAGATCAGTAGTTGATAATCTGCAATTACAATCTTGTAGACTGCTTTTAAAAAAATATCTTTACAGTCCCTAAGTTTCGTACTAAATAAAATTAACCAGATTATTACACACAACTGTCACATGACTGACATCAGCCAATGAAAACATGCATTTTTTGAAAATCAACCAATCCAGAACTGCTTAGCTGATAAGCGCCCATGGGCTGCTTACCAAGCGATAAGCTCTCTAGGGATGATTATCGACCCCGTGGATGTCTCATAATTAGAAATTGAAATGCAACACACAAGCAATTTGAGTTTTTTTGCATTATTAGATCAATTTTAAATCATAATTCGTATACGGGTTTTGTGTAATAATCTTCAAAATATAAACGCGGGCGACAGACTTGCATATAATTTTGCCCGTGCCAAGAGCCATCGTGCTGGTTGCCCTTAGAAAACTGCCCTCGGAAAAGCCCTCGGGACAGTTTTCATTGCAACCAGCACTCGACCCTTGGCGTGTGAAAAATTATCGGTAAGTATGTCTCACCCTTGTTATATTACTATTGATAATTCTTAAAAATATGGTTTGCCTCGTAACAGCGATTATCATGACTATACTACCAGCAAAATATGAAAATAAGTTTACCAAAAGTACACTCATCTCTTATACAGAAAGGTCTTTTACTTTATGTATACATTAATTGTGATATTTTTTTTTACGTCTGGGAATAAAACACGGTTTCTACGATACCAAAATCATGACAGAAATAATGAATTATTTTCTAGACAAGAGAAATTTACCTAGGGAGTTTTTATTGGGACCTCGGTAGGCGAGCGGCGATCGCCGTTGCAGCCGAGGTCACAGTGAAAATCATGGAGCGCTCGAGCCGGAGGTTGAGAGTTCAGCTCCCGGCACGGGCGGTTTAGATTTTCGCTTAATTAAGGTTTAGGTTTAAGTGACGCCCGCGCCCCCTGAAGTAATGCTTGAGCGGTTCCGGGGGGCAACGGTAGTCGTTAGGGAAAAAAAAGGGAGTTTTTATTATGACATAAACAACAATTATGTGAAAATCGAGGTTAGCAAGTTAGGTTTTGGGTCAGTCTGTGTTAAAACTGATGCAAAACCTAACATGATAACCTCGAATTTGACAGACTTAGTGTGCCACCAAATTTAAAGTTTGAAAATGTCAATAAATTACATTTATCCGCAAACGTCATAAAAGTGACAACTTATGTGTCTTTATTGACAAGGTAAAAGTGTCACTTTATCTGATTAAGCAGATAAAATAGCAACTTTTAAGTACTTTATGTGCCTAATCACATAAAATCGTTGCTCTCCTTCTTTCTTTATATGTTTGATTAAATTGTATGATGGCTTAAAATTTTGCTAATTTCTAGACTTAGATCGTAGGCCGGTTTTTATTTTCAAAAAGAGTACGAAAAAGTTTTAATTTAATTAAATCCTTTAAGCAGCGGAGTGGAGCATCTGTCGCCGTGGGTTATGGTGTGACAGCTGCTGTGGCCGTGTGCTATTAGCTCGGGTGATTCAGTATGTTCGTATATCATTATAGTAGCGCGTTATTTAAACAACCGAGGTTGGCGCAGGGGTAGAGTGCTCGCCTGTCACGCGGGTGGCCCGGGTTTGATTCCCGGCCGATGCATACCTTTTTTTAAAATTTATATTAATGAAATTTATCTGAATACGTTTGCGGATAAAATAGTATATGTTATTCGGAGTAAAAGCTTAGTTGAATTATTTGCCTCGCTGACGTTCGGCTAAATAAACTTCAGCTTCGCCACATATAGTATCACTTTTACTCCTAATAACATAATCTACTATTAAAAAAAACAGGTTTGTAGTTTTAAATCTTCCTCCAACCTGAAAAAAATAATATACGCAATTCGAAGAGGCTGCTATTTTGCTTCAGTGCAATGTGTCTCTGGGGCTTCGCCCTCGAGTCACAAATTGCACCTCAGCAAAATAACGCATTTTTTCCCTCATTGCATAATATACTATTGTGTATTTTTTGGGAAGAAATCCATCTGTCTATCTATCTACCCGCAGGACTTCAAACAAGCGAACGAACGTTACATCTAACCACAATAGCGTCCTTCTTACGTAGTCGAGTAATGAAAAGCTCTTGAGTAAGAACGGTAAAAATAAACCATGCTAGAAGTAAAACGTATTACGCTTTAATGACCCATTAATTGTATCCTCCGTTTTATGCATTTTGGCTACCCCTGTCCGATTTCTCGGTGTTTTACAGTTTTGGACAGCCTTCAGTTGCGCGAGATGGATTATTGATCGGTTGTCATGCGTAATTAGACCAAGTATCATTTAATTGTCTCCGCGCACTTGCGGCGATATTTTTTGTTCTTAATCGCAGTCTTTTACTTCGTATAACCTTAGTTTAGGGCTAGTTTCTAGTGACTTACGAGGCAAGAATAATGTTCTAGCTCAGCCGCGCTAGTACGGATTTGTATGGTTGATTTATCAAAAATATTTGGGTCTTTGATTGAGTCCCCGTCTGGTTCCGGTGACTTTTTCTGGTGACTGATTCTTGCTGTTTGCTTTACGGTGTCGTTTCGCATTATTGCTGAGTATATTAAAACACGATCTGATGTTGTAAAGGTAAAAGCAAATCTGTACATTAAGCACATTGAAAGATTGGAATCACTGGCTAGTGTTGCATCACCTCCGAGTTTATCTGTAATTACTGGCCCATTTGTCAAACATTCTAAATTTCTGCGTACATGGTGGTACATTATTATTGTCGCGTTTTTGGTGTTTGATTTGCTGCATTATATTAAGTGTGTAATTGCCAGCTACTTTAATTTTCCCAGAGATGTTTTATCTATTTGAAATTGGAATTCCTGTAATGAGCAGCTACAATAGCGTGCACCGCGTTTTAAACTTTCGATTCATGCTGTGGGGATCCTCCTGTGTGTCTTGTGCGAGTGCTGACATTAAATTGTTCTAATATTCTGTATTATATATATTTTCATTATTTAATATAAACATTGTTCATGTTTACTATGATTTTGTGTATAGCTAACGCAAGTTATTGAGCTATCAAATCTGTTTCAGATCGTAGCAAATTGGCTACGCATAGTATCTTAGGGAGTTAAGAGTTCTCGTAAGATAATGAACTTATCGGTTGTAAAATACTTTTTGGCGCTCCCTAGTAATTTTGAATACCATTTGCTACTTACAGGAAAAGAACCGCATACCGTCTCCACTGTAGCTAGTCGGTCATGTAGTCTTTACGTTTGGTACGATTTGAAGCTGGTTAAAGTAATTGAGTTTGGTTAATCTAGGGCGTGAGTCGAAAATTGTTAGCTGTTCCTAGTAAAATAATTATATACTCGAAGTTAGGGCCAACTATTATTATCATAAGTATAAAGTCAATCGCAGTTTCAAACAATTCCAAACACTGTTGAAGTTTCTTTATAAAATTAAACATATGAAGTTGCTTTAGGAAAGTTGTCTCAGAATATTGCACAGGCAAACAAATAAAAATCCAAATATCTAGTATTTTTCAGACAAAGTTCTTTTTAGAACAATGACCAGCAACTTCAACTTTACCCCAATTTAAACGAGACCTTAATGCATTGCCGGAAATGTAGTTTATATTTCCAACTCGCGGGCGACGATCAATGAAATTTTCCTACTTTTCGACCACAATCTTTGCTCACGGGGATTGAACTTCCAGCGGGATTCAAGGCTTTTCGACTTTGCAGATTGAAATGTCCAAAAACACAAATTTAAATAATTTATCTTCGTTTGTTTAGACGGTCGCTGGGATGTGCAGGTAAATAAAACAACGCTTTTATTTAAGTTACCCGAATGGCTGAATTGTGTGTCTACAGTCATTCGGAACTTGACATTCAATTAGAGTTGGATAAAAATCTGTGGCTACGCAGCGAATTTTATATTTATCATTCGGGGCAGGCCCAAGTCGAGCCTATCAATTATGCATCGACTGGAATTTCGTAGTTTTCTATCGAGCATCGGCACGCCCGTGCCCGTTCGTGGACTTAATTAAAAAATCTCTCGATTTGCTAGCCTAAAATGCTATTTGGAAGCGTTAACTAACACACTCATTTTGTGGTTTTGTTAACCACTGGTTCGTTAATTAAAACTCAACGTTTATTTATTCATTCATAATCGGTATCTCTTTTACCTTTCGATGTCGAGTCATACATAATAGACACTATAGTGCAACCGTGCTAATGGGATGCAAGCGACTTACATTACGCTTCTCCGTGTTTACGTTATACTGGTACACATTCAACTTCATTGCGGTACCTGTGTGTGTACGTTTGTCTGTAGTCTTATTGCTCTACTTCATAGACCAGTCTCCAGAGTAGAGCGACATTAATTTTACCTCAACGTGGGATGATCACGCGGCACGTATTATATATTTTCTCACCACCACATGAACAAAAGCACCCAAAAACTGAAAATAAAACGAAATGAGAGAGTTGCATTCAATTTAGGCGAAACTATGTGTATATGCATCAAATCTGTTTCAGATCGTAGCAAATTGGCTACGCATAGTATCTTAGGGAGTTAAGAGTTCTCGTAAGATAATGAACTTATCGGTTGTAAAATACTTTTTGGCGCTCCCTAGTAATTTTGAATACCATTTGCTACTTACAGGAAAAGAACCGCATACCGTCTCCACTGTAGCTAGTCGGTCATGTAGTCTTTACGTTTGGTACGATTTGAAGCTGGTTAAAGTAATTGAGTTTGGTTAATCTAGGGCGTGAGTCGAAAATTGTTAGCTGTTCCTAGTAAAATAATTATATACTCGAAGTTAGGGCCAACTATTATTATCATAAGTATAAAGTCAATCGCAGTTTCAAACAATTCCAAACACTGTTGAAGTTTCTTTATAAAATTAAACATATGAAGTTGCTTTAGGAAAGTTGTCTCAGAATATTGCACAGGCAAACAAATAAAAATCCAAATATCTAGTATTTTTCAGACAAAGTTCTTTTTAGAACAATGACCAGCAACTTCAACTTTACCCCAATTTAAACGAGACCTTAATGCATTGCCGGAAATGTAGTTTATATTTCCAACTCGCGGGCGACGATCAATGAAATTTTCCTACTTTTCGACCACAATCTTTGCTCACGGGGATTGAACTTCCAGCGGGATTCAAGGCTTTTCGACTTTGCAGATTGAAATGTCCAAAAACACAAATTTAAATAATTTATCTTCGTTTGTTTAGACGGTCGCTGGGATGTGCAGGTAAATAAAACAACGCTTTTATTTAAGTTACCCGAATGGCTGAATTGTGTGTCTACAGTCATTCGGAACTTGACATTCAATTAGAGTTGGATAAAAATCTGTGGCTACGCAGCGAATTTTATATTTATCATTCGGGGCAGGCCCAAGTCGAGCCTATCAATTATGCATCGACTGGAATTTCGTAGTTTTCTATCGAGCATCGGCACGCCCGTGCCCGTTCGTGGACTTAATTAAAAAATCTCTCGATTTGCTAGCCTAAAATGCTATTTGGAAGCGTTAACTAACACACTCATTTTGTGGTTTTGTTAACCACTGGTTCGTTAATTAAAACTCAACGTTTATTTATTCATTCATAATCGGTATCTCTTTTACCTTTCGATGTCGAGTCATACATAATAGACACTATAGTGCAACCGTGCTAATGGGATGCAAGCGACTTACATTACGCTTCTCCGTGTTTACGTTATACTGGTACACATTCAACTTCATTGCGGTACCTGTGTGTGTACGTTTGTCTGTAGTCTTATTGCTCTACTTCATAGACCAGTCTCCAGAGTAGAGCGACATTAATTTTACCTCAACGTGGGATGATCACGCGGCACGTATTATATATTTTCTCACCACCACATGAACAAAAGCACCCAAAAACTGAAAATAAAACGAAATGAGAGAGTTGCATTCAATTTAGGCGAAACTATGTGTATATGCATGATTTTCATTAGGTATTTCGCCACCTTACATAATATAAAACGTTTAGAATTAATATTTACTAATACATCAATTTTGTCGTTATGTTAAGTACTGAATGGTTAATTAAAATTCATTGTCACAATTACAAAAATACATAATATTTTCAATATTGAAGCTAAAATGAAAGAAAAGTTGCTACTGGCATTTTTATAAAATATTTAGTATGTTATACTTCCAATAAATACTACAAAGCTGATAACAATTAATAGTAATTGTTATCAACTTGTGACGTTTAGGAAAAACACCAGATAATTACCAAAACAAATATAATCTTGTTAGCTAGTTATTAAATAATCGTTAATTAAAAATTAATCTGAATTGTACATTATTTACAAATTAACATGTTCTTCTGGAACAGTGTCTGGTTTCGCGGGTCGGGCTGCAACGCAATGCACCGGCGAGTATTGCGGGCCTTTTGGTAGTCAGTACGACGTTTCTTTGAGGAACGGGCCAAGTAGGCCTTTTGGCCCGTAGGTCGGCTGTTCCTCCAAGCTTGACCTTTTACTCAGCAATTGTTTACAGTGATTTAAGCTGCAATTATCAGGCGAATTTAGCGATTTTAAGGGTTACCTGGGGTTGGTGTTAGTGCCTAAACACTGGTGCGGGAGGTTACTGGTATCTTACGTAGGGTAGGTGTCGTTCTTGGAGCGAGCGCGGTGTCGAATCCTGCAGATGGAATTCGTTTACTTTTAGCCGGGAAGCTTTGATTTGACAGCCCGCCTGCAATGACATTCTGGAAAGCGAGCTCTAACTTCGGACACCAGAAAGACGTTTTTACGCGTCTAAAACGGAGGAGCGGCTGCCGTACTCTAGCGGCTCTGCAGACGGGGTAGATGCTGCGATTGCCACAGGTTTAATTATTAGTAAAATGAAGTTATGCGTTGCATATAACCTCTCGGAACACCGGGATTTGCGATTAATAATTATGCGGCCGGAAATGACTTTAAGCGGTTAGCCCTGCAAGACAGTACAGCCAATCATCTAGGGTTAAATCCTCAGGGATTCGATTTCGCAAGAAAGTTCACCAATCAAGGTAAAATCGGATTCTAGCAGACTTTTTCTTACTGATGTGATACGAAAAGTTTAAACTTCGTTGGCTAACAGTTCAACCTGTCATCTCCCTTGAAGCCTGGACTGGTAAGGGTTGGAGGCCTACTCCGTTAGACAGTTCGACCTGTCAGACCGGAGGACCCAGATAGGAGAGGAGAGGAATTTTATGTATAATTAAAATTTGATGCAGGAGCTGGCGTTAGAAACTTAAGGGATATATATATGAGATCTCGTTTATTTTAAGGACACGATGTTGGTTAAAGTACATATTTAGTGCTGGACAATATTTTAAAACGAACTTTTACTTAACACTAATAGTTTTGTATATACGCGCAAACGATCTAAAACCATTATCATCGTTATTTTTTATAATGGGCATCATAATAGGTTCTTCTGGATTCAAGCAATTTCTTAGCCGGTGGCACATTCGTTGATTATAGGTAGTGAGTTGAATTGAAGAAAATGTTTTAATAATTACTAACAAATATAGAATTGGCGTTAGTTGCAAACTTGCGATACACTAAATTCAATCTGACCAGCCGTCTAGACAAACGTCACTTATCATATCATTGAGGATCTCTCTCTCTCTCTCTCTCTTTCACCCACAAACAGATACACACAATATTAATATTCAGAAAATGAGAAGCTATCGATAGGTCGAATAGCAGAATAAACCTAATCTCAGAACTCAAGTACCAAACTGTAATAAGCCTAATGTCAGTAAGTCTACAGACAGTTGGTTCGAATACGAGTAATTAAATAAAAATCGCAGATAACGTGTAAATGACACCGAATTCACATACGCAAAACGAACTTGGAAGTTGATTAAACAGCTTAGCATTTTGAACTCTTTTTAATTTAAAATATAGGTTTGGTTCACTGAATAGTTCCCCGAACACTATTTGTATTCAAAGTTAGGTAGACTATTTTTGAGGTGGTATCGCTCATGTCCATTACCTCTGTAATATTTGTACCCAAACGCAATGGTCCTTTAGGTTACCTACTACCCCAAAAATAATCGACATACTTATAGTATTATATATGATTATTATGGTTAATATTTATAACACAATGATTGTCACTAGAAATATTCATCACTACAATTTGTTGCTTTTCTTTACTACTTCCGAAATGCTTGTATTTTCTTGGCCTTCAACAAAGATGCTGAAAGTTTGCTCTTCAGCTACTACGCTTAGAATTTTCTTTCTAACGCTGATTTTGGTATTTTTACAATTGTCAATACAGCCCTTCGGTACTGTAGATGAGCGCCAACCACCATGCCTTTTTATTCCTTCCATATTGGCTCCTGCATTTGCTAGAAGGCTAGGCACGAACAAAGAATAATTTGTAGACTTAGATATTTGGATACCACAGCTGGCACATTTTGTTTAATCCTAGGGGTTGAACAGTACACGTTTCTTAGTGTAATTGATAAAAAACGTTTCAAAGCCAAGCTTGATTTCACTTTCGTTTGCTCACATGTTACAATATGAGCACAAAAATATTCCTACGTTTAATGAGATTATAAACATAATAACTAGAGTGCCTACCTACCACTTTATATATTTTTTTAAAGTATGTTTATGACAATAATTTTAGACTGAGATATAATGGCATTAAGGTTTTGTTTTTAGAGTACAAATTAAAAAAGAATGAAATATTTTAGCCTCAAAATAGTTTCACCACGGAAGCACATATTTGGGAATCAAATGACTCTTTATTTAAAGTCATTCCAAAATTATAGTTTTATACTGAAATAATACATTCTTTAATAAGATGTTGTATATAGTGTGTCTGATATCATACGCGGAATAGGGAATCGCTAATGGTAAATTTAGCTAACGATCGACGTTGCCATTGCTCGCCTATATTGTGTTTCTACGATTTCGCAACGGTTGCACTTCTATTTGGAGGGAGCTTTGCCTGCAAAAATTTCCTCCAAGTCAAATCACATCCATTCATTCACGTTCCATTTTTGCCACAAAGAGAATATTGCTTCACAAACATTCACATTTACCTTATTTTTTATTAGAACTCACATAATTCATGATCTGTTTTCGCTTACAATGCCATTTGTTTCTATATATCACAAAAATTAACAAAGTTTATTTAGTTTTGTAACCATCAGATAACTAATATATCTTTTATATAGCTGAAATAAATATAGGACCCTTGTAAAAATAATTCATTCCTTATTTAAAAAATTTAGAATGATTGTAACACACCCATGCTTTGGTTACCTCATGGAGGCAAATTAAATTAGTATCTTGGTGTTTTCCTCTGAAACTCCATTTTCCTGTCTAATTTACCTTCGCGGATGTTAAAATAATGCTGTGAAATGTGTATTGTGAGACGAACACTCTGTAACTGTTCTCAAAATATAAAATGTAAATTAGATCATTATACATAATTTGTAGGGTAATTAGCATTAATAAGATCAACAGTTATTGTAGTTTATACACACAACGAAAATGCACTTATAAAACGAATATTTACCAACAGTTCCGTTTTCCAGAAGTGGGGTAGAATTGTTTAAAAAATCGGTATTGGCTATATCGATAGCTATGATTATAAATAGCAATCGGCATTGTTGGCATTCAACAAAGATATGATCTAAAATATGGAATGGAACGGACACTACAGTTATCACCAAATGATAGAGGCATTTTTGGAGTACATCGATTATGGCGATGCTTTTAATTGAATGGAAATATTATTTTATTCTAAATTTAAAAAATAATTTTGTTCAAAAATAAATTATGCATGAGTTTCATCATTCAAATAATACGTTAATTAGACATTTCTGCACATAAGTACATATTCAGACCTAAGTTTCTCCGATTCCTTCGGGCACTGCCGCAACTTCAATCTTGGAATTAAAGTTACCTCATTTTAGAAACAAGGCAGTTTCTGGGATTCTGATATCTTGTAAAAATATGCTTTGAGATTTATGCAATACGTTTGTACTGTGTGCTAGAACAGGAAAGTGTCACAACGATATTAAATTTTGCTAAAGCAATTTTAAACGCATTTTATTAGCTAGCAGCATGTTACATACAATTGTAACACATATCAGTTACTAAAATATGTCATTTAAAAAAACTTTAAATGTTGATTTTTCCTTAAAAATATGTATATTTATAACGAAATTATTGATATATGCCGTTTACAGTCACAAAAGTTCACTTAGCACTAGTCAATTCGTAAATGTTTAGCACATTTTCTTGAAATGTATTCAGACGAAGTATTTGATTGTAATGAATTTTAAAAAAACTTAACAGAAGTTAATATGATTTTTTATGAAACAGGTAGCGTATTCAGGAATCATGAATGTGGTCGACCTACGAAGCGACAATTGTTACAACTATACCACCCACCTTCGTTCGATATTCTCAATGATCATGGACTAGATATTTGTCGTGGGAGAATTGCAGGTTGAGAGTTTTAGGACAAAAAGTACGAAGTAAATAGTTGATTTTTATGAAATACGTATATAACAATTTAATGAACTTAGTACGATCTTCTTCAAACACGTAGCTATATCACGAAACAAGAAGGTGGTCGACTTACAAAGCGAACGATGAGAACATCGATGATGTTGGTAATTTTGAACAAGTCAGCTTTTTTTTAGTACATGTTATGGTATTTAAAAATATCGTTTCTTGCGTTATATGAGCTGGTGATGTCCGATTATGCAATAATTAGGATTTATATTTTACTTTCTTCTACAGTGATTCATGGCCTCACCTCTCTTGTTTTGTGAATATCTTGTAATATCTTTATTTGCAAATTTTTGTTTGCAGCGAATACTTTCCTATTTAGAATCTATTGAATGGCATTTCTGTGCGCATTTGATCGTAATTTTAACGACTACTGCGTGCTTGTGCGATTAAAATAGCTATTGTGTCTATGTATCTTTTAATAATTATACACATCCATTATAGCTTTTTCTCTGCAACTTTAAATTTGAATGGTCCACCCTAATAATCATAAAAGTTTAATTGATAGTACACGTTTGGGAAATCCTAATTTATTTAGGCTCAATTAGAGCGGAAGAGCAATTCGTTTATGTTTCACTTCCTTCCAAGTTTATACTGGATTACATTAACTGGCAACAACGAAATATAAAGAAATAAAATAATATCCTTTTTTCGTTATCGATTTAGAACGCATTAAGCTGATAAAAAACAATTAGAATTTATTGGCACAACAAGCGACATAAAAGCAATATTACAAACGGTGGCAGCATATCCTCACTTCCTTTATCATTTCTGATGAATACCATATCGAGTGCACTTTGTCTAAAATCAATGAAAGTAAGATATACCTGGTTACTTGACAGGTATTGACAAAATACAAAATTGACATTATTTTTCGAAATAATCTACTTATTTATCAATCTGTACGTGTGTAAGCAGGTGGAAGCCCATGGCTTAGAGTTAAAAGGATTGATTTTATCTAAATTTAATATTTAAAAGTGGAATTACTGTACAATGTAAAACCAATATAATTTTTTTTTGCACCGAAATATGTTATCTGCAAAATGGTTCTACCGAGCTTTAATTTTAAATGCATTATTTTGCTTACTTACCTTACTTCTTAATACAATAAATAGGATTTGACGTATCTCATAAATCAATTTGACATTTAGAATTGTCATGTGAATATAGTTTTTTAAAACCTCGACTAGCCAGTTTACAAGCAATGGGATTCCTGACTCCCAGCTGAATGGGTAAATTTTCAACTAACAACTTTCTCTTGTAATTAAAGACTGAATTACTTTTAAAATATAATAATTATTTGATTTTGTTAATCAAATACACGTTTTAGGTACTTCACAAAATTAAATTCATACTTTCAGTTTGTTAGTAGCACATCGAAGTTTGATCTGACATTACAAAAATCAATAGATATTGTCAAAATTAGTTTAATCAAATGTTAAATATTCAAACTTGACTTAAATGAATGTTCTAAAAAATAACCTAAGATCAAAATGTAAAATTCAAATTATAATGATCGAAAAACCTCGACTACTTGAATCACTATTAAATTTAGAAAAATATTTTTTCTAAATTAATTTCTAAATATATTTATAATTATTTTAATGATTTGCCGTACTAAACTTGCTATATAAATTCTTAATATTTTATAATAAATTGGCACTAACCTTTTGATGGTCTATCTTGTACTTGAATTTCAGCCCCTAACTGGATAAATTCTATTCAGAAAACACCTCCCTGGGTTGTTCCCGATTAAAACAAAGCTCGCTGTAGCTCTTTGACACGTTTATTATGTGGATAGACAGTTCAACAGCATACCACAACACTCACTTTCATTTTTTTAATAGCTTCGTAGGAAAATACTACGTTAAATGAAATCAAACAATCTTGAATTTTATATTTGAATAATATTTTGTGACTTGTAGTCAAATTTGATCGTAGATAATACTATATTGCTACTACGTATCAAATCATCAATTATTATTCTTCACAATTAATGGGAATTCTACCCTTAACGTGACTATTTATCGTAGATGATCAATTCAAGTTATTTTTTACTACTTGATATAAACAATCCTGTGGTTGATCTTTACAACCCCACCAGTTAAAACTTACAACGCTTACATCACATGATATCCATTAGATATCTTGATATTATTTAAATTAAATGTATCATTCATACGGTATTCTGCATTACAATATGCAGATTCCTGCTTGCCGCTTGAATTGATACAATTGACAGTGGTATCAATCGAAACAGAAAAAATACTCTTAATATGATACTATTTTACTTAATGTTTTTGCTTGTTTAAGATGGAAATAGCTTAAAAACTGTAATAAATATTTTGTATTTTATTCACAAAAAACAGACTAGCCATGATAAAATTTGTTTATGCCAAAATAAATGTTATTTTCTGTTAGTTATGAATAATAATATTGAATATTCTAATGAAAGGAGGGTACCTATTTATTATCAAAACATTTTACAGTGGCGTCAGTTTACGCACAGTTAGTGATTTATTCTCGGTTAAATTTAATAATCGACCTATTCCATCTACCGGGTGCTGACTTGAGCGACGCACCATAGGAATTTGCATAGTAAATTCTTTATGTTCAATTATTTGCTCCCCTAATTATTTTAGAGCTAAAGTGTAAATACATTTTTTGTAGAGAAAAAAATACTGCATTCCTTAATACTGTTGCTAACAATTTTTCATTTTCCAGAACCGAAGAAATGCAAAAAATCAAACTAGCATTTTTACAAAAATCAGTGATGCCACGGAATTATTGAAACAAGCCAGTGCCAACGCAAGTGCGTGCGGGGAGATCATCCAGTCACTGCCGTCAAAAGATTGAATTTATTGTCGTTTTTCTCGTTTTGGTGTAAGTCCTGAACCTCATTATTACACCTACAATTATTTAATAACGTGCCTGTAGTCTTAAACTTAAAATAAATCAGTCTTTTAATGGTTGTACTGTTTGGAATTTGCCGATACTTATATTTTACAATAAACAAGGAGCTTAGTTAACGAACGTCCACCATACTCGTAAAACCATTTTTGTTATGGACAAGGTCTAGGTACCTTAGAGACATTAAGCTGAACATAATTAATAATGAAACATCAATGACAAACAACCAAACAACACATATTGTCGCTCCGCACGCATTTGCGTTGGTATTGGCTTGTTTCAATAATTCCATGGCATCACTGATTTTTGTGAAAATGCTAGTTTGTTTTTTGCATTCCTTCAGTTCCGGAAAATGAAAAATTGTTAGCAACAGTATGAATGGGTGCAGTATTTTTGTCTCTACAAAAAATGTATTTACACTTTAGCTCTAAAATAATTAGGAGAGCAAATAATTGAACATAAAGAATTTACTATGCAAATTCCTATGGTGCGTCGCGCAAGTCAGCACCCGGTATATCAACACTTCACAAGTTTGTGGAAAAATTGAAAGTCTAAGCAAATTTATAGCAAGGACTCAAAAAGTTCTCCGTTCTGCTGTAAACAATAACCTAATATGTTATAAAATGCCTGCCTGACATTATTCAACTGTCTATCTGTGATTAGTCTACACTCTTCAACGATTGCTTCCTGCAAAGAGTCAATATTGGGTGGTTTTCTGTAAATTTTGTTTTTCAGATTACCCCACAAAAAGAGTCGCATGGTGCCAAATCAAGAGATCTTGGTGGCCAGTTGATAGTGCCATCGCAACCAATCTAGCAATTACGAAAGTTATCACTTAGATATTCCCTCGCATTAAAACTATAATGAGTTGGACAGCCATCATGTTGAAACCAAATCTCCTAATTTTTACGTGCAACTTCTCCTAATGCAGGGCCAATTTCAATGATTAAAAATTCTAAATAAGAATCCGAATTTAAATTTCCAACTATTTCAAACGGCCCAATAATGTTATTGTTGAAAATATCAGCCCAAATATTAATTTTATGCGGGAACTGCGTTCTTGTTTCAAGAACTATCTGAGGATTTTCTTGGGCCCAGTATCGAGTGTTCTGCATATTCGGTTCATTATTAAATGTGAACGTACATTTATCTGTAAAACAGATTGACCGCAAAAAGTTCCTGTTTTCGTTTGAGTGTTCCTGGATGACTTCACAGAATACGCGCCTGCTTTCTTCATCGACTAAGAATATCGCTTCATAGCACTGAGGTGTGTAG
>OW679194.1:86413731-86519699 GCA_940337035.1 Agriotes lineatus | reverse complement strand
TCAGTTTCCAAATATGGAAAAATATGAAAATTTGGCTTAAAATGAACCTTACTCAATCCCATTTAAGAACCTCTTTTCAGATATTTTCTATCGTTTTTCAGTTTCTTATAATAGAGCGGAGACATCGAGTTTCGCTCACCCTGTACATTTAAAGTAACAATATGTAAGTAACATCAAGGATTGCCTCAATGTATGGTTGCCAAGACGTTGCCTATAGTTGCATGGTTACCATGAGTTTGAAGGAGAAATACTTTGAAAAATCCCTTGAGAGTTATGAGTAGCTTTTCATATTTTGTATCTATGACGAAAATGAACAATATCATGTTGCTAGTAACTAATAGTATATTACACAATGTCAGGGAAGATAGACGGTCGGCCTTACCTTTTGGCGAAAGTTATATTTGATATTTTGCCAGCTGGTAACTATCGGCCTAATTGGGCTAGCTCGCCGCGAGGGTCGCAGGGTTCCAACTATGCTGAAAAAAACACTATACGAAATACGAAGAGAATGGGCGCCAGGTCCTAGACTCAGATCCAATTCCTTGTGTCGGACCTTACACAAGGTCGAAGATAAAAACCAGCAAGTTAAACAAAATCAAAGCATCGACCAATCAGAATATCACAGCTTTATTAATATTGGTAGATACTATAGTGCATATCCAACATAAAAGTATAGATCCAAAATCACAGTAAATTATCACAATTAACACCAGAAATAATAATACGACTAATGGTTACAAGTACATAAAACAATTGACCTAAGAATCCAACTCGAGGTGTCCGAACTGCGAAATTAGCCTGAAGGGCGTAACAACTAGGTACCTCAAAACTTATATCGAAGCAATATACTCAAAACATGACTAGATAAATTACCAATGACGTTCACCGCGAAGCGGAAAACGACACGACACGAAGCATGACTACATTAACCCAATAAAATAAACTAAGAAAGCTTTAAATAGACTATAAATCCCCGTGAAGCGGAGTACAAAATCAAGGGTGCGAATAACGCAAGCAAAATATGCAATGCCAACATCTAACCCCGACGGTTGGCCTAAAAATTAACTTTAAGACACACAAAATTTAGATGGGGTGGTTCCAGCACGTTATGAGATCTCACAGGGGTTTGCTAGTTCCTAAAGGAAAGTCATAAAGTATTTCCTGACGTACTAAGAACTGCTTGCGGGTATTCTAGCCGAGAACTAGTTTATCACAAAATCAAAAACGGGAGGCTACATAATCTCAACAAAAATCCCGTTGGTAGCAGTTTTGCCACCGCCAAAAAAAATTTAGCTCTAGCAAGTGATATTAAATAAACAACAAGGTTAATGCAATACGCGACGTCAAAAAAAACTACAGTGATTACAAAAGCAGCCTCAAAGCCAAATCATAGCAAAATTACACATGGCTGCTATCCACAGAGGTAAGTAAATTAATCAATCTCATATCTAGTAGCTCAAATTAACACCAAAAATCGATATGCACAAAAACTCTAAAATAGCAGTTCGGAAGGTCATACTAAACAGTTCAAAAGCAATTCAAATAAACGAACGATACAAATTAAAACGTTACAAAACCTCAGATGCATACGGCACGTGGAGGCCGAGCTGTTGGAAGAGATGCAAGAGTCCAGGTGCGTTGGGCAGCGCTCGCAGAGGGAACGACCGCAAATCCAGGCCGCAGAGGCGAGCGGCCAGCCGGCTCGTGGAGCACCGCATGATCCAGGCAAAACCAAATGCACGACGACGAACAGGACCAATCCAGGTAATAAAACTCAATTCCATGGCGTTTAAAAACGCATTTCCATGGCGTATAACTAATTAACGCATTTCCTTGGCGTAGAATAGTTAACTCATTTTCTTGGCATAGAATAGTTGGCTATAAATTACAAATTTCCAGATAAGCAACCACGCTGAAGAAAAGAAATCGTAACAAACCTGCGAATGGTGACGAACAGCCTAACGCTCCATTCGATCGAGAAGAGCCCACTTCAAAACCGCAACAAAAGCGAACGAACGCTGGCAGCAACTCCCAACGGCTTCCAGAACGTTCCAAAGGGGCGCCTTGCCTCCAAAAATCCCTCAAAACGACGAGGACGGCTATAACCAAAGCCAGAGGAGCAAAAGGTTCCCAGGGCACTAACTTCAACGATCGAAGCAATGGAAAAGAATGGAATGCAAATTCGCCAGAGCAGTTCACGATCCCAGGTTATCAATGTCAAAGTCAAATTCGAAAAAAGGAAGAAAAACTATAGGTGCAGAGTGTATGTGCAGAACTGATAACAAAGTGTTCCTTTTAATTCAAAATTGGGGCTGAAGGTATTTGGGTTGCCTAACTATGGATAAAGTACTGTATATTTAGAGAATAAAAGTAAATTGCCAAATCTGACTAATTATTTCAATTAACAAGTAGGAAAATGTCAAAATGAGCGTAACAAATTCTCCCCCCACAAAAGGGAGGGTAAATCCCTTCGGATTTACCTGACCATACAACGACCATCCAAACAAAACGTCTAAAAAAAAACGATGCCTGCCAAGAGAAAATACAGGGAAATGAAACAGAGGACTTAAAGTTAGCTAAGAAGAGAGGATGTAAGAGTCCAAGCACACCATCGAAGACAACGAGACACCAACCTCTTCCGTCGCTGCAAGATGACGTGAGCTGCGCCGGTGGAAGGGAAGGTTACGTCAGATTGCAACGATAATCCACCTAAAACGCAAACACCTCAGAAAAATTCGGAGTGGGAGACAGGAAAGCGAACGACACAGAAGAAGGGAGGGAAAGGAAAACTAACCACAGCTAGGGATAAGTGCTTAGGCCCAGGATCGACCTACAACACTGAAACTATCTCCAAATTACCAAAGACAGAGCAAAATATCCAAAAATTCAAAATATCAAAGAAGACGAACACAACTATATGAGGGAACATCCCTTTCCAATGAACAAAAAAAACAACGGAGAAGAAGAAAGATGAGAGAAAAGAAGGGACTAGTTGTTAATGTCAGGATTCCAATTCTAGAAAAAGAAAAGAGGAATTGAAACCTAGTAAACCGACCGACGTCACCCAGCCATCCTACCCAAAAAGACGTAGACGAGACCACACAAACAAAGACAACAAGGGTTGGCGAGAGCATAATGCCTTGGAGAAAGATTCAGGTCCCAATAAATCCGACAAAGTCGATGCCCTAGAAGAGCGAACGAAACCGTCCTCAAAAACCAGACACTCCCAAACGCACAACCGAAAAGGACAGAGGCTCAACAAAAGAGTCGGGTTCCACGAATCCAGACAACACTGAGGCCCTAAAAGAGGGCAAAAGAAACCGTTCTCAGTCATAAAGCGTGCCCAAAGGCAGGGAGTGAGTTTCACTTGGGGATTGAAATCCGCCTAAGCGAAAGGATACCCTAACAACAATCGACCAAACACACCAAAACGTATAACTGACGGCAATAGGCATCATCAGCTATACCTCAAAAATCCCAAAATATCCAAAGAGCACCCTACAAGCATCCACCAAGCTGACTCAAACCTCACCAAGAAAGAGGACAAAAGAAATCCGAAAAGAAATAAAATCAAGCCAACCAATCACTATACCAATCTATCCCAAAGATGGCTGGAGAGATTATCCAAATCGCCGAAGCAAATCTCCCAGACACATCGCCACCGAATAACTAACCTATCATCAATCCACACAAAGAAGAAAACCAATCAAAGAAGAACTACTCCAAAGCAATCCAAAGAGGTTCGGGAGATTATCCAAATGTGCCGAAGCAAATCTCCCAAAACGCATCGCCACCGAACAACTAGCAGACAATCCGAAGAATAAAGAGAAGAACCAATCAAAGAAGAGCTAAACCAATCCACACTAGAAAGATGGTTTGAAGAGCCTAAAAATCCACAAAAGTGTACCCCTCAAACGCACCAATCACACTCCATAATCCTAATCATCACTCCAAAGGAAGAAGCAAGAAAACAAACTACACATAGAAAACACAAAAAAAACTCAAGCAAACTGAGTCAACAAATACTCAATAAAATACGCGAACACGCAGCCAATTAAAATACAAATCATCAAAAAGATTCATCCATCGAAACACACCAATAACCAATTCTATAACTAGAAGTCAATCATGAAACAATACCTAAAATCGATACACCCTAACAAACTAACAATGCACTATAGTACCACCTAACCACAACGTAGACAGGGTACTACAAGAGCCCTATCGAGCCCCAGACGTTGGGCGTCAAAATCTTCTTGTCAGGGAAGATAGACGGTCGGCCTTACCTTTTGGCGAAAGTTATATTTGATATTTTGCCAGCTGGTAACTATCGGCCTAATTGGGCTAGCTCGCCGCGAGGGTCGCAGGGTTCCAACTATGCTGAAAAAAACACTATACGAAATACGAAGAGAATGGGCGCCAGGTCCTAGACTCAGATCCAATTCCTTGTGTCGGACCTTACACAAGGTCGAAGATAAAAACCAGCAAGTTAAACAAAATCAAAGCATCGACCAATCAGAATATCACAGCTTTATTAATATTGGTAGATACTATAGTGCATATCCTGTGCCCTCTAAAAGTATACAAACCTGCAGAAGGTTCACATTCTCCGGCTAGCTCACTTCTCGGCAACAATTTAAATAAAATGTGGGTTCGTATTTTCACTTCATACATATGGGTAAGGTTCAATAAAATACAAAGTGGGCGCCAGCAATTTAATAATTGCATTTAACTAACATAACATAGGTATATATTTATATTTACAAATGGAAAATCGGAAATGTATATTCTGTACCTTTTAAATTATATATTAAATCATAGGTACATAATTAGAATTAAACAATTGAATGAAATGTTTTAAATCCGATCTTAAGTATAATCGGAGAGCTCTCCCTGGTTATAAAATATAGGTTGTTAAAAACTATATATCTAATTAGCTGTTATAATTAAAATTTAGTATAACAAATGTTCAAAATTCATACTGATAAGCAGTAATGTTTACATGCAAATCGGTAGTGACAGTTTAGAGTTATTTAGCAAGATTTAAGGTGTATTGACAATGAGGTAAGTCAAAAAAAACCAGTTAGATAAGGACAGGGGTTTATAGTTGAAGTTTTAGGAGCTTCCGCTGCGCAGAAAGCCACATCTGTGCACTGCAGTGTCGAGCAATAACTGCACCGTACTTACTGGGTCAACTTGAGGTAGGAAGCTAATAAAGGCCAGCCAAGGGGGCAGAGGCTCCTTGAGGGAGTTGCAGATGGTGCACCAGGTCCAAGAAGGTAGATGGACGGCAATGGTACCTCAACCAGTTTGAGCAGTGCGGTAAACAAGGCTCTTTGGGGGAATAGCTGAGAGCGCACCAGGTCCGATTAGACGAAGGGGTGGTGTCGGAACCTCAATCCGTCGAGCAGAGTGGTATAAAAAAAAACTAGACAAGCATTCACAGGTAAGACGCTGGATTAAATAATTAGAATTGCACCTACCAGCTAAGTGAGCTGCCTTTCTTAAGAAACGTCGCACCATGTGCTTCGGAAAATGTCAGAAATAACGGTCACTTCAATATCACTTTATTATGCCGATTATTTCCTAATTTATGCACATAATATAACAACTGTATGTTGCAGGATGACGGCAGAAATATTTAAATTTCACAAAGCCTCGAGTCAAGATGCCATACCTCGACGATGGTACAGGCAAGAATCCTCCATATCCAAAAATTCAGGAAAAGGTTTTTTTTATAACATTTTCAAAAATCCCTAAATCAGAATGTCAAACCTTAAAGAGGAGTTATGTGTGTATGCAACCTTTGAAGCAAGATGGGTTGCATACTTGTTAAGGGAAATTATTGTATGTGTAAATGCAACATTTTGAATATATTAAATAATAAACCTTGTAGCTAATTACACTGGAATGCTACACTATCCCTTCACAAGAAAAAAGAACAGAAAAAGACAACGTCTCAGATACCAGAATATTCCATTTCATAAAACCCAACCAAAAGATGTTATCCTTCAACTAAAAGAACTATAAGTAAGCTAACTTAGAGACCTAGAATACTATGCTAAACTACTTATATCTAATCTACTGGGACAACACAAGTTACTCAGTCCGTCGCTGCGAGGTGGAAAAGCTGCGCCGGTGGACTAAATAATCGTAAGTACACAAATACTTATTAACTAACCCTTTCAAAATAAACAAAGAAAATGATTAAAGGATATATAATGCTATGCTGTAAGGAAGCACTTAAGTTACTTTACCTAATCATAATTGCCCAAAAGAATCTCGTAAGATGAAATTCCATCACAAAGTTCCTGTGCCAGAAATAAACCATTTCTGCAAATTCAAGGGAAATGCAAGGAACTAGCTTTAGACGCATAGTCTATATTAAAAAGCTCATAATGATCTTGCCTGACCTGCACACGTCTTGAAGCTATCTAAACTTCTAATAACGTATCATATTCACGTTACTGGATCATTCCATCCCATTGGACAGAGTATTTACCCAAAAAAAAAAAAATTACTGCACCACATAGGGTACAGCAGAGAAGTGCTATGCCACAACTCTGACAATTAGACGGAAAAGTAGAATAGGTAACTAATCAAATCCATCAAAAGTACCACACCTACAGCGAATAATGAAATTAATACCTTCACCAAAAATATCTATATACAAGAAACTGATTAAGAGTCGTCGTCGGGAAAATTAAATTCGTTATCAGTACCGGGTTTTAAATCTTTTATATGCCACACCCCTAAGTTTTTACCATTTAAATCAACTAAACGATATGTTACAGTACCTGTTACTTCGGCAATTTTGGCTTTAACATATTTAGGAGCTAACTTCCGAGCAAAACCTTTGGAGGCATCTGACAAAACTGGATTGCGTTTCCACACTATTTCACCTTTCTTAAAATGTAAGGCCCTTTTCCTTAAATTATAGTAATGTTTATTACGCTCATAAGCTTTGTTCAATTTTGCAATGACTTCATTGTAAAGGGGAGAAAGTTCATTGACATCCTTCACCAATTGTTCTCGGGTGTCTAAAGATATATCTGCCTTTTTCAGATTCGCTAGGCGACCATAATAATCACCATGAGCGGGAACAGTCCTACCGAAATTAAGGAAAGAGGGGGTATAACCCGTAACTTCATGGACAGCATTCCTAATTGCATGGGCTATTTTAAAAATCTGAGCGTCCCAAAGTCTATGATTTTCTTGCACGTATGAGCGAATAGCAGTGGTGATAATCCTATTCGTACGCTCCACAGGATTCACTTGAGCATGGTAAGACGCATTATACCACACCTTCTGAACCTTATATTTTTCCACTAGTTTTAGAAAAGCTCCACCAATAAATTGGGGTCCGTTATCACACATGATGATTTGTGGTACACCAAACATTAGGAAGACATCGTTTTCGAGAAACCTAACGATAGAAGAGGCAGTTGCCTTCCTAAGAGGTTGAACTTGCACGAATTTGGTGAACCAATCGGTCACAACCAAGATAGAAGTGTAACCTTTTGTGGATCTAGGTAAAGGACCAATCAAATCTATTGATACTAGTTGAAAAGGATATTTGATTTTTTTTTGATTTCCCATGAAACCAGGTCGAAGTTGTGAAGAAGATTTACTGGCTTGACAAACATCACACTTCAGTACATATTTAGCGACGTCAGCTTTCATTTTGGGCCAATAGTAAATCTCTGAAAGTTTATGGAGTGTTTTGAATGAACCAAGATGGCTTGAGGTGGGTTCATTGTGAAATTGGTGAAGAAGATCTAGTCGTTTTGTTTTAGGAACTACTATTTTCCATTCAACAAGGTTAGATGTAATGTTGTGTTTATTGTGAACATATTTGTGGAGAATTCCATCCTCGATTCGCCAAGAAGGATATTTAATGGGGTCACGTGTGATTTTAATGATCATGTTCCTATACCAAGGACAAAATTCTGTCTCTCCAAACGTTATAGTATTAATATTAACAACAGGGATAGGAGCTCTAGATAATGCATCCGGGACAACATTATATTTCCCTTTCCGATGTTCAATGTCAAAACTGTATTGCGACATTCTAGCCGTCCAACGAGCTAATCTACCTGTTGGCGATTGAAGTTTGTGTAACCACAAAAGAGCATGATGATCAGTGATAATTTTAAAATGTGTTAGTTCAATGTAAGGACGATACTTCTCTATCCCAAACAAGCAGGCTAAGCATTCTTTCTCGGTTATAGAGTAATTCTGTTCAGCGCTAGTTAAGGACCGACTGGCGTAAGCAATGACTTTTTCATTTGAACCTTCCCCTTGCACTAAAATTGCTCCTAAACCAACATCACTAGCATCACACTGAATAATGAACGGTTTAGTGAAATCTGGGCTAGTTAAGATAGGTGCTGAAACTAATAAACCTTTCAGTTCTTGGAACGCAAATTCTGCACGATCATTCCACTTAATGACTTTCTTTTTTTGATGGCCCTTAATGAGTTCTAATATCGGGGATACGATTGTTGAAAAATTTGGAACAAACCTTCTGTACCAGCTGGCCATTCCTAAAAATCTTTTAACCTCCGTGGAAGTTTTAGGAGTAGGAAAAGAAACGATAGCTTCGACTTTAGAAGGATCGGTACGTAAACCATCCCTGTCAACCAAGAAACCTAAATAAGTTAGAGAAGGTCTACAAAATTCACACTTATCGAGGTTTATAGTTAGCCCTGCATCCTTTAAATGATTATAAACTTTGTTTAGGGTGTCCAAGTGTTCAGAAAAAGTTTTTGAAGCGATGATAATATCGTCCATGTATACAAATACGCTATCTAACTCAGGACCAAAAATGTTATCCATTAATCTCTGTAACGTTTGGGGACTATTGTTAAGGCCGAAGGGAAGAACAGTAAATTCAAATAGTCCTCTACTTGGAACTGTAAAAGCGGTCTTCTCACAACTGTTCTTGGAAAGTGGTACCTGCCAAAATGCCTTTTGAAGGTCGATGGAACTTAAAAACCTTGCGTCCTGTAGCCTATCAAGAATACCATTAACATATGGTAAAGGGTAAGCATCCCTTTTGGTAAGTTTATTTAATTGACGACCGTCAAAACAAAATCTTAAGGATCCATCTTTCTTTTTTACCATTACAATCGGAGAATTCCAAGGTGAGAAGGATTTTTGAATCACCCCCAACTCTAACATTGTATCAACCTCTTTATTTACAGCATCCAGCATTACAGGTGACATAGGATAGTATCTCTGCTTAATCGGTTTTGCATCTCCAGTATCTATATTATGGACGACCATATGGGTGCGACCAAGTTTAGGACCACTTATACTATGAAATTTATTAATGACGACTTCCAAATTTCGAATTTGTTCACCAGACAGGTCCTCTTTTGCAAGAATATATTTAAATGAATTATTTAAGCTAGAAACATGGAATTGGTCTGATTTGAAATCTGTGATAATGTTGAACAAATAACAGCTATCAACACCAAGGGTAAGTGGAGCTGAGATAGTGTTCGAAACTAAACAGTTAATAACTCTAGTTACATTATCGATCGTTACAGGTAAATCTACTAACCCTAGGATGGATTGATAGTTCCCATCAGCTGTTTGAAGTTTCATATCAGAATTAGATGTACTAGTCAATGGCAAATTAAATTTATTTAACAAAAATAATCCCTGCTTGCCTATTATTGTCTGGTTAGCACCAGAATCCAGAAGAGCTAACAATGGAATATTCTTAATTTGTACTTTGATAAAGGGTCGATTATCCCTGTGGCAGTGAGAAAACATGGACTGAACTTGAGGGTATTTATAAAAGTGTGCAACAGCCTTCAACCACTCTTTCCACTTTAAAGTTTCAGCCTGCAAAATCTCGGGACTTAAGCGTCGTGGGCTGCAGACGAGGCTTGTCCTTGCGGGTTTTTTGAACGTTACGAGTACATTTGGGACAATTACTAAAATTGACATTTGGAGTTCCACAAACGTAACAGAAAAATGTACGCTCCTTTTCACATCGATGGTAAGTGTGTCCTTTTTGTTGACAATTCCAACAAGTTACATTAGAGGAGGTCCTTGCAAAGTTCCTGGATTTAAAACTATTTTTGTTAAAAGGAAAAGATTTCTTAGGTGCTTTATCAGAAGTGGTAGACGAGTGAACCTGACGTTTTAATTGACTAGTAGGTTTATAAGCCAAGTCTGGTTCTAAAGGAGAACTAGTAGATGAGAAATTAGGTCGAAACTTCTTATTTCTATTCTTCGTTTCTTCTAACTCTCGACAATATTCAGTTAAGGAGTTTATAGTAAGAACTTGAATTAACGCTAAATGATTGCTATAATATGGTTGTAGGTTTTTCCGAATATATCTTAATTGTACTTCTTCTGGTGGGACAGAGCTTAATCTATTGAAAAGGTTAATCATAACGGCTATGAAGATATGAGGACGTTCATCAACACCTTGTATACGAGAACGAATTTCCTCCCAAAGCGCATCATCATAGTCGCTAGGTAAGTAATGTTTTTTCAATAAATCTACTATCTCCTTCCAACTGCTAATTCTATTTCGAATAGACCGAAACCAAATTAATGCCTGATCATCAAACAAATCTATTGCCTCTAAAAATAATTGTTCGTATGTTAAGTTTCTTGCTACTCTCAATTCTTCAACTCTTTCTATGAATGAATTAACACCCTGATTAGCATTGTTACCTGAAAATTTCAGATTCCATTTGGAAACTCTTACAGAACTTGATGAGACTTCCGTCCGATGGCTACAAGTAGGAATTTGGGATAGATTTAATTCTTTTAATCGATTTGCAAAACGCTCGACAGGCTCTGAAATATCAAATTCGACCTTTCTACTGCTATGATGTGGGGAACTATGAGAAGCTTGAAAGATGGGATCCAATGGAGCTTCAGAAGTCATATTAATTCGAGGAAGATCTATACTACTGCTAGGAATTGGTTGTTCTGATTGTTGAATTATTGATATTACATCATTATGGTGTATCTCTTCACCATCAGCTACTTCCGAAAGAGATACTGACAATTCTAACAATTGGTCTTTTAGGTGAGTCCACTTAAGCTTAGTATCATCATCTAATAACATAGAGATATAATCTAATCGACGGTCTATGTGCTCTAGTTTAGTAGTTAATCTGTCAAATTCAGTAGACAAGGGTTTATTTTCAAACGTCTGGGCCAAAGTTCGAAGATATGCCAACCTATGTTCGCAAAAATCTAACTCCTGAGGAACGTTAAATGTGACAAGTTGGTAAGAAGAACTTAGAGTTGAGTCACGCTTCTCTAAATTTAATTGTGTTCTTAATAACTTACGTTTTTCATCGACACTACGATTTGCAGGGTCCAAGTTACGAGTGGTTAACTCCCAATCTAACTCATCAGAAACCAAACAATTCACTTTCATCATCATGGAGGCAATTTGTAAGAACACACCAAAAATTATTACTTAAGAACCGTTAACCCTTATGAAAAGTGAAAATATCAAAAATTTTGAAAACTTATAACGTTTACTGAGCCAAGTTGTATGTAATTTCTAGTCAACCGAACCGAAAGAAGGCCCCACGTTGGGCGCCAATTTATGTGTGCCCTCTAAAAGTATACAAACCTGCAGAAGGTTCACATTCTCCGGCTAGCTCACTTCTCGGCAACAATTTAAATAAAATGTGGGTTCGTATTTTCACTTCATACATATGGGTAAGGTTCAATAAAATACAAAGTGGGCGCCAGCAATTTAATAATTGCATTTAACTAACATAACATAGGTATATATTTATATTTACAAATGGAAAATCGGAAATGTATATTCTGTACCTTTTAAATTATATATTAAATCATAGGTACATAATTAGAATTAAACAATTGAATGAAATGTTTTAAATCCGATCTTAAGTATAATCGGAGAGCTCTCCCTGGTTATAAAATATAGGTTGTTAAAAACTATATATCTAATTAGCTGTTATAATTAAAATTTAGTATAACAAATGTTCAAAATTCATACTGATAAGCAGTAATGTTTACATGCAAATCGGTAGTGACAGTTTAGAGTTATTTAGCAAGATTTAAGGTGTATTGACAATGAGGTAAGTCAAAAAAACCAGTTAGATAAGGACAGGGGTTTATAGTTGAAGTTTTAGGAGCTTCCGCTGCGCAGAAAGCCACATCTGTGCACTGCAGTGTCGAGCAATAACTGCACCGTACTTACTGGGTCAACTTGAGGTAGGAAGCTAATAAAGGCCAGCCCAGGGGGCAGAGGCTCCTTGAGGGAGTTGCAGATGGTGCACCAGGTCCAAGAAGGTAGATGGACGGCAATGGTACCTCAACCAGTTTGAGCAGTGCGGTATGCCAAATAAGATAGAGGATTACTCTGCGATGCTGAACTGGTGGAAGACATCCAGGTAAACAAGGCTCTTTGGGGGAATAGCTGAGAGCGCACCAGGTCCGATTAGACGAAGGGGTGGTGTCGGAACCTCAATCCGTCGAGCAGAGTGGTATAAAAAAAAACTAGACAAGCATTCACAGGTAAGACGCTGGATTAAATAATTAGAATTGCACCTACCAGCTAAGTGAGCTGCCTTTCTTAAGAAACGTCGCACCATGTGCTTCGGAAAATGTCAGAAATAACGGTCACTTCAATATCACTTTATTATGCCGATTATTTCCTAATTTATGCACATAATATAACAACTGTATGTTGCAGGATGACGGCAGAAATATTTAAATTTCACAAAGCCTCGAGTCAAGATGCCATACCTCGACGATGGTACAGGCAAGAATCCTCCATATCCAAAAATTCAGGAAAAGGTTTTTTTTATAACATTTTCAAAAATCCCTAAATCAGAATGTCAAACCTTAAAGAGGAGTTATGTGTGTATGCAACCTTTGAAGCAAGATGGGTTGCATACTTGTTAAGGGAAATTATTGTATGTGTAAATGCAACATTTTGAATATATTAAATAATAAACCTTGTAGCTAATTACACTGGAATGCTACAATGAAAAGGAACATAATTACGAGTATTTAATATGCTATTGTACTTCATATTACAATATTACATATTAGCTGTCCCAGTTTTATTTGCAATCAGCTGTACATATAGTGCTAATATACAGAATGCAAACATAGGTAGTCAAATGAGTTAGAATACAGTTTATGGGCTTTTTATGCGTTAGACAGAAATAGACATATACGATGTAAAATCTAGTACCCTAAGATTCAGTGTTTTCTGAAAACAAAACAACTTCATTCTGCGGATGCTAGATGTATATTAGCACTGTATATATCATTTGATGGCCAATCTATCGTATGAGCGAAAAGCAAGTTCATCAAGGGTGCCTTTGGAATTTTGAAGTTATGTGTATTATAACGGCAGAAAATAATTATGAATGTCATTTGACATTTGTCACAAAGTGAGGTTATGGCCTTTTTCTTCTTCTTCTGCAGACTTTGGAAATATTTCCATTGAGCTTATTAGGGTAAGTTTTGATCGCGGTTACGATTACGTTACAATATTAGCCACTATCTACACGGTGGTTTTTTTATCGCCTTACAGCACATATTACGTGCATCGTTTTTTCATTAGTGTTTAAAATTTTGATAACATTTGAAATAAACTAATTCCACATTTGAAATAAACTAATTCCATAGTTGCCCCCTGGTGGCCTATTATAGGTGCATATACTTGCGGAATTCGAATATTTCAGATCGAGGCCGTTAAGAGTGTTTTGCATCTATTTGTTATGAAGTTATCTATGGCAGATTCTAACACGGATATTCCCGAACGTTGGTAATATGCAAAGTTCGTGTTGTTTATTTACAGTTCATTCTAAACACATAATTGTATATTCTCCCAAACATGTTTTTTCATATACTTACCAGCGTTGTTGGCAGTGAGTAAGTTGATCTTACGACACCTGACTGGTTCTCGTGGTAATTAGAAAAACAGCGTGCCATAAGTAAATTCTATAACATAACAAGTACGGTAAGTAAATCCTACATAATAAAATAATTAAAAATTTGGAGAATATTTTTGTTCTTTGGTCCTGCAGTAATATTATACGATACTTAATCGTTAAGTGCTTGTAATAGGTCTCAAAAATTGAAAAAGTCTTTTGGTCTTCTTTTTCTTACTTTTTGTCGACATGGTAAAATGCACTTAAAGATATTACATGGTAATATACCACAACCGTTTCCCCCAATAATTTATCATCTGTTTATGGAATCGTTAAATTGACTACTATACATTTCTTCTCATTATTCTGTCTTCGGTATGTTTGTAATATCGGGCGCGTAATAGTATATTAAGTATCAAGAACAGTAAGAGATTGAGAGAAGGGAATATTGTCTGTATACTTTGCAGTTCGCCATGCTCACAGCACTTTTTGCACGATTGCATTAACTTAATACTTACTTTTACTATAAAATATTACAATGCTGTCCTTTCAAAAATGACGTTTGCTTTTTGACACTTACCTTGTGCCAAATGTATTCACATTTGTGAACAGTAGCGTCTTCAGAGTCAAGAATCTTTCATCTGCGTATTGTATATTTTGTTCAAACTTGTCGTAAATGAAGGTCACTCCAGCATGAGTTCGCTTATTTTCATTTTGACCACTATTGATGAGTATATAGTTTTATTGCAATACTTCTAGTTTTCTTTTTTCTTTTGTCGACTTATCTATTTAGTGAGTTGTATTAGAATTTTCTGATCCCATTTTGGGACATTACAAATTAAAATCTTGCTTTGCTCTATATTTTCAGTAAGCGGAAAATGTTAAGATTGCATATGGGTGCCTTTGCAGCTAATAATTCTATAATAGAACACCAATAATTATTGTTTTAAAATTAGTTTCTCTTCAAACGTCAGTAAAATGTGACAGTATAACACGGTTGATAATATACTTCATTGCCATGGCATCAAACACTTCTCACACAATCAAACATCAAATCTCAAACACAATCTCTGCTCGTTATCAGCCGAAATAGTATATTAAGTATTAAGAACGGTAAGGGCGTTTTACCGATCCAAGACAATTGTTTGGTGGAGGAGCGAAGCGACAACTCCAATTATTGTCTGAAATCCGTAATTCCTTAACGTTCGTGATGCTTATGACGTTCTTTGCAAGATAAAAATGTATTTTTGTCTACGATCGTGACAACTTTTTGCACAGTTTCTAGTGTCAAAACTGACGTTTGTAGCACTCTTAATATTAGCGCCCGAATTACTTCTTTTTTGCACGTTGCCATTGGTGGCGTGTCTTAATACTATATTAAAACACGTTTTGCCGTAAATTTGAATGTCAACATAACCTAGAATATCAGTTTTGACACAAAACCTAACCAGCTAACCTTAAATTTGATGGAACTGACAACTTGTGTGTCAATTTTACTAACCTTGTTTTTCAATATATTATTAAATCTTGGTAGCCATGAAAAAATGATCCAAAATTGTTCGCTGTTTGCTCTACTCTTACCAAAGTATTATACAGGTACACTACATTCACCTGCGCGTTAAGGCCATCTCTTTATTATGACATGAATTATAACTGTCATAAATGCAAACCTTTGTTAAATCGACATTTATGGATTAATAACAGTAAATTTAAGATCGTAGAAAAAATATTGTGTGCAAACTCGTGCTGAAAGTGTTATTGCACTCGACAGGTTATGAAACTCAGCCTTCGGGTTCGTATAATAATTTTCATGTCTCGTGCATAAACGTCCACTTTTAGCACTTGTTGCAGAAATAGCTATTATATCATCATTTAGTGTTTCATATAGTTTTTTAAATGACCAGCTTTCAATTTTTACTTATTCTAGAACGGTAGTAGTAGTAGTAGTAGTATCAGTTTTGTAAAAAATGATGTCAGGCAAGTAGACCGTCATATGCTTTTTTTGCCAACCCCATGGATAAGGTTTAGGCATGCAGAGTATAAGTCCTATTTACAATTTTTTCGAGACTAAGGAGTTCCAACCTTAGCAAGGAATCTTTTACATGCTACACATCGTAGTAACATGGGACCCACGGCTTTACATGACTTCTGAATGATGACATTGTGTAGAGGTTTTTATCAGCATTTTTTAATTTTAAAAACCTCACCGGGATTGGGGATCGAACTGTCGACCCTTACATCAGTAGGCAGAATGTTTAACCACTGAGCTATGAAGCCTCGCTCTAGAACGGTAAGTAAATTACTTGCCGTTCTGTTTATCTTAGTAACCAGTAAACTTAACTTACTGATTTGGCAACAAACGCGGCAACTAATTAAAATCATTCTATGGTGCAAAAACATAATACATTATAACCGAATACATTTACTTGTTGAATAGCAACTGTAGTGTAATTGTTGCTTGCTGTTTGTTTGTATGTTATGGACACGGTCTAGGCATGGTACCTTAAGGTGGCATTACACGGCCTGCTGAGTGACGTTCAGATGCGTGTCTGGAACGATGGCGATCGCCTGGGGGTAGTTTGCGCCGCGCGCTGGTTTTCTTTTGCGCAGCAGCTTATTACATTTTATTAAACAGTGATGATTATTGGTTCTAATTCGTATAACGCTGAAAATTCAGATATTACATCGTTTGACCACATGTTGCCACTTTAAAAGGTAAATGATTACTGAATTTATAGTAATTAACGTATTAAGAGGGGTAACCCAGTCTTAACATTCGAGCATATTTTTACCAGTCGAGCTAGCGCAGCGAAGCAAGAGTGGTAATTTATGTGAGAAATATTAGACGGTTTCCCCTAGAAATGCGTTCATTAGTTTATTGTTCGTTGAGGCAATAATAATTTTGAATCAATAATAATTACTAAAAACTGCTAAATCGAAATCGGACTACCATGGATATGTGTGATATTGCTATAGTGAATGTATGTTAAATGAGTGCATGCATGTTAAATGTATCTTAACATTCGAGGACGCGATCATGTTAAACACTGTTTAACATTTCAATGAACAATAAAAAATTTAACAGCCCAAGATCACGCGTCGTGTGACTGCGTACTCGCGTCGTGTGACGGCGTACCAGCATCGTGTGACTGCGTACCCGCGTCGCCTCACTAGAAACTAAATAATTCCAATTCTAGAAAGGGACTTTTTACCTGCTATACATCGTAATAACATCAGACCCAGGGCTTTACATCACATCCGAATGATGGCATTCTGTATAGGTTTTAATCCGTATTTAATTTTTTTTAAATCACACCGGAACCGGGAATCAAACTCGCGACTCTTAGATCAGTAGTCAGTATGCTTAATCACTCAGCTACCCAGCTGTTGCTAGTTAGATATTTTAAAAGATTTAGGAACTATAACAGACACCTGACTTTTTGACAAAATTTAAATAATATTTTAATGTAGACAAAATAAGTTTTCTCATTAGTCTATCCATGTTGACTTTTACAAATTTCAATATTTTGCTTGGGTTATTAATATTTATAATTTCGTATAAAAGTCGTAAAACGTATAATAATTTGAAATTACGGAAGGCTCGTTAGATAAATATATATGCTTGAAAACCTTAAAAAGTACACTGCCCGTTCCGAATGGTAGTTTATATACTTTTTATCTTATTAGCTATATGACGTATTGTTAAAAGTAAATACTGCATTGCGAAATTTTATTGTAAATGCATTATCTAACATCTACTGCAGCTAATTGAGACTAGTACTATTTATTTCGTAGCATCCTTTCACAGAAATAACAGCGCCAAGAATGTGGCGCAATTTCAGTTTTAAAAAAGCCATATTACCTCTTCGAGAAATCCATTTCCTGCACCTGTACACATCGGTTACAATCGTTACACCGTATCTTTTCTGCCACACCATTTTATGCTTTGCAGTTTTGTCATCATTGTTGGGAGAGCACATATAAAATATCAACTTAAAGTGATACTAAAAAAAATTTTTCAGTATAGAAAATTGAGCTTACTCTGACATTTACGTTTTTAAACTCATTTTTTTAAATTTAAATTTTATGTTTTATCTAACTGCATAGGTCTTACAAAATTATTATACGATTTACAATAATTTTAATAGTTTCGCCTGCTTGAGAAAATTAATTACGTTTGAAGTTGATTTAATTGCACTTTAAAGGTTTTTACTGATGCCATAGTCTGATAAGGTTGTATAATGTCTGGGACACTCGCATAAAATATGCACAACACTTAGGTATATATGTATTACACTCGGCACGTTTCGGTTTATCGTCTCTAATCAGAAAATAGTCGTTTGCTAGCTTGGTATGACCTGTTATAATTATAACATAAAATTTCATAATATCAAGTAACTATCTTGTGTAGGCTAAAATAAGAAGCATATAAATGTAGTCAATAAAATTAAACTACATTCTGTACTAATACGTAGAATCCGAAGCAAATTATTTCGTAGTTCATCCATTTTTCACAGCTTAGACTGTTCTAGATTGTTGGAAAATGTATTTCTTTAAATTTTAGAATATGCCTCATTTCAAACGACTTGAAACGCAGTCGATCTGGTAATAAACAGAAGTACTATCACAATTCATTAAAAACCCCTAACCACACAAATATTTTCTTCTTCTTTAAGTATCATTTTCTTTACGAAGGTTGGCAATCATCGTGGCTATGCGTATTTTTGAGACCGCCGATCTAAATAACAGGCTGGTATTACAGTTGAACCAGTCCTTCAGATTTCGCAGCCATGAGTGGGGTCTTCTCCCCACGTTTCTTCGCCCTTGTATTTTTCCTTGAATTATCAGTTGTAGTAAATGTATCCGAAGAAGCCGAGTAGCGCAGATGGGTAAGCCGTTGCCAAGCAAGTCCTCGGTTCGTAGCCCGCGAGGGCCGGAATTTTCCGCAGCTCAGCCTTGCGATTTGAACCGGGCTCGGTGAAACCATTCACAGTTGGGCACCAAATTAACTGTGCTCTACTCAGAATCACAGACCTAAGAGATAGAGTAACAAGGTCAACATAACACACACACACACACACACCCCTCACACAATGGTTGCTGTGCAAGCACAAAAGGCTCGCTCCAACTTTGTATCCCGAATCCGGGGCAAGTTGAGCATTGTACTGCCAGATGCAAGTACATAAAGCACCAGCCTCTACACCGCAAGGTAAAACGAGGTTATACATATACATACACAGTAAATGTATCCACCCCTTCCTTCCTCATAACATGTCCAGGATACTGAAGTTTTAGTTTTTTTTATAGAAATTACGATTTTTTTTTGTAATTCTTCTCATAACATGTTACGCTCTTTACCCAAGGTACTTTCAGTATTCTACGGTATATCAAAAGCTCAAATGCCTTTAATTTTCGTATACCTAATTTCTTCAATGTCCACCCCTCTACACCATACGACCGCACTGATACGACACAACATCTCCCTAATCTTATATTTAGTTTCAAGCTGAGATTATTGCTACAAAACACCCGCTTCATCTTCGTAATAGTATATTATGTTATTAGGAGCAAAAGTTATATTTTATGTGGCGAGGCTGGACGGGTTATCTGCCGAGCTTGCGAGGCAGATAAGTACAGCCGAGCATTCGGAAATCAACTAAGTCTCACTAATGCTCTCCTCTAATGTTTTGTATATTCTGTTGTGTATCACTTTTAGAACACTTTTAATGTGTGGCTCATAAGGCAAATTGTTCGGTGATCTGTGCATCGTTTTGCGTTGGTTTTCTTCGGAATAGTGACGAACGTTGACAAGAGCCATTTATTAGGTATGATTCCAGCTTCATATATGACGTTAAATAGGTCAGCCAGACGTGTATGTTTTCTTCTTTAATTAACTTTAAGATTTCGGAGAGTAGCTCATCCGGTCCTGGAGTTTTTCATACTTTCAAGGTATTTAGAGTATGGATAACCTCCTGCTTAATTATTTTTGGTCCGTTATTAATATTTTGATTTTCTGATGTATTTGTTTATTATCTTCGCAATGTTCTTCTATGTATTCTTTACTTGTTATTAATTTTTCCTTTATCCTAGTTATTAGTTTTCCATTTGTATCAACTAGTACTGAGGGTTGTTTTCGTTTTTATGTTCTTGTCACTTTACTTTTTTGTCTAAATTGTGGAGGTAGTATTTTATTTCTAGTTCTTCTATTTCTCATTTTGTAGTATTCCGCATTTGCTTTTATTATTTTTGGATGCTCTTGTATGCTATGTTGTTGTTTTTCTTTATTCGTCGTTCATTCAATAGGTGTGACTTAGCATTTAGATATCTGTCATTGTGTGTTTGCTTTCTATAGACTGCATGTCATCATTCAAAGCAAAAATCAACAGTTCTCCAGACAAGAGCCGTTCGTATCTCAGACGCAGAAAATCTAGAGAGAGAAGAGCTACATCGGCTTGACTCTTTACAAAAGAACGGACACACAACTACAGCCGTACGAAAAGCCTTAGACAAGACTACGACATAAAAGGTCAAAGAAGAATCCCCACCTCTGGAAAGCTTAGCATTTCAACCTTACGTTAAAGGCTCGACTGATAAGATATGGCGTGTCCTGAAACGATGCAAGATCAAAACTGTGTCCACGAGCAAGAAAACTTTGGGCAACGGCTGCAGATCAGTAAAAGACAAAATTCCAAATTTAAAAACCGCTGTCGTATATCGCATTCCTTGTTCTTGCGGCTCGAGTTACGTTGTACAGTCTGGTCGTTCCGTTGACCTAAGACTTCACGAACATAATCAGCCGTAGCTGAGCATACATTTATAAATGGCCACACCTTAGAATTTGAGCAAGCCAGAGTACTTGCCGGAATACCCCACTACTTCCCGCAAGTGATACGTGAAACCATAGAAATACAAACACATCCAAATAATATAAACAGGGAAGATGGTTTTAAGCTTAGTAAAACGTTGACTCCTGTAATACACCATCTAAAGCATTACAACCACTATGCGCCATACGGCCACGCCCCACGGATTACATTTTACCTAAACGATCAATCAGCGTTACGTCACTCCGCGCGCCTGGCACAGAAGACTATAAATAGCTCCATACCGACCTTCAGTTCTTCACAGTCACAGTCTCAGTACTTGAGCGTGTTGCGTGCTTCGAGGCTAATTCTTTGACCGTTTTTGATAATTTCGACCTTTAGTGCGCGCAAGAGTGAGGGACGCCTTACTCGCCGCTGCTATTGGCCAGTTGTACCATTTTTTAAACAATCGTTTAGTGCTATTAATTTAATTTTGACTTTTTCAGCTCTCTCCTGTCACCAGGGCACTTTTGCACTGAATTGTTAGTGCACTTATACCGTGAACACTAGCACTTATACAAGAGTCAATTAAAGTCTACACCGGTATTCATAGTCGTTCGCCAGCGGCTCGCCGGCGACTCGCCGGAGTTTCGTTATGAATAGTATGTTGGCGGCACTGTACGTCTATGTCAAATTCGAGGTGATCAGGTTAGGTTTTCAGTCAGTTTTGACAGAAACTGACACAAAATCTAACCCGCTAACCTTGAATTTGACATAGACGTAAAGTGCCGCCTACATACTATGCATAACGAAACTCTGGCGAGTCGCCGGCGATCCGCTGGCGAACGACTATGAATACGGGCGTAAGAGTTAAATAATTAGAAATAGATGTTTATTACAGGAAGCATAAACAACAAACACATTAATAACACACACGTGTGGATATACAGTGAGTAGACGAAATGCTATGACTTCACACAGCTAACACATAGATGCAATATAAATTATGTGAAAACAGATCAAGTCTGTGTATGGCACAGGTTAGGCGCTGAGCAGCGTGACTAGCGGTTATGCCACACACGAGACGAAGGATCGAACACCAAAAATAAATACAACTACCAATGACAAACAAATATAGACAAGGAAATATATACAACACTAAAACTAAGAAAACTTACGCTAAACTAAAATAAGATCCTACGCTAAAGTCCCCCAGGCACAGCACTATCCAGTGCGTGTGATCACTCTCAGGCGGCGGGGAAGATGTCGCGCTCCGGCGACGGTTACGACGCGCTCCGGCGTCGAGGGACGGAGCTGGCGTGGAAGTTCAGGTGACCGAACGTTGGCGGCGGCACGGAACGGTAGCTGGCTAGCTCGACGTCTCCCGTGGTCGGACGTTAGCCACGGCGGCGAATATCCAGCGGCAGCGACGAAGAGAAGTAGGAGATGGAAAAAAAAGAGTACAAAGGAAGAGGAACAAATGGAAACACCAAGAAAGGAGGAGGAGGAGGAAAAGGATGATGAAGCATACCCACCAACCGAGAGTCAATTTAGAGAAATAGTTAAAAACCTAAAAAATTATAAAAGCGCGGGAGAAAACAGTATAGTAGCAGAGTTAATCAAATACGGGGGAGACAAAAAAGTGTATATGAACTAATAGTAGAGATATATGGAATAGTGAATAAACGCCTGAAGACTGAGCAGTGGACAAAAGCGGTGAAGGGTTAGCACTGAATTTAATTTTATACAAAGTTCAGCTTTATAACTAAATAAACTACTAGGATTTCTTAAGAAAGATATATTTAAAAACAGTATACAAAATAAATTTTAAAACAAATGTTACCAACGAGCGACCATCAGGTCACTACACACATTCTAGTTTTAATATATTCTTTCTACTCATGACATTGAAATCAGTCATTTTCACATGGATTCCGGTGGTTGAAATTGCATTTCAACCACTAGAGATTGAAATGCTCGGACTACCGGGATTTCAAACTGTTTGACATTCAATTTGTTACAAGAGAAATGTCACTTTATGTTTACTTTTTTCTAAAATGCATTAATTTGTTAAAATGAGTGAAAATTCGTAGAAAAAATAGTATATGCAACTCGTGGCTGATAAAATTTCAACGTCTCGAGTTCCTTTTTTCAACTCGCTTCGCTCGTTGAAAAAAATCACTCTCAACGTTGAAATTTTATTTCAACCACTTGTCCCATAATACACTATTATCTACGACAGTGTGTAAAATTGCCTTGTAGTTGGCAGTTTTAAGTTTGTAAGACGACTGTTTAATAACATGTCTTCATTAGTTTACGTCGTCAGTAGTAACGTATTTAAAAGATTTCATTAGGCACGTTGTTAGTAGAAAAGTGTTTTAAAAATTTTAAAACACGCAAAATTACGACCGGTTGTTGGTAATCCTAATTTACATTTAATTTTTTTTTCATATTGACCGTGTTTTCTGGATTCTATCTTAGATAAAATATTGTACGATACACATGCGTAAAGCATCTTTAGTCACTCGCGGTCTTAAAACGTTCTCTCACTCGCGTTTTAACTCTACCTCACTCGTGCCTAAAGAGTAGCTTGACGCACTTGTATCGTAAATTACTATTGCGGAACAGTTATTTTTATCTGTTTTTATAGGGACGGTGAATAGGTATATGAGCCCATTTCTATATAGTCACAGCTAATTAAATACATTTCAAAACCATTTTAACAGTCTACCGGTGAATGGTGGGATTTACTTACCTACTAAATACTAAAATTTACCAACATTCGGGCATTCCTGAATTAAAAAAATCTATAATATGACCAGAAATAGATACCTTATTTTAAAATGAGAATGAAATTAGATATACTGTCCGAAAAGAATAATTGTGAATTGCGAGCAGCGAGATGTTTTCTTAAATAACAATCCCTTTTGTTTGTATTTAGAACGGTTTCCTGTAAAACATCTCCATAGAATATTGACTGTAGCAACCAACACTTTTTAATTAAAAGCGAATTTGGAGCTGCATTTTACACCAAAGCAATATTGGCTGCATTTCCGTGTAAAATATAAGTAGTAGGGAAAGATTTGGAAGGCTGGAATAGGATTTAGTGCCCATTCGTCTTGGTGATATATGAGTCCGACTTGTTGTTACGGGTGGGAAGATCGCTATTATCCAATTCGTTTCACACCTTAGAATCCGTTAGAACGAGGCGGTTTAAGTAGTTTCATTGGCACTCTGATGCAATTTATTTAATGCACTATGTTTTCCAAAGTCGAGAAGCGTTTAAGTGCAACTAAATAACGAACGACGCGAATGGCATCGAAAAGAAGCAAATTTTTGGATTTTTAAACATACAGGAGTTAGCTGCATCCAACGAGACAGAGGTTGTAGAATTATAATGTGCTTAGTTTAATTTTAAGATTACAGCAAGTTCTACGTTCATAATGCCATCTTTACGTTTTGTTCACTCTTGATAGTGATAATTCAAGTTTACATAAGTTATAGTTGTAAGTATATATTCTCAGTAACAACAACATTGCATTATGTTGTCCACTAGTTAAGTTAATTCTTTTCAAGCGATCGGGTTTAACTTACGACACCTGACTAGTTTTCATAGAAATTAGAAAAATTTTCGTGCGGTAAGTATAACAATAAGTGTGGTAAATCAATAAATAACTCAAAGTACAGGGAATATTCGTGTTATTTTATCGTGTAAGAAACATTAACCGATATTCAATCGTTGAGCGCTCACAACTGGTCTCGCAAATTTAAAGATTTCGAATCCACTTAACCGATCTTGTATTGCAATATACTATTTTGACATAGGAACAGTAAGTTATCATCTTGGAGGTGTTGTTTCTCAGTGTATTTCTTTAATTTGAAATGCAATGTTATGGTTACTACTAGATAATAGAAGTAGTCGAGCTATGATTGACATTTCGCTTAGAAAAATTTACTACTTACTATCCGAGAACGAAATTATGCAATTTTTCTTGATGCTTTCAATTAAAGCTTAAAAATCTTGAAGCAATTCTTACAACTTGAAAATGTCCAAAACGTCTTTAGGTCTAAGACGCACGTACCAATAGAAAAATGCCATTTCTTGGCGGTTTTTAAAATTGAATTAGATCGATACTCCCAAAAATAGGGAGAGCATAAATTCTAAGACTTAAAAGCTCTTCAGTATTACCAGTTATTTGCTATCCGTTTCAAGGGATTTTATCCGCTTAGCGAAGAGATTTCAGTCATATGTGATATGGTATTGAGCCCGCTACTCAACCCTGCTTGCAGCACAACAAATAAATTAGTGATGGGCATAACCGGACAATTTTCATAACCGAATTATTTGCATTCGAATGATATTAATAACCGAATGATGATTTGAATAATTATTCGAATAAATGTTGGCTCTCGATTCGTTTCGATTAAGTCAGCCGGTTTGCCGGTTGGCGGTTCACCGTCATCTGCATCGACATCGTAACTTGCAGATGGCAGAGGAACTCAGTTAATCGTTAATTATTATAATAATTGTATAAATGATTTTTATTTGATTTCTAAGGAGTTTGTGCAATAAGTAATTGTGGATATGAATGAGATATATCTGGTTACACCTTTATTGTTTTCGATTGCTGGCGATTTATTAACTTGTTATTATTACCCGAGAAGCAAGAAAATGGAGATATATTTTAGGAGGACGAGATATATATCATTCGACTCAGCTTGAAGAGTAGATTCCAAAAATATATAGAAACCGGAAATCGGATTTCTTTTCCGAGGTCGACTTCCGGTCAATTTTTTTTTAACTTTTAACTTTTTCCTTTATAGCTCCTGCAGTTTTTGAGATATTTAGCTCAAATTTGGAATACAGGTTACGCTGCAGGGCTTACATCATTGAGCATATCAAATGGTTGTGAGAATCTACAGGGAGATATTTTTTCAGGGGTCATGCTTCCTTTTCTCCCCCTGAACTTTTTTGCGGTGCGCCGCTGTTAGATTCTAAAATACAAATTGAGTTTTCTGTTTTGTTTAGAATCTTTTTGTTCTCTTTCAGTTTTTTCGTATCTGCAACCGTTATCGAGAAAAAAATAGTATATTATATCATTAGGGGCTAAAGTGCACCATTTAATCCCGCGAGTGGAGTTTGTTGCCTCGAGGGGGAAGCCCGAGGGCAATAACCACTCAAGGGATTTAGGCACTTTAGTCCCGAGGTATATACGCTATTTTTTGCACCTTTGGGAACATTATCATCAAACATTTCCAAAATTTGGAATCTGTCAATTTGGAAACTGACAATTATAATTTATTACAAACTGAATTGCAGCAGGTCCTGGATAGCCTGAATCAGTTGGCAGTACTGAAGTGTATTGTCAGTATATGTCAAATTCGAGATTTGCAGGTTAAGTTTTACGTCAGTGTGTGTCAGATGACAAACAAAACCTAACCTACTAACCTCGTGTGTACATAAATTTACCATAGTTACGGTATCATTTTTACTTTAGTCCCTAGGGATTAAATGAGTTACTTTAGTCCCTAGGGATTAAATGATCTACTTTAGTCCCTGTTTACGGGGACTAAAGTATCAACTTTAGTCCCGGAAGTGCAAAAAGTATAAAAACGATTTTCTGTAATTTGCTAGACGAAATTTAAATTTTTAAAAACTGAGAAGCAAGAAAATGGAGATATATTTTAGGACGACGAGATATATATCATTCGACTCAGCTTGAAGAGTAGATTCCAAAAATATATAGAAACCGGAAATCGGATTTCTTTTCCGAGGTCTCGTGTTAAATTCTTAATGTCCAATTATTGGCTCCCCTAATTATTTTAGAGCTAAAGTGTAAATACATTTTTTGTAGAGAAAAAAATACTGCATCTATTCGTACTGTTGCTAACCATTTTTCATTTTCCATAACCGAAGGAATGCAAAAAATAAAACTAGCATTTTATTATTATTAACTAAGAAGCAAGAAAATGGAGATATATTTTAAATGTTATCTATACGATCCACAAAAGTGAATCTTTGTCATTCTACGTGTAGTTAACCTACATGTTTTTTGTTGCGCGATGAGATAACATCGTCATACACTTGTAATAATATAATAATATATTGTTGTAATTGTATGTTTTACGGCTCGCTATTCTGCATTAGCTCGATTACTGGTACATTCACATTCTTCCAATCTATAACCAAAACATAATATGTACGGTCGGCGCCTTAGAAATCGGGACACGTAATATGTTCTTCTAGTTTTTGGAGTATTCTTGCTCCGGTTACTTCATTAATGTGAGATGGCATTTCATAATTGGCAAACAATAAACAATCTGACGTAACAATTAAAACCATAATAACTGCAAAAACCCAGTTTATACACTTAAAAAGTACATGCAAAATATATCATAGTGTCACGACGACCGTACATTATGTGTTATGTATTGGAAATTAAGAGGTATTTATTAAGAAGTGTAGAAAGAAAGAAATATGCGGGACTGCTTGCTAATCGCAATAAAAACAGTGGTAAAACGTTTATCTCTATCGATCGGGCGGGTTAAAGGCGCCGTCTCTTGTTTTGAACCTTTGGAGATGTAAGCAAAAAAAATGTTTTATAGCTTGATGGGTTTGCAGTTTTTAGGCGTTCAGGTTTCAGGTCCCCAGAATTTGATAATTTGATATTTTTTATGATAGGAGGTAGGTTCGCGATAACCAAATGGTGTTTTTAGTACAACCTGCTTTGTTTATGAGTTATGACGTATGTATATTTACAGAATTTCGAGCACTGCGTAGGTCGCTGAGATATGGCACCTAGTACTTTTCCATAGAGGTTTTATATTCAAAGCGTAGTACGTATCAGCATGAGGTTATTTTTCTTTCGAATACTTGGAACGAAAACCGAGTTACATAGGTTATTTCAATAACCGGATAACCGGTTATTTTTCATTCGAGTAAGCCCATTACTAAAATAAATATAGCGAGTCAGATAGCACAGAGTTGGAGTAGTTCATGCAACTGCAAGATTTAACGTAAATTTCAATCCGTAATTACATTTGCAAAGAAATGCTGGTAGTAATGAGTTTCTTTGAATAGAAAAGGCGAAGGGCAGAGCTCGTTTTTCATAGATTGGAGTCGATAATCATAAATTAGCCAAAAATAAAAGGTTTGTGCAAAATTAAAGCCGAACCAAATAAATAGAACTGTCACAGAAAGGTTTATAATATGTGCGTGTAAATTGAAGCATAGCTGTGTCAGAATAATTAAATAGGATATGTTTATCAGCTTTTTAAATAAAGGTAATAGAAGCAGAATTATGATAATACGTTGCAAAGAACATAAACCAAACAGAACAAGGCAATTATAATTATGAGACAGCAATATTCGAAAATTTGGAGAAAAGCGAACAGATAAGAAATTACAAGAAATGGACACCACAGGATGTGAAACAAATTAGTGCAGGAACTGAACAATTACAAAACAAGTCAGTGTAATTGCGTGAGTGATAATGACAATTAAATAACACAAAGTGAATGGCGTTATGAGACAATTTAAAACCAAAATTTAAAAAACAATAGTTTAGAAATTGGAATTTTTGTACATAATTTTAATTTAAGTTAGATTTAGCTAAGAAATTATTGTATTGTATTTGGTCAATTTCCATTTTCTATAATTTAGATAGGATATTGTTATTAACGACCAACATAGAGACAACTGAATAAAAATTTAATCACAGGCAGTTTTATGTGCTCTCCAAAAATTACAGTTTTTACATAATAAATCATCAATTTTATAAATAAAAAGTGCACCTTTGTGCTAAGTAATTGTTCGTGCACCTGTGAGAGTGTGGGGAACATTTTTCCTAACATGAAAATAAACTTTCGTCGTTGCCACCGTACGAGGATTCCGATCAGAACCAGCGCAGACTACGCACTTCGGCCGGGGGCACAATAAGGTTCCTGAGCCCAATATTTCGACTGCAGCGTGTCCGCACAGCGTGTAGGAAGCATCTACAGCAGCCACAGTATCCCAGCGGTCCAACTTCAGGCAGAAATCAGCAGGTGATGCAGCCCGATTGAGCTACCGCAGCCCTGCAAAGGTCAGGTTAGTTTTTCAACCAAAGTAACGGCGTTAGCAAACGGAAATTCACATGACTACTAGACCAAACCTTCATGAACGAGACCCAGGCAGAGTTAAGCATCCATCAAGAAGCAAATATGCAGTAATTGCCATAATCAAGTTTGAGGTTATGTTGTTCCCATAACGACGCT
This sequence comes from Agriotes lineatus, assembly GCA_940337035.1. NCBI lineage: Eukaryota > Metazoa > Arthropoda > Insecta > Coleoptera > Elateridae > Agriotes > Agriotes lineatus. Next base: position 86,490,739 of record OW679194.1, on the reverse strand, counting down.
CAAAAAAACAAATTAATGTTATAACAACGAAGTGGAGGTTTTTGCCTGCAAAAAAATGAGAATCAGTAACGCTAAGAGCGCGACAATTCAAAATTTACCTGATAAATCTCTCATAAAACACCTTTTATTATTTTAAATCACAAAAACGAAACACCAAACAAAAATAAACCGATTTGTAATAGAATTTTGACAGAAATAGCACCTGAGCGTTCGAGTTAAATTTATATTCCAGTGGCGAGTTTAATATTAATGTACCAGTGAATCAAACCCTGAGGTACGGGTCATCTTGCTTAACCTAGCTAGCCTCTGTAAGATTAAATTGCAGGTGGATGAAATATAATAAAGGGTACAATACTGTTTACTTTATAAATAATTAACGAACCCGCTAAGTATTTTTAGTCAGTCGAAATTTGACCTAAATAGAAGGACATTTGCAGGTAGTGTTAGTTGTTATTTATTTTATCATCTTCATTATAATATTAAAAACACAAGGCACTAACCAGAAAATTTTAGTACACAAATTGTAGCAAACCAAACCACAATGGATCTGATACAATAAACCAAAAATGCGCTATAATTGTAGCCCCCGCCTCCTACACTAGCAATAAGAAAGGAGCATCTAACGCAGAGTTAACTTAATAATGCATTTTGCGAAATTGCGTTTTTACAGCCTAATATAAAATAACTGGTTTTTGTGTTGCTTGTCAGGGTGATTCATATTATATTAGTTAATTCATATATGCCTTATTTTTGCAATTATTAGAATTGGGTTTTATCCAACATAAAATCCATCTTTCAAGTTCGAAATACTTAGAAGCTTTAGCTCCACCGAACGAAATGATGTAAATATTTTAACACGTATAGGTCTGTAAAATGTCTGAGTAAAATGTCCCGAAATGTAGCTTTGACCTATTGTAAAAATGAGCTAAAGTATACCCAAGAATGGAAAGTGAAACAGTTTTCACTGTAAAGTGAAAAGGAAGCAAAGATTCTACGATTTGAATATCGATCAAGAAAAACTTAAGATACTCTATATTTGCTTTGCCGTTGAGGACATGCACATGAATACGTTTTTTGCACACAAACGCAAGGAGTGCTAGCCATTGAACGCTATAACAATTAATAGCACCAAACTAAACCAATAATCTCATAATACTCTTCAAAGCAAGCCAGATAGAAAATTGTAAATACCCAAAAATGGTCCCGTTACTATTGGGTTCAGCGGCACCCGCTAACTAAACTCCGTCAGTAGGGGTGAGTAACACTAGACCACATATAATTAAACAGAGGCGCCACCAATTTAAATTATCAACAATTGGAAAAATTTAAATTGAAAAATTTATTGAGTATCAAAACTTACAAGGAAGATTCAATTTCAAAGTTGAGGTTTGAAAAATATACCTTCATCATACGCAGAACCCTTGACAAGCCACAATCTACTCCAGCTACAGCAAGATATAAATTCGATGCAGTTACAGTGATGTTCATACTATATATTGTAATGGTTTACTGTCTAATTTACTGCCTGATTGCCTAATTAACGAAATGAATAAGGTCAAAATAATCACAGAACTAAATATATTTTTTATTGTAAGATAATTAGTACTTTACATTAATAAATGCACTTGATGTGAGCAGCAGTAACTAATAATTTGAAAGATAAAAGTTAGTATGAGATAAGGCAGGTTTCAGAAGTGTTACGTTCAGAGTTTCAGATATTATAAAAGTTCGGAAGGGCCAATTAATTTATAACTGAAGTATTTGAGCTTAATAATGCCAAAGATAATGTGAATAAAATGATACAGAACGATTTGCTAAGTACAGAAATTAGATGAGCGTTATGTATTAAAAGTTTATAAGCCAGCTAACGGCAAATTAACTGAAAGGTAAACAAAATAATAATTGGAATAAAGCAATGGAAAATGGACAAGTAGTGAGTCGCTAAAGAAACTCAAGTATATCAGTGCATTATAAACCAAATTGAGTTAAAAGCATAGCAAAGTGTAGTGACATTTATTCCAAGAAAAAGACAATTTTAGTAGTTATGCAAAGACATAACCTCAAAACTGTAGTCCATAAGATCAAACATGTTATTAATCCTAATTTCTTGAAAATCTAGTTGCTAAGTTACGAAACAGTCGTTTGTCATTAAAAAATTAGCTAAAGCTAAACTTTTACATGTTGGGGGCAGATTGAGTTCCACATTTTGTCGCATTAAATTGTAAATAAGAAGTTTTTTGTAATACGACAGTTGTGTAAAGTTATTCACAAAGCTGCCGCGCATGTGTGTAATTTTTCCCAAAGATAGTGCTATTAGGGCAGCAAGTTTCCAACAGGTGCAGCGTCGAGTGCCAGCCAACAGCGGGAACAATCTTGAAGCAGTTTCAGACATCGGAAGGCTGATCTTTTGGGTGCTACTTAGAGAGAAGGCCCACAGCTATCCCTTTGTAGAATAATTAGAACGAGCAAGCCATTTCCAAGCTGCGAGACAGCAGATCACCTATTCAAAAAAGGTAGGATCCCAAAAAACCGGAAGCAGTAGCTTCATAGGAGTTCAGGGTCTTCAAAAATAGACCTTTGCCGACAAATTCAACGTGTTTCCAGAATCCCAGGTCCATGCAGCTTAGAGTAATTTAGATAGCGTCCCTAGAAAATGCGAGTTGACGTGGAATTTTCAGTTTTTACTAGAAACAACACGAGGTTAGCCGTTGCTAAGGTCACAGAATTAATCGTATTTACCTGATGCATTCTTGCCATTTTGGTGTTTTAAAATTCAATGTTACGCTATTTCCGTACTGGCAGATCATCTTGTTTACTGAACTAAATTTAGAGGTTATGTAAACGTCAGTTGGGGAATGGTAAATTTGCCCTAATAATTGAGAGTAATCGTCAAACAACGAATTATTTGTCATACAAAGTTTTCTATCAATTTTATGAACCAACCGCCCTGAGATAAGAATTGTTTCATGTTCACCGAAGCTAAGCCCTAATTTATTACAAATAAGTAAAATATAGAAAGAGCAATAAACCATTTAATTTTGTAATAATTATTGCATTCCTTTTAATTTGCCCTTAGTTTGACAGGTATCCGTTGCCCTAATTGTAAATTTAATTAGAAATTTATATTTTTAAGCGCGAGGCTGCCATTACAATATGAATATATACCGGATGACAATCAGAACAGGGCCATTCTTATATCTTCTTTATTAGTAGCTTCAGCGTACTTATGCGAACGTTTTGTCCGTCCGTCTGTCTGTCTGTCTGTGTGTCTGTCTGGATCGCCTGTAACTTTCGAACGGCTACAGATATCGAAATTTTGAAAGGGGGCAAAGTTGTTGCTAAGGTCCCGAGCACCTTCATGCGCTATTTGGTTTTGGCGAAAGGTCAACCGTTGGCGATCTATGTCAAAGGTCACTTTATTTTTCAATGGCAACATGGGTCATATGGGGTATCAATCGAAAGCTATGGTCAAGGGCTACATATACTTAATGTTTTCGCAGTGCTGAAGCTACTCTTTAGACCTGTACTTGAGCAGTTTATTTATGAATCGATTTAGATAAAATTTTATATGAGGATAATAGAGATAATTTCTGATTGACCGATCAATATAGTCAAAATAGGTTTCACCGGAAATAATACCAACTTTAATTTTTGAAATGGATCACTCTGTATATTTTATGTTTGTCGAAATCTACAAGTCCAATTACATAAATTAGTCTCGCCAAATTTTAATTTTTTCAAAAAAATCTTTTTTTCAACTTTTTTTTAGGTTGTGATTTGAAAAAATAGGTTTTAATTGACTCTAGCAAGTAATAATAACTATTTTATCAACGAAATCAATAACAAATCCTTATCAAAAGAACAAAATTTGCTATACACATTTTTTAAAGAAAAATTAACTTTTTTTAAATGGCACCTCTAAGGGTAATTTTTCCATTAAACAGAAAATTTAATTACCAATCTAACGATATGCAAAATGCACTACTTTATTTTTTATCTAAAATTGAAGAATAGTTAATAAATTTTTTTTTATATTTCTGTGTAATACCTAAGCAAATTCGGACGCACTGTTGTATGTAATTTGAGTCGTAGATTGCGAAAAACATAAAATATATAGTATGATCCATATAAAAAATCAAAGTTACTATTATTTCCGGTGAAACCGGAAGTTTGCCATTTTGATTATACTCATATATATATAAGAAGGTAAATGTAGCATGTATATGCAGGGTGTTCAAAAATGACCGCAGGAGCTCGTAATTCCGAGTTCTATATAATATTTTGAGGCAAAAATTTTCTTACAATTATGTCGAGACTTCAATCGGTTTTAAGCGGGACGCTGTTAAATTTTCGCAAGAACATTTTCAGTCTGGGGGGTTGACAATTTATTAAATTTATAGAATTTGACATTGTGGACATAGGTAACTCAGAAAGAGTTTGATTAGGGAGATAATAATAATAATGGTGAGGCACTAACACCCCATGAAAGAGCTTGTCCTGCAAGGCGGAAGGTCAGAGCTTTCGTATCCTCGCTCTCACACTCGGCTGTCGCATGTCAAATTTATGACACGTGGTGATGTGGTGAACATCACGCATTAGACAACCGTATTATTACCCCTCATTCTTTCGAATGCAGGTTCCCAATATATGTTCAAAATGGCCCCCTTCTATTTGCAATAAAACGCTTGCACTTTGGCTTGGTTGCCCAGGTTATTTTGTTCTCTACCTCGTCCAGAGTATGAGTAACCTTTCTATAAATATGTTGCTTTAGATGGCCCCAGAGGAAATGGTCCAACGAGGGTAAGTCGAGCGATCTAGCAGGACATTTTACGAGGCCACCTTGCCGTATCTACATATTTGAATATGTTCTGTTTCAAATTGCTCTTGCGTGCAATGCCGTGCGGTGGAGCACCATCGTGTACAAACCATGTGTTCCGACGTTGTAATAATGGCAAATCTTCGAACAATTATGGTAAGTCTTTGTTAAAAAGGTACCGTAGATTTGTCAGTCCAAACGATTCGAACTTTCAAAGGTTTCAACCTGCAGCAGCAACTTAAATATGAGAATTTTTTTTTATTATAGTGCAAAAACACCAGCCCATAAATTTACGCTGAATCTATGTTGAAAATTTGTAGGTTTGAAAACATTCGGGATTCTATTGGCCCAAATATGGCAGTTGTGTTCATTGAAGGTCCCTGCTCACGAGAAAACGGATTAATCCTTGAAAATTATTTTTAGCAAAATCTGGATCTATCCGTTCCTGTTGTAATGTCCAAGAGCAGAAATTTCTACGGTTTTGGAAATCTTCCGCCATATGTACACGCATATAATGATAAGCATGTTGTCCGTTGTTCTTCGCAATTCTGTGTGTTGAACTTTCTTAAATATTCAATATTCGCGATACGTTTCAAAAGCATGAAGCACAGCATCTTAATTCTTAATTCTTAATTTATACGAAGAAACCGAAGTACATGTGTTTCTTCCAGGATTTAGCAGGCTTAAGAAAACATTCCTATTTGAGTGTCTCGTTTATGGAAACCGAATAGCATGTTCTAGAGCAGCAGCTTCAATATTACGGCCATAAACACCATAAATTGTTATCATTCTGCAATATTTTTCTGAACTGTAATTCATAGTGGTATTGAAACAAAAAAGCGAGCAGTTAGTTAACTAACAAATATTAATAATAAATGTATTATGTTTTTCTTCCTAGAAATCGCTAATCTCACACAACGGATTTTTTTTTTGAACGATTGAAGTCTCAACAGACTTGTATTAAAATTTCTGTCTCAGAATATTATAAAGAATCCGCCACTATGAGACCCACCGGTGATTTAGAGACACCTTGTATGCAGGGTAATTTTAAAATACACTTATATACTGAAATCTCACATTGATAATGAATAATGGATCGCAAAACCTTGGTAAGTTTTTCCACCCCCTGAAGGCTACGCACAACACTTGCCTTACCACAGTGTTTAACAAAAACGTTTCCATAAAGTGGACAAATTTTTCAGAAGCTATTTTAATTATTTTGTGGTGCTCTTTAGTTAGATCTTTTGTTATTACAGGAGGGCACTATACTTACATAAAGTAAATTTGGCTCTGTTGTTAGACTAAATTTTGCATCACTCCATACACAGAACATAAAACTATTACTGAATTGGCACTGTCATTACATCATTCCAATATTTCTTTGGTGAAAGTTGTACATGGAGCAGTAATACGAGTCGATTAGTGACTGGTAATTACTGCAAATTTTGAGTATTGCAAATAACTTGTTTTATCAAACATTTGTTGTCAAGCGCATTGAGTGGTAACAAAAATGCCTTACCGTAGTTTACAGGTTGACAAGTTGATTTTAAGTCTCTACGGTTATTTCCAGTTGGGAAAAAATAATTTCGGGCCCATCGTACCAATAGTGCAAGTGCATAAACGTGTCACAGATACTCTAGAAATTAGCGAATCTAAATTAAAAAGTGTGCGATGTGGTAAAATGTCAGAAGATAAGGAATGCTCTCAACAATTGGTGAAATATAAAAAACGTAAATGAAGAGCATGTGGTTCAATTTTTCTTTTAATTATATAGTGTGATGGTACTATAATGCTATTAAATAATAAATATGTACTCTTCTTGACTATCATTTCTATTTATTTAATTTAAAAGGAGTAGATTAGAATTTTGGAAATGTGAAAAATATTGCAACGTGCATTAAACATAAATAGAAAATGTCCAAGCGTTCGGTAGATAAGTAAAACAAAGAACCGTGGTGAATTAAAGATGATCTGGTAAAACAAGGTTTAAGTACCTACGACAACTCAGTAATTCTCTATCTGCGTCGAAGGAATCAGTCAAACAGAGATAGCATCACCATGCCCCTTAAATATATGGTACGTGTTTATTTTATTGCGAACAAACCACTTATACAAAAGAGGATGTTAATAGTTTGACATCGCTTCGCTTAACAAGCAGCGCTAATAACTTGGAGTTGTATATTCGCTAGACCTACTCTCCCTCCATCTTGCTTGATTCCTGTTCAGTAGGTTCTATCAATATCTTTACACCTACTTTTTCTTCAAGCATGGTCAAAATGAGTTCCTCCGTATGTTTTTGGCAGTTTCATGAATCACAAATATTTTGAAATCATTTCGTTTTGAGTAATATTCGACATTTTTAGTTTTGATTAGTTTTCTTTTACTACTTTTAACCAATCCTTCAGAGCAAGTATTCTTTGGTGATGTTGATTTAATCTCAGGTTGATTTCGTGCTCTATGGTTTTACTTATTGAATCGACTAATTTTTCCTTCCACTTTTTGTTCAAAAAATACTGCTTGATAGTTTTTGCATCAGGTTGTAAGGCAGGTGCCGTTTTTACTAAACCAACTTTAGCGCAACAATAATGCTACGCGGACTGCAGCAGAAACACGGCTTCTCAGCTTGAGCGGTTGACATGGATTTAATGAAATTAATTTTAAAGTGTGCATCACAATTTTAGACATGATATTTACCTGTGTATTGTTTCCTCAACCAGTCTGCATTAGAAATTTGTCTAATAACATTGTACTTCTATTTAGTACGAGTAAATATTAGCAATGAATATTAATCGAATAAAGCAAAATATGTTATTATTGTGATGCATATTGATACAAGCAACATCACAATTGGATCTCTAAGTTTGTTCAATTTCTTTTTCCTGTATTTTTGTAGAAATAGTGTTCAACTAAGTATCTTTCAATAAAATTCGTTGTAAATATTTATTTGATGTGCGGAAATAATTTAAATTAACTAGAATTGTACTGTAGACATAGCTTTAACCATTGCTGTTAAGATTTAGAGAAGCTTCTCACTTACATATGCAAATTATTTCGATTTTAATTAAGCTTTGTGTCACCTACAGCTTTATCTAAGGTTAAATATCATCATTAGCATCTTATTACACCCTATATGGCTTTACATACCGAAATCGAATTTAAACTTCTATGGAGACATGCTTTCAAATTGTCACTACTGAGAGCTTGTAGCGAGAACTTTATCACAACAAAATTATAATAGTGCGGCATTGTTTTATAACCTCTGATAATATCGCGCTATACCATCTCGGTAACGACGCTACTTAATTTTAACTGCAAGCAGCAGTGCATGCTCTAAATACTTTGCCTAAAGTCTATTATCGTATCATAAATGAGGAAACTTAGGTTATAATAAAAGTCTGTCCCGTGCTAACAGTTCAATATAAGCTCATTAACAGGTTCTAAGATGTCTTATATGCTCTCTAATGCTCGAATATAAAGGAGAAATATTAGAAATCGTTTTCTAGATGTGCCCTGGTATTAAGCAGTCTTCTCTTTATTTTCAACTTCATAAATAATTTAAGAGCTAGAAAACTTTGATATTGGGCAATAGTTTTGAACGATATACAAGTAGAACAGTGAGATAATGATAATCAGAGAAATAATTTCGGGGGCAATAGTGTTTCAGAACATTTTTGTACCTGCACGATGCAAGCAACAAGGATCATTTTAAAATGTGTCTAATATATTTTGTTTCTTTTTTACAGTTATTATTTGTTTCTGATCTAGTTGAATTCGTCACATATTTATTGACTAGTCGTAATGTAATCGGTCATTATGTGCATGGCAGGGTAGAAAATAAGTAGCTATAATAAAACCAGGAAATTGGAATAGAAAGAATAGCAGATAGCACAATGAGGTTAGATTTTACGATGGAGATACATGACGAAGCCGTTAATAATGTACAAAAACTCTAGCAGCTGCTTGGTTGCTTTAATACTTGTAATAAAAGCTCTACCCCCGTGCGTTCCCGCGAGACGAGGTTCAAGCTTTGGGTGAAAATTCTAGCTTCGGGAATCGAAAGGCGCATTGCTCTCTCATATTCTCCCGCTCAAACTTTATTTAAGCTCTTTGCAAAAGTTTTCTCTCGGCTGTCAGTTTTTATGTATCACCTGAAACATTACTACTAGAACGTGAGCTGAAAAATGCGAGATTATGAGTGGTTGAGTTTCATTATATTTCCTGAAGTTTCTAGATTTTAGGACGTTGCAACGATAGAAGCACCGGGAACGTGCTTTAATTATTCACGAACTCGGGAATTTCACAGCTTGAAACGAAGAATTTTACAACCTCTAACATTTATCTACTGCACTGTAGCCAAGCTCATGCTTTTTCTATGTTAGTGAGGCGTACACAATACACATAGTTGCGATTCCGTAATGCATGTACGGTGTGCCACGTTTTGATGCTTACACAATATCTTCTACTTTAAAAACTATTACTTTTACTAAGATATTTGTTGTCGTCTTTCATTGTAATTCTTAAGAGCAAAGAGAAGTTGAAATTATTAATGCATTTACACATACAAGTATCATAGGAAAACTTCAGCTCTATGCAAGATATCCCAGTAAAAACTTCCTTTTATTTATTTAGCTATCTGAGGCAGAAGTTTAGGGACGTGCCATAAACCGTAGGGCGACATAACACGGAAAAAATCTAAGGTCAGTGAGTCGCCCTTGTCCGCCCCAGTGACCCCAACTTATATATTTCAAATAACACGTTTCTTATTTTATAGCCGATTTCGAAACAGGGGCTAAGTATTTCTAAATAAAAAGTATTTAAATACTCCATAAAGTGTTTACATTATTCAGCGTCAAATTTTGAGGAATTGATTATGACTAGTTTTATGAAAGTTTCAAATACTTTTTAGGTGCTATCAAATGTTAGTCTTCTTTATTTCTGGGCAATAAATCATTTTTTTTAATTGCTGCTTGACAATAATCACATTTGACAGTAAGTCTAGTGTATTTGTTAGAAGCATATAAAGTATTTGCTATGTAACACCAAATAGAAATTACAGGCTAATCTCGAGGAAAAATGTGTATTCTGTCTAAAATATTGTAATGATATACACCCCTATATGTGTGTTAGAATCAAATTTAGAAAAGATTAAGGGATTGAAATGGTTGAAAATAATTTGGATCTATTCAGGTATAAGGTGGGAATGTGAATGGATATTATGTAATTACAAAGTGAAAGAGAATTTATAGTTGTATGAAAAATAGCTATTTCAAAAACAGATAGATTCGAAAATAATATAATAAAGTAAAAATTATAGTTTGAGGAGAATGACAAATACTTAATTGAAATAAAATCGAAATTTAGTAGGTTTAAATCAAATATGTTAAAACTAGAGTGTATAAAAAGGGATTTGATATGGTGATGTAATTTGTTTCGGTTATTGAAAATAACAAACTTAAACAAATGTAGCAAAAGATTTTGGAGTAATTAAATATATTGAACATAACCTTGTTTTTATGGATACAATCTAGGTAGTGAAGAAGAATCTAAATTTAAAATAACAAGAAGAAGTAATGATATGAACTAATGAAGATTACAAGTATGTGATAGAAACTGATGGATAGCAAAAGTACTCGACAAAAGTGAATCATCAGATAATAATAATGAGTCAATTTTATTGAAAAAGTCTATTTGGCAGAATACATTAATCAAATTAGATTATGTCAAACTGTTTGGTGCTAAAGGACACTTCCAGAGCAGAATCACCAGGATAAAAGAGGCACATTCCAGGAGATTGGTGAATGCAGTAGTGGTCTGTTGACTGCGTGCTGTAAAAAAGGGTTGAGTTGCTGATGTGGGACTATTAGGATGTATTGTATGTCCGTGGACCATTCATTGCAGGAAGGTGCTGGAGAGAGTCGATTCGTCAGCAAGAGAAGCGGTTTGGTTGGCATCTTTAGATTTGCGCGGACCAAGTGAAAGGTAGGCAATTTCTTATTAAAGTCGTAACTATAAAAGGAAATAAAGACAATAAAGAAGGGAATGAATTACGTACTGATTTAGTATTGTTGTGTACCATTGTAGCTAGATAAAGAAATGCACCCCTGATTTTAAGGAGCTATCTCTAATAAGAATTATTGACATTCTAATACGAAATAGGGAAAAATTTTAATTTAAAAATAGATTAAAATAACTTGAATTGAATGTTCATAGTATATTAAAGGCACTGCAAAGAGATTCATAACAAATTTTTGACGGGCCAATGTGTTCAAAATTAATAATCAAAATTAAAAGCCTATTAAAAAAGTAAATAAAGACAACACGTTGTAAGGGTTAGTTCATATTTTTGGTGCCGCTGCTTGGAGCCAGTACAATATATAATTCATCAAGAGCATGAAGATTAGAATGAAAAAAGCACATGGAATTTTATATTGTGTAAGTCTGGTTCTCCGCCTTTCGATAATGTAGCATTTTACATCCAAACCATGTTTATTATTTTCACCGACAACTGTTTTGAGTTATGGTCTTATTCACACAACGATTGTAATTATCTACATCTAGGACAACAGTGTTTCATAAGTTATTCTACGATCACAAACTGTGGATTATTGAAATCAAAATATAAAGATTAAGCCCAATACTCATCAGTAAAGTGTTTCTAATTACGGAGACACCGTATGTTGAGATTAAAATTATTTTAAATGCTTTTTAGAACTATTGGAAGTTTTGGTTCTGAAATTAGTAAAAGTAGGTTATTTATTACTTATTTGTACACTGTTAACAGTATCTGTAGGTACAAGTATCAGCATTCAACCTAAACCTTGTTGTATCCATTTTTTGGAAATAATAAATCGTGTGATCCAAAATGAGATTATCAAAAAGGGCAACTGAAGAAGAAGATCGACATAAGCTGTAAAACTAGAACCGTTTAATTTTTATTTTGACCATATTCCATTCGTCAATTTCTATCTTTTCTACTGCTAATTGTCTTGTTAACATATTTTCGTTATTATTTCTTCTGGATGCCCCACCCCTAGCCCTAAGCTTAGCCCCCTAGTTTTCGGAAAATTTCCTAATCGAGATAGAAAACGGATAAAAGCCCAACTGGTCTCGTCTCGGGTAAAACTACTTTTGATATTCTCACTGTTAGAGGAATTTTCATATTTCATGGTAACAACAGAACACTGTTGAATGTCACAAAATCAACTTGTCACTGTCAATTTTTCCAAATACGTTCGTTAATTGCCATAATAATTATTCCCACTTGCAACGTTTATGAGATAATTGACACTTGTTGACTAGTTGGTTTTGTGACATTCGCCATTAAATATGAAAATGCCTCTAGTTTCATATAGCTGCTACCGAACCTTTATCCAGAACAGACGTGTGAGGGATCCTGGTATTAATTTTATTTTCGATAAACGAGGAAACGTTATGAGGACAATAACCAGTCTAGACTACATCATTCATCAGATGACAAAACCATTCTCGAGATAAAAACATTTTATTCTCAGAAATTAGTAAGAAGCCAGGAAGCAAATGTTACCGTCATAGTAATAAATAAAGTAGATACCAACCACTTGTGATGGACGCCAAGTATTATTCACCTAAATATTGTAATGCAGAATGCTGTGTGGATGATTAATTTAATTCAATAATAATATCCAGATATCTAATGGATATCATGTGATAACAGTTGTATGTATACAGATTGCAGCAGGCAACTAGAACCATCGCAAAAGCAAGGAGAATATGCATGTGGCCGTCGTGGTGTTTAAAAAACAAACAATCAATGTGCAATAGCGGTAGGTCGTTAGGATCATTATAAATAAGGGTATATATTCGATTTTTTAATTTTTGAAATACAATTACGGCCACATGTAAAGTCCCCTCGCTTTTGCTATGGTACTAGTTGTTTACCGCAGTCTGTATAACTGGTGGGATAGTAATGGGAAACCAGTGTGGTTGTTTACATGAAGTAGAAAAATATCTTGAAAAATTATAATCGACGTAAAATACTTGCGTTAAAAGGTTAGATTCCTTTTAGTTGTGAAGAGTAATAATTGGATATTTAATACGTAATAGCAATACAATATTCTTTACGATCAAATTTGACTGAGGGCAACAACTATTATTCAAAATAGATTTCAAGATTGTTTGAGCCATTTGAAGTGGCATTTTTACTTCTAAACCAGTAAAAAGTGAAAGTGAGTGTTTGTGGTATGCTGTAGAACTGTATATCCAGATCTTAAGGGGTGTTTTGATCGTGAACAACCCAAAGGAGGTGTTTGCAGACTGCCATCCAGTTAAAAGCTGTTATAGTATACACTGAGGTACAAGAGATACTTCCAGAAAGTTAGTGCGTATTTCTTATATCTCATTAAGAAATAAAGAACAAGTTTGGTACGACAAATTGGTGAAAATAATTGGAATTTATATTTAGAGCGTAATTTAGAATATTGAATTTTCTAAATTTACATTGTGATTCGGGTAGTCGACGTTTTCGGACATTTGGAACATTTAAAACATTTGATTAAATAATTTGACAACATCTATTTGATTTATTGTAATATCAGACCAATCTTTCAAGTAGTACTAACTGACTGAGTAATTAGTTTCAATTTGATGTTGTACTAAAGAGTGTATTTGACTAAAGAAGTCAATTTATTAATATTTTAGAACAATTCAGTCTTCAACAATAATACGATTTATTAGTTGAACATTAACCCATTCAACTGAGAAATAAAGAGGGTCTCAATGCTTAATAACTGTCTAGCCGAGATATTTTTAAATAAGGATCACATGACATAATTCAAAATGTCACATTTCAGTTGTAAGAAATGTCAATTTAATTTCATTTAATAAGGAGTAAGGTAAGTATTTAGGAAACTATACTTGAAACTACTTCTTATTAATAAGCAAAAGGGTATATATTTATTTAATAGATATTATTTGTGATATCTATCTGATAAATGGAGATATTACCATTTGGCATCTCAAGTGGAGCTGAGAATTTGTATATGCCACAATTTGACTTGCAACATGGAGCTGCAAGCAAAGATATATGACAATAGCACAGGCAGTGAACGATCAAACAAAAAAAAATAAGCGCGAACCCTAAGAATTACAAGCCAAAGACACAATTAACTAAAAGATATATCTCACACACTAATATTATTGAAAAACACCATTTGCAAATAACTCAGGCAACAGCCTTCCAAACCCTCACCCATCTTCGTATCCAATGTAGTACACACTACAAAATTAAGAATATACAACAAAAGGCATGGCACATAATTCAATACAAATTAACAGCAGTATTTTAGGTACATTTCGAAAGCTGATTAAGTGTACGGAGGTCAGCACTGCTATGCATCATATAGCATAAACCACTTGAAAACAAAGACATTTGCAGATCAACCATTCTAGACGCCAGTCAAGTCTTTAATTAGGTTTCGTATGAAGGAATATTCCTCAAAATCGAACATTACGTGCCTTACCTTACTTCAAAAATTCGCAAATCATATATAAGTGATCGAAAAGTGCCAGAAAACCTTGTAATTAAAACGGGAGTTCTTCAAGGCAGTGCAATAGGGCCACTTCTGTACGTCGCGTATACATCAGATCTTCCAACCACTGCTAAAACTACAACCGGAACGTTCCCAGATGACGCCGACGCGACGCAGCGATTTTTGCCAGTGATTAGGAACCTATAATAGCCGCCAATATAATACAAAGTCACCTACTCAGGTGAACTGCAAAGTAGCTAGAAAAGTGAAAAAAATTATTAATAAAATAAAATCTCTACAAGCAACCTTAACATTAATGAAAGATCAGCATGCACCAGTATACATTAATAGAATAGAAATCCTACTATCCACCAACGCCAAATACTTATTAGGCTTCCGTTATGACAAAAATCTGATCTGGAAAGATCATACAATCAAAAATCAAAAAAAGTTAGACTTATATAATATATTATGTGCTGGCTGAGTGAAAGAAAGTCAAGCCTATCATTAGAGAACAAATATTATTATTTTACAAAATTGTCATCAAGCCCATATGGAATTACAGAGTAGAACTTTGAGGATGTTGGAGTAAATTTAAATGATCTATTATTATCAACATACATCAATCAAAAACATTACAAATTACTACAAATGAAAATTGATATATCACCAACCAAACATGAGGATCGGAATGTGCTTTCGTAAATGTCATTAAGGAACGAAGTGTTAAGCACCGTGAAACACTGGAAAGTCACTATAACATCCTCTTACACCCACTACTAAAAGAATTAAATGACAAAAGATGCAAATCATAAAACGTTTGCTGTATTGTGTCATATGAATTGTTTTTACTTCCCTCGTCTGAAAGACGAAGGAAGTATTGTAATCACGAAAAAATCGCCTTCCGAGATTTCTTCAGATCTTCACGTTTCAGGGCCACTAGATGAAAAAAACCGGTTTCCGTCACCAAAAGAAAATAGAATAGAAAATCCAAAAATTCGGTTTTCAAGATCACTCAAAAACGAAAAATCATATCAAGGATTTCTAGGCGTCATTTTATTGGTGCTTTTATTGCGCAACTTTTTTCCAATCTAAACAAATTTGTATCTCTTACTATTAACGAGATCCCGATACTGGTCCACCCTGTATACTATTGCTGCAGATATTATACCTTAGTACGTCCCTGCACGCTTCAGGCAATTCTGAATACGTTCTTATTGCATTAAAGCAATTTAATCTAAAAACGATAGCTGCCCGCGTCTGATTTACTTCCGCGTGTTCCAGATAAATAAATGGTCACCGGATTATCTAGATGGTTACGTGTCTTTTCATGCACTTGGATAATTCAGATTGCCATGCGTCGATTAAAAATTTCTCGTCAAACCTTGTGACAACGCTTGTGAGTCCGAATTGCAGCGCCAGCGGTTTGCTGTCCAAGATTGTAGCATCCGTTACGTATTTAAATTTTTGAAAATGTGAGTGCAACGGAACGCCCGTAATGATTACAAAGCGATGACAAAATGAGGGTCCAAATTCCGTGCGCAAAGAATTCACTTGTCCCCAGCTTCTGAAGCACTTCAAGCGTGTCTCACAGAGATATTTGACCAGAACTCATCATTGAAACTCAGAGCAGTCAACATGTGTGAATAATTTTTAACCCAAGGGTTGGTTGTGTGTCGGGAGGTCGAGGGGTCGCAATGGAGCTAAATGCAATTACGTTATCTCGTCATTGTGTAACCAAGTCTTACGGACTTCCCTATCTGCATCTTGTACCAATTTCATTCACTTAAGCATTACGAATTTGGGACATACTTTGTTTATACAGATCTAAGTGGCGACCTAATTCAATCTTAATAATTATTAAAGCCCGGTTCGTGTAGCTTGTACCAGTTTGACTGTTTGCTATACCTTTTTTTCAACCCCAAGGAGCGATCTCTGTGTTGTCCCGCCCTGCAGTTGGCAAATTTTTGTTCCAGACACCGTGTAGCTGTCCTCATGGATATGGCTTCAACCTCAGTTAAGCAGAATTGTGGCAGCTTCAATTTTTCCTTGAATATCAGCTTTCCTCAGGTGCAATAGAGGAGTGCATTGCCGAATTTATAAAACATGTTGGTTTGTGTTATAAAAATTTCGGGCTACGAAAGTCGATTGAACTAATGTAGTTTGAGTTTTTTCGTCTTAAACATCGTAGTGCTTCAAGCACAATAATAAATGATGTGATACATTTGCAACGCTTATTGCATATGAGCTTGTGCCTTATTTTGTCAATCGACAGCAATATTTGTATGCGTGTGGACAGAGTTCGGTATTGTATTAATAACTATAGTCATTTCGATATGTACCGATTAAGTCAACCATTTTGGAAACGAGTGTTGTCTTCGTTTTTTTTTTAATTATAATTATCTATTGTTACCGTCACTGTGGCTGTAAAAAAAGAAAATCAAAGTCAACGACTTCTCAGTTGGAGCTGGTAGTGGGTCAAACAAAAAACTCTAATCTTTAACTGAAAAGAAAAAAAAATGGGCGGCAAGTAGCAAGTAACCCAGCACTTTGCTAATCATACACTACAGAAGGCGCTACTAACCAAATCTGAAAATTAAAAGTAACGGCAAAGGCACAAATCAGATACGCAGGCAAAGATGTCAAAGCAGTATAATATCGGCAATAGGTAGTACATATACAAATATACAAAGTACACACACATGTCAAACCAGTTCCAAAGTATCACAGTTCATATCACAGTAGCATAATAGGTACAATAATCTCACCAAAATATTTACACATGATTTAAATAATTAAAGCGTGAATGAACGAATGTTTACTGTAAACTATGAAACTATACACTGACTGTCAAAAACTACAAATTTGCATTACCAGAGAACTGTACTGTAAAGCATATAACCGCGGCAAAGTTACTAATAATAAATTTTGATTAAAAGTTGAATATAACCCTAAATCCACAAATGCAAGAATCGTTCAAATGCTAATATTAATTAGCGGCAAGGTCCTGCAGATCCAAGATCTTGGTTAGCAGTAGGGCGTTATATAGCCCGTAATACGATTAGTAAATAATTAATACGTTCATCAGTTTTAATGCGTCACTCAAGTCGAATTCAATTAAAGCATATCTTGCAAGTACGAAACTAACGTGAATAAGTCAACCCTGTTAAACGGTCATTAGCATGACGTCATTACCCAAAACTTAAATTTCTCAAAACAGCATGCAACATTGTTTCACAAGATCCTAAATTATAAATAATATTAACGGGGATGCTATGGGAGACACATTACTACCACCAGTTACTTTGACAGATGGAATGTAAACAGCTAGGTTCCAGAATAAATGTATCAACAAGTATCTTAAATAACTGGTCAAATCTATTCTACTAGGTAAGTACCATGTTTATGCTACATTTATGTCGTTAGGTAGTCCATTTAATGTTTGAAAAATAAATATAAGCTAACACGACATACAAACATATTCAAAAGCGAATTCCGTCACTATAGGTTATGCGAGACCAGTTCTAACGCAGGCAAAGTAAAAGACTAATTTAAATATACCTTTGATAGCTTACCAGCGTGCAGGAAAACCTATCAGTAAGCTTAGAAGAAGCTAGGTGATTATTCCAATATCAGGCAGCGATACTGTACCGCGTTCGTCGACCAAGATATGATATGATTCCTACGCTGCGGCTTCAAATGTTACCACGAACCTGTTGCAGGGATGGAGCTCTCACGGTCGCAAGAACTGGGCGGGACGAACTTGCAAAAGCTCAAGAAGAAGCTGCGTGTGCAAATCCAAAGAGCTGCGGAATTCAGCCGTACGAGAAGGGGGAGCTACAATTAAATGCATCACAAAATAATCCTATGCATGAAGTAAAAAAGAAAGTTAAGCATACCGTTTCGATGTTAAGCCCCCATCTTTGCCAAAATGGGCATGTGCTCTGCAGGTAAAAGCCAGAAAATATCATCCTGAGAAATCACCAAAATACCTCCTCCAGGAATATCCTTCATGTTCCCCGAGGGACAGAAACGCCAAAAAAATCCTAAATACAAAAATGGCACATTTGGTTTCAAAATGTTATTCGCTTCACCATCCTCACTACAGCAGCACAGAATAGCAAATGGCCGAAATAAGATAAGAAGCCAAAATTCGGAAATAGGGGGGAACCTTGAATATGCAACCAGACTAACACCGATGCATCAAGAGAGGCTTAACCTAACGCAAATGAATTGAGAATATAAATGCATGAAAATCCGAAGCTTGTAGTAGCAAATATTATTTAGATTTCCCGAAAATAGGGCAAATAATTACATAAATAGTTATAAGTGGCTTTTGTACCGTAACATTATTTACGTGAGACTCTCGCATTTGTATATAATTGTGGTGTTACATTCTATGATTTGATTGTGCATTTACATTGCATATGTTTATTGTGCCTGTTTTGCAATGCCCGGTCTTTTCAAAATTATAATAAATCGTATCTGTCAAGTTACCAACTAAAGCAAGTGGGTCTTCACACCAAATCCCGAGAATCGTGAACTCTCATGCTAACCGAGGACTATCGGGGCTTTACAAGTGTTGCCTCCCAACTCAAACTGAACCGTGGTAAGTGTGGTCTAGTGTTGTAAAATCTCAATGACAATAACAACCCGCTTTTAATTGTCTCAAATGTGTCCGTTATTGCTTTATTTTGCTTAAGCCCACGTTGGTACTCACCTATTAAATTTTCCATACAGTTATTCCTTTAATCTTGTTTTTATACATATATCCACGATATTCTCGACCGTGTTAACCAGCACTATGCATATGTTGTTTTCGCATTGTGTTTTATCATTAGTAATAATATGACAAGTGCTGTCGTTATTATCGATAACGTCTATTAGTAGAACCAAGCTGCAGATTCAAGAAGTTCGAGAAGACGTGATACAAAAATCATAAGGAAGTCGAGTGCAAGCGCTGATGCGGTGCGGGTTCAACGAGCACGCTCCGATAACAGTGTGATAGGTACAGCTGACCTCAAAGCGTATTTATAACCAAACCGTGAGTTGCATTAAATTTTATTACATTTATTAAAATTCTACACTAAGTATTACGCTTAATGTAATCACTATGGACGTGCAAGCGCAATCAAAGCGCAAATTAGACCAGTTAACTCCGCTTTTAACAGAGGTGCAAAAACGCTGTATGTGGTCAACAGAAGAGCTACTACCACAAAATAAATTTTATTTGCCAACAAATAATGCTGATAAAACCATCGAGAAGTCTAATAGTAACTCTAATGTACAACAATCAAATACTGCTGACAAAACCATCGAGGAGTCTAATAGTAACTCTAATGTACAACAATCAACTAATAAACCAAAAATTCCACCAATATACATCGATAATAAGATAAATCACAAAGCCCTGATAGAGGACATCAGGAACATAATATCTGGAGAGTTTACAACTACATGCAGCACAAACACAACTCGCATAAATCTAACAACTGAAGATGATTATTGCAGCGTTACCAAATTCTACACTGAAGAAAAAATCGAGTACCATACTTTCCAAAATCCTAATAACAAGCCATTATCTGTTGTTATCAAAAATATCCCATTATCGCTAACCACTGAAGAAATCAAAGAAGCGATAAACAAGTTGCCTATTCTCAAGGTAACCCGATTAATTACCAAAGACAAAAAACCTCTCACAGTGTGTGCAGCAATGCTGACCAATAATGACGAAGCTAAGAAAATATTTAGTCCCAAACAACTGTATCATTCGATAGTATCAGTTGAAATTAGGAAAAAACCAACAAGCCTACTCCAGTGTCATCGCTGCCGACGTTTTGGGCACACCAGAAATTATTTCTCTCTTCCCCCGAAATGTGCGAAGTGCGCGGGCAATCACAATCACACTGCATGCACTAAATTAGATAACACTAAACCAACATGCGCCAACTGTGGGGAAGACCATGCTGCAAGAACATTTAGAATTACAACAAAAACGTTTCAAAAACAGACCTATATTCAATAATCCACTAGTTAACCAAGCACAAACGTACGCCAACAGACCTGCAAACGTTCTAAACTCAAATACAATTCTCTTAAATCCTTCTACCCTCCCATCAGAACAATCCCTATCAGATAACATTATCAAAATTCTCCTAGAATTAATTAACCCCTACATCTCTCAAATCAAAGAATTTATTGTCCAAAATATTTTACCTCTGTTGTTTAATGACCCATAATACCTCAAAACTAATCGAAAACCTAATAATCCTAAACTGGAATTCAAATGGTATCACCAGCCAACGCTTGCTATTCATAGCATTCCTAGCCAGATATAATGTAGATGTGGCATGCATTTCAGAAACACACCTAACCGAAAATGATACCTTTAAAGTACTTGGATACTATGTTTATCGCAAAGATAGAAACGCAATGCATCTGGAGGTGTGGCAATCATTGTTAAGAAAAAATTTGAACATATAAAACTTGCAGATTTGCACAATATCAACCTCAGAGCCGTCAAAATTCAACTTAAAAATCATAGTCATCTCACAATATTAAGCACATACAGACAGCCAAATAAAAAACTAATCTAAGATGACTTAAAAAGGTTGTTTGATACAACTGAACAAATTCTAGTTATTGGAGGCTTAAATTCAAAGAACATTTCATGGGGTTGCCGAGCGAACAATTCGGAAGGCATCAAGTTAGAACAGTACTCTGCAAGCCACACTTTTCGGATCATGGCATCTCATGAGTATACATATTTCCCATATCGACCCGATCACCAGCCAGATATTCTGGATATTGTCTTACAAAAAATTTCTCGAAACAACTCAATCAAAGGGTAATACCGGAACTAAACTCAGACCACCTATCAGTTTTAGTGTCCTTCTTAAGCTCACCATCGGTGAGACAACCACTTCTTAAACTCATCAACGGGCCGATAAATTGGAACACCTTTCAAGAATGCTTAGATACAAACCTTTAAACTCCAACAATCCTGAATACTACAGACAACATAGACACAGAGGTGCTCAATATTACGACTTCAATCACCGACGTAGTAAACTCTTGAGCCACCACTTCAGTAAGACGTCAGTTGTTCGACTACATCTATCCTCCAAACTATATAATCAGTTTCATTAATGAAAAGAGCCAAGCAAGAGACAGTGACAAAGATCAAGAAATCCGGATATAAAACGACTACTGAACAATCTAACTCACCGAATCAAAAGGGAGTTGGACGAATATAAAATAAGGTCATATAAAAAATACATAGAAGAAGTAGGCCCGGGTGACCCAGGAATGTGGAAAACCACTAGACGAATACTAAAGCATCGTGAAGAACTTCCCACCCTTGCCTCTGGCAAGGACCTGCATTGCACTGACGGGGAAAAAGCAGAAGCCTTGGCCTCTCATCTTGAGAAAGTATTTACCCCTACATTCCTCTGCAGCCCAACGCAGACCTTATCTGTAATTAATCACATTGAAAGTAATATTCCAGTTGCTGAAATGATCGAACCCACATCGCCAAATGAAATACCCCAACATATAGCAGTTTTAACCAAAAATGCCTAGCATACTTAGCATCACTGTTCAATGGATGTCTACGAAAAGGCTACTTCCCTAAGCTCACACGCTCACATCCTAATGTTCGCTAAGCCGGGCAAAAACAAAAGTGATATTACAAGCTACAGACTAATAAGCCTTTTAAGCACCTTTTCACACAAGATTATTAAAAGCTGTAGAGGCAATAAACACCTTACCACCATTCCAGTTCGGTTTTAGGAGAGGATATTCAACAGGTTATCAGCTTCAACGCATCAGCGAAATTATCTCAACAGGTTTCGGAAATAAGAATCTTATCACATTGGTCCTCCTTGACATAGCACAGACCTTTGACAAAGTCTGGGTAGAAGGCATAAAAAGATCCTAGACTTGTATATATCTAGCTACCTAAAAGCAGTCATCTTCTCCTTCCTCGAATACAGGACATTTGCAGTTAAAGTGAATTCCTATATATCTCAAAGCAAAGACATATGCGCAGGAGTTCCACAAGGTAGCATTCTGGGATCACTTCTATTTAATATTTATATCTCGGACATGCCGGCAGTTCCAGAATCCTTAGCCTCATACGCTGATGATACTGCAATAATTACACAGGGACCTAACCTAGAAGAAGTGATCCATGAATTGCAATATGCTATAAATTCCAGTAGTAAGTGGTTCAAAAACTGGAACATTGGAATTAACCCCACTAAATGCCAAGATAAGATCTTCGCACTGAGAAGAATAATAGACCCACCCAACATTGAAATTAATGAAGTTAGCGTACCTTGGAACACCAACGATAAAGCCGTGAAATACCTCGGAGTTTACTTAGACACAAGGCTTAGTTGGAACTACCACATAAATCAAAAACTCACCCAAGGCTACAACAGACTAAGACAGCTATATCCTCTCATAAATCGGAAGTCGGCACTCAAACCCGAGTGTGAAATACTACTATATAAGACCCTGTTAAGGCCTTTAATATTATACGCTAGCCCGGTCTGGATGAACACATCTAAAACCAACATACAGAAATTGCAAAGATTTCAGAATAAAATTCTTAGAATTGCAGCGAATGCTCCTTGGTACATTCGCAACAACCAACTTCACTCCGAGCTAGGAGTTTCTCCAATACAAGACTTTATACAAAAAAGTGCTAAAAAGTTCTTTAAAAATACAAGTGCGTGTGACGGTGTAACGTATTACAATCTGTGCCAGAGAAATATACACACTAGGTTAAAGCGAAAGCTACCGCAACATCTTATATTCTCAGATGATGTCAGTGACTAAGTTATATTATTAACTATAATTATATTTTTCTATTTTAAACCCTGTAGATTAACCAGAGACGTTAGATTAGTCTTACATTACTGCTGTTATTTATTGACTGTATTCAAAATGTCATGTATAACATGTATATGTTGATCTGGCAATAAATCATTTGAAATAAAAAAAATCTGAAGAAACGATTTTTTGTTGGTTACAATACATGTTTTGCACATTAAAAATACAGTTATTATAAAAAATTTCTGGATGGTCTAATTATGCATTAGTCAAATCAACTCCGGACTATAGTGTTTTTCCACTGGTGTTGGTTTCACTTTTTTCTTGAGTAAATTATAATTTCTTGATGATGACTTGGTTGCATTTGCAAACCTGCTTTCGTTGAATTAGAATTTGTGTGTCCAGTAGAGTGCCCAGGAAACTGCAAGTTGACGAGGTGCGTTACTGCTGTGGAACTATTGGTGTGTCTTTTGTCCATGTGCTGCTAGTTTATTGATACCAATGGGGTGATTGAACCATCACAAAGAATTATTCAAACGCCAATTAAAATTTGAGGTCAGACATGAAATATCGGTGGTTGTCCTTCTAGGGGGAGGGGGGGGGGAGAGTTCCATAATTCTGTGGTTAGGCCGAATTGGACAAATATCTTAATTCGATTTTTTTATCAACCATTTCCTGCCAGTGCGGCTCTTGTTACCTCTTTCAATATGAGATTATATATAATCTTGGTTCTCCGTAATTTATGGTTTTAATTTGAAAATTAAATCTTCTTACACAGACTTCCTTGTTGCCTTTTGAGTTTTCGTTTGTTGGTAATATTTTCAAGCTCTTTACGTTTTCTGTCTCTTAGTGCTCTTGACTTACGGATTTTTTGTAATTAGCTCCGTATTTAAAGCTGATTTGAATGCCCAACACTTCAAAATCAATGCTATCTCGGAGATAGTTGTTTCCATCAATTGCCTAGTTTTTGAATTTGCAGAAGTCGATAAATTGATGCCACTAAGACTGCTTGTTGATTACCGCTTATTGGAACCAATTTATCAATTGTTTCAATTATTTTCTCGTTTCTTCAACGACTACACTTATCTTTACTCTAAATTTTTGAACGGCAATGAAACGATTGAATTGCAAAATAACGTGATAATAGTACATTAAAACCGAGGTGGAATACGGTGCATTACAGTCAACAGCCATGGATGTAATAAGGTTATCACTGACTTTTACAGCGTTGGAAAATGAGCTGTTACAAACTTTTACTTACCAAGAGGTAATCATTTCCCGACCACCGTCATGGCAACGGATATTATTATTTAATTAACGTCAGTTTTGAAGAACTGTCAAATCCAATTTTAAATCTTGTTTAAAATAATAGATATTTACTAGCAGTCCAGTGAGACAAATGTCTCATTTAACGCGCCTTCAAACCTTGATCGGTTAGGCAACCACCCAGACCTGGAAGGTGTCAAAGTGGTTGCCTAACCGAACGAGGATTTAAGGCGCAGAGGGTCGCAGCTACGTTTGGCGGCCGAAACAGTTTTTATTTAATACGCGTTCTATTTGAAAAACGGTCTTTTTGTGATTTCTCGAAAACCGGAAGTGTCACGTGACTGAAATTCGGTTCCTGACCTGACATGACCATTTCAAACATATAACTTTCATAACTTTTTTCTCTATCTCTTACGGTTTGGCTGCTGAAACAGCGTCCCGGACAAAACAGCGTCCCAGACAGACACGTCTATTAGATAAAGGATGCATTAAGGGAGATATGAATATGTTTTTTCCCTGAGGTCTGTAAGTCACTGGAAGGTAAAGAATATTAATATATCCCGTAGTGCATACAATATTTTATCTACTAGCATATTCGTAAAAATGGTATGAAATTTCGAAATGTCATAATGACATTTAAAATTAGAATATGTAAGTAACATCAAGGATTGCCTCATTGTATGGCTGCTAAGACGTTAATTGTAGTTGCATTGTTAGCATGAGTTTGAGGGAGAAATAATTTGACAAGTCCCTTGGGAGTTGTGAGTAGCTTTTCATATTTTGTTTCTATGACGAAAATGTACAATATCATGTTGCTAGTAGATAAAATGGTTTTGAATAAAATAGTGCACATATCTCGGTGGAAGTTTTCTACCTCGGTGCTTAATGTACTATTATCTTTTATGATCGCTGTCGAAACTGTAACCAAGTACATTTTCAACTTCAATTGCCGCAAGTGGTGTCACCTTGACGTATGAATTATATCCTCCCTTCCGTTGATGGGTTTATGGGTTCAATTAATGTATAGAAAATCGTTTATTAGTGAATATGTTTTTACTTCCTTTTACGATAAAGGAAGTATTGGATTAACCCCAAAAATCCGAAATTGAGTTTTCAACAGATCTTCACGTTTTAGACTTCCCTGAACCCAAAAAAACATGTTTTTGCTCATTGGTCTGTCTATCTGTCTGTCTGTGAACAGAATATCTTAAAAACGAAAGAAGGTATGACGTTGAAACTTCATATACCGGGTGTCCGTTCTCAAAGTCGAACATAGGCGATTAACATTGTATTGCACGTTTTTGCCGATTCCTGCTCGCCAATTCAACTTACAGGGAAGGTAATGGTATCAATGAAAAGATAAAATTATTACGCATCAAATGATATCAATAATAATGTTCAAGATGAGATTTTTATTTTAAAACACTAATTTAAATCTTGGTAATTTTTAAATATGCCATGCCTTGCTTTCCAAGTTCGATAGCATTTGTCAAAAAAATTGGTAATTAGTTGTCGTAAATCAGGTACTTTCTGTCAAAATTATCTAAAGAAAAAAGATTTATTTCAATGAAGAAAGAGTGAATGCACTAATGTTAATTGCTTATGTTCGATTTTGAGAATGGACACCCGGTATCAGTTCTGTGTACTATCTAGATGCGACAGCAAGCTTTTGAAAAAAATCGCATAACCGGAAGTATGGTTTTTCACTTTTTTCGATTTTTTCAAATACAGCTCTAACGATTTTCTTCAAACTTTACATTTTGATTAAATTTTTAATGTGTTTTGATGTGAGATAGATGATTTTCCGGTTGAATACTTCTAAAATGGGTTTCTTTACTTTCTTTATATTTTTTTTATTACTTCCTATTTTAAATGGAACACCAGGTATATTATTACAATTTTTAATACAGCTTACAAGTTTAGAGAAAATTTGTCTGTACCGTTTTTGTAGAATTTTTAATTTTTGAAAAATTTTGACAAATGCTTAAAAATTAAAAATCAAATTTTTCGCTAATTATAAAATCACTGTAAAAGGAAGTTGTGCGCGTGTATCACACCAGATTTTTGTTATTAAATTATGATTATTTTTTTCGATTACTAAACGATTTTAGTATAGGTCATCAAGATACCATTAATAGAAAAACTATAGGTGTCAAATTTTTGCCATAGAATGAAATTAGATTTTCGCCAATCTAATAAGATACGATTTACAGAAATATATTGTAGCTAACTCGTATGTTAATCAGCGATTAATAATTTCTACAAATAAACCGCTTGCTTTAAAATATCTCGATTATTAATCGCTTTTATGAACATACTTATTTACTATTTTTAGGGCATATTATTGCCAGTAATACTTTATTAGTGCCTACCATTTCAAACCAGTTTTCTGTACATCGTATTTCTCCTATTAATTTGCATATTCGTTAATAGGATCTCTTCTCCATACATTTCAGCCTTGAATTGTCACCAGAGCTTTTGTGGTTTCTCAACTATTCTATTATGACTATGAACTATTTTCTATCTGGTACTTCAAGTTGCACAAATTTTTCGTTCTGATTTGTGTTTAAACTTGTGCCTTTCCCTTTCCCATTAAGTTTCCTTGCTTATCTGTGTAAAAGCTCGTTTGCCTTATAAAATCTACTTATACATTTTTAACTTTCTGATAGCAATTCGGTATTTCTCTCTTGTCTTCTGCACCCTTTTTTTCCTCTTTGCTATTTTCTATTATTACAATAGTACATTCTGTATCATATTTATCATACTGGTTTATATTTTCTTTTCCATATTTAGTACTATCCTTGCCGTTACATTCACTGTTCCTACATAATTTTACTTTTTCATCTGTTTGCTGCTCGCAATGTTTCTTCTGCTTTTGTTCCGTACTTTCGTTCAACTTCCACTTTCTGTAGGTTTGTCGCAAATGTGTCATAGTTACCTACTCGTTTACTTGATATTTTATGGTTAAGCGTTGTCTGTTTAGATTTCATTTTAATTTGGTCCAAGACGTGATCGCTAACTTCAGTGATATCATGTTGTTCTTTGTTTCTTTGCGATTTTTTTGTGCTGAAATATTACATACTTCTTTATATTCTTCCTTCTCTTACAAACGCATTAAATTTTACCCCACTTTCGTCCGTTTCTGCTTGTTTGTTGAATTGAATGTACTCTCTTACCTTATCTTCACATTAAAATAGCAATGATGCGTTGCATTGAAGTTAAAAAACAAAAAGTTTGGGCTAAATCTTAATGTCTTTTCCGTCGTAACTTACGGTCCACTAGAAATAAATAGCACTAGATTATTGTATCTCGCCCTTGAGATCATACCTATTTATAGCGATTTTAAGACATATCTAAAATAGTTTTCCTTCCATTACTCAAAATATTAAAAATAGTGTTAACTTTGACGTATATTTTTACCTGTCGAACGTAAGTTTACGTTTGTACTATTACTTACACCCTGTAAACTATCTGATAATGCTAGGCATATTTCACGTTTTACAGTGGGCTAGTCTATAACACATACAATTTAATGAACGGCATATCTTTAAGATGTTGAGTAAACTGATCAGCAATTGTAAGAGGATTAAAACAGTATAAAGATGAATATTATTTACTAACACGATAAGAAGCGAATTTTGCTGCATTTACTTAGTTGCGATTAAATTTCATCATCAGATGCTTTTACTCCTTTATTGCGTTGGTTCATAAAAGCAAATTGCGCTGAAGGTTCTAATTTAGAGAAGTCGTAGATTATCACGCTAGCTCCAAGAGCAGAAGCGTTTCATTTAAAGCACATTTACCATTCCTTATTGGTACCATAAACTTAGTTCACCATTTTGTAATCCATCAGGCGTTAGAGCAACTAAACGACCATATTTTTATGGGAGCCGCATAAATTTTAGCTGGTCTCGTGCGATAATCTTGAATTTACAGAAAATTGTTTTGGAAAATTGGCACTAACGGTGCGCGGGCGCAGTAAACCCCTTAGTCCTTCCCAGCAGTTATCACACAGAACACCGCGAGGGTAGAACGCGGATGGCCACCAGATCCTCCCGACGTCGCGAGAAGGGTGCACGATGAGTCGTACTTCCAGCTGCAACATCGTCACCGAATGGTTGCGATCTCTTCACTTAGGCCAATATGCGGATAGTTTCATAGACAACGGCTATGATGACTTGGAGATATGCAAACAAGTAGGCGACCCCGACCTGGACGCCATCGGCGTCTTTAACCCGGTGCATCGCAGTGTCTTGTTGCAGTCGGTCCGAAACCTCCGCGAAGAAGGCGCCGCTGCAGTTTATTTCACTTTGGAGGAAACTGTCGCCATACACGATGAGTGCGTGTGTGATAGTGCGAGTAATCGTTCCCAACAAACTTCGGCGCATTGGGATGCCGACAGAGGCAGGTTTGCGAACTTTCGCGTGCCGCCGTCGCCGGTTGTCTGTTTAGGGAACCTGGAGGAGGACGGTGCTCTGTACTACGATGATTACGAAGAGGGTAAAACTGAGCTCGTTAAGATACCGCGTGTACAACTGAAGATGCTTCTGAGGGAAAAACTTGACCAGGATGGCATTAGACTCCATTGCCAGCCCTATTCCAATAAGGTAGGTATTTAACATATTAAAAATTTAGTAAACTAAAATATATATTGGTAACTCATTAGTATAATAATCAAGCAATTCATATAATAATTGTTACATTCTATCTCAGTTCTGATTTTGAGCAGGCCACGATTATGCTTATTTTTGACATTGACATTATAATTTGTAAATGTTACTACATTTATGGAGACCTGATTAAGTGACAATTCGTATAACACTAGTACAGTTGTAAGGCAAGAAACTAAAATTTAACCAAGCAAGATCACATTGACACATCAGGGTATTATATCATTATAAAAGTCTCAATTAACGTAATACAATGCGAAGTTAATATTATGTACCAGTAAAAATTCTTAGAATTAGTACTAATTGTAAACCATTAATGAATTTGCATTTATTAATGCAGATTGTAGTCTAACGTAATACTAACAGCAATCTTACATATAACCAGGAAGCAGAGGTATATATATAGTTACACACTACTTACTACATAAACGTAAGCCATATATCATCACACACTAAGGGCCGGTTGCAGAAAGCAATGTTAAGTCTGGTGTTAGCTAACATCGCGTCAAAGTGAACAAAAACGCATCAAATCTCAAATGCTTATGGTAACTAATACATTAGTAAACAAAATTTGATGCGATTTTGTTTACTTTGACGCGATGTTAGCTAACACCAGACTTAACATTGCTTTCTGCAACCGGCCCTTAGTCGATCTTAAAATTATATGTAATATTGTAATGTAGTTTGTCGTCTTTAATACTAATTATTGTTTTGAATAATTCAGAATGTCCAAAGTAAACTATACTTACATATTTTTTACGTAGTTTCTAGCTTTTTGCAATATTTCTATGAATGTATGGTCCGAATGCATACCTGAAACTGTTTCTTTTTGAATGTTATTATTATTGTCTTCGTCAGCTGACCCCTAATTAAAATTGATTTATTATTTCAAAAACTGATATCCTGTAAACTAGAGAGTTGTGGAATTCTTAAAATTTAATGTATATTGGCAGTGATGAGTAAGATACTGAATAATATATGTAGCATATACAATGTTTCAGAATCACTGAACTTTCACAGAATATTTAACTGAATACAAAGTAAGGCTGTGAATGAAAAATGGGGCATCTGTAGTTGCTTTTATTATTATTATTCTTATGTATTCAACAGAAATATATTTGTTAAAATGGCATGACTAGTATAATCTTAAACTGTCAGATGTAAAACATAAACATAAACTAAAAAACTAATTCCACAGCTCGCTAGAGGATAAAAATCTTCTCTCATACGGTATAGAGAATTTGATATTTAGAAATCTCATTTCCACCTTGATTTACATAAATTCGAGTTGAAAGCTCCAACTTTCTCAAAATTTTGAGATGGTGAGCTATGCTAGACAAAGCAAGTCATTTCTACATTAGATCCTGACTGATAAATGTTACAGCTAAGATAACGATAACTTGCGATTATATGAAAGAGTTCCAATATACAACTCAACCAAGTAAACGAAGAGGTTGCATGAACTTGGTTCTGAAATTGTTTCTTAGTCATGTAGTGACGAAATCTTTGAAACTCTTTGTTTTTTTTAGTATTTCGCTACTCTACAAAATGAAAATAGTATATTATGGGACAAGGGGTTGAAATAAAATTTCAACGTTGAAAAATATAACTCGAGACGTTGAAATTTTATCAGCCACGAGATGCATATACTATTTTTTCTACGAATTTTAACAAATTAATTGACTTTAGAATAATTAAACATAAAGTGACATTTCTCTTGTTAACAATTGAATGTCAAACAGTTTGAAATCCCGGTAGTACGAACATTTCAATCTGTAGTGGTTGAAATGTGATTTCAACCATCGGAATCAATGTCAAAACGACTGATTTCAACATCATGAGTAGAAAATAGTTACTTACGTTAAAAATTAGAAATGAAATTTTTGGATAATTATAAGATCACTGTAAAAGGAAGTTGTGTGCTTATATCACACCAATTTTTTTTACACTGTATCATGTTTCTTAGTTGTTTGAAGAAACTTCTTGCTTTCATTTCTTTGTTCAAAATAAACTGGTCACCTTAATTAAATTGTTGACATTGTATTAATATTAATAATATAAATAAATAAACAGTTTACTTAATTATCTAGTAATTTATTTGAGTCCAGGATGGGCATGAACCGTCCACTATGGAAAAAAGCTCATGGTTAACACCGGTTTCAACCGTCCCGGATGGAAGAAACATGAGTTTATGGTAGCTTTTCGGCTCTACCATATTTTCAATTAGTTTCGGTAAAATTATCAATGAAACTTATCAAATATTGTAAGCAAGAAATAAATAATAAGTGCATGGTGAGGGGGCAGAGTGAAACATTAACCTTTATTAAATAATATCCAAACCAAAAATCCCAACATTAAAATCTCAATAAACAAAAATATATTATGTATTACAGAACCTTTTCAAAAACAAAAATTAATATTCATTCTGAGAAAAACACAATTACAGAAATAGGAAATATCAAAATATATTAAAGGAAACTGAGCAATGTACAAGAGCGAACAAGTCGAAATTAGTCGTTAAGTTAGCCTTAAAACATCCCTCTTCACATGTAATCTTTTAAATCAAGATTCTTAGGATGAAGTAAGTTTACGTTGAGAATTTTATATGCTGCTACTAGTTATGAAGCGGTAGGCATTCTTAAATGATTACGTGCGTTTGATTGTATGACTACCTACTTTAGTTGATAAAAAAGTGTGGGTGTATTATGTATTATCAATAGTAATATAACAAGGGCGAGACATACTTACCGATAATTTTGCACACGCCAAGGGTCGAGTGCTGGTTGCAATGAAAACTGTCCCGAGGGCTTGCCCGAGGGCAGTTTTCTGAGGACAACCAGCACGATGACTCTTGGTACGGGCAAAATTATATGTAAGTGTGTTGCCCGCGTTTATATTTTGGAGATTATTACGCGAAACCCGTATACGAATTATGATTTAAAAATGGTCTAACAATGCCAAAAAACTCAAATTGCTTGTTTCTTGCATTTCTATTTCTAATTAAGACACCATCCACGGAGTCGATAATCATCCCTAGGGCGCTTATCGCTTGATAAGCAGCCCACGGGCGCTTATCAGGTAATCAATTCGGGATTGGTCGATTTTAAAAAAATGCATGATTTTCATTGGCTGATATCAGTCATGTGACAGTTGTGTGTAATAATCATTGAAAGTTTTCTATCTTCTTAGAAAACATCTGCTTAAATATTATATTATATTATTCTTTAAAAGGCAGATTCGCTTATTTTGAAATTATTTACAAGTACATAGTTTGATATTTGTGATATTATTCGTTAATTGTGTATGTCACTTAATTATAACAAGTTTCTTGAGTTTGTTGACAAAAATTCACCTCGTGGTTCAAGACCACATCGAGAAGCACTAGCTCTCTCTCGTTCTAGTCTCTCAGTACCATTCATCAAACGCTTGTAGTTAATATTGATCTAACTGTTTTTAGATCATAGAAATGCATTCGACCTGTATATCATAACACCATATAAACCTATATTTTGCCAGTCCCATTTCCAATAAATTATAATAGCGAAGTCAGTGCTCGCTAAAATTTGAATAAATGAAAAAGAATTAGTATTAAGTTGTTAGCTATCTATATTGATCCTTTTAATAATGAACAAGTCTTTTATAATATATAACATAACAGTAAAAGAAAATGATCTCGCTAGTATAAGCTAAAACAGTTGTTTAACCTTTCTTAAACTATCCAAGTGACGTCGATATAACTGAATTACATTCAATTTATTTTATAACACATTTGCGAATTGTAGATGTAACCAATGACAGCTAGTTAAACTGAGAATTATTTGTTTGGTGGCAAGCGCTCCTCAGTGAACCCTTATCAAACTTCCTATATAATGATTATTGGTTTTTGCAACATCCCTAACTTCTGAATCTTTATTGAAGTCTAAGTTAATTAATATTTACTCCGTTTTGTGGAACTACATCGCTCCTAATTCACTAAATATTAATCAGCTTGTAACTCAAATATTATGAAGCGGTTCGCGCTATCTAGATAATTTTCACTCTTGTTGCAAACATTTGGACGTCTATATGGCGTAGTTAACCCCTTAACATAAATGTATCTTTGAAAACTGAATTGATTTAGTTCAGAATACTATTTTTAATGATTCTTCTTAATTAGTATTTCACGTTAATAAATACTGTAATTACATTTAAAAAAAATCATTTAGTAATGGTTATTCTAGTTATGTAACTATATTCAAATGAATTTATATTGAATGCTATTGCGGTGGAGACCAATACAGGTATGACTATTCCATACATTGAATGTTACCGTCCCTTACATATCTAAAATAATAGTATCAGTTATTTACCATCGCTAGAGTACAGTAAGGTTAATTTTGTTTAAAGATAAAATGCTACTCTACGCTTTAGAAATTATTTAGAAATGTTAATATAACTCAAAGAAGTGGATACTCTTCGATCACTTGCTTTATACAATTGTTACTATTTTCAAATCATTTAACTATTACAATCTGAAACGGAAATCCTTAATAAATGGGGAGATTATTTTAGGAAAATGTTTAAACACCAGACAACACTAGTTGAAGAAAACTATGTGAAGTAGAAGAAGTGCTAGAATTAAATATCAATATCCTAGAAATAAGTAAGAATGTAATAGAAGTAGTCATAAAAACCACAGTGCGGCTGGGAAATACGACCTACCAAATGAACTTTTAAAAATTGAAGGAAAAATAAACACTAATTTCTTATACTTCTTACTAAATAATATGTGAGATCAAGAATCATTACGCAGGGAATGAACTGAGGGAATCATTATTAAAGTAATGAAGAAAGGTAACAAAATACATACGAAACCTTGAACACCAATAATATTAACATGTGCAACCGGTAAAGTTTTTACACATATGTATAATTCTGGAAAGAATAAAGAAACGAGCTTGATAGAAATTTAAGACATAACCAAGTAAAACTTAGATCGTCATGTATCGATCAAATCTGTACACTACGGATAATTATACAGAAAACACTTGAATGGAAAAAATAAATATACTATATTTAATTTCGGAACAATAATCTTGTTTATTGGACCTCAATAGCGGACATAAAGTGACTTTTATGGGCCTAGGGCCTATAAAATCGCTAAGCAGTATAACAAGCACTAACAATGTAGTATAACACCACCAACAATCAGCATAGCAATCATAGCTCAACAAAAACTCTTAGCGCCAGCATAATGATGACGCAGTATTCTTTAGCCAAAATATTGAATCCTTGATTTTTTTCCATTTTTAAGAACCAAAATAAAATAAAACGTATGTACCACGTGCCTAATCACTCTTCGCGCCGCGTTTTAAACATTCCCCCATGCTATAATCTATTGATTATGCCCTTAATACATAAATAACTATTACCTTTATTCTCAATAAAGCTGTCTATAAAATTGATAGAAATATTCCCCAAAGGTTAATGGAACAGTATACTAGAATACCAACCAGTATTATGTGTATTGCATAACTACTATGTAAAGAATAAAATGCGAGGGTGATGCGTAACGGATGTTTATGTATAAGAAAAACTCAACGTTCAGACGGAGGTCAGCCAAGCTTGTACACCGCCCTTGTTCCTTCTATGGGTAGATTTGGCAATAAAGTGAACATTGGACAATAAGCAAGGTTGAACGTGGAGATTTAGACAACTATTAGAAGATCTCTAATTCGCCGATAACATATACCTTATAACAGAAAAACCGCATTATACATTTTTATTGCTTTATTAGCACATTAACAACTAGAGTTATTTACAAAATTATCGTTCTATTGGGATGGTGATAATGGCA
Source organism: Agriotes lineatus (assembly GCA_940337035.1). Taxonomy (NCBI): domain Eukaryota; kingdom Metazoa; phylum Arthropoda; class Insecta; order Coleoptera; family Elateridae; genus Agriotes; species Agriotes lineatus. Next base: position 86,455,807 of record OW679194.1, on the reverse strand, counting down.
TGAGGGGAATTCATCTAGCGATTTTATCCTGTTTCTTGGAGCTAACCTCTTCGGAGATAGACTGGCGTTTTTAACCTTCTTGGGCAGGATGGACACGAGAGTATGTAAATGAGCTTACAGTAGCAAAAATGGTTGTAACAACCATTTGCTACATTCTTCTTGCACTGTTGCTTTTCTAGGACAGTATGTAGTGTCATATTTTCCAGACACAGATATGATTTTCTGCCAAGCTACCAGTACATATTTTACATTCCTACCTCCACATATTTTTTTTTTCAATATTGCATAAGACACATTTTATAACATTGCAATTATAATAGCAACTAATATAATTTCTCACATTTCAAATATTATTTTAAAAACGTTCTATAAATATGCTAACTTGATTTTGCAACTGTAATAAAATAGCATTGGTCCTGAAATAATTTGTTACAAAACTGTATTTAAAAATAGTGTTAGCCTAGATTTGAATATAAATATAATCAGAAATTGTCAAAAAAATACTAGAAATTTGAAGTGAAGCAATCCATTGATTTACGACATTTTGTAGGTAGGGAGGCAACAGATGAGTGACAAGAAACTTAAACATATACATAAGTTTTGTAATTTCTCGATGCCTTGATTTAAAAAAAAATATATGTCGCTTGGCATTGTAGTTGCTTTTTATCCCGCAAGTGATTTATTTAATTAAATCCAAATTCGTGATAGAAAGTTGAACTTCAGTATCTTGGTATAAAAAAACTAGTATTATACAGGGTTTTCATTAATTTCCATTTCCCACATGACCATGTATTCACCCTAAATGCTAGGCAACCAAACTTACACGATTGGCAGTACTCCGTAAATACAGTAACACAAAATTATCAGTGGCGTAGACACGACATAGGCTAAATAACGCTTGAAATCTGCCGAAAATTGCTAAAACCGACGCGAATGTAATTTTAGGGATCGCCGCGGACGGTCCTCGCGCAGCGGGTCCCCGAGCAAAACGAAACGTAAGAAGTTTAGAGGTTAGATGTGGCGAACGTCTATGTCGCTTTGGCAATTTGTTTAGGGATATTACCAATACGACCAACTTTCGAAATACACATTTATAGCGTCAAATTTAAATTTAGTCACGCGGGAAATACTAACTTTGATCGTTTTTACTAAGTCTGTGTATTCATTACGCAATATATCATTCACAATCACAAATGTTAAAACCTACACTAGCATGTAAAGCAATTATTTTCAACAGATGGTAAGAAACTTCGATAAATCTCAAATAAATAAAAAAAATGTAAAGACGAAAAGATAACATAAACATGAATGCCTCTTGCTGAAAGAAATTCGAAAGTTGTCGTCCTTGTTACAGATCCAGTCCGGTCTGTGTTGTGACACCCGTGTTTCATCCACTAGTAGTCCACCCATAATAACCAAATATATCAAGAGGTCCCGCACCAGTTTGGAGTGTTAGACCGAATACAATACAAATAGATCCAGGCGTTTTCTTAATATGGGCAAATGGCATGCGTAATTTGAGCACTTCAAAATGTATTACGAAGACTAGAGACCTTAGGCAAAAGCCTTAGTAAAGTTTTTGACAATTTTTTACATTAAAATGCATCTCCAGAAGCTACACTGTCAACTTAAAAACACTCTGAACATGATTACTTTGACAAATTACAAATTACTTTACGGTCCATAGGGGTCCAAGCCAGATTTTGTGTACATACGATCACAAACTTATTAAATCAATAACTAGTTCTCTTTCAATTTAATTCCCAGCACCTTTTAGAAATTCCTTTTGAATAAATTTTTTTTTAATAAATACACTGCCAAGCATAAAATTAGGGTCACCCCGTAATTTGAAGTTATTTTAGAAATGTTTAGTTTTTTTACAAGTTTTTTCGGTTGTAACAGTTTAGTAACCGATTGCTTGAATAAAAAAAAGTTTTTGTTGTTCAAAGTTTATTCAAAGTAATGAAAATGAACAATTTAATTTGATACGCTAAATAATGAAAATGAACAAATTTGCTTTGATATGCTTCTGTTGAAACAAAAGACAGTTTAGGGACAACAAAGTTTTTGTTTCTGTGGTTTTATCTGTCAGTTGCAAATTGTTTGTGTAGTATTGTCATTGTTAGTGTTTTGCAATGAGCATAAATCCTGTTGTTGCGGCTCGAATTGTGGCGGCTTTAGAAGACGGCAGTGGTCAGCGCGAAACTGCGAGAAACGTTGGTGTAAGTCTCTCGAGTGTGCAATGAGTATGGGGGCGGTACGAAGAGACTGGTCTGCTCACTCGAAGACCTGGTTCAGGGCGAAGCAAGACTACAACAGCTAGAGATGACCGCTTTCTTGTTTCTAGTGCTTTGAGAAACCGAACGGTCACGGCAGTTTCCCTTCGAAATCATCTGCAAGAAGTGAGAAATGTAAACATAAGTGAGTGGACAGTTAGGAGGCGACTTCATGCTGCTGGATTATCTTCTCGAACTAGAGCTACTGGACCGCCGCTTTCCCGTGAACACCGGATTGCCAGGTCGAATTTTGCACGAGAACACTTGGCATGGACAATAGCGGATTGGAGTCGCGTATTGTTTTCCGATGAATCGCGACTCTGTCTTACGGGCTCAGATAGACGTGTAAAAGTGTGGCGATGACAAGGCAAGAGATATGCTCAAGCGTGTATTGCCGAGCGACTTCCGTTTGGTGGAGGATTAGTTATGGCATGGGGAGGCATATCTTTTGACACTCGCACGGAGTTAGTCTTTATCGAGAATGGGACGTTGACTGCGCATAGGTATCTGACAGAGGTTCTAGAAGACCATGTTTTACCGTTCATGGTTATTCTTGAAGAGGACGCAACATTTATGCATGATAACGCACGGCCCCACATTGCTCGGATAGTTACTGAGTATCTTGACGAGGTTCAAATCACGCGATTTGTTTGGCCTGCTCGCAGTCCAGATTTAAATCCAATTGAACATGTTTGGGATGAGATGGGAAAACGTTTACGGAGACATGTGCCGGCCCCCAGAAATTGTAGAGAGCTTCGCGCCATACTGGTGCAGGAATGGGACAATCTTCCGCAGAATGTGATCCAAAATCTGATCCAGAGCATGCCTCGTCGTTTGCAAGCTGTTATCACTGCCAGAGGAAGGAATACTCGCTACTGAAGTCCTTAAATCAAAGCAAACTTGTTCATTTTCATTATTTAGCGTATCAAATTAAATTGTTCATTTTCATTACTTTGAATCAACTTTGAACAACAAAAACTTTTTTTATTCAAGCAATCGGTTACTAAACTGTTACAACCGAAAAAACTTGTAAAAAAACTAAACATTTCTAAAATAACTTCAAATTACGGGGTGACCCTAATTTTATGCTCGGCAGTGTATTAGTCGGAAATTTTGACTAGACACTCGCCTACATGGTAGTATCTGTCAATTTACTAAACAGGTCGACTACTTTAAAGTATATAGCCCTCTATGTGTAACAAACCCCCGAAATTGCATTGCAATGATAGGAGCAGTTGGACTGATATTGTTATTGATCGTATACTTTCCTGAAGATCCTTGTACCAAAGTAATAGTCTAGTCCGTGGAGACAACCATAATGATTATTATTATTAAAAGCTTATCTGATGTTTAAAAGTTCTTTTGAATTTAAAATTACGATATATTTAAATTAGTTAGCTAAACCATAGTAAAAGACCAAAACTAGTTCAAATAACTAAACAATTTAAATCTTTAATCGCCATTTAAAGGAAAATTATTACTACCTATCCTCATGAGCTTCATTAATAGTTCATAAAATATACCATAGCTAAAGCTTCAGAAGTTTATTTTCAAACTAACTACTACTTGTAATGTATTTCATTAATGTTTATTAAAACTGGTTCCATTGTAGGATGTATCTATGAGACTCATATTTTGAACGTTTTATCCTACTTTTCCTACGTTTATCTTAATTAATATTTTCAGTTGTTAAATCCGCTAAATGTATATATAAGTGTCTTAGTTGAATATTCACCACCTTGGAATTTATTTCTAACAGCAAAGCAATTGTTCTGAAATTCTGTTGTAGCTGTTAAACTAAAAACAATAGTCCGTGTTGTTCAAACCGCCTCCATACGTACTTCCAAAAAGTAATTCAATTTTATCGCTAAAGCATTTTCTCATAATCTACATCGACTAAGCTGTCTATTCACATTATTTCACTCGACTCGCGTTTCACTGTAGGAGTGAAAAGCATACAACAGCAGCTTTTCAGCAGATAAATTGAAGTACATCGAACAATGAAAATTACAATATTTCGTTGCTAATGGAAAGTAATGCTTTAACATAAAGTTTAGTAATGAACAAATGTACCCTAATTTATTATAAAGAAGAGCTACAAACTACTGAACATTTACTACACTAAAAAATGGCATTGCAATTACCATCAATGTGGTTTATTTTGCGAAAAGTATTTCAAAGTACAAATATTTCAGTTTCAAATGTTAAATGTGTACCAGCCGTCTCTTCGGTGGAAAATTCTAATTGCAATATTATAAAACTAAAATCTATGTTTATTAAATATTTTGGCTCCCACTGGAACCAGCAGTTTCTTAAAACAGCCATAAATCACTATCTGTCAAGTTTGCCTACCCATGTAATAACTTCAGGCAGCAACTGAAAAAAGGTTCGCATCCTCTTTCAGTTTTAAATTAAGCATTAAATAAGGCTCCTCTTTCTAGTTTCATATACTTAAAAACAAACTTTTAGCAGTTACTCGAAAGTACCTCGTCTAAATATTGCCACTATGTTACTTTATCCTTATACAGCGTGATCAGAATAAGGGGAAACTTTTTAAATTTGCATTTATTAGAAAATTTTGTTCTTGATAAAAGTCCTTGCATTTACTAAAATTCAAAATAAACTTGTTAAAATTTAAATAGCTCCTTTCGTATAAGGGGAGGTTCAAAAATATGAAAATGACTTAAGAATAAAGTACCTTTATTATTCAAAATAGACAAAAATGTTATTTAGAAAAGTTACTTAGAATTTATAGAAGGTGTAAAATATGAAGTCACAGCCACCTACTCCAAAAAATAATTTCCTTTGTTTTCCTTTTTTTTACCGCCCTGTGCATTACGCTTCAGATTAACTTATTATCAGATACGGTAAGAATATACTGTCAAAAATCACTGTCGCTTACTTAGCAACAAGAAAATTAATTGACATTAGTGCTAATAAATAAATTTTTTGTCCAAAGTAAAAAACAGATACCTCTCAAAAAGTTTAAAAACAAATGATCCAAACATCAACAAGAATTCAGAACAATTTAAATGTTTAATTGAAATGTTATACTTAGCAAATGTTAAGAATAAAGTTTCCTTCTTTATTATTTTGTACGTTTGATGTTCGGATCATTTGTCATTTTTTTCAAAGATACTTGTATTTTTCACGTTGGACACACATTTTTAAATTTTTTAACACTAATTTCGATTCACGTAAGTTTCTTGTTGTTAAGTAAGCGACACTGATTTTTGACAGTATATTCTTACCGTATCTGATAATAAGTTAATCTGAAGCGTAATGCACAGGGCGGTAAAAAAAGAAAAAACAGAGGAAAATATTTTTTGGAGTAGGTGGCTGTGACTTCATATTTTACACCTTCTCTCAATTCTAAGCAACTTTTTTAAATAACATTTTTGTCTATTTTGAGTAATAAAAGTACTTTATTCTAATGTCATTTTCATATTTTTGAACTTCCCCCGTATACGAAAGGAGTTATTTAAATTTTAGCAAGTTTATTTTGAATTTTAGAAAATGTAGGGACTTTTAGCAAAAACAAAATTTTCTAATAAGTGGAAATTTAAAAAGTTGCCCCTTTGTTACCCATTATTCTGATCACGCTGTATATCGGTCGGTCTAGAATCTTTTAACGGACTTCTGAATTTGGAGGGAATATTCCACGAAAATGAGAGAAATTCAGTAGATTAGCCTATAGATACTTAGAGCGGAAAGCTGCTGATTAAATAAAGTGGAAAGTAAAGATTATGTAACATTTCGTATATATTTATTATGCTACTATTTACTTAAGTCTATAAACGGAAGTATTTCCTTTTCGTTTACTTGTGAATCTCAGCCTAAGAGAATTTATAACGTACAGTGGAGAACCATCCAGGAAAATTAAACTGAAATTTATGTAATTACTTTATGGAATTTACTTTTCATTTCCGGAAAAGAATCTCCTTTAAGTAAGTAATCTAGAATTTTTATTCTCTAACGACGACGGCTATATCTGCAGGGCGTAACAGCGAACCAAGAGCAATAATAACCACCCCGAAAATTTGTCTGCTTAACGGCCTGAAATACCTCGTTTTGATTATAGCCCTGGTTGAAAGTTGCAAATAAGAATAAGTTTTAGTTCCAGTTTTCACAACTGAAGAAGTAGAAGTGATATCGCTTTAAACAAATATTTTTCAGTATTTATTGGTATTGATTGAATTACACATGCTTCGCAACTGATGAAAATACGAATACTGATTGAAATAAAAAGTAACACGATAATTAAAATTTGAGTAATTAGAATGTGTACATTGCTTCGTAAGACAAATCCTTTATGCCAGCCAACTATTAATACTGTTCTCATTATAATTATTATACATACGAACAACTTAAACTGCAAAATCTCGAAGGTATTAGATTTTGTGTAGCGTTGTACCTAAAAAATTTAGTTGACGTTAAATACTGGAGATATTTAAGAAATAGTTATTAACGTCATTAGGCCGATATATAGCAGATAAAGGGCGCGGTTGAATTTTGTAATCCTAGGCGATCGCCGATCCTACCATGTTCTTTATTTGCGTCATTCAACTCTGTATCCCGAATCCGGGGCAAGTTGATCATTGTACCGCCAGATGCCAGCGCATATAGCACCAGCCTCGACACCACAAGGTAAATGAGGTAACTGATAATACATACATACATACAACATTTTCCGTAATAAAAATTTCTACATTTTAAAAATCATGTATTAAATATTGTAAAACCATTTAATACAATAAACAGTGATCCCGTGCTGAGTGTCTCATTCGATTGCTACCGTATCTGCCGAATTCTGTCAGAATTTCGAAGGCTGTATTTGGGACTGTGGCTGTTATGTGCAGTTCGCTTCACGAGCTTCGTACCTGAATGCACCCAATGTATTTTCAGCCACGGAGCCGACATTAATCTTCATTACACATTTTTAAACTATTGCAGTAGCGTTTAATATAATTTATATTTGAACTTTTAATTTGTGTTACATGCTAATTTTCACTCAAACCGAGTTTGTGTTCTGAGGCGCACCTTGAAATTGGCCTACATTTATTACCCTAAGCCTAGTCACTGTTTTGCAAATCATCACCTGTACTTTGTACTATATAATATTGAATTCGTGATTATTATACTGTGATACTAGCATTGTGGTGTTATTTTTATTTTACTGCTACCTGAGGTGTTGCTTGGGCTTTTTCAGAATATTATGCTGCAGGAATTTACGAATTCTCTATGAATACCTGCATAATTTGTCGTAAACTAAAAGCTTCGTTAGCGCCCTTTTTGGCTTTTAAATAATCATTAGTACTCAAAGAACTGTACACCATTTCCCTGAGTTAGTCCGGCTGGCAACTGTATCCACGTAGTCATTATTATTATAATTTTCAGAAATTTAGCCGACAAATGAATTGAAGCTTACAAATTTTACACGTCTCATGAGTATTTGAAAAGTAGGACCAAAAACTGGATGAAGGGGTGCTGTCTATTTAAATACCTGCGACGATATTCCTGGATGCACCAGGAGCGTTACCATTACAGTAACCATACACGAAAACAATATCAGGTATATTTAGCTGTACTGAAGTTGAAATTTTCAACGAACAAGTGATTGTCAATTATTGATGTACAGTATTTTACTTATTTGATAGTAACTAGATGTATCTATTTACTACTACTCTGTTAGAACTTTGATCTCTTATAGTTCTGTAACGAAGTTAAAAATATGACCGGTTCTTCTAAGAATTTTTACTTAAAATCACCTCCCCAACAAAATACCGAAGTTTGTTACGCTCATTCTGAATCGCCGTGTATAGCACTTACCGATAATGATATAGGTACCTTTCGCCTCTTTTGAAATGTTCCTGATCGATTTATGCAAAATATATTTCATTCATTCTTCTTTATTGGTAATTCTGATTGTGATATGTATTATTACTTATTGCTTTTGAAAATTTCGTTTCAATTAGTAGTAGTTCATATCGCTGCAAAAGTTACTGGTGAAAATTAACGAATATAATATATTACTGTTGATGAGTTCTTACATATATTATAAACCAATCCTATTTGTTTATTTTCAACCGTGTGTGTCAATTCGATAAATTAGATTAAATTTAATAGTGAAAACAACCCACGGGTGATTTTAAATCTGCATGGAAACTACCGAATTACATTTCAGTGGTATCCTATTATAAGTAAATAATGAAGTGTCAAATTAATATATCAGAAATATCAGGTCGTTATTGTCATTACGTTTATTTAAGAACTTGTTCCGTATTCACCGCGGGCAGTGATAAATCCTTATGTACACTTTTGAAAAATAAAATCCCCTGAAAAGTAAGTATTTTTAACCAAATTTTTAGGTAACACGCTTTCCAGGTTGTTGTTTGTCAAAATTGTGGATAATTATCACTGCATAGCTGATAATTTCCTAAAAATAACTTTTCGGTTGCATAAATACTGTTTTACTGTCACTTTGTAACAGCGGTAATAATAGTTGCATTCTATATTGCGCAACATAACTCGGCATTATACCAGTGTGTGTTTTCAACTATGAATAATGTATGGCGTATTGTTTAGGTCGTACGACTCCTTTATACACCAGAATAAGAATTTTAAACTAAATTGTAAAACATTTATATGACATCTCGCTACAGCTATGTCTTTTTCATGACATGCAAAAATAGCAGTTTTGTGTAAGACTAGTCTTAGTCCTGGACGAAGTATTCGAAATAAATCATCTATAGTTTAAAGAAGTTATACAAAATATATGTATTACTCATTATACCGAACCTGCTGTTTTTAAAGTTCATGTGTGTCCTGAGGAACGCTAGAGCAGTCTTTAAGTCTAAAGATGATATTTTAGTCATTTTGTAAAACATTGGTAACTGTTAAATGTGTGACATTACATCAGCATATCGTAAAAATCTAGTATAGTAAACCGCGCACCTGACACGAAACTACTTTGCGAAGATAAAACTTCGTAGGGCTCAATCACATTGAGATCTACAGGTTCATATAAAGTTATATTGGATGTGCCAAGTGCCAGTAGATTGATTACAGCAGTACAGGGGCTCCGAAAATTTATTTGGAAGTTTAGATGCTCTAGGAAAACTATTAGTTGGCAAATAACTGTTCATGCGCGAAAGTATATTGTTGTTTTAAGTGTTTACATTTAGAAACGCTAGGTATTTAAAATGAATCTAACCTATATTTTCTAGTATTCACAAGTTAAGACTAAATGTTACACTTAAGCTTTATATTTACATACTGTCATATGTAGGTTATAAATGTACTCAAATTTGCTTTTTACATAAGCTTCGTGGCGTCAAAAACTGTCATCATTGAACAAGGGTTTAGGAAAACCATTTCATTTTTTTGCTTGCTTCTTTTTCTTATACAAGTCATTAATTACTAAACGGTAATAGTTCTCTTTGCAATTTCTTTAATACATCATTTAATTAAAACTATGATATTATATTTCAGTGGTGAACTCAGCATTATACTATATCTACGAACTCTGTAAAAAGGTGTTTACATTAATAACATCTGAATTCGTTAATTGTCTTTGTCCGCTGTGTGTTTGTGCATTTTGTTGAAATGTTTAATTCTTGACTTCAGATACGTATAGAATATGAAAAAGTAGAACAGGAATTACCAAGCTCGTTCTTAAAGAACATGGATAAAATAGTGAAGACATTTTAAATAGTTATCATTTGAATTCTAGGAGTTCATCTGGCAATTCCACATGGTTTTTATGGAATTACTGTTTTGTTGTGAAACGTTGTTTTGTTTTCAATTATCTTGGAGAGTTTTTGACATTCACAAAATGGCATACATCCAATCGTGTCCAAGTACAAAAAGTGTATGTATTAATATTATATAATTATATTATATTTTTTTTCATCTCCGCAGTCTAGTAGTATCGTATCGCGAAAAAATCATCTTTTGAAAATTCTTCAGATCTTCACTTTGCAGGCTCCTAGAAGAAAACTAGACTTTCTCAATTTTGTTTGCCTTTCTGTGTGTCTGTATGTTGCAATTATAACTCACTTTGCATCCAGATTATATGTTTTCCTGGCATGAAACCAAAATAAATTCGGTAAAATACTTGCAGCGCGAGCATCTTAAAAAAAATTAATTATCTCTATTTTTGTTTTAACACAAGAACTTCAATGAAAGTATGTTACCGTTACGGCGACTAAAAAAAAAGCAAGCAAAGGCCAACGGCTTCTCAGCCGGAGCTGGTCGTGGGTAAAATACAAAAGACTGATAAGCTTTAGCTGAAAAATAAAATATGGGTGCCAAGTAGCTAGTAACCCAGCGCTTTGCTAAACAAAAGATACACTACGGAAGGCGCTACTAACCGAACCTGAAAAAGTAAAAGTAACGGCAAGGCACAAATCATAAACGCAGAATAGGTCAAGGTAGTATAATTTTCGAGGACAGAAATACAATACACAATTAAAATACACACACACGATATCTCAATATACGGCTACCAAATCTTATCACAGTATCTCAATAGGGAGATCATATATCACAGTTTAATCAATACCATACAAAGCACAAGGCTAAACTCACCGCAAAACTGCCAATTACATTTATAAGGGCATAAAAATAAATAATTATAAACGGTATGTATCTGTTACAAATTAGTAGTATTAAAATAGGATACAAGATTGGTGTTAGATTTGGCCAAATGCACTACTGAATAAACACTTAGCAAAAGTTCGAAAGCATCTTGGCTTCGACACGGCTATTAAAATTAAAATTTAAATTTAGATTGCACGTTGAATGTAACCGAACACCCAGTATGCAAGGCTTAGCCTTTGTTTAATTAATAATTAATTTATACCGACGCAATCACGGGCCTACAAGATCTTGTTTTGGTTCCGTAAGGGCGAATTCGCGATATTGCAAGGCAAATTGCATTTACAACGGACGTGAGGCGAGCATTATAATTTCTCTTGCACAACAGGGCGCAGATAGAGATATTATTCAACGGTGTAATAGGTGACATTTGAAAATGTAAAAAAAATGCTTTCATGCACTTGACTGCACAACTAACTTACAATACCGTCAAAAATTATTCCGAGGTCGGAGACCATACAATACCGGTAAAACATAGTCCGTACATATGACCTAAATATCGATCAAAAGAGCTACCGCTAAATTTTGTTTACAATGCAGAAATTAGTTACTGTTTTGTAATGCAGAATCAAATAAGGTTCCACAGGTGAGTTTACCGCTTAAGAATACACGTTAAAAACATTCATAAGTTTATCGAGCACATTGCAGCACCGTCACGCAGTTGAGCCGAAGATTCGGGAGTTCGAAACGGATAAAGTAATCTGACAGACCTTTGCGATGGGCTACACTTCGGCAGCAGTGGCTGCAAGCAGGGGCCAAAGGGCAATGAGGAGGTCAAAAGTGGGTGACCACCGAGTAGCTGTCGCAGGAGGTTTGCTGGTGCTATCCTGTCATGTAACGCAGGCTCGACTGGCCACTGGCGGAGCAATCCTCGATTCGCCACCAAGTAGAAAGGGGGCTGCTGGCACGTTGCCAAGCGAAGGGAGTACTGCAGGTACGTAGCCACACGGCAATACTGTACATATGTTCCCAGCGGGGAAAAGAAAAAGCTGAAAGGACAACTAACAATAGAATCGAACTGAACGAACCTAGAAAAACCACATACCCGTTTCAGATCTTCACGGCTGAGTTTCGCCAAGGAGGTTGACCATGTGCTGCTAAAGCAAAATCCCCAAACAAAGTCTGGGCTAGGAGATCACAGCAAATAACATCCTCGGGGCCTAATCCAGACCACCTCGGAATCCAAAATTACACCAAAAGCGATTTCCTACACAGGATGCGCTTGAATAAATCCAATAAAGTTACGTCTCCAAGATGCAAATTTTCAAAGCACCTGTCTTTAACAGCACAAAAATGGCGAATGCCAAAATGGTTTCCAAAACTGATAAAACCAAAAATCAAGTCTTGGGGGGGGTTCCGATATGCATAAAGTGAAGCCTACACACCAGGGGCTCTCAGACCTGTAATTCTTATCATATGGTTTACTTAGATTGGAATGTGACTTTCAGAAGATCTAAATGCTCAGTAATGCTGTAAGAAAAATTAAACTCGAAGGAAAATATGGCAAAAGTTAGTTTTAACCAAGATTAGGGCAAATAATTAGCTAAATGGTTGTAAGTGACTTTTAGCCCGTAACAACTCTCCCCTCACTTAAAAATAGGTAAATTCCCCGAATTTACCGACGTAAAACTTAAAGGGCACGATAACGAAACTCAAAACTCTCCAGACTTGAAGACGATCTCAAACAACACCACACACAAAGAAAACGTAGACCTCAAGCACACCTAGCGCAATATCAACTAATAAAAAAAACGAATAGGTAGCCAAAAACAAATTGGCAACAAAAGGCGAAAGGAAACAATAGAAGCCCAAGCGCGAAACAAAAATAGGAATAGAACGACGAAAGAAAACAAGAAGGACAGCGGCTTAGCAAAAGAGTCGGGTCCCAAAAAGCCGACAAAGTCGAACCTCCAAAGGAGCAAAAGAGACCGTCCTCAATCACCAGGCATGTCCAAACGTAGGACGAAACTTACTTTAGGAAAATAATCCGCCTAAGCGAGATGGATCCCACCACAAAACCAAACGCAAAACGTGCAGCTGAAGGCAACCAGACAGCAACAGCTACACCACCAAAATCCCAAAAGGGTATCCAAAAAAAAATATTCCAACAAGCTAAGCTCGACCTACGCCGAAGCAGACGAAAACACAAAGGAAAACCAAAAGCCAGACTCATTAAATATAAACTGCACAAGCCAACTAGGGAGATGACTTGAGAAAAAAAAATCGCTAAGGCAAAATTCACAAGCATCCATGCTAACCAAATATTCTAATCATCAATCCAGAAGAAAAAAAAATGAAAAGGAGCGAAATCGTACATCAACTGCTACGCAAACCAACAAGGAAGATGGTTTGAGAGATAAAAGTCCGCAAAGCGAGTCTCTCCAAACACATCAACACCATACCAAAATCTTATCATCAATCCAAAGAGGAAAAGAACCAATCAGAAGAAAACTGCGCTAAACCAACAAGGAAGATCGTTTGAGAGATAAAGTCCGCAACGCGAGTCTCTCCAAACGTCTCAACACCAAACCAGAATCTTGTCATCAATCCAAGGTAGAAAAAGAAAAAAAGGAACCAATCAAAAAGCTGCGCTAAACCTACTAGAACGATGGTTTGAGGGATAAAAGTCAGCAAAGCGAGGCCCTCCAAACACATCAACATCGAACCCATGTCATAATCATTCACAATCCAAAAGAAAAAAAAAATAGCCAATCAGATAAACCGCGCTAATCCAACAAGAGGATGCTTTAAAAAATTCACCAGAGCAAACTTCCTCAAGCACATCACCATCATACCCATAACAAGATCATCACTCCAAAAGAAAAAAAGCAAAAAAAAACAAGCGTCACAACAGAAGCACAAGGGAAGAAAAACTCAAGCATACCAAATTAGCAAAACACACTAAACCTCAGAAGCACGCAACCAATCAAAATCAGAAACATCCAAAACTTCCACTCATCAGCACAACTCAAAACTCTTGCAACAAATCCCATCATACTGCCTAAACTCACAACCTAATCACTTATTCAATCAAATGAAACAAAAGAGAAGAAACAACAAACGAGGGCTTCTAAAGAAAGAAAAAAAAAACAAACAGACAAGAAATCACACTACCAAACGGGCATACTACCAAGACAATCATGCGAAATCAAGCTAGGTCAAGCGAAACCAAGCTCCACGTCAGGGGCGCCATTTACTTCTTGTTACCGTTACGGCGACTAAAAAGAAGCAAGCAAAGGCCAACGGCTTCTCAGCCGGAGCTGGTCGTGGGTAAAATACAAAAGACTGATAAGCTTTAGCTGAAAAATAAAATATGGGCGCCAAGTAGCTAGTAACCCAGCGCTTTGCTAAACAAAAGATACACTACGGAAGGCGCTACTAACCGAACCTGAAAAAGTAAAAGTAACGGCAAGGCACAAATCATAAACGCAGAATAGGTCAAGGTAGTATAATTTTCGAGGACAGAAATACAATACACAATTAAAATACACACACACGATATCTCAATATACGGCTACCAAATCTTATCACAGTATCTCAATAGGGAGATCATATATCACAGTTTAATCAATACCATACAAAGCACAAGGCTAAACTCACCGCAAAACTGCCAATTACATTTATAAGGGCATAAAAATAAATAATTATAAACGGTATGTATCTGTTACAAATTAGTAGTATTAAAATAGGATACAAGATTGGTGTTAGATTTGGCCAAATGCACTACTGAATAAACACTTAGCAAAAGTTCGAACGCATCTTGGCTTCGACACGGCTATTAAAATTAAAATTTAAATTTAGATTGCACGTTGAATGTAACCGAACACCCAGTATGCAAGGCTTAGCCTTTGTTTAATTAATAATTAATTTATACCGACGCAATCACGGGCCTACAAGATCTTGTTTTGGTTCCGTAAGGGCGAATTCGCGATATTGCAAGGCAAATTGCATTTACAACGGACGTGACGCGAGCATTATAATTTCTCTTGCACAACAGGGCGCAGATAGAGATATTATTCAACGGTGTAATAGGTGACATTTGAAAATGTAAAAAAAATGCTTTCATGCACTTGACTGCACAACTAACTTACAATACCGTCAAAAATTATTCCGAGGTCGGAGACCATACAATACCGGTAAAACATAGTCCGTACATATGACCTAAATATCGATCAAAAGAGCTACCGCTAAATTTTGTTTACAATGCAGAAATTAGTTACTGTTTTGTAATGCAGAATCAAATAAGGTTCCACAGGTGAGCTTACCGCTTAAGAATACACGTTAAAAACATTCATAAGTTTATCGAGCACATTGCAGCACCGTCACGCAGTTGAGCCGAAGATTCGGGAGTTCGAAACGGATAAAGTAATCTGACAGACCTTTGCGATGGGCTACACTTCGGCAGCAGTGGCTGCAAGCAGGGGCCAAAGGGCAATGAGGAGGTCAAAAGTGGGTGACCACCGAGTAGCTGTCGCAGGAGGTTTGCTGGTGCTATCCTGTCATGTAACGCAGGCTCGACTGGCCACTGGCGGAGCAATCCTCGATTCGCCACCAAGTAGAAAGGGGGCTGCTGGCACGTTGCCAAGCGAAGGGAGTACTGCAGGTACGTAGCCACACGGCAATACTGTACATATGTTCCCAGCGGGGAAAAGAAAAAGCTGAAAGGACAACTAACAATAGAATCGAACTGAACGAACCTAGAAAAACCACATACCCGTTTCAGATCTTCACGGCTGAGTTTCGCCAAGGAGGTTGACCATGTGCTGCTAAAGCAAAATCCCCAAACAAAGTCTGGGCTAGGAGATCACAGCAAATAACATCCTCGGGGCCTAATCCAGACCACCTCGGAATCCAAAATTACACCAAAAGCGATTTCCTACACAGGATGCGCTTGAATAAATCCAATAAAGTTACGTCTCCAAGACGCGAATTTTCAAAGCACCTGTCTTTAACAGCACAAAAATGGCGAATGCCAAAATGGTTTCCAAAACTGATAAAACCAAAAATCAAGTCTTGGGGGGGGGTTCCGATATGCATAAAGTGAAGCCTACACACCAGGGGCTCTCAGTCCTGTAATTCTTATCATATGGTTTACTTAGATTGGAATGTGACTTTCAGAAGATCTAAATGCTCAGTAATGCTGTAAGAAAAATTAAACTCGAAGGAAAATATGGCAAAAGTTAGTTTTAACCAAGATTAGGGCAAATAATTAGCTAAATGGTTGTAAGTGACTTTTAGCCCGTAACAAGTAATCTTTTGCACATAGCTCAAGTTTTTACCCTTGAAGAAAAAGGGTATGTTTCGAACCCAACGCATATGCAGGGTAAACATCTTTAAAAAAACGTATTTGTGCTTTGACTTATTAATAATCTGCACATAGTTCAGGATTTACACTTGACAAAAATGAGACCCAAGAGATACAGGGTAAATGTAAAAAGAGTCAAAAAGGGGAAACAATCAGTGGATTATATAATACCGCCGCGAATCAAACAGACGTTAGATGTTCTCCATCAACGCTTGCGACAAACAAAAAGCTTCGTAAACATCACTCACAAAATAAATATCCATCCAGGTAAACTGGTAAACACTATTTGCTGATCGGTAAACAAGAGCAAAGTTACAGCGATGTTAACTAGATGAAAGCCAACTAACAACTTCGTTAGATTGATTGTATTCGAATATGAAAATAAAAATCTAAAAAATTCGATATACAGTGAACTCCATTTCTAATGCAATATGGCCATATCGCAAGCTAAATGGTCCGCCCACTTTATCATTGGAATATAGGCAACCCATTATACATTGGGCCCCTTCAGACGACACATCCGCAGTTTAATGATTTTTATATTTTGATCAAATGAATGATTAAACATTATTTGATGAGGTTAGTAAAATAAATTAAAGAGTAATTAGTGTAGTAGGGAAGTAGATAATTATGTAGGTGATATCTAACAATGATTACAGTTGTACAACTGTTGTGTCGTCTGAATGCGCCCATTCATTACCAGCTAGTTAGTTCTAACCGAATTAATCCCAAACTACCGAGAAAGGTTAACCTCAAAATAAAACGTGTTCATAGTTAAAAGAAATTATTTAATAACGAAAATGAATTATATAAAAATGAAAAAACAGAAACAGCAGCAAGCAATTACGAGTATTATAATAACTGCTCGAAACGCCCACCTTGCATTTCCAAACAGAAGGATAAACGATTGTTAAATTATATGATCGAATTATTAACGAAATTAACAGGAATGTTTTGGAATTCAATAATTAATCTCTCTTTTAATGTGTGGATATTTTCAGCTGGCTCCGTCTTCCGATCCACAAAGGAAATGTGACGTTAAGATAATTAACTACCTCCTTGGTACAATGAGAGCAGGCTCCATCGTGCTGCAATATGATGTCACGCATCTCGATATTAATATTAGCATCTATGATTGTTTGAGGTAACTGGACTTGTAATAGATGCAAGTATTTGGCACTATTTAGAGTACCATCTATAAATATTGGTCCTATAACCTTGCCGTTCATAATAACACACCAGGTATTTACAGATTGTCGATACTGTGTATGTGATTCTTGAAGTGCATTCAAATTTTCAGTTGACCAAGATCTAGGATCTGGGAAACAGTGGATAATATTTAAGGAAATCTGGATTAAGAAGACATCTACCTAACGTTTTGAGAATTTAAGATCTTAAATAAACGAAACGTGCATTCATCAGAGAACAGCATGTG
The DNA here is from genome assembly GCA_940337035.1 of Agriotes lineatus. Taxonomy (NCBI): domain Eukaryota; kingdom Metazoa; phylum Arthropoda; class Insecta; order Coleoptera; family Elateridae; genus Agriotes; species Agriotes lineatus. The sequence continues at coordinate 86,438,133 of OW679194.1, read as the reverse complement.
ATTCAATAGAATGTTTTCATTAAATATTCTGTTCATTGGTGTTTCACAAAACCCTGTTCTATTTTAAAAATCATTTTGAAGAAGCTGTTGATGGTTGCCATATTTGTAACTTTTGTATTTGTGTTCATGAAGTATAAGAATCGCCGATGTCTTAGAAAGTCCTGCCTGAATAATTTATTGGTTAATTTAAAAAATAAAATAGTTTATGTAAATAAATGGAAGTGGTATAAATAACTGCATTTTCAGTGCAGAAGCAATAGTACAACTCTCAATTAATCTGCTTCATGTAATTTCGAGTAATTTGGAAAAATGTTCTATAAGATAAAAAAATCGGGAGTGTGCTCCCCTAGACTTTCTCGCATTCGCCTTGGTACTGATAACTATTGGTGTTTAACAGTTGTATATGTATCTATCTATGTTTACATTAAAAACGTTCTGCGTAAATACAATTTTATTTTAAGTTTTGTGCCCCAAAACAACTTACTTATCTGCCTTTTCGCTACGCGCCTGTACAAACATATGAAAGTATGTGTATGTATAATACGCGCATTGCCCGGGAACCACGAACGAGGACGCGGCAGGTTTAAGTTCCCATTACCTCTTAGGTTAACCTATCATACTGAAATTTTATATCTGGGAGTTTTTCTCAATAATAAATGTATGTGCAAAATTTCGTGCAAATACCTTGAAGCAAACTGGTACTTTACTTGGATGGATACCGCTACCTGTTTAGGTAAAATGCCACTTCCGGTTAACCGATCATGCTGAAATGTAATATCTGATAGTTTTTCCACATAAGAAATGTATGTACAAAATTTTGTTCAAATATCTCGAAGCAAACTGGTACTTTACTTGAATAGGTACCGCTACCTGTTTAGGTAAAGTGCCACTTCCGGTTAAGCAATTTCGCTTAAAATTTGATAGGAATCTACAAATTTTGAATACTGATTATGTACATAATTTCAAGGGTCTAGCTTATTTCGTTTTTAAGTTATCGTGTTCACACACACACACACACACACACATACACACACACAGACATAATTCGAAAAATGTTTTTTTCGGACTCTAGGAGGTCTAAAACGTCAAGATTCGTCAAAATCTCGAAGTCGATTTTTTTGACGATTACAATACTTTCTCTATACTACCGTATGCGAGAAAGTAAAAATCCGTAAAGGGGTTTACACGGAACTTCCCTCGCTCGAATTGGATTTATTTGCAAAGTAAAAAAAAATGTAGCCAGCTAGGATTTGAACTCCCCCCGCAAGTGCGTAGCGATTATAAGCGTATCTATTTGTCGTACTGCGCCATCCAGGCTTATTGGAACTAGTGCGGCGCGCGCCTCTATTTAAGAGCACGGTCTTATTGTTGAAACGTCTTGACCCTTTTGTGACATTATCCTGTATCTGTTGAATCTTATTTGCAGCAAATGTAAAGCCTAACCTATGTGAAAATTATTACTTCCATCTATAATACTGCTCCACAAATCAACTGGACTATTTGCATATGTTGGTGCAATTTTTAAAAATATTGTCCAAAAGGGTAGTCATGGCATTTTTGGTAACCCTTCATGATTGTGTCACTATAAAAAGCATTTATTTTCATAATTTGGTTTAAAGAAAACCAAATCCATTAATAAAATATCATTATTTTAAAATTTTGAATTTTGCCCAAATGTTGATAGTACATTGCATACAACGTATGCCAAACATTTTTAAACGTTCCGAAGATACTCAAAGAACTATTAACTAACCTTTTTTGTGATTCCTCTTATTTTTGTGAACCATAGTCTTTTTATAATTTTATTATTTCTTAATTTTGTGAATATGATTTTGTTAATTCTTCAGTTGATATTTAAAGATAGTGCAGTTAAATATGCTTAAAATCAGTACCACAAGACAAAAGCTTTTATATATTTTTTTTATAACGTAATGTAATAAATACAATTTTTATCGGCGGTCCAGTTCATTTGTGGGGCAGTATATTTTAAAATTAACTTAAAACTAAACAAACATAATTATTTAAGGTGCCTACTCTATATATATTTGTCTGAAATTTTCTCGGTTTCATGCCAGGTAAACATATAAGTAATCTGCATGCAAAATAACGTCATCTTCCAAAAAATAGTTTTTGGGTTATACCCCCAACAGACAGACAGACAGATAGACAGCCGGAATTGAGAGACCCTGAAACGTCAAGATCTGAAGAAATCTCGGAAGGTGATTTATTGCGTTTTGTATGATTTTGTTATAATAATCGATATTAGTAATAAAACTAATAATTACTTGATTGGCAATCCCTTTAGTAGAGATATTTTTATTTTCTGTAACGGCTTTCAACACGTTTAATTGTACAAGTTCATGTGTTACTGTTCTACGTCGATGTTTTTTTTTCAGGTAATGCTACACAGCCTGTACTTGCAAATTTTCTAACTGTTCTTGATATTGTAGAAACATTAGGGACTGGTCTGTTAGGATATTTACACTAAAATGATCGTTAACAATACCTAACGATAATTCGGAGTGATACATTATACACATGTCTATTTTTTCTTCGTCTGTATAAATAATGTTTAATAAATCGTTAGTTTCAAATCTTAATTCTTTATTAAAATTTAGAAAAAAATACCTTGCATAGTTTGGCAGGTGACAAAACAATAAACCACACAATGCAGCACACCGGGCAATAAACAATACATAAATGACATTTTTAAATTAGTGTATAATGGGTTGCCTATATTCCAAGTATAAAGTGGGTGGACCATTTAGCTCGCAATAGAGTCATGTTGCATTATAAATGGACTTCCCTATATAACTAGTTCCGTGGGTATTTTGTTTTCTCCTACTGCATTCTTGAACCTCCGAACAAAAACACTTCGCTTCACAGTTCTACCGTGTACGATTTATTGTCAAATTCTTACAAAAACTTTGAAATTCTGAGGTAGTAAATTGCGTTTCTTTAGGTATGTTAATTATATCGACGATCACATGTGTTTTTGAAATGGGTCGGCGAAATCCATATGCAAACGATTCCATGGTTTTTCTGGAAAAGCCCAGGAGACTGCTATCGCTGGTCGTTGCTGTTGACAATGAGAATAGTTGATTACCCTACTCGATATCCTTGTTCAAATTTGGACACCACACTAACGATTCAGCTAAATTCTTCATTCTCGTCATACCGGGATGTTCCTGGTGCAGCTCTTCTCAAACCGCTTTACGCATTTTCAGTGGTATTAATCATCTGTGACTCCAGTAGACACAATTGTTTTCGATGCTAAGATCGGATCGTCGCTTGTAAAATGGTTCTAATAACGAGGAAACTGGATTCAGTCATAATCCGTGGTCTAAATAACGAATTAATTTTGTCGTATTCTGATCCTTTTTACCGCTTGCAATAATGCCTGGCGAAAATGCGTCTTCAGACGGGAGCTTTTCTTCGTCTTCGGATAGGTACCATTCTAGATGGCTTATAGTGCCCGGAGTGTTGGCCAAAACTTCTTTGTTGGCCGTTTCAGAACTGCCAAGGTAACCGAAGTTTTCGCGCCTTTTACCAGTCCTTACAATCAAAGAGTTCACTATATTCGGCAATGAAAATATCTAGTTTCGTCGAGTTCCTCACTTGTAAACATTAATTTATCAAGTCACTGTATTCACCTTGAAAATGCCAGTAATTTTTTTACTGGCTAGCCAGTTATATTTTACAAGCGTGCTCATAGATAAATGATAGCGTGCAAAGCCAGAGTTGTCTTCTTTAGTATGTGTGATATTGATGAATTTAGTTGCTTGTCAGTTTGACATTTTGAATAAACGGTAAATCGCTAGTTATTTACAAGTGACGAACAAATAAAATATTCAACAACACACGCCGAGTAACCATTTTTACTGGCTCAAGGATATGACTGGCTCGCCTAACGGCTAGCCAGTCATCCCACTCCTATCGCCAGTAAAAACTGTTTTACCTGGCTTGTAATGTAAAATACTATTTCGAGCACAGACAATGGCACGTGATGCCTATTCGAACAGCGTACCGACGACCTCATAGGCAGTCTAGTCTGCTATCGATGCCTAGCAAAAGCAAATCTCTAAATGTCTTATTGCGAAAACGAACGTCAATTTTTGTTTGTCCGACGATGCTGATGTTCCGAGTATGAGGTACAACGCAAAAAACTGGCCTCAATTTTTGGTGAACACAACACTTCTTAAACTTCTCTATTTACGAAAGTAACTCCCGTGCTGTAAGCATACTGGAAACAGATTTTCTTCCTTCTCCTCCTGACGGACACCTCAAAGTTAAGTTAAGTTAAACCTTGAGTATGAGTATGTAATTTTCATCGCATCTCAACTTGTCCAACTGTCTCTATATGGCCGGTTAACTCACAGGTAAAGTTTCCTCGTCTTCGTATTCTTCTAAACAGGCTCCGTCACCGCTCAGCTTGTTCCTATAATTTGACGAACTGGCTTTCAACGGCTGCTTTTCTTCGTTTTCTGGAAAGTACCATTTGATCAAAAACTTGTATCCTCTAGAAAGCCGTGCAATTGTTTTAAATTTATATTGGCAGTCGTTATGATCTTGGCATTTTACATCTGTCAGTTTCAGGTTAATGTCATTTTAACAAATACTGTTACTTACTTCTGTTAAATACATAAAACTGTTAATAACAAAAACAACTATAGATGTTCAAAGTGATTCCTCCGTTTGCCATACACAGCACTACTTTTTGTTCAGTATTGAACATCCTCCAAAAATTAAGTGATTTTGTTAAAATTTTATAGGTTATATTATTAAGTACCTTTACTCATAACTGCCATTATACAATTAAATTTAAAAATCCTCTAAACTCTCTAAAGGATGAAAGTCTTCCATTATACTTTATCTGCTCTTGCAGAAAGGCAACACGATGCCTGAGGCCTTTGCCACGGCACGCATTGCATACCTTCGACTCATATCATGAAGTATCTAAAATATGATTGCTTCCTCTAGATCGGGGACAATTGTTCTTTAAAATGCTCAGCTTTCTTGCTCTTGTAATTAGTCTGAACCTGAAACGTTTTAAATTCGCCAATTTTTTTCTGGAATGTAATTAATTCGGTTACCTTTTTGGCTTGTTAATAAAATTCTGTGCATGTTGGCTAAAATGCCAGAAGAAAGGATTTGATAATCCTTAGCTGCTACATACCATATGGGCTTACAATGGCCCATTGTCCGTCAAGTAGCAGATACAGGCATCGGAAATACCGTTTATTTCTTCTGATTACGTCAATAGCCCTTACACTGAACCAGATGGAGGCTGGAACTAGAATTCGTCTTTATTGTCGACGAAGGGTTGAATGCACTGCCGCTGTCCCGACTCAAAATCTCTTCACTTTTTTCTGGGCCGTTCACTGCATAGCTCAGCTTTTTTGACGTTGCGGAGGCGTGATTCTTCCTTTCTACTCCTATTAGCTGTGTGCTTTCATGTTGTCACAACATAGAACAGTTTTTTGGAGATAATGCAGTTGGTTGAAAAATGTATATGAGAGGCTCAACAATTTGGTTAAAACGGTGGAAGCAATTTGTCATCCCGTGACACAAGCACGACGTACACAAATCAGATTTTCACATTAAAAAGTGTTGCTCTGAGTTTAGAACACCGAATTTCACTCTTTATTAGTGCTTTTTGTACTCAATCGGCGGCATATTTCCGATCTTGCGCGTGTAGGAAAACGCTTGATGTTTTTATAAGGTTTGCTTTAGCTCCGTTACACTGATTTGAGAGCGCGGTGGTTAAACATGGCGCCATTAATAGCAACTAATCTGTAAAGAGCTTTGCTTAAAAATTCTTGCGCAGGTGGAAGTTGTGACACTAGAACTTTGAAATCTCAAAGGAAACATATCGTAATGCGAATTACATCAATTTGTAAATAAAAAAACATTGCAGCCTGTAGAATTCGAACTCAGCGCGATTTCAGCGCCTGGGAGAGCGATTTCAATGCTTTGCAGCAGCCCGGGGGCAACGTGGTCCGTAGTTCCGTTCTGCCACGAAGAAATCGCCTCGTATTTGTGCTCCCGGCTGGATTATATACGACGAGTTGATCTTTCCTTCTATTGTTTCAGTATTATTAGGAACCCAACAATATACAGGGTGATTCACGAATAGTGTCTGATTTAGCGCCGTTATTCCTGCAACAAAAATTACTCTCTCACAGAATACTTCGCTGTTTTCCAATTTGAATACAATTTTGTGATTATGATTTCAGAAAAATGAAACAAAAGTGTCAATCAAATTGTGTTGCAGAAAAAACGGTGCTAAATCAGACAGTATTCGTGAATCACCCTGTATTATTACCCCTAGTTGCTTTCGATTTTTCAAAAATATTAGTGCCCCAACTTCCATTTGCGAGGAAAGTTCTGAGTAACGCCTTTACACATTTTTACAAATTGAAGAAAGCTGGGATGTCATTGCTTGTCAAAGTGACAATAATTATAACTCTTAGCTGGCTGTGAAATGACATATTACGCTCACAAAGATACAAAGTGACCACTTCCCTCTAGCAACACGTAATAAATTCTTATTGACCGAGGTCAATAATGGTCAACTTATAAAAAAATCGGTGAATAATGTTATGTTTATAGACTAGTAGTGCACAAAATGTATGTACCTACTAATAAAAAACCAGATATCAAACCCATTTCAAAAATCAGCCTTTGTTCGTCCTACATAAGAACATTTTTGCTTTCTCATGTAAAGGTATGGTATTTATGAAAGTCGCATCTTGAAAATTCAAAGTTAAGCTAATCTAGCAGATAAAAACAACATATTTCCGAAAACTTTGCTCTAAAAGTTATTAATTTGAAACTTAGGTGTAAAAAAATCTTGAGAATCTTATTTCATATCATTTTAATTCTATAGCTAATGAATGCATTTTTACATCGGCGGTTTTCACAAGTCAGTTTCTAATAAATTATTTTGGCGTTTTGTCCAACTTTCTAGTTTTTCTGAGAATATCCGTTTAATAAAGCGGTAAGACTACATATGCTGTTAATTTTAATTTCTTTCAAATTACATTTTTCTTAAAATAGTCAAGAAAAGTGTCTCTTTGCAAGACTAGTCAGTTTTGAGATTTTTGCAAGACTAGTAATTTTTACTTTACGTTACCTAGGTGACCGGTCACCTTCACCATGCGCCTTCATGCGATAGAATTCTATTTTTCAATTTTTAACGAGAGATTTCAGAAAAAATGTAATACATTATACAGCATGAAAGTATCTATGCTTGACTCGGAGGCTTTGAAGAAGTACTCGGACGCTTCCCGTTCTCGTATGCTTCAACAAGCCTCCTCATTTGCAAAGTATCACTTTCATGCCTTGTAATGTAATATACTATTTTCAATACATTCTTTTGACAGTTATACATTTTAACAGCTGAAATAACGTTTTATTTTTAAACACAGCCAAGATACTACACTGAAATAGAACTCGAAAGATTTTGCTTCACATTTACATAACACGCCATACAAAGTTGCATATTGTTTTTATAACAGCGCTTTAAGACTACTATGACGACGTTTGTTATATGTTGTATATTCTAATATGCAGTAACTGTAAAAATCCATACCTAAGAACATTCGGACGTTAACTTATTAATTTGGCTTAAAACTTTGATGCTAAATATATAAGAGGCATTTACTTCCTAAAAGCTTAACTTTTGTTATTTTACTGTGCATACATTCTTGAACTAAGCGAAACCCAAGAAAAGTCTCGTGAAGCATTCCTCCGAACATTTTACCGAACATAGATCGCTTTAACGGTTTCTAGATGAGTTTAACTTGAAGCGTTCTTCCTAAATTAACAATTAATTAAATTCGTTAGTTTTGCAAGAATGCGTCTTGAACGTTGATCAATAAACCCTCTAAACGCAAGGGTTTTTAATTACAAAACTTTTTTGGGTTGGAGAAGTAATGGTTCCCCTAATTATTTTCTTAGGTAATCTAGTAATCTATTCCTTACGTTACTCTAGCAAAGCTAATGTAGTAGTAAATCAGATTTCAAACACGAATGGTACACATACTACAACGCCTTAAGTAACTAGAGCAAATTGGAAATTAGCTAACTAAGAAAAGTAAATAAAATGAGAGTCGTTGATCAACTTACTCCAAAGTAAAATTGAATTTTAGAAGGGCGCATCAGGTCAAAAATACCCTCCTTCGAGCTGTAACTAAATTGACTTTAGTTTTCGGTTGCTCGTCACGTAAAGCTTTCTAATGGTTCTCTTAGAAGTCAACTAAAATGCCTAAGTTTCTGTTTCCTCACGACGTGCTAAATAATTTTGTACAATCAATGCTGCTCCGTACCTTGCTATGTAGAATGCAAGTTGTTAGCTAATGTTGCTATTTAAGCTACCTTGAGAAATACCCATATACTTGGGTAGGTATATCGCATTCTACGTATGTGAAATGATTTCCAAAAAATTGATTGAAATTATACTAGCACATAAAAAATTTGCGAATAGTATTAGTTTTATAAAAAGAGTATTTTAATTAACTGTTATAGTTTATTGTAGTAATTTATATACATATACCTTTATTCCATGCATTTAAGAATATTTTAATTATGTATGATACGCCCCTTTTAAAACAATTACTGAGTGCCACTTAATAAAAACCCTTTTATGATGCACTGCAAGGTCTTCAAAAAGGTCAGATAGTACTATATCTCCAGCTATCCTTTGATTGTCATGTCTTCTAAAACCCTTTTTACATATAAACTAAAATTTATGGAACGTATGGTACATAAAAACGGAGTCAGAAATCTCAGTCTAATAAAACCTTACGCTGTACGGAAGATTTACTATCTCTATTAACTAGCTTGTGCCCAAGCCTAGATGTTCACTGGCCGAACCCAATTCATACCAATTTCTACTGCTATAAAATGTGAAAAGCGACTGCAGCGAGGTTATGCAGAGTATGCAAGGTATAGCGTTTCAGTATACATAGAATTACGCATTTTACTCTAAAAATATTGAAATAGAACCTGTATTTCTATGAAAAACTTTGCAAATTAGGTATCCAAAAATGTGTGCATCTAAATACTAACCGAGATGTGACAAAATTCCTTAGATTAATAACTAAAATATCGATTATTAAGATTCAAGTTTGGTTTTTTAAAATTCGACAAACAATTTCTTTGTCTTTTTGAAAATATAGGGTTCAATCCATATAAGGATTACCTCTTATATTTTCTTTAGAAAAGTAACGGCAATTTTTATATTTAATTGCTAGTACCAGTATTCGCAGTTTAAAGAGTTAAAAATTAATGTAGTTGAACCGTTTAAGAGTACTCGATAAAATTATACTCTACACATCGTATAATTTTTTTGTCTAAATGTAAGCCTCTTAACAAAATTGCTTATATTCGGATATTACTAAAAAGTACAGAGGTGACACAAGATTCTGCTAGGAAGTGTTATTTAATCTTACCTGAAATTGCAGTTACAGGCGTAATATAATATTTTATCATACCGCCATTGTCGCAAGACGCATTATAATAATAAGTACGCTGTTTGCCATAAAGCCCTACGCTTTATTGTCTACCACTAACCATAAAGTCAAGCCATGATATTTTAATTAATGCAGACCCTTGAAATCCCTAGGAATTACACACATTACATGTTAAACATTTTGTCGATATCAGGTTTAAATTGTCATTAAACTGTATTATGAGGATTTTGTTGCAGAAGGAAATTTAAAAGTAGCTCTTTGTTTTATGAGTAACCTTATAACCTACATACTTAATTATTTTGAAGAACATCTTGATAATTTACGCTACAACTTCTAATTAAGTAAATGGAAAGGCCACGTATAAACCCTCATATCTGCCTCATAAATCCTTCTCGCGGTCTTACTCCTTGCAAAAATAGCAACAGGGAAGTGTCCTGAATAACGTAGGTGACAAATTATATTTCTTGGTCAATGATAGTCCGGATTTCAATTATTTCTGATCAGCCTATTCCACAGAGTGTAGTGAATAGTTAATTTCAAACGTTTACTGATTTACTTCCATAATTATTTTAGAGATAAACTGTAAATAAGTGTTGTATAGAAAAATATATCGCGTACGTTTTTACCTGCAATTTTTATTTTTAAAAAGGTGAAAATTCCGAGAAGTAAAACTGCAATTTTAACAAAAATTAGTGCCTTGAAGTTGCTAGAACAGAGAGCGAGTACGAATACAATAATTATTTGTAGGATTATTTCAAAAATATGTTTTATACATATACGAAAATATGGGAAATCTCCCAGATATGAAAAAAAATACGTGAAAAGAATACTACAAGCTCATATAAACTTTTTTCGTATAGGCCTCCTCCACGGAGATATGGGCTCCCAAAGAGCTCCAATGGAATAACGTTTTTTTACACATAATTATTGAACCACCAGGTACATTCCAATTTATTTTATTATTATGTATACCAGGTCACACCCTTCAAATTACTATCCAAGAAAGTGTTGTGAATTACTCACAGCTGCAGGGACGGATTAGCTGTAACACTAATGACCCCATTTTTTACGCCTGTATGATAAGAACCCTGGACAACGTTTTTTACATACCTTTAACTATTGACTAAAAATTAAGTATTCTTCTTTCATGTCGCTAATCTTAACCCTTTACGAAAAAACGTCATTTTATTTACACTGTTAGTCCCCTAACTTCTATCGGGCTGAATATGAAAAAGAGGAATTTTCCCATGTCACGTAGCCCATGTTGAACTCTTTTACGAAGTTTTTAACTGTTTAGTTAAAGTTTAACTTTTTATTGGAACTATGTTCAAACTGGTTCATCAGTGGACAACTGGGGAACCAGTTATCAAAGGTCACATTGGTACCTGCTGTAATAGGAGTGACTAATCTAGCGACATCAAATTTGAATTACTGGTTCTAAGTGGATTATCTGGTTGTTGTCCTAGACAAGATTCCGCATTTAGTAAATAATAGGTACAAGCGTCTACAAGCGCAACATATTATTTGGCATGTAGACGCGAAAAGGACAACGACCACAAAATTATAGCTACTGTTCGTCGATAGTCAAGTAGTGGCTGAGTAAATAAGGAATTTAGAACTATTGCCCAAATCTGGTAAATGTGCCCTAGGTCTAACGAATCTACCAGTCTGCTTTCTTATTTCTTTATTTTCCATATTGTCTAGCCGTAATTTAAATGTTGGCAAACTGTCCTAAAGATGCCGATTTCTAAGTCATCTCATCTTCATGAGCCTTCTACTGTGGTGCAGGGCAATTACTGTAATTAAACCACGATCAAATGAAGTTGGGCGTCATTTTGTTAGAGTGATAATTAGCGCTTAGGGCAACGTTTAAAGTTTAAACTGTCACAACACAACAAGGCCACGTGTTTGCAAACTAAACAAAGATTAACACACAAATCACTCAGACCTGCAACAACAACTTGCCGGGTAGATGCAATCGAGAGAGAAGGTCGACGGTATGAAGTAGGTGGGTGGACACTGGCTCAAAATTTAGGTTTTGGGATGCTAGAAAATTTACAATTGAGGACTAATCAACTAGTGAATCATTACAACCATGAAACTTAAAACAACAAACTTTATCGGTAGATGAGGTTTAGAAGATCTGCCAGATAAATGACCTGAAATATTTTCATAACAAACGCTTTCATTACGATAAGGCCCGGGTGAAATATATTATCATTTTTCGGGGTTTCTTGACTGTATGGAAACTGTCACTTTCATATGTGGGCATGGAAATAGTATTTAACATTACTAGCTTGGTAAGAGGGGTTTTACTGGCGAATAGAAGGATATGACTGTCGAGTCCCCTTCTTGAGCCAGTTACCTGTTACCTTGCGTGTATTGTTGCATATTTTATTTGTTCTTCACTTGTAAATAACTAGAAATTTACCATTTATTCAAAATGTCAAACTGACAAGCAACTAAATTTATCAATATGACACATACTAAGGAAGACAACTCTGGCTTCGCACGCTGTCATAGAGATGGGCGCGTGAGTGAATTTTCGCTCACGTCACGCACGTTTCACGCTTGCTTAAAACAGTCACGTTCACGCACGTTTACGCTCACGTTCACTCACGTTCCCGACGTGACACGCCACTCACGACGTGACACGCAGCTTTTATTTCAAAATTTAAATTCAGATAGAACAGAATGTTCAAATTTAAAACCAATGAAAAAACCCTAAAGAGAACTAAAAATATGCTTTGCACCTGACATAATTTACGTGGTATGTTGCAATCAGAATAGTTGACATAACAAGAAAAAAATGAAAATTGACTACAATAACTTCGACAAGGGATAAATACTGATTTCTCGCAAATATATTTCTTGCAGCTGTCTTCAAAGACATTACTTTTAATATCAAAAGCTGTCATTGGAATTGACGTTTCCGTTATTGGTATGAGTACAGAAGGTATATGTTGCGAGGCAACACTTTTAATTCGTAGGTTTGAAAGTACTTTTACGTACAAGGATCAACATTTTCAGCGTTAAGGCGAGTATACAAACAAAAACATTACTTTTATTAGAATAGTAAGTTCATCTACACAAGTACACAATAAATTGGTTTAAAAATAAAACGTAATCAACATTTTCAGTGTTAAGTCGAGTATACAAAACAAAACATTAGGTACTTTTCTAAAAATAAGTTCATCTACACATCTACACAATACATTTTTGGTTTAATAATAAAACGTAATTAACATTTTCAGCGTTAGCCGAGTATAAAAAACAAACCATTACTTTTATTAGAATAATAAGTTCATCTACACATCTGCACATTAAAATGTTGATTTAAAAATAATATGTAATCAACATTTTCTGCGTTAAGTCGAATGCTGCGCTCTTCTAAAATTCGCCCAGCTGTAGAAAATACCTTTTCGCTTGTAGCGGAACTTGCCGGTATGTTTCTCAAGTTTTTTTAACAGTGGCGTATTTACACTGTTTTTCCAAAATCCTAAAATGTCATCTACATTTCCGAATTTTAATTTAATATACTAATTTAGTTCTGTTTCGACATCATCCTAATTACATGTGTCCTTATCAGAGCTATCTCTAAGTGTAGAAAGATAAGAATCTGATGCTGAGGTACCAGTTTTGAGTCGTTTGCTATGTATTTCATCATTATCATCTATAGTTTTATTTGCATTATAATCTTCTCTTTTATGTGAAGGTATAAACTTTAAGGATTTATAATTAGGGTCTAAAAATAAAGCCACCTAATGTAACTTGTTTGGCAGAATTTGTGATTTAATGAATTTAAAAGTTGCTTCACCCTGCAGTTTTTTATTCGTTACTAAATATTCAACGTGAAATTAACGTGAAACGTGAATCACGCCTTGGAAATTTTCTCTCACGTTCACTCACGTTCACGTCACGATTTTCAAATATTAGTCACGTTCACGACGTGACACGCCGTGACACGACGTGACACGACTGTTTTCACGTCACTCGCCCATCCCTACGCTGTCATTTATCTATGAGCACGCTTGCAAAACTGACAGTTGACTTGTAAAGATTTTATAATCAATTTTAAATCTAATTTTAACTAAAGTAATGTTAGAATGTGTATGATGAGATATGTAGCACATGCCAATGTGCACATTCTAATGTCACTTTAGTTAAATGAAGCTTTAAATTTGATTATGAAATCGGCCCTAAGTAACTTGTTAAAATAAACTTTCTTGATTAATACAGTGACTTGATAAATTGATGTTTACAAGTGAGAAACAAATAAAAATCATAACCTATTAGTGAGATAAAAAACATATATCACTACTGAAGTTTTGGTTTCACTGTCGAGAATTGTAGGTTAAGTTTCACGTCAATCTGTGTCAAATAATAACCAAAACCTAACCTACTAACCTCTAATTTGATATAGCTTGATAATACACTCCAGTACCGCGAAACGAATAACGAATCACAGGCGACTCTAATTATAATGTTATTTCATGTCTCGTTACGTCACAATTTGTCACTATGAATTTTCGGGGCTGTCAATACCAAATTTATGTTTTTTAGATATTTATTGAGTTGTTGTGTATATTTTTGTATGGTCGCTGTAACACACTTGTACTATAAATAACTATCTCTGCACTCACAGAACATGTGATCGAAAATTGTTATCTTCTAGATTAGAGGACTGCGGAATGATTTATTTTTAAATATAGGCTGGCAGTCGTTATGACATTGGCATTTTAAATCTGACAGCTTAAGGTCACGTTAGTAATTTTAACAAATACAAATATATCTGCTAAATATATAAAAATGTTAATAACAAAATCAATTACAGATGCCAAATGTGATTTCCTCCATTTTCCATACACGGCATCATTTTATATTCAGTATTGTTCAAACTAAGGTTCGATCATAAGTTGGACAATTCTAGTCTAATTTTTGTAGTTCACAATTTGCGTTATTGCAATTCACTTTTAGGCAAGGATCATTATTGGTGTCGCTTTACTGGATAAAATTACAGCCATATTGTTTACTAATAAGGATTTTTGCAAGGGTAGGTCTCCAAATAAAACCAAATAATTTACTAGGTCGCCAATTCGACTAGCATAAGCAAAATGTAACACCAATATTCGGTATTTATAGCTAGTGTATGATTCTTAATTTTTAATACAATCTCAAACACTGAGTTTTGTTCATCTCTGAATAGAGACAGTATATAAATGTCTTAAGGGGTTGGTCGCCTGGCTGCCCCGTTCACCAATCACCCTCCATCTTTTTATCCCGTCAACAAATTCCAACCCGTTCAGTATAATAATCTGGTCCTATCAATCTATAAGTTAGGTACGTTTTCTGAGGTACTACTACTACATTCTTTAAAAGTTAAGTAATTCTGTCAAAATTGTATAGGTTATATTAAGTGCTTTACTCATCACTCCCAACATAAATTAAATTTTTTTAAATCTACATCTCTTTAGAAGATGCATGTTTTTGATCATACGGTATGAAAGTGGCAGTTTCCATACAGTCAAAGTAGTCACGAAAAATTGCAATATCATTCACCCGGTCGTTATCATAACGAACGTGTTTGTTATGAAAATAATGCAAAATTCACAGTCACGCATTGAGCTAAATAGGCTGTCTTAACCTAAACACTACTAACCATTAGGGGTGGACGATATTAAAATGTACATATCGATATTCGATATCTGATATTTCCATATATCGATATATCGATATGGAAATAATATCGATATGTAAATTTGAATATCGCCCACCCCTACTACTGAGTGCTGACTATCAAATATTATGTAGAATTCCCCGATGTGAAGAAAGTGTAGCATATAAACAAAAAATCGCCCGAATAGGAAGAAACGTCGTTTTTAGTGCACCCATATTTATATCGATTTTTGAAAAGACAATTTATGAATGTAAAATATTATTTTGCGTGGCTACAATAAGTCAATATGTAATAGTTATTTACTATACAAGTGAGAGAACAGCATCATTAATATACGTGTGTGTAAGTTACAAACGAGTGCGTAGCACGAGTTATGTAAGCACACAAGTATATTAATGATGCATTATCACACATGTATTGTACAAAATTTTATCTACGACTGCCTAAAATTGAGAAAAGTGCATTAAGAGAAATGTCAGATCTGTCATTTTCAAAAATATTTTAGTAGGCAAATGTCATTATGTCATTAATTTGACACTATTTCAGTTACGTAAAGAAGTCATTACACAATTCAGTTGCGTAATGAAACCATTACATAACTGAGTGCTGTAATGAGCTTCATTACCTAACTGAAATAGTGTCAAATAAGTGACGTAATGCGTTACTTATCCAACTGGAGTAGATAAAACACTTTACAGTACTGCTAATGCTGATATGTAATAGTTATTTACTATACAAGTGGGAGAACAGCATCATTAATATACGTGTGTGTAAGTTACAAACGAGTGCGTAGCACGAGTTATGTAAGCACACAAGTATATTAATGATGCATTATCACACATGTATTGTACAAAATTTTATCTACAACTGCCTAAAATTGAGAAAAGTGCATTAAGAGAAATGTCAGATCTGTCATTTTCAAAAATATTTTAGTAGGCCAATGTCATTATGTCATTCATTTGACACTATTTCAATTAGGTAATGAAGTCATTACACAACTCAGTTGCGTAATGAAACCATTACATTACCGAGTTGTGTAATGAGCTTCATTACCTAACTGAAATAGTGTCAAATGAGTGACGTAATGAGTTACTTATCCTACCGGAGTAGAGAAAATAACATAGTAGATCATTTTAGATCATAAAGTATTATTATTAGGATTATTAAAAGAAATTGAAATTAAACGAATGTTGTACATGCGCAGATACAAGGTATACCGTATACATACAAAAAGTTATCGTAAACCAATCTGAACATTTATATGGTGACCAGTTTCTGACAGTTGAATTAGACAAGTGGAAACTACTAATTTGACAACTATTCCACAAATCCTGATATATATGTATTTATCTATAGTATGGAGATATCGATAATTATGGCGATATCAATAATTACGGGAAAGCGATAAATAACGATATTCGATAAATATCGATATATTGATATTCGATAAATATCGATATATTGATATTCGATAAATATCGATATATTGATACTCGATAAATATCGATATATTGATATTCGATAAATATCGATATTTCGATATATCGATATTCGATAAATATCGATATTCGATATTTCGATATTCGATATATCGATATCCGATATTTCCATATATCGATATATCGATATGGAAATAATATCGATATTTATCGATATATGGATATATCGCCCAGCCCTACTAACCATCTCCTCACAATATGTCATTTTAACCTTAAAAGTAGTGAGGATCTACTGACATTGTCAGTTGTCAAAATAAAGCTGTAACTCGCTAAAAAATGGGTTTTTGGTGGTTGCGAGAAAATTAGCGTACATAACTCGCTCGAAAGTGTAGTACACTCGTGTTCTAAGTCACTTGGCTTCGCCTCGTTTCTCAAATATATTTGCACGATATATGTCACTTTCGCGACTTGTCATGAATATACTATATTGTTATTAATACTAGTGCCAGCAAAATATAAAGTGAAAGATGGAAGGTTAAGCGAAGTACTTATAAACGCTGCGTTTTCTCTCGATTTTTTTTATAAATGTAATTTAATTGGCCTTCTACCTTCAATTTTAATTGATAGTTTATTCGGTTTATTTAGAATCACGACGAGTAGCTTAATTTGTCATTGTAAACGTTTCAACGTTGCTGCTTCTAGATCAACTATTATTGTTTTTTTTTGTTACTTTCCAGAGAGCGTAATCGTTATGCGGAGAGGCTGATAGGTTACTAACGTAATCATTGAATGAATCATTTTTCCATTCGCTTAGCAAGTTTTTTAGTTCTCTCGTTAGTCTGTTCAATCTATTCTTGTCGTTAGGGTACCTGGTTTGTTGCCAGATTCTTCTTGCTCTCCTTTTTTCCAAGATTTTGGTTTTGACATGTAAAGGGTAATTTTTGATCGTTGCTTTGGGGTTACGGCTAGGAGGGGTTGCGTGCCAGGCTGCATTTTGTATGTTGCCTGTTAGGCTTTCAACTGCAATATCAATTTCATCTTCCACTATTCCTATTCCGCCAATTCGTAAAGATGACAATACATGGGCACGAACAAGCGAAGAGAAAGCAGAACTCTTTGCTGAACATCTATTCAAAACCTTTCAGCCACATCCTCCACAGACCACTCAAGCCGTAGAAAATGAAATATTGGATTATCTTACTGCTCCACTACAGCTAAGCTTACCTATTCAGCACTTCACTCCAGAAGAAATTAGAATAGAAATTAATAATTTGAACAACAATAAAGCTCCGGGTTATGACCTTATTACCGCCAAACCCTTAAAAGAACTTCCAAACAAAGCGATAATGTCACTTACACAAATATTTAACGCTGTAATAAGATTACAGTACTTTCCAATATCATGGAAATTTTGAGAAATAATCTTAATTTTGAAACCGGGCAAACCTCCACATCAAGTCACCTCATACAGGCCAATAACTTTGCTCCCGTTATTGTCTAAACTACTGGAGAAGCTAATATTGAAGAGACTGCTACCTATCATAGATACTCATAGTCTAATCCCACAGCACCAGTTTGGCTTTCGGAGAAAGTATTCCACGTTAGAGCAGATACATCGAGTCGTGAATGTAATAGAACAAGACCTAGAAGAAAGCAGATACTGTGTTGCTGTATTTTTAGACGTGAGTCAGGCCTTCGATCGCGTCTGGCACAATGGCCTATTGTTCAAGATCAAACTGCTTCTTCCCCATCCGTACTACATGCTTCTCACGTCATACTTAAATGAAAGAAACTTTCAAGTTAAATGTGAAGGAAGCCGTTCTAACTTCCACCAGATCCAGGCCGGCGTGCCCCAGGAAAGTGTGCTGGGGCCCACCCTATATCAGTTATTTACTGCTAATCTGATAATTACTGAAAATGTTTTTACAGCCACCTTCGCAGATGATACTGCACTATTAGCATCTCATGTAGACCCTGTTTTGGCAGCAACGAACCTTCAACTACATCTTAACAAAGTAAATCTACTGCTATAACCTTTACTACAAAGCATAGTTCTGCCCCACCGGTAGCACTAAATGTCATACTGATTCCTGTCAAGCATGAAGTTAGATATCTCGGTATGATCCTTGATAGACGGTTAACGTGGAAACCACACCTTATAAGGACAAGGAAGGCACTGGATATCAAACTCAAGAAGATGTACTGGTTATTAGGACGCAAGTCAAAATTAACTCTTAATAATAAAGTGCTTGTGTACAAATCAGTGTTAACTCCTGTGTGGACCTACGGGATCCAGTTTTGGGCCTGTGCTAAATCGTCAAATCTAGATATAATACAAAGGTTCCAGAATAAAACTCTTCGTGTATTAGCCAACGCTGAGTGGTATATAAGTAATAAAACACTACACAAGGATCTTAGAATTCCGTGGGTGCGCGATGAAATCAAACGTTACACAGTAAACTATGTGAATAGAGTGCACCATCATCCAAGTGTTTTAGTGATCAATCTGCTAGACAATGTTAATGTAACTAGACGTTTAATCCGACAAAAAACTCTCGATCTTATTAACTAACTAGATATTAGTTTACGGGGGAGCGCCACTGGGCGTATCACCCCTCTCATGTTATGTAGCATATACGATAAAATTTGCTCGTTAGCCCTAGGGCTAGTTGTAAATATTGCAATCATTAATATAAAAAAAAAGTATTAATGTTCAAAACAACATAAAATATTTAATTTTATAACGCACTTGGTTTATGTGAACGAATTATTGAATTAACTATTATATATTATTTTAGTAGAATAAAAATTATTAAACTACGTATTATGACTATTATAAAAGATATGAATAATATGTACAGTTCAGGTATAACTTTCCGTTGTCTCGTATTTACTGTTGAATGTGTTTATATTCGGTTTCCTTGGCGAACTTTTGGTAATAAGGTACGCTGTCAAATTAACTTGTCATTATAGGCTTAATGATCTCTACTGGTCAAATCTAAAATAAGGCCTTTTCCAGAGGCAATAGCCGTTCAGTTTGTTGCCTGTATTTAGGCGTTCTCAAAAATCCCTAGATGTGGCGAAAGAGGAATTTTAAAGTTATTAAATACTGGCCTTAATTATTTTCACAATCATTTACTACTAATTATTATTTACAAGCAACTCAATGAACATAATTGCTTGTAACGTCATGAAAAGTGCTAGCAAATTGCGGTATGTATTAACACGAGAAACACGAATTTAATATAATTTCCCCATAGTAAAAACTTAAACATTATTCCATAGATAATATTACATTCATTTCGTTGAAGTGGAACTTTATGTTTAATTAATTAGAAAATATTTCTGCACTATATTAGTAGTATTACATTACTACTACTACTATTTGAACGTATGTACACCACTAGTGATGTAATTGCTTCATCACCTAACGGAAATAGTGTCAAATGAATGACGTATTGACATTTGCCTACTAAAATATTTTGAAAATGACAGATCTGGTATTTCTCTTAATGCACCTTCCTCAATTTTCAGCAGTTGTAACTAATTTTTTTACAAAAGATGTGTGATAGTGCATCATTAATACTTGTGTGCTTACATAACTCGTGCTATGCACTCGTTTTTAAGTTAAACGCACGTATATTAATGATGCACTTATCTCACTTGCATAAAATAACAATTACAATATGTTGTACGACTGGATAGACCTAAACATGGTTATTCGAAAATTTATTAGTAACTCGTGCAACACCATGGGCATAATCTTAATCTCTGCAAATTACTGATAGGTATTTGACTATATGACCATATCAGGCAAACAAAGAAGATAATTAAACGGTAACTATTATCTGATATGTAATACAGGGTGTTAGTTTAGGGAATGTAGAATATAATACAATAAAAGTAATGTCGTTGCAAGCTTTACAAGTTTTAAAGCATAATCAATCTGTCACTTTCAGGACATTTAGCGATTATATTATTGTTTATAATATAACCAACGGGTATGTATTTTTATATGAAAGCTCTGTGTCATAATACATCAATTTTACTTTGAAGCTACTCTTTAGAATTACAAATATTCAGAGCGATACACAAATATGTACTTATTTGAATCTTTATTTTAGTTCTAAGGTGAAAATCTGTTTATAAATTAAAAATTTAAAATGTATTTCACT
Organism: Agriotes lineatus; assembly: GCA_940337035.1. Taxonomy (NCBI): domain Eukaryota; kingdom Metazoa; phylum Arthropoda; class Insecta; order Coleoptera; family Elateridae; genus Agriotes; species Agriotes lineatus. The sequence continues at coordinate 86,417,366 of OW679194.1, read as the reverse complement.
AGATTGGCATTGGTAGTACAGTTAATTTTACAATCGTACTTGCTGTTAGATAAGTTCCAAAGCCAACAAGCACACCTCCATAAATTTAAACCCTGAGGATTTAAAAACGGCAAAAAGGAGGTAAATAATTATCATTGGGATACCATGACAGAATTCGTTTTACTAATGAGTAAGGCCTGACTAATTGCTTCACCTGGAAAGGTGCAGATACCTTATCGTGAAGATGAGCCAGTGACGCTGCTTTATTCTCGTGGAATAGAGATGGAAGCGAAATCAGTGTGAACATTCAAATTATAATTTCAACAAAGTGGATCAAAAGAAACAATGTAATGATTGAAAAGCGGTTTTTGAAACCTTTGTTACATTTTTATAAGCGAAACGCACATCTCTAATCGGGATTTATAGTCAACTTGTAAATTTAATACAGTTTACATTTTACCCTCATCGTATCGCAGTATATTGTCGAAAATATATCACCAAATAAACGCCTGAGTAGTTATTTATGTTTGTGGGCAACAATTCACTTGGGTTTAGGCATTCCGTTTAAGAATAAATGATTTTCAGAAAGCTACCGCTTTCTTTCTTTCCCTAAAAGGTTTGCTTTTGTTTCTGTTCTAACGCAGTAACGTAATATAATTTAGCAAACTCGATTTATCGATTTCTCAAAACATCAACTCGTATTCCAACGAGTTTTATATTTGTAATTTTATTTTTGCAAAGAACGCTAAGTAAAGTTACTAAAAAGCATAAAAAAAAACACAAGGCTACAGCGGGGATATTTACTAACTAAATCACTAGCTTATAACTTTTCAAAAATCCCATTAAATAAGTACTGACATGTATTTAATAGAAAATGGAAAGTTGCTAGTGGAAGTAAATGGTGCAGTGCATTAAAATGTTGTCAGTAATAATAGGACGAGAGGTCAAAATATTTCCGACAATAATTTTTGCGATTCAGATGCGAGTTTCTGCAACGACCAAAATAGCGACGAGTGCTTGCACGAGTCGTTATTTTCTAAAGCAACAGAAACGATACAATCTGAAGAGAAAAAATTGTTTCCAATATTTCGACCTAGAGTCATATTCGTCTTGACAATTTAACTTTTCATTAAAAAATAGTTACAGAAAAAATTGTCGCTGAAATAAAGCTCCTCGAATTATTGTCACTGAAATAAAGCTCCTCGAATTATTATCACTAAAATAATCGTTCAATTGGTAGTTTATTTTTAAATTGAAGAATGCCATTGGTTGACAATGACACCAGTTAAATTGTCTGAAAAATATAAATTCACTTGAATTGTAAAACACGTAAATAAATAGTCGATTATTTCCATGTGAAGTGAGCCTTTTATATAGTTAATTATTCAATACTAATTTTAGTCTTCTATCCTACATTTTTATTCTTTAGAAAATAGTTACAAATTTCGTATAAAACAAAAACGGCAGTACCTTTAAATTAGCGGTCGCATTTTACATAATACGATTTCTTTTATTGGGTAATTTCTGTTTTCTTAATTACGAGAAAGAAAGCTCCAGAGATGGCTGAAAACGTAATTACTTTACAAGTTAACCGTAGTCCGCGTATTACTTGTTGCCCTGAAGTTATTTAAATTTCCATTTATGTCAAATAAAGCCGTTTACAATTGTAATGTAGTTCTTTAAAAATTGATACGGCGATGTTATGAAATTTCCTTCAAGCATTAAGTAGGTAACTGTTTTCATCTAAAACTCATTTCAAGCAAAAAGAGGCATTTTCTGACAAAGCAATTACCAAAACGGAGAAAATACAAACACAATTGATATTGCAAGAACATTGTAATTTTATTTCGAGCAATAAAATGCGTACTTACCCTCCGTTTTCTTAGTAATATTAATATTCTCTCTCCAAGCATTGTCACATCCAAAGAGTACAGCTAGTGATTTTTTTATAAATAAACATGAAATGGAAAATACAAAAAATTATATTTGTACATGAAACACACTTATTTAATAATAATTATTATTATTATTATCTTTATTTAGGTATAAACTATTTTAAGATTTACAATTGTTTACATATTTACTTAACTAATATTATTCATCAACATAGCCGCTTAGCTTTTTTTTAACTCATAGAACATTTTTAATTCCTATAATTTCAATTGGAAGGTTATTATAAATTTTTAAGCCTTTATATTTCGTAAACTTGAAAAATGTTTTATAAAAAAATTAAACATTAAATTAAAACAAGATTAACTTTCCCCTTCGCTTACCTGCTCGTCTCTCTGTATTACAAAATATTATTTTCGTTGATTTTATTTTTCGTTAAGACGTTTCGCGCGCTAATCTACACTGAAGCAGAACCGATTTGCAGGATCTCATGTTTCGGTCTACTACATGCTCTTACTAGCCGCGGACACCTTCTTTTGATAAGAAGATTGAAAGCTGGATTATAACGAATGAATTGTAGAATCTACAATATTTGTTAACGCCGTTCCTCAAACTTTAGTGATAATCTGAGCATCCTCGAGAACTGCACTATCAACTAAAACCCTTTAAAATTCGTAATTTAATTCACAGTAATTGTTTTTAAAATCTTCTGTTGATAACAGGTTGTAATTTTTGAAAACCAAACAGTTATTATACATCTCCATTTTAAGTGGTAGCATATCCCAAGAAAGCGCTTCCTAGCACCAATCAAGAAACTCTTCAATTCAAGATAATCCCACTAACATCAATTAAAATGGAGTTGAATATCAAGTTCCAATATTGCATCTTTACTAATACACATCCATTTACAATATTAGACGCTCTTTCTTCCAAGATTTATTCCATATTGCTACTAGTAGTGTTCTTGCTGTTACTACTAACATATGGGTTTGGCTAATGCAGCTAATAATTTGGCTTCAACTACGATATTGAGAAAAGTTGCTAAAATAATGTCATGTAGCATGATGATATTAAAAGTCGTTTTATTAATTTGTGTCCAACCTTTATTCTTCTGTGCGATTATTGAATCGATTAAAAATGTTGCCCAAAAATATACATGGCTAACTAAACAAAAACTGGTATCTCTAATTTATTAAAATGTATTCCTTTTATATACAGGGTATAAACAAATAGTATTGAAAAGTTCTTGGTGTGATAGTACGGAACACAATTCACGATTTCACATTTTTGCTCCAATCTTTATATTGTCAAAATTGGCATGGATCTAATCAATACAATTTTCGCTTCTGAGTACGCATGCAGCTTCTACCATAGTAATATATTGATAAATGTGTTGCAGTTTGCAAGATCACACATGCATATATGTATTGTGATGGTTGTAGACCAGGACTGCTGGTTTATTGTTAAAAGTTAATTTCTATATAGAAAAGTATGTATGGATGGAAAAAATATCTATTTAAAAATACAAGGGTGAAGTTAAGCAGAAAATAACAAACTAACTATTCAAAAATTATTAAGAAATTAGATATAAAATTCAATTCAGGAAATACATTTAATATTCAAGAATAAGGTTCTAAAATATAAATTAAAATTATCATCTTTGGAGATATACGAAGGGTTGTTGATATCAACAGAAAGCAATTTATAATTAAAAAGTAATTAATAGTTACTATAAACTCTAAGTATGTTTGAAGAAATACCTATCA
>OW679194.1:86365452-86413708 GCA_940337035.1 Agriotes lineatus | reverse complement strand
CCCGGGTATATAGACACAAGGGTTAAACTCACAATATGTTTGAATTCCTCACATTACCTATATTTTCATTGCCTAGGTCGCTATCATGTCCTTATACAAGGTATTTGGTTTTCCTATTTCGTGTATTTGTTTTTTAATTTTCTACACGTCTGTGAAAACAACTTGGTTGTCCACGAACAGCATTGTATATAGCGTCGAGTAGGGTGCAGAAATCACGATTTAAATAAAAAAATTAAAAAATGGATTTTTTCGATTTAAATCGGGATTTTTTTTATTTGAATCAGGTTTTCGTTGATTTAAAAATCTGCGTTAATCATCGCTACAATAAAGATACACTCGTTCAACTTCCACAATTGCACATCGTTTCGTTTGTTTTTGTTATGTTTAAGGTTAACATTTCTTAATTGCCAGATGCTTGTACAGTAGGCATACATAGTTTAAATTTTAAATCTGCAACGGGTCATTTTCATCAGTAAAACAATAAAGATAACAAAGGTATGGATGTTACCACCAACCGTAATTGATATCCCTGCTGTGTATTATGTATGTAATGGTGTGCAGTTCTCGTTTTGATTTACTAGGGTTAGTAGCTCGTTTAAAAAAACACCAAGATAAGTTTACCACTGTGGAACAGAGAAGGCAGGTCAATTGGTATTCTTATTTAAATATTACAACAGTGAGTGTAATAACGTATTTAATGAATAAATTTTGTATGATGTAGTCACTTGTTATTAATAACTAGTTATTCATCATTAATAAAACATATTTAAACAAGCTTAAAATTTTGATTTAAATCACGATTTAAAAAAATCGGATGATATAAATCACGATTCAAATCTTGATTTAAATCAAGTTGATTTAAATCTTTGCACCCGGCGTCGAGGCTTTTATATGTATTCTGATGTTTCTACATTTCTTTCTCCAATTGGATAGTGCTTCTACTAAGTAATATATGTACATATAAGAGAGTGTTGGGGAAATATAGCAGCCTTCCTTAAATCCTTTAATGGCTGATATTTCCTTCGATGCTCGTCTTCCTACTCACTATGCTTTTGCTATTCAAGTAGGTATATCTTTTTTATGTCTCGAACTGTTTCATACTAGGTATGCTATCATAAGTATTATATGCGACCTGCGTTAAGTAAGTCGACAAATACCCATTGGCGTAACTAGGATTTTTGGCTGGGGAGGGCCCGGCCCCCCAACCAACCATCGTCAATACCTATGTATACCTATGAAGACATGAATTTACGTACATACATAACTTTTTCGCATACATTTATTTGCATGTCCTTTGACGCTGTTATACGACGGTAGCCCCGTAAATTTCTGCAATCTAATAAAACAGAAGTTTTGTAGCCAAAATTTGTTTTTATTATTTTTCTTCAAAATATGTGCCCTTAAACTCGCATTCGGTAAAACCAATTTTCAAAACAAATTCCACTCGTCTTGAGTCACTAGAGAAACAAGGTTTTTGAAGCTTTCCACAGCAAATTCGGAAGTTCAAAATCGTACACCACGCATTTTATCCTTTAATGGAGGAAATAGAAAGTAATCGGAAGGTGATAGGTCGGAACTGTATGGGGGATAACTTCGCAATTTTAACCTGGAAGTCTCTAAAAGTTATTTAGTTTGAAATGCGGTATGACTAATACCATTGTCATGGTGCAGAACGATCTCACTCCTTGGGCGCTGTAAACGAGCTTTTTGAATAACGCTTGGCAGCCATACTGTTGTGTACCATTCTGCAGTAACCGTACGTCTATTTTCAAGCACGACAGTTGCGATAGGTCCTGATTTCGAGAAGAAGCAAGCAATCATTTTCTTACCAACTCTTCGAGATCCCTTCATTTTAACTGGATTAGGATCTGTTAGAAACGTCCATTGTACAGACTCTCGCTTAGATTCGAGTTCAAATGAATATATCCAGCTTTCTTCACCAGTTATGATGTAAACTGCTTTATATCTACCTTCGTCATATTTCTTTTACCAATCCACATGCTGTTGTTGTGTTTCTGTTAAACTGTGTGGTATCCACCCACAACAGACTTTTCTTACACCCAAATGATTATGTAAAATCTTGTTTATTGCAGTCACGTCAATGTCCAAGACGCTTTCAATAAATCTATACGTGACTCGATTGTCTTACTGAATCATTATTCGCACAGCGTTTATGTTCGTATCGATAACTGCAGAAATTGGTTCTTCTCAAAAATCGTCAGTAACTGAAACTCGTTCAAATTTAAATTCATTAAACCAACAATAGACAGTCCTCTGGTGCGAAGGCACTTGGTCACCAAAGCAGCACGAAGTCATCCAAAACTTTCTTTCTAAGATATGGAACTTTTAAAGGCATAGCAAATCTTGGCTCTAAAATTCTCCCTCGTTAAATTAATTTTTGATGCACTTATTACAAAATTAACTATGTAATAACTGTTGCAATTATCAAAACTAAATTTGAACTGTTAAACTAGAAAACAACAAACATTTGTTTCATGGCAAGTTTCATTTCCATGGTGCACTTGATCTGTTGCTTTGCAGAAATTATGGTTGCTACACTCGTAATACTATTTGTCTGAGTAGCATATTAATAAATTATTTCTCGGTTCATAAACAACATAAAAAATGTATAGATTACTTCTTGCAATTCAATGAGGTTGGCTGTAAAAAATATTATTCCAGGAGAAACAGATTTTTTTGGGAAACATCACTTGGTTTCCATTTACACGTTTTTTAACCACAATTTTTAGTTTTTCTCAGTATCGTCGAAGCAAATACTTTCTTGAAAACATCAATATCCTCTTAATTGTTATTGTGATTTCTCTTTGTTCTGTCTTGGGATAGCAACTGTGGAAATTCAAGCACCACAAAATTTACTTTGCTTACATAGAACACTATTAAACATAAAATTCTGGATCGTACTCTTAAAAGCTATAAACTCAACTCTTTAGGCAAGGTAAACATCCAAATAGCAAGTCAGCGTAAGTCTGAACTGGATGAGCCTATAATAGGTAGCTAGCTGTATGTGTCCAGGGAGTAGTTAACGATGTACTCAAGTTATCAGCTCATTTAGTTACCCGCATATGAAATAATTGCAATTATATTTTTCTGTGCACATAAATTGGTTCTTTATTTATAGAAAATTTAAGAGAAACTAACTAAAATGGTACACAATTATCTAAAAAAAAAAATATTCAGACAAAAACGGTTTTTTCAAAGTAATTATTAGCTAACTAATAATGTTTCCTCTTGCATATTTTATTATTCATTAGAGCTATCCGTCCAATAAATGGTATTTATACTATAATGTTTTTAAGCCAAAAAAGGTAATAAAACCAGAAAATGTAAGAACGTGTGGGGTTTGATAAACAACCCCTTAGTTTAAATGGGTTAATAATAAAAGCAGATTTTTAAATTTATTTAACTTCTATTTTTCTGGGGTGGGCCAGACGGCACTCTGGGGAGGGCCTGGCCTCCCTGGCCCCCCCGCTAGTTACGCCAATGCAAATACCAGATACGTCTCTTTGTAATGTATGTATTGCTTCGTTCTCAGTTAGTCGACAGGTTTGATAGTGTCCGTGATATGGTGTTCGATTCAAAGATTTTCTTTCATTTCACATTACGTATATCGTTCTCCACATGTGCTCTATTATTTGTTTGCTGTATTGTCGCCGCGGATATCTTCGAGATTTTTAGCATTCCATTCTCATTTCAATATGTAGCTACATTACTAAGTAGTTTGCCTTTACGTTGTTGACTTCCATATTGTGTGCTGCGTCTACCTCTAAGATCATTTCTTCTCCGTTTCCTTTTCCGTCCACGGGTGTTCTGAAGTACGTATATTCCAAATAGTATTTATTTTACTTTTTCTAATCTCCTGTTTGTGACTGAAAAATGCTGTTAGCATTTGATTTCGTATCAAATCTATCTGAAGACTTGAAGAGAACTAGCTCCCGGTACACCATCTAAGATAGCAATACTGAAAAAAAAATCGTTTCGCCTACAGCAGCTTTTTCACCAAATTTACAAATTTAAGAAATATTTAGCATTAAGTAAACTGTTTTTCTGGGGCATGCTGATATGATTGTGATATTTTGTTTGTATGAGGTCAGATGGTCATTGATCTTCCAAAATAAAAACAGATTTAATGTTTGGCAATAAATTGATATCAGTTAATCGCCATTTTAAAGCAAACGGTTTATTATTCTTATTTGGTTTTGGTGCTAGTGTAAAAGAATGGCCTTACGTTTGAATTTTGTAAATTTTACTGTAGGTTTGTTCAATGAATATTATCAAACGTTTGTTAGTAATAGCAATAGCTGAATCTTCTGGCATTTCACTGTGGTGCCGAAAGACTTCGGTTCAAATTCGATGGGTCGTTTACTCAAGTAAATCGTATAATTGGGTACCACCTTGGCAAACGTCGGAGGCGTCACAACGAAGCGTCCACTTCAGAAAAGATGTTACGATGTAAACATATTTCAAACTTAAGCATACGCAGGTATATTTTATTTATGGATGTTTCAACCGACGTCAGAAACAAAAGACGTACGCATTGGTTTACTGCGCATACGTTAATATTTTTTATCGTTCTTTAATGAGTGAAGCAACATCGTTCTCGTTGTTCTTGAAGCATCTAATCCAATTATATTTCTGTAATGCCAGTTCGTGGAGTTTATGATCGTTTCGTATGCAATTCAGCCGAAGTTATTTCCCTTTCCCACACACCCAATAACGATTCGTCAAATGGAATGCGAAAGAAATTACTAGTAGTCCTGACCTGCCTCGTCTCGAAGGATATTCCTTCTTGAATTGCGACGTCACGGAAAGGAAGAAAGTACCAACTAGACCGTTATTTAGTTTTAATAAGGTGCGTGTACAGACATAGATAGCATTTTTGATTTAGCAATAATAAAACGCAAATAATATCGATTTCCATACAAGCCACGACAAGACATAAAAAGACCTGTAACTTCTAATAAGAGCTTTCCCACTACAATGGAAACATTGGATTGCAAGCTAGCACTACCCTCCATGATCCGATCGTGTTTCGGATTGCTCCAAAAAGCAAATTCGCCTCCCTGGCAATGCCCTCTTCATGAATCGCATTCTGCGCATTTACTACAAGAAACCGCTGTTATGTCAAGGTTGGAGCACGTAGAAAACGTTTATAACGAGCTATTTTTAGCGGCGCCGGCGACGAGTAGGAATCGCTTACGCCAGACGAAAATACGTAATCCGCTCCCGGCTTGGGCTCCAATTTACTCGACGAGGAAAATTAATGAGCACCTTTCGGCCAACGCGTTTCTCCACCCCCAAGTACCGGTAATTTGCCAATACTGCTGAAGGAAAAATCAGGAGAAATGTAATTTAATGGAAATATGGTTGATTCAAAACTGCTCTTTGCGTAGGAGGTGTGAGGTCAAAGGCAAAACTAAATACATATTCCCTAAAGCCATAAGCTCTAAAGTTAAAGTGAAAAAAGAATATATACATACGAGTATATATATATACGTATATACATAACGCTGTAGACACTTGTTGCTTTTTAATTGTAATGAACCCAATTAGTGTGACTGGCAAATCCAATGGCGTAGGTATATATAGATTATTTAATTATAAACCTCGTGTAATTACATTTCTCAGAGTCTTAGACTACAAGTTTATCAATATATCCGCGTGTTTGCCGGTTCGGGTTTAATGAATTTTTTTCTTTCATTAAAATCGATTCACATGCATAAATTACAGGCTGGCGACCCATACAACCCCAAGAAGGCACGTCGGTGGTATGTGTTCACACCCTCGCTCGTATAAGCATAAAACAGCTACAAAGCAAACAAGCATGACTACATTTAGCAGTACGTGTTTCGGATGATAGTACTTACAGGGGGTTTGCAGCCCCCGCAATGCTCCTACGTAGCATCTAGCAGAATATCTCGATCAGGGATGATCGTCAGGTGCTCCGTCGATGATCTACCTGTAATACGGATGCTTACCGCATCGAGCGTTTGTTAACCGAATGCAAACCGGACCCGTGAGCACCAACTCACGTCAGTAAGATTTGGAACTAGGGTTGTCGCTATGGTAGAGGCCGAATTTGCAAGGTATTTACGGTAAATGGGCATCCTAAGCTATCCATGAGCGTTTCCTGAATCACGATAATTGTTTATCAAGTCAAAGGTTACTGATCATCCCGCCGAATATCGACTATTCCTATGCATATAGTATACTATATCACGGTACCAATTGGGCACCAACCCATACCAATGAGTAACGACCCAACAGCAAAGATCTCTACAAATTAATGCAGCCTTAACAATGCAACAGTGTTCAATTCAGCTGCATAATAGAATCACAACCTCCATTATAGAGAGCCGCAATAGTAAGTTATTACTGAATTTTCTACCATGTGACAAATGATTAATCGTATCATATTGAACACGAAAAACAAGAAAATGGCCATAAGAAATTCGCATCCGAGTTGTTAAACACTTCAAACAATTTAGCCATAACCGAAGCAGGAGTTGATAATCTATGCTCTCAGTTAAGCATAAGATTCTTGAAGTAAAATTTATATAAAGTACATCTGTGAATGTTTTATTTATATTTTTGTAGTTTTAATTTCAAGTGATGTTTTGTTTTTGCAAAGGGTTGTCTTGAGATTTCTTTTTCTTTTCATCCTATGATAAAAATTAATAGTACGCCCTCGTATAAATATTTCTATCCATCTTAACGCAAAACCATCAACACGCCCTTGTGTAAATATCATTTTTGCCACCTTGGACAAATAATTTAAATATAATAATAATAATAATAATAATAATAATGTCTTTTATTGACACAGCAAAAAAAAATACAAGAAAATTTACAAAATACAGATGGAAATAAAATAGAATGTGTGTCAATAGGGCGAAGTTCAGAAAATCACTTCCAAGGAAGTGAAGTTCTGCTCTAACACTTAACCCCTTGTTTTATACATAAATTGAATTAAGATTTTTTCTGCGTAGCTTGCGCTATAGTTGGTGGTAGGCATATTGTTGTTATCTGGCCATGTGTATATAATGTAAAATTAAGAAAAAAATTATATAATTAGATTATAGCAAATTATAAAGAAAATTTTAAGGTTTTGTTTAATAACATTTTACTTAGTTGTGTTTTAAATTTAATGTAATTGAGAGTTTTTAGAAAATAAGGCAACGAGTTATAAAGATTAGCTATATTATATGAAAAACATCGTTCATAAAAAGCAGTTCGATGAGCCGGTATATTTATGAAGTATTTGTTACGTAAATTTACATTATGCAGATCAGATCTAAAATTAACTTTTTTGAATAAATAGGAGGGCGTTTTATCGGTAATGATTTTATGATATAAACACGCCGCATGAAGTTTCCTTCTATCAGCCATGTTTAACCATTTTGTTTCAAATAATTTATGAGATATATGTTCAAATTTTTTTATTCCAAATATCAATCTCAAACAAGAATTCTGCACCCTTTGAACACGCCGGATATCTGTACTGTCCAAACATGGACCGTATACGCAGTCGCAATAATTGAAATGCGATAACACCATAGTTTCACACAAAGTTGTTTTGATTTGTTTACTCAAACAATGTCTGTTTTGAAAGATTATTTTTAAATTAAGATATGCTTTCTTCAGAGTATTGGAGATGTGTTCTTTAAATCTAAAATTTTGGTCGATACAGAGCCCTAGATTTTTTACATTTTCTTTAATTTCTAATTCTGTATTTCGAATTTTGATTAAAACTTTATCACGACAATTATCCCGAAGTTTTGTACGTCCAAAAAGAATAACAAAGCATTTATTAGTATTTATGGTTAACCCATGTTTCTCTGAATAGTCAACAAGACTGTTGAGATCAGCGTTAATCGCTGTTATTGCATTATTGACGTTATGCGGTTCAAAGTTGTACAGTAACTGTGTGTCATCGGCATACAGATGATAATTGCAACAGCTCGTATAAAATTTATTTATTGGCATTTAGACTAAACATTCGTCGATACACTCTCGTCTAAAGGTTTTTTGCCATCCTAGACAAAACCTGCTTCAATTCATTTTAATATAACTATATTTCTCGACACCTTAGATTAAAATCTGCTTAGTACATCATCATATAATTCTAAGCATATACATTAAGTGGAATGAAGTTAAATTTCTCAGATGCAATAGGTATGAATCATCAACGAGATCATGAAAACTATAAAACAGTTTTAACGATCGGCTTCTTGGAGGTGGTGTGTTAATCAGAACAGTAGAGCGGAGATTGGTTATGTGGTTTTATTTTCATTGATAGGTATATAATGTGTGCGGCAAAATATACCCAGCTATGGAATATTGCTATAACTTTGTTATTTCCTTGACAACTGTCAAAAGTGAAGTTTTATTTCAAAGCAGAAAGATACAGAATTTTGTTATGGAGCGTTATTCGGCTCAACAATGAGCAGAATTTGTAAAATTGTATTTCCAAAACTTTTCTTCTATAATTTCAACTCAACGCGCTTTTAGGCGAGCATATCCTAATCGAAGACCTCCACACGGAGAAACAATTCGACGTTTAGCAAACGATTTTTTACAAAATGGCACAGTAAGTGATGTAAATCATACTGGAAGACCAACCAAAAACTTCCACAATAGGACGTGCAGCGCAATTAGGGTTGTCCGTGAAAGTTTTTGGTTCTGCCTGAACATCAGCCCGAAGAAGCTCAATATTTTAGTTTGAACAATCAGAACGAGGTCTTCCAGTATGCTTTACATCACTTACTGTGTAATTTTGTAAAAATTCGTTTGCTAAACGTCGAATTGTTTCTCCGTGTGGAGGTCTTCAATTAGGAAATGCTCGCCAGGCTCGCCTGGCGGTGATTTTGGTTCTTCTTCCTTTGAGAAGAGGTAATTCTGGGCTTGGGGTTGGCAAGGGCTCGAGGAGGCGCTCGACCAAGGAGCGGGGTCTACAACGCGTAAAAGCTTAACTGTGTTGGTTGTTTTGGCGTGGACAGCTTTGTGGCGGGAATTAACAACGGTTCGGCCTGCTGGAGGGTGCGTAGTGAACAGGTCTGTGAAACTGGCGAACAATGTGGTGGCGTCCTCGAGAATGCGTAGTGCCGAGCGTTGAGATTCGACTTGGACAAAGCTGTTGCTGAGTGAAAGCGAGATTGGGGCTCTTGGCCAAGAAATGTAGCTTCGGGGCGACCAGAAGTGCTCGTTCTTCGAAGATGCTGGGGTTCTCTGGAAGAACTTGTGAAAATTCCGCCACAGTGAAGGCTGCCAATCTTACGCAAACGAGTTGGTTTGTCCACAAAATAAGACTTTCTGCCTATATTCGGGAATCCAGTTGCTGTTTTATTAAATTCTTCTATAAGTGTTTCCAGGAGTCGGCCAGAATTATCATCGACATCATGACCAAGCTGACCTAAACGTGCGCATTTTGATACCCCACTCTACCCTATTGGCGTGTAGGTAAAGTTGATAGATGTGAATTACGTTTGGAATTTGGTTGTTAAGCTTTCTTCGAGAAGCCTGCAGCTTGATAAAAACGAAAGGTTTGTTGATGTTGGTTGCTCGTGTTTTATTTTTATAAAAGAACCATCATAATTAAAATTTAAGAACTGAAGCAACTGTTGATGGTCATTTTCAAGAGCGATTTGAATTTTTGATTACTTATAATTTAAATGTTTTTCGATTTGATATTTTCAAGGAAACAAAAAATCGATACAATGTGTTCGTAATGTAATTTGCTGTTTCTCATTCCACCTGAAAACCGTGACTCGAAAACTTGAACACGCTGTATTCCGGAACATAAACAGTTTAGATATATGTAATTTATTTATTTAGTTGAAATAAACTTGTCTTCACGAAGTAATGCAATGGATCGTTCTTTTTCTTCTTTTTCGAGGACGACCGCCATTTATTTTACATAGGGGAAGATCTGATTACCTCTTAGGCATATTTCTTACATGGTATCTTCTCCTTTTTCCAACAATTTTCCTAAAGGTTGGCATATCCGATGTTTCCATAAGCTGTCGTGTTAATTTTCTTTAATTTTCGAAACGTATTTATGAACCACCCTTTATAGCCGATTCAACATTCCTCAAGTAAAAATTTTCTTCGCAGTTTATGCATTGTAAATATATATTTAATGTCCTTTTATATGATAACTATTTTTGAATTGCATTTAAGCAGTAGTTTTACTAGCTTAATTTTCTGGAAAAGCCCGATTTTAGTGTGACTAATCATGTACGCGGAATTGCGCTCCAAATTGCATATACCACCTCATTAGGTTATGACTTCGCTAGTTATCATTTCGTGTAATGTGATTTAATTTTTATAGTTTTTTAATGCAACATGTTTCCCGGCTATATCTATGCCTTCTGAAGATAGTATTTTATAATTTATTTTTTATTTAAACTGTCGAATGAGAACTGTAACGTGTTTTAACCTATTATTGCTATCTTCCTTAATTTTTCTTGCTTACTATGTACTGCTTGATATCTTTTCATCTTGATGGTCAGCTCATACTACCACTTTTGTGGTCTACCTAGTGGTGCTTGTGTTTGTTGTGTTTTAGTAATCGTCCTTATTGCGAGTCTAGTGACTGCATGGATTATCTACAGTGCATACGCGTCGAATTCTATCATCCCTGTTTCACAGGATGATCTCTAACACAGCTTTTATTTTCTTTTATTTTGATTGCTCGCTGCTGCTTCTGCTGCATAGGAAAAAATAGGTCTTATACATGTTTCTTAGATCTTCACCTCAGTTTCGATGCTTACACGTTTATTGCATCATGTTACAGCGCAAAGACATGAAATGGTTCAGATGACCGATTGAGTATGTGTGTATTTTGTTACTTATTTCTTTCGCGGGAAAACGACATTTTCTGACGTGACTGCTTCGCTATTCACTACTAATTTATATTGAATCAGATCTTTCACAATAGCCCTGAATGCTTTGTTTTCGGTCGTTGAAGATCGTCTCCGTTCTTGGCTATTACCAGCACATTATATGCATAGCATAATAGTGTTTTGTTGTTCTCGATTCTGCATCTGATGATTGTTTCCTTTATGGTTCGAATTATTAATTCCATTATTATACTGAATAGCGGAATAAAAAATGCGTTGACAGTAGATCTGTTCTTCTGAAATCCTTGTTGGTCATTGCAGATTTTTATGTAACCAGATATTATTGTCGACGTAATATTTTCGTGAGTAGATTTGATATGCTGCTTAGTGGATCCACGTGTAGTTGTTTGAATTGTTCTTTAACGTTCTTGAATTGTGCAATAGCAATACTTGTATTATGTTCTAAAAAAAGTTTAACCTGTTGCATTGGCTATATATTTTTTGCTATATGATATTTAAAGTGCAGTTCGTTCCAGGAATATTTTCCATGACGTCATGTGCATATGCATCCATCACGCTTATGACGTCGGGAAAAAGATCCCTAAGACAAATTGTAAAGATTTTCCGACTTTATTGTCTCTTTGAATGCAGAAATTACTTTTAATGTGAGCTTAGTTAATGAATGATAAAAATCTTCATTGAATGTTGATGAGAAATTCAGATATTTAACTAGCAATGCGAATTTATTATCTTAAAATAGACATTTTAATTTAAAAAGGTCGAGTAATAAGGACGAGAGGTGTCTTTATGAAATAATTGACAATCAGATCTCCTCAATAACAGCGTCGCAGGCAATTAGAGGATGTTATACTAAATCGCAATTTCCTAGCCTAGAAATTAGTTTTCCTCTGGAAGCATTCCAAACTTAATTAGTTTCGAAGAAAAATCTAGACTTTATTAACGGACTCTACAAAATCCTCGAACTCATTAAGATAAAATGGGGGATCCAACAAAGAAGTGCAATTGTCTCAAATTGAAACGCTCTGCGCTTGAAAACGTTTTTACGAAATTAACTTGGTAAAGACGAACTATTAGCGTAAATGAGAATTTTATTAGAAAATATAAAGTGATGACGACGCGACGTAATAGCAATAAAGGTAATTAACAAAACTTCTTGCATTTATGATGGAAGATGGAAGGAGGAAGCCCAAGAGGAAAATAGGAAAAGTTTGCCTTAATAATTAATATGAGCAAAATTGCTAAGATGAATACTAAATTGAATTACAAACTAAATATTTCCAACTAACACTGCGAAGGTTTTTGTTTTTTGAAGAAACAAATTCGTAACATGCATATTAGTTGTTACAACCTGTTCTTATACACATAAAATATAAGAATCAGATTGCAGATCGCTAACGTTTGGAGGGAACAATGCTATATTACATCTTCGGATATACAAAGCAGTAGAGTGGATCTGACAAAGACACAAATGTTAAAACAGTATTAATTGATGTAAATTAGATGGTCTCTGTTCATTTCCTACTGCCCAACAACTTATTCCTTGGTCTCTGTCTGTTTTTTGACTGATTTAAAGTAACTGGAACTTTTATGTTGCTTCGCGCTATTCTAAGTAAACATAATTATATACCTGTTGATTACTTTACAAACTAATTACCTTGAACAAGTAGAAATGCATAGAAGCTCAGTTCCCAAAGGAAATACAGAAATCTAAATCAGGAAGAAGCGTTATGTTGAATCACAGGTCTCCTGTAAAAAAACGAGTAATTAAATCAAGTCAAGCCTACATAAGTTGAGATTAAAATAAAAATCAATGCAAACGCGTTGTCGTCAGCAATAGCCAACATTAATAAAATAATATTTTCCTGTAGGGTTACCAACAATGAGTCGATGCTGACCCGAAGAAAATAATTTTTGGGGGAGAAAAACTGAAATAAAATTAATAAAAAAGTTCAAGGTGAAATAGTTGTTTACATTATAAAAATATAATTCCTAAAATTATCTTTTACCCCTCCGTGGGTACATCAAATTTGAACAAGACTTAATATTTAAATAATTATTTGCCCATTTTATCCCTTAGCTAGCTCAGTGAACATGAAACTCTCTTAATCAAGATCACTATCTGCCAAAACAGAAATCTGGTTCCCCTTATAGTGTTGGTCGGACTGAAACTTAACTTTAAACAATGCACAAAAAAGCCGAATTCTTTACATCATCTATTCAAAACACATAAAAACAAAAAACACGCATAAATATACAAACGAAATAAAAGAAAATAGAACTAAACATTTTTTAAGTAGCATATGAAATGCGACATTTTTTACCCCTCCGTGGATACATTAAATTTGAACAAGACTTAATATTTAAATAATTATTCGCCCATTTTATCCCTTAACTAGCTCAGTGAACATGAAACTCTCTTAATCAAGATGACTATCTGCCAAAACAAAAATCTGGTTCCCTTTATCCTTATAGTATTTGTCGAACTGAAACTTAACTTTAAACAATGCACAAAAAAGCCGAATTGTTTACGTCATCTATTTACTTCAAAACACATAAAAATGAAATCCAGAAACCACGCATAAATATACAAAAGAAATAAAAGAAAATAAAATTAAGTTCTCAAACAACCTACGTGCAATATAGATTGAGGCTACTCGCAAGCGTGTTGCAAACACGCATGAACAACGTAAAACATCACCAAAAATAACGTTGAAATAATTATCTTTTAAAAGAACGCAAATGTCAAAGTGTCTTTAACAAAACTGGAATGTCAAAATTGCCTGAAGCCGGTACTTATTTGAATCGCTGATAGAACATATTCCTGTGCCTTTGCAAAAGCTTGCAGTTAAGCGGAACCTTATCCCGCTCTACAAACATTTTACCTGAAACTGGCTACCGAATACCCTTGGAAACGGCCTCAATTGCATCACCCGGTCCAGGCGGACATTATGCTGGAAATCATTAATCGCGTGTAGGCCACGTAACGACAGTTAGATTGGCGCCTCTCAAAGTGTACGCTTCCAATGATCCTTTAAATATAGCACAGTGGGTGTACTTACATGTAGACTTAGAAAATGCGTTTGCGGAATTTGCAAACGCTGATTTGCAGCAAAAGTTGGCTGCCAGGCTCTTTTAGGCCGCTTCAAATTAACTTACATCTCCCTGGGCTAATTCACGTACTACACTTTCCAATGTAACAAACCCATGCAGCTCTCAGAAGAGGCTGCGTGCGACTGCTCCCGCTGCCTTCTTTGTTAAATTTGCGTGAGTTGACAATCCCCGTATCCCGTGTGCAGCGTGTTTCTTGCTGCACTCGCGAAAACAAAAATTCACAATACACGTCCAGCGCAGGATCGGCTTTGCGAGCATTTGCTTACATAAAATATAATATTAAATCTAATAATGGAGCATAGGAAATATAATTTGGCTTTAAACATGAAAATAAACAAATCAGTAAGGGTACTCATACCATAATTCTTGGCGTTTGTAAATCATAGGAAGAACAAAACTACATACTTTTTACATTCCATAAAAAATATGTTCAAAATCCATCATAGAAGTTAACTACAGTGAAATCTCCCTTACGGGACACCTCTAATAAGCGGACACCTCTATTACACGGACATTTTGTTGGGAACCAACTTGCTTGCATTAACTTTACTAATACAATTTTTTCTAATAAACGGACACTCTATTAAACGGACACGGACACCATTTTTCGACAATTTTTAGACTGTGAATCTCTCTTGTACGGACACTTCAAAATGCAGGCCCAGCTAATGGCATCAAAACAATCCATAAATCCAACATTTAATGATCATGTTAAATTATCGAATTCTTTTGCAATACGGCCGGTAGTAAGTCAACTCAAATCAGCATTATGACTGCAGGAAATTCGACACTTTCATTACCCTATGCACGATATTACAAAACAGTCCATGTCGCCCAATTTTAGAGGCCTGCAATAATTCAAAACTACTTTGCCTTTTGCCTGGGCAGCCCATTCTGATAAAAATAAAAATAGGAAAAATGTTTCCTGCTTGCTTTTATGGAAAGACAGAACAAGAAAATTCGGCCCAGGGCCGTCCCGCGACCGCGGAGCCTGCGGGTATCAAGTTACGCCACTGTAATCAATTCGAACCAGACGACGATTTACCCTTATCAGTAATGGTTGAACTGTATAGGAATATTTCAGAAATGGAAGACGTCAACCCTGACGAATTTATAAACACTGACAAAGAAATAATCCTGGAAGATGATGTAACCGAAATTTCAGGTGAATCAGCTGCCGTTGATATGCAGTTGGCAGAATTAGAAAACGATGGCGACTTATAAATTTGTAATGTAATCAAGACCCACACGGAAGCATTAACAGTGAACAATTTTAAACGCTTTGCTAAAGAAAGTAACAACTTTAAAGTATTCAAACTGTCAAAATATTTAGAAATTTATGCTGAAAGTATAATAAGCAGTCAGAAAAAACCATTACGTGAAACGAGTATTTTAGATTTTGTAGCAACTATTACATAACTTTTTTTCAATTATTTTATTATTCTTATTAATTGTTAGCGCGTATACCTTTGCATAATACGACTTTTTTAAACATAAAAATGGATTTTTCCCTTAAGCGGACGCCTCTAATAACCGGACAAAAACTTTGGCACCGTGCGTGTCCGGTTATGGGAGATTTCACTGTATTTTTCTGAAAAAAATTAAAATCTTTTCTAAAATTAGATTTTTTTCCCTTTTGCCACCTTCTACTTTCTAAATGGGAATCAAATTTTTCGCAATCCATGTATGTAGTTAACCCAAAGAATTTTATTGAAAACCCTAAGCTCGAAGAACGATTGCCAAACCTTCGGGTCAAAATAACAGTGTTGGCAACCCTATTTCCCTATGTTTTAGTTGCAAGCATAATTTTTAAAATATTAACTCATTACGTAACTACCAACAGCAGCACGAATACTGTAAATATCGAAACAATAGTTGGTCAGATAGACATACTCGTAACGTCGTACATAGTAAATTATGTGATTTGTGGTATTGAGAGCTATCTACTATAATTTTCATAATGTGATTCAAGCTATCCTTTTGGTGCGCAGGGTTTATACAAATTCTCAAACATAAATTTACTAACCGAATAAGGTGTAACCGATGTCTTGCCCCAAACGCGTGTTCAATTAAATCCAGCTTGAGCCAGGCGCTGCATAAACAAGCTGATTTACAATTCGCTTAGCATTTGATTAAGTTACGATGCTCCGGACAGAAGCGGTTCGCATTCGTGCAAATGCAAACAAGTTCTGCAATCGCGTCCGAGAAAAGCGTGAATTTTCATAAGCTGCTGCGCAGCCCGGCGTTAATCAATTCGCAAAAGGCTGTGCGTCATGCTCCTTTTCGAAAATTATGTAATCAACATGCGTTATTAGTATTCTTTATTTATTCCTATCGTTATGTTGTTGATAACGCAGCCCCATTAAAAGCGGCATCTTCGATAATGACGTGCGTCACGATGTCACAAGGATTGCTATCAGCTATCTGAAACAGCGTTGCTCTACAAGGAAACGATTTTATCGTATCAGCTGACAGCCAACACGATTTGCGGCTGGACGAAGCCGATAACTCGTGTAATTACTAATTAAATTAGCTAGCGGCAGTCTCGTGTAGCAGAAAGAGAGAGCCGATGTCAAGGCGACGCGGCTGCATATTTCAGCGATTTTTGCGTAATAATCGCATCATGGTATGGAAATCTACTGATAATTTTGAAATATTCATTGTCTAACGTGCTGTGAGCAAGTGAAAACGATAAATTATAATAACAAAGTCTTTATAGAGATATAAATGAAAAGGTATTGTTTCAAAATAGTTGGCAGTGACGAACATATGATTATATGAGAAATACCGCACTGTTATTTCAACTACATACACGGTTTTCAAAGTTAAGTCGGCACTATTACTAACTTCGTTATTATTGGAGCTACAAAGTCAGTTGATGTTCGCTTTTGGTTCCGTTTTCACCATCGTAATTGGCGAAAAAAAATACTACTAGTTTGCCCATTGAACTGACTTTGTAGTTCCAATAATAACAAAGTTAGCAATAGTGCCGACTTAACTTTGAAAACCGTGTATATAGTGTAAGCACAGCAAAACTGTTCCATTCTGTATCAATATATAGGTGGACTATTTTACGTCGATCTACTGAAGATACTCGTACTCTACAATTTTAGCGACAATTTTACTACACCTTCATACGATCTCATTTGATTTTGTATACTACTAATATTCCAGATTTTATTTGTTCAATTGTTTTTAAATTTTTCCCATCCATTGTGTATTTGGTTAACCTTTTTCATCTTAATTATAGGAGTTTAATGAGAACCAACTTTAACATCAAGAACATCAAGTTCCAGTAAAACTTTCCGTTGGCACCCTGTATAGGAACTATTAACTTAACCACCACCACACGGTAGTAATATATTGTTCAGGTGCTACTTTTACGATTTTTTTATTACTTCGCCGTTTTACTAGTGACGTACATTTACATTGTTCGTTTAGCAAATTAGCGAGATTACGCTAACAAGATTTAGTGTTTAAATGTGCTTACATTTTTAAATATGTGTTAAATGGAGATTTGAATATTATATAATGCCTTTTTATAAACTTAATCTGGCAGGCAGCCGCCATCTGGTTTAAAAAGATACTTATGAAAAATTAATAAGAAGTTGTGTGATTTTATTTTGTTCAATTCATCTTTTAAATTATTTTCTGGACTGAACTTTTTTTTTCGAAATGGCTGGGCAAGGTGAGCACGTTATTTAACTTTTATTCTGCTTTCATCAATATGTAACAAATTGGAATTTGTCTGGCAAATGTTTTACTAAATGTTTATAAGAAGTCTTCGAAGATAACTTGACAGTAGAAATAATATACATACTATTTTAGCAGAATTCTAGTTGCAGCTTGCAGCTTAGTTGGCCATTAAACTAATTTAGGTTCTTCTTCACTTCTTCTTTTTAGCCTTCATCAATCCACTCCTAGAAGTTAAAGTGGTTTGCAATTTAGGAACTGTTATGATGATCTTAGCTTATTTACAACTTTATTGTTAAAGTTGCTTTAATAAGGTATAACCGATGGTGAAAACAATAACATTCATTTTATTTTACATTAGAACACAAATTACAAACACGTAAAAATATGTTGAAAATACAAATGCGAATACACATAAAACTAGCGAATGTAAAAGAACGCCGTAATCCGATGTGGTAATTAGAGGCTGAGGAATCTGACCCGCGCCTTGTATTAGCCAGAGTGATGCATGACGGATGTAGATGCAATGCCGGGAAGCCAGACAGTCTACGTTTATATAGGTCGCTTGTGCAAAGCGAAAGTATTCCCCATTCTTTGTAATCAATAGGTATTGTCCAGCCAGGCACGGGCTGCGTGGTTGAAATGACTTTCGCCTGAAAAAGGAATTCCACTCTGCTCGGATTTATGATCCTTTGTTCGCCATGCAAGGGTTTTCTCTCACTTTCATCTTGTCTATAATGCAAAAGGGTAGATTGAAGTTCTGTTGTGTTGATGCGGAATGCTTGCTGCTTAGAGAACTGCCGTCCGACGTTTTATTGAAGTTCGTTTCCAGAATGCTCGCTTAGCGCGACGTACATTAATCAACTTTGACGTTACCGAATTTCTTAACTGCACGCGCACAAAGTGTCTTTCGTAAAGCACTACACACAATTCACTTTGACACTCGCTGGTTTATGGGCTGCGCTACAAAGTATTCCTATTCCATTCTTTTCCTGTTTAATTGCAAATGGAACTCTCCTCCTCCGGCTTTCTCCGTAATATCATCGAGCCAGCTCCTTTGGGGTTTCTCCTCTTCTCTTTGCTGTTCTCGCTCCCCATTGAATGAATGATCGTTGACGTCCCCATACGTGCCCCCACTCATCGTCATTTTAATTGGACAACTCTTTGAACTATACCCGTAACTTTCGTTCTTCGTGGAATTTTTGAAGACATTATTTAAATTGCCAAACGCTACCCAACTCAAACATATTCGACGAGTTGGCCCAGTGGCTTGGTTTTTCTTCCTTAATTTAATTGTATGCCCAAGATATACATATTTATCCACTATATCGATACTGGGATCTCCAATAAGGATTTCTTCATTGTTTGGACTCGTTGTTTTTGTGTTACCTGTATCCATTTCATTCAGGGCCAGTTCGCTGCGATGCTCGATGCACTTTTGGTCACGGGCCTCCCTGTTCTTTTTCTAATTATGTCTCTCACGTGTCAATCTTTACCATGTTTTTCCTGCTATTTGAATAATGCCGTCTTTAGTCATTCTTTGGTTCTAGTTTAGAATGATACTTGTTCATTAGTCGGATTCATATCTAGCCGCATATCCCGCCCAGTTCCATTTTTGATTACTATTGTTATTACTTCGTCCACTCTCGCGTATCTTTTAGTTCTTTGTTGTCACTATACTTATCAAGACTATATCAACTGCGAAATGTAGAATGGTTTACATAGAATTCGTCCATGTTAATGCCCTTATTTTTCCGTCTTCTGGTCTTGAAGAGGCCTTCCAACCAGGTCTTCCAAGGCTAAAGTAAATAGTTCTGAGGATATACTATCTCCGTGATGAATTCTTCTTTTAACATTAACGTTATCTCTCTTGATATCGTGGTCAAGTTTTAATTGCAAGATTGTGTTGCCATTATTCTTCTTCAGTAGCTTTGAGTACCTTGAGCTCGAGTCGATTCTTTCCCTATTTAGAGGCTCCAGAACTGATCCAATGGCCATTTGGATGGAAATATTATATTAGGTTGCTTATTTAGGTCTAAAGAAGCTTTATTGTACTATAGCCCTTACGGAAACTCGTTTTTTCTATTGGGTGGTAGAAATCAAATTCGTTTGTTAGCCTATTCATAATATTTGTCAACAGTTTATAAAGATTTGAAAGTAAGCGTAGAAGTCTAGAGCTTCCCACGTTCTTGCTGTTCTTTCTTATAACGCAAAAGTACTACGCAATTTTACCATAAATCGGGAATTCTACGCTTCTCCAGATATTTTTGCAAAGCAACTTCTCTACTACCAGATTAATTTTTTATATTGTTGTATTCTGTGTAGAATATTCCCGAATCCCACATTCTGGAACACCACCTTTCGACAATTATCGTGGACATTTAACCTGTCATGATAGTAGCTGTATTAATAATTAAAACTCAGATCTCTCACAATATGATTTTTAGCTATTAATCTCGAAATTAATTTGTCTTAATTTTTATAGCCTCCACGTGATGTTGTTAATCTGGGAATGTAATCTTTTTTTAAACCATGTTCGCACTTTCTAATCTCTGTAGTTTATTTCCACCAATCGAATTATTAAATTGTTACGCAACGAACTAGTACCTACAGAGCACCCATAAAAATAGCATCGCAGAAATAATCACCACACAACCGTATCGCTTCATGTCAAATGCCTGTAAGGGAACACCGCAATGAGGTACATGCAGTAAATTAATTCCGCTATTAAATAAGGTTCGTAAATTGAAACGCCGCCGATGGCTGCGTTAATCTAATATTTAATCGGTCGTTCTTTAACCGAACAATTGCTTATTAAGGTTAGTGATTTATTCGTGTTGCAAACGGGGCATGGTTTGGCTTCATAGTTTAATATGTAATTCCAAGTATGATAATTTTTCACTAAAAAGTCACTTGTTTGTGGACAATTATAAAGCAATTAGATGGGTTCTGGTGAAAATCAAAAATCACACAAACCGATAATTTTGTTACGTCAGCAGTAGATACATGTTTTGTGTTTTTGTGGGGCAAATGAGGATTTAATGGGCGATTGTACCATAATTTTCATTAGAAATCCCGTGTACTAGGTACATATTATGAATCTTTTTTATCTTAGCTAACAACAACAAATATTTTTATTAAATCGAAATACATTTCTCAGCTAGATGGCAGTGATGTGCGGCGATTGTATTTAGTGGTAGAAGGTTAATACTGAAGAAAATCTAGAGTATTTTGTAAACACAACATATAAGGCACACTAAGCCAGAATTGCTGTTTAGATACAAAGACGACGTGGTCTAAACGTGCACTTGACCTTAATATTGATAACCTTGTATGAGTTATGATAAAAATGGAATAAACCCCAAAACGCCTCAACAAATCAGTGTTACGAATAACTTTTTTAATTGTTGCAACTTAAGAATTTGTGCATAAGGATAAGATGTCGAAAGTCCGTCGGTAATTGATGTTGCCATTTCTATCCAAAGTGTTCAGTTTTACCAACGAGTTTGGAAGTCTTTTTATGTTGGCAACTCACCAGAACAGCGCTTGCTCTCTTGATCAACTAAAATGTGGTTGGCTATTTTTGTAAAATTGTAAAAAATTGGTGCATTGAAAGCTTTAAAATCTAGGTATGGGGTTGAAAAGTTCATCTATAAAAAAGTGACTTTCCACCTCAGGACTATTACAGTACACATACATAATTATCATTGCTATACAGAATATAGTGAATGTACGTATCTATAACAAAAGCTGAAATTTGCTTTTCAGAATTATATGTGCTAAAAAGATAATTGATTATTTTGCTGATTCGTCGATCAAGGTTCATATTGATAACATAATCAAATGAACAAAAATAGTGCGTGTAAAATTAGCAACTGGTGTTTTGGTTTAAAATTGGCTATCAATCTTAAGTATGTTGTGATAAATGATGGAGTATTACACAGTCAAAGCTGTGTTGTTATACGATGGTGTAATTTAAAGTATGAGAGCAAATGTTGATTAGTGAGTTAATACTTAATACTGGTATACAATTTTTAGTTAGTATTAAATTCAATCTTTTAAACTTTTGCTGTTAGAAAACTAAATACTTCAAGGTTTATTGCTATTTCAGCTTTTTATATAATTTAATTTTGTTCTTATTTTCTACAGCAGCATTATAAGAACTCTTTAGGATTTATTTGTTACATTCCGATTCGATAACGAGGCATTCTGATTTTTTCTGAAGTTT
Source organism: Agriotes lineatus (assembly GCA_940337035.1). Classification (NCBI taxonomy): domain Eukaryota; kingdom Metazoa; phylum Arthropoda; class Insecta; order Coleoptera; family Elateridae; genus Agriotes; species Agriotes lineatus. The sequence goes on along the minus strand of OW679194.1, from coordinate 86,391,796 downwards.
ATGTCGCGTATTTACTAGGAAAGTAGGGGAATATATATTTGGCATTTACCGTCTACGGTGTTAGGACCTAGAGTTTGAGGGCTCGTCAGCTAGCTGCAGAGAAGACGGCATGCGGGTGTGATTTCCAAATAACATGAACGCCAACAAGTTTTTCAATTACAACGAATACTGAAAGATAAGTATGTGCATTAGATTTATTAAACAAAGTTGCCTATAGTAGCCATTACTGAAATATAAATATTTATTAGGCGTTACCTACTCAAAAGGGGCACCCCAATGTAATGTTATTATAACTGAGATTAGCACTACACAAACAAATATAGAACCAATAAAATGTGCCATTCTATATCAATTACAGTTACAGTTATATTGTCATATTTAAGGTACGAATATCATTGAACACAACTTATTAGATTGCACTACTTAACTGAGAGCTTTACGCTTATGCCGGAGGTGATGCCCATGCTGCGGTTTCAAGATGTAAACCAGAGGGCCCCAAACAACTTACAGCTGCGGCTTCAGACAGTCAACGTTAGCAGACGTCATTCACGAAGCCCTCCGGCAATGACGCTCAATCGCAAATTAAGCTCTCCTGGTGATGAAAAATCGCCTAAGCTTCCAAAGCCCCAGGTGACATTTGTAGTAGAATATTTAGCAACCGGAATCGTAGGGGACGCGAAAAAACCCCAGCCAAAAGTCAGCTCATTGAAATTATGTTATCTCAATTTGAAATAGAAGAAATTACACTCGCTCTGTATAATTACAGGCGAACAGCCAATACAACAAGAAAATTCCGTGCTCTTAACACGTCCTAGGACGCGGACTAAAAATCTCAAACAGTGCCCAATGCTCGAACCGCATATCAGCGAAGCGTCCTCGTATAATAATTCACGAAATTTGAAGCTAAGAGCACTTGGAGCACAATTCTCAGAATCCTGCCGAAAAAGGAAGCTACATTTTTCCCAGAACAACAACGGAAAAACAAAATCCTTGTTATGAAGCAGCTGTTCCGGCTGCCGGTAAAACAGATTACAACCCAAACTCTAACGCTGTAACGTTTACACAACGACCGTGTTCTTTCTAATGAAGGAGCTTTTACACTGCCATTTATTATACACAAAATAATTCTCAAGGGAATACCACAAGTAGTGGATATATTTTTGACAAATATTTTGCCGTTTCCATGTAAATTATTGCGTTTAAATTTCACGAAACAAAATTACATTTAAGTGTGATTTTGTTGAGTGAAATTTGCAATAATTTCTATGGAAATGGCATATTTTAAAAAAAATATCCACCTTGAGTGGTATTTGGAACGACTATTTAACAATATTAATACATAACGATTTACTTTATTGAAAAATAATTCAACAATTAATATTCATCTTCAATTAAATTCAGCGGAATACTTCCAAAACACATCATTTTTAAATTTTTAACGCAAGCCAAACTTTGTTCATACTGTTTGTTGGTGTTTAGTTTTACGTAACCTAGCGATATCGTTGCTAAGCGATATTTCGCAACAAGGCTATTTAGTTTTTGAGTACGTAAATTGTTTTGTGAATATTTTGCATGGTGCCCAATATTCAGTGATATGCTGCTGTTATTGGTTGAAAAAAGCAAACGTCTGCAATATGATTGGCTTATATGTTATAGTGTTGAATAGTCACCTTAATTACGCTTTTGACACGTAACAACGGACAATGATATGTGATAATTGTAGTTTTCGTCTTTTACCAACTGATGTCAGCGATAGACAGCTTGTTACATTTTACTAATCATGAAGTATTATGCATGATACGGCAAGTGTGTAGCTATTTTTATCAAATTTTCTACAACTTAAAAACAATCACTGTTGGCAAACTAGCCTCAGATTTTCAACAAGTTCGAATGTATGATCTCTTAGAATACGTTTTTCAAATTTGAAGTAAATTTTCTGTATAAAGTTTCCAAGCAGCCAATTTTCACCAAATTATTTCATGTTACTGCAGCAAATTCTAACAGGTTTACAGTCAATTTTTGGTAAATATTCAGTAAGTCGTTAGTCGTTTGACAAATATTTGGCAATATAATTTTTCAGTCAATTTATAGTAAATTTTCAGTGTGGTAACAACCAATTTTCATAAAACTTCCAGTAAGTTTTCAGTATTTTTTTTTATGTATTATGTAACTTTTAGTCAATTTGCACTTGTTCCTGAACAGCAATAGTAAAGTTGAAGTATATTTCTATGACTACAACAAATTTGTAGCAACTTTTAATACTATTTTAGCAAGTTTATAGTTAATTCCCAATAATTCTTAGCAAGTTATTAAAACATTTGCAGTGAGTCTGATTTTTGTCAAGATTGTAATAAATGATTTTTCTAATTTGCAATAGTGTTCGGAAATTTGTAATAATTTTTTAACAAAATTGCAGCCAAGTTTTGGAAAGCATTCACATTTTAGTCAAGTGCAACTAATTTTCAGGGAATTGCAGCAGTTTTGCGGTAATTTTTTAGCAAGTGCAGTAACTGTTTTGTAAATTGATAATATATTTGGTGCAGTGCACACCGAATGTTGAGCAATTTTCTCTAAATTTTAAGAATTTTCAGCAAATTTACATCAAAATTTTTATCAATATCCAGTGCTATACATTTTCAGTAAATTTCCACCTACTGTTCGGTACATTTCCAATGAATTTTTATCAAATTTTCAACAAGTTATCAGATAAAATTATTGTTTCAATAAATCAAGTTTTTTTAATCGCGAATTGGCTTATAGATATTTATGTACAGTAATAATCTTTAAAAGTGTAAACATCATTGCAGTTTTTCACACACTTTGGTCGACCATCAAACAGTAATTCGTGGCAACACAAAGCCGTCGCATATTTCAAAGCGCATTCCGGTAAAACTGGACAATGTGGTTACAAAACTAAATAAATCTTCCATTTTGTACATTAAACGTCTCCAGGCGAGAGCCATATATCTGTAATAAAAGCGACGTTTGTAGCACTCTTAATATTAGCGACCAAAATTCGACTTATTTGCACGTTGCCGTTGGAGGTGTGTATTAATAATTTATTAAAACACGCTTTGCCGTAAATTGTAATGTCAACATAACCTAGAATATGTAACACAATATGACGGTAAAAGTGTCACCCAACTAAGTTTTTATATTTCTGTTACGATCGTAGAAAGCGACGTTAAAAGCACTCCACTAGCGCGTCGTGCTTTGAAACTCGTCGCATGTGCTTTAAAGGCGTACTTATACACTTGTATCATAATATACTATTTTGGATTTCTAGATTTTAGGGTCAACACTCGTAAACGATGGCATGTTCCATTAATAATACATTTTGACGTGTTTAGTTAGAATCAGGACTTCTGTTTAATTTCAAATTATCTGTTCCTGCAATGCCTATAATTTATATCTGGGCTTATTGTTACATTTGGATAACAATAACAGTAATAAAAACTAATCTTTAATTTTTATGACGATTATGGTACTTACATTAAATATAACTTTTGTTTTTTGAACGTAGTACTCACCGATAAAGTAATATCTGTTAAGTGGAGTGCCCCCACTCCGGCAAACTGCTACTTTGTACATGCTTATATTATTAAAAAATCATCTATTTTTATTTGTAGCTAGGGTACGCAAGTCAATTTTTTTAGCACGTCGTGAGATAAGTCCCAAACAAACAGTGATAAAGTCGTAAGTGCCAACAGATTAAGTTTAATTAGATTATATTAAAATCCATAATTCGGTAACATCTGAAGCGGATACAGCGAAATTGGGTTATCTGCGGATTCGGCAAGAGCAGCAGTGTACTTTGGCTTATTTTTATTGTGTTATAGCTCTTGGCAAGCTTTTCCTACTTGCGGGGAGATAGATGAAAAACAAGGCTTGGCGCAGGATTCATCCTTTTCAAACCAGATTTTTGAAATTGTCATTCATGCTCTTCTCATCAAAATAAATACATCGCTGACAGTTTCGTGGAACTAGTACGTACTACGCGGCTTGCTGTGTCCAGTTTGTAAAAACTACATTTTTCAGTACTGTATTCCCAACTCGAGCACGCACAATTTATTGATTGGCAGGGTTCAATAGATTGTATGTATTAATTCCATGATTAAGTAAAGTGAAGCACTTAATGCATCCTTGAACTTTAATATGACAACCGAGTGACTAACCGTGGCATAATACTGAGCAGCCAAGGTAAAAGCACCGAAATAAATTGAAAATTCCGAGCTTTATTTTCAAACCTGAATAACCTTGTTTGTAAATTTTACTGGATGTCAATTTGTTTAGTTTTGTAACAAATGATTCAAGTTTAGACGCTAATATGTTTGTTTGTATTTGCTAATGGCAATGATAAAGACGAAGACAAGACCTTATTATCAAGTCACTGACTGATTATAAGACGGTTGCACACCAATTCCACAAATTGTGTTTCGTCACACCATCAAAACAACTATTTTCCATTGTAATAACCCTAGTGGACTTTGCTCGTCGGATTCACCAAAATATCTGGTTTGTAGACTACTCGTGCAGTGAATATTTATTTCCTTTGTTTACGACTTTTCAATGTTGTGGAGTGTATAATATAGAACACTGAAGTTGTTACATATTATTATTTTTTTAAACTCTTACTGTTTATGATCGTAAAACTCGTCGTAATGGAGTAATTTAATTTAGTAGAATGTTTTCGGCAACGTATAAGGAAGTGAATTTGGTAAAAGAGAATCGTTTTCTATTGATCATATATATATATCGTTTATTAGCAATGCTACAGTTCTCAGTTGTCTGTTTTTGGCAGGAGGTCTTTGGAAACTATTGCATTCCAGCAATTTTAACAATTAATATGGCTTTCAAAGCTTTAAAAAACAACTGATGGGAAGAAAAATTTTTTGTTTTCTTTTATTAATATTTCCAGGTCTGCCTATTACCTCGCACCCATCGAATAATTTATGCTATCTATCGTCTTCTACGGGTAAAAGATGCAAACATGATTTTAACATTGCCCTTTAAAAACAACATGCTCTCTATTTATCGAAGCAGAAGTGATAGTAAAATAGACTGGTCCATTAATTAAGGATTTATTAATGTGAACGTCATTACGTTAAACCACAAAATATAGCTCCTGGCTGGTTGATGGTGCTCCATTTGCCTGCAGGGTCTAAAGGTTTTTCAAATGTCACCAAGCTCTAGGGATATGTAAACCAGATTTGTTTTTTTTGTTATCTTACGTAAATTGGATATTGTAAAAATTAGAACATAAATTTTGAGTACGAAAATTAAGAATTGATAATACAATATTTTAATCTACCCTAATAAAAGTAGTGAAAAACAAAAATTCTATACACTGGGGGAAATCTCATACAGTCACATTTTGTGGTGAACTTGTTAAACGTGGAAAACTTTTGGAAGTTTGTCAACTTGTTTAAGGGCTACTTTCATTCAAATGCAGATTCAGAAATAAAAAGGAATAAAACTGAATATGCTTAAACAAGAACAGTTAATATCAATTAATGTTTAAACTGCATTTTAGATGTACTCGAGTGCCATTGCAATTACTCAGTATTTCAAAATACATACAGATCTGCGATACACAGAACACAAATTACAATAATAAAATAAAATTTGTTGTCGTCGCCACTATAAATATTTTCTGATGTAATAATGAAATGCAATGTTTATCGTTGACTTTCTTTTTAAGTAACGGTTGATTATTTTTTTATGATTAACGTAATTGCCTCATTAGTTTGAACTGATATTGTTATGGTTTACTCGCATACCACGACTTTTAAATTTGTATCCAATTAATTCCCGACGCAACATTTTTTTGTATTTATTGTATACCATCGTTGAAAAAAAAACGATATAAGCGGGATTTTATTTATGCTTCATGAAGAAATTACACAATTTTTCAATCGATTTTCGTCAAAATTTAAGGAATAGGTTGATTATTTTTACTATTGCCAACGGCTAGTTGAAGTTTTGAGCTTGTGTAGTTACCGTGATAGATTAATGTGTCCATTCAAAATTCCTGATTTGCATAGGCACCCAGTGACTTACTTTATTGTTTGTTTGTTTGTTTGTTATGGACAAGGTCAAGACGTGTGGAGTACGAGGTACCTCGGACATCGAGTGCTGTGGTCATATTAGCTATTTATGTAATACGTATGTAATCTAAGACTATTGGATGGGTCTATTTTATGGCTGAGCGAGCTTTGCCAGCTACACTAGTGCCCACATGGATATTGACAGATTTTTTATGATGTACATTTACCTACTACAACAGAAATGTCTTACAATTATTCATTACCATAATTATCGGCGATTATTTATAAGCATTGTTTCTTGTTAATGTTCAAATTTGTTCAAATATGAAATACGGATGGGGGCCAAAGCTGTACGAAAAAAATATTTTAGTATGCATGTTTAGTTGACATATGTCATAATTAAAATGAGCGTCAAGCCTACTCCAATATTTGCTACTATGTTTATGTCTTTCTACTCGAGCAATACGTGTAATTTTCTTGTTCATTTGATCTCATTGCTGTTATATATAATTTTGGCCTCATCGGTGTTATGTTATGTATACATTTATGCAGTGTAACATTTACTGGACAGTTACAGTTTAGTCCAATTTACTTTATCATTATGGTACGAGTACAATAAAGTGTCACTTTATGGACTCTTAATCAGTTTCAAAAACAAGGTCTTTATGATGCAGTCGAACATAATAGCTATTTATACAACACGTACATAATTTAAGATTATTTGACGAGTTTCTCTTATGGGCAAGCAAGTTTTGCGAGCAAGATCAATAAAGGAGGCGAATCTTCAGTCACATTATGCACGAGTTGTATACAAAGCTTGGTGTTCGACTGTTAAAATCGAAAAAAACGATTTTTTCTACTCACTGTATAGAAAGTCGGCTTTTGCGCCCTAGTTTTAGGAAACAAAACTTTCAATTTTCAACCAGCGGGAGCCAATTTTTATTAACTCCCGGCGGGAACTAATATTTTTTTGCTCCCGCATTTGTGTTTATGTCACCATGGATATCACACCAAAGCTTTACAACGTTATGCTGATTTGGAAATTAGACAAAATATTACTACAGAAATCTAGAGTCACTATAATGATTTTCTAAAGCATAATTTTTTAAATTTCGCGCAATAGAGCATGCGTTCGAAGAAAAAATCATATATATCACTGGAGCAAAGATTCATTTCCTCTCTTGTGTGTTTAATGCCCCCCGCTAACGCGTTGGGCATTAAATTCACACGCGGGAGGAAATGAATACCTTTGCTCCCTATAGATATATAAATAGCTATTATAAATTTGACGTCTAATCTGTGATAGAAAAAAAAATAATTAGAGTGCGTTAATGGATATTGACAAGCCATAATCTATTTGGGCATTGGCAGCTGACGTAGTAGTATATTATATCATGAGGGAGTAAAGTGCACCATTTAATCCCGCGAGTGGAGTTTTTTCTTCGAGGGCGAAGCCCGAGGGCAACAACCACTCAAGGGATTTAGGCACTTTAGTCCCGAGGTATATACGCTATTTTTTGCGCTTTTGGGAACATTATCACCAAATATTTCCAAAATTTGGAATCTATCAATTTGGAAACTGACAATTACAATTTTTTAAAAACTGATTTGCAGCAGGCCCTGGGTAGCATGAATCAGTTGGCAGTACTGAAATGTATTGTCAGTATATGTCAAATTCGAGATTTGCAGTTTAAGTTTTGCGTCAGTGTGTGTCAAATGACAAACAAAACCTAACCTACTAACCTCGTGTGTATAGTATTCCAACCAGAAATTGGAAAGCTATTTAAAATCAGGGCAGCATTGAAAACAGTAAGTCACTTCGTAATTTAATTCATAAAATTACTGTTTGATTGTCATTCAGTGACACTTCGATAATAACCTTCAAATTTGACAGATGCATTGGGAAGTTTGGAAGGTATATACGTTTTTTTAAATTTTCTATGCTACTATACGGTTTTAAAAACTCAACTAGCACCTACTTAAATCATGCACAATGTTACAATGCCTTAACAAAACAGTTACATGTACAATTTGCAGATGAACTGTCATTACTTGAAAGCTGATTGACATTAGAATATTATTTACTGATTGTATGAAACCAACTTAGACATGACTTACACTTTTCATGGTGTACTGGATTTTAAATAGCTTTCCAATTTTTGGTTGGAATACTATACATAAATTTACAATAGTTACGGTATTATTTTTACTTTAGTCCGTAGGGATTAAATGAGCTAATTTAGTCCCGTAAGTGCAAAAAGGTACTTTATTGCCACGAAACTATGTAATAAACAGTTCGTACGTAATAGTATATTATGTTATTAGGAGTAAACGTTAACTTTATGTGGCTGGACGGATAAGTTTAGCCGGCTTTCCAACATTTAGACCCCCCCCCCCCCCCGCCCACCCCCAGGAGATGTACGTATGATGTAGAACTTGCTGAATTTAAGGGACCTAATAAACACAAACTGATAATGCAATATAAGTAGCTTGGGATAGCATCGATAGTTCATTCAGACAATTTAACTTAGGCAAATTTTATTGTCCGGCTTTATATTTCCGCAATGGTACCTGTTGTAGATTGTATTTAAAACAAAGTACAATACAAAGAGCGATTGATTTTATTCTAAAGGGGCCTTTTTCTCAATTTTGAATTTACTAAATCGAGTATAATGTCATTATCCTTCATTTGACGCAAAACGTTTTTTTCAGTGGAGTAAGGCCGAAAGTCATCCTGCATGCTTTGTAGCTTTGTGGTTCTAAATGGATTCTTAATGAATGCTAATTTTGAGAAAAACAATTCGGCCACCAAGCAACAAATAGTGTTGTTAAGTACATTTTTAATACAGTATAAATAGGTATTTGGAAATGTATCCAGCAATTGCTTTTGTATAATATATATTTTTAACAATTTATAGTTTTTTAAATCCCAGAAATATAATGGGATTTTTATCAACTCTCAAAAAATTGTAGTTCTTCTATTAAATGAGAAGGAATATCTCCTGTATTTACGTGTTCATTTCTTTGCCATCTTTGGCGTTTTGTTTTAATATTTTAGAAACAGTACTTTTCAGTGTTACGTTTGTAAGTTGTTGTGAGTACATATTTTTTTGGAATATCGCTATACTTATTGCGCCGGTAAGCCTTAAATGACAGCTGACGTCCCATTCTCCATGCGTGCCGTCATGCGATTCCGTGCTTTGAATTTCAATTTCATCCAAAAAATTAATAACGCCGTTTTAAATGTAAATTATTTAAAAATATGGAAGAAAAAACTACAGTTTCGGTTTCTGACCATAAATATTTCTTATAGATTGTCTATACCTCAATGGATATGTCGCTAAAGGAGCCTAGGAGCTTTAGTCTCCATAGCCGTACCCCTAATACAGGTCTGAAAAATGGCAAACATTTGCTCGAAGAGATGACCTACTTTCGGCGAGAACTTTCCTATTTCTAGCAGTAGCTTATTACTAGACGAGACGGGAAATTTATATCACCAGTGGTAGAATTTAAGGAAAAATCTATGTAGTCGTGTGATCTATAACCTTGGTGCACCTACGCATCCAAGCGCCTACCCGTCCAATCATATATAACGGGTGTTCATAAACAGTCGTCATCCCAGTTGCTTTGAAAAACAAAATGTTATGTCTTTGATTAATTCGTGCAACACAATGAAACGTCATTGAGTACTGTCATAGCGCATTTTTTCTCAATTTTAATAGACATACGTTTCTGAAGTTAAAACCTACTGGGATGACGACTGTTTATGAACACCCGTTAGATATTTGTAAGGATGCGCCGAAGCGGGTTTTTTCTGCTTCGGCCGAATACCGAATATTCATCCAAAAATTTCACCGAAGCACGAAGCTTCGGCCGAATCATAATACCTAAAAACGAACATCTCGAAACAGTAATACATAACGTAATTTTTTTAATATAGTAATAAAATAAGAGAATAAAAATAATTTATTTGAACAAGCAGTTTATTTACCAAATACATTTTAGAAACACACAAGCGAATTAATAAACGATACATATATTGAAATGCGAAATAACAGACCTACCAACGACCATATCAAATATTTTGTAAGAAACATAAGAACTGCTTCATCACAAAAATAAAGCTTTTTTTACGCACCTCACAAATTTTTAATTATCACACAACATATTATTTCCAAATACCACTTATTTTTTATCCATTTTGAATAAATGTAGTCTTAACCAGGATCTAACATTCAACTCAAAACCCGAAATGAAATAAATATTCTAACCACGCATAGCAAATTTTCGAGTTGCATGCTTCGGCCGAAACGGGCCGCCGAAGCCGAATAACTGAAAAATAGGCCGATTCGGCCGAATACCGAAGCCGAATCGATGCTTCGGCGCATCCCTAGATATTTCTATAAACAATGTTCACGGACTCTGTACAACGGAGTCGTAACTGAATTCGTTAATTGTTTGTCCGATTTGTGGCCAAGTGTGTTCAATTTTTTGGAATTTTGAAGTTTTGACCATAGATTCGGTTAGAACATGAAAAAGTTGAATAGGGATGTTGAACAACCAACCAACCTCGTAAGGAACATGAACAAAATGGCGGGCAAACTTCGATATGTATGCTTGTCCATCTGTGCATTTTTTCAAAATTTGTACATTCAGTTTTGGATGGAAGATGTAAAAGTAAAATAGGGATGTCTGAAAACTACCCTCCTATCCCGTTATGAGCAAGGACAAAATGGCGGAGAAATAAAAATATTTTTAAGTCTAGAAGTTCGCCTGGCAATGCTGAACGCCGACATATCAATTATACAAAATATGCATTTGCCATATATCAGCTTTACTTATTACGCATATTTCCACACAAATTTCAGTTTAGAATTTTCACAGGATTTTAAAAAAATCTCCGTCATATTATGAGAAGGTCTTTCCGAGTGCTGCTAAAGTAATTTTGTTTACTAGAAATTTCAAGACCGATATTGTCGAGCCTTTCGCCTTTGGAAGCGATCAAAGCTGAATCATTTTCCTCGATTGTTCCGCAACCAGCCATTGACTCAAGTGCCCAACCTTCAGAACTGTGTCAGAGTCTTGTGATACGCAAAGTGAGCCTTGCAGCCTTGGCCTTCGCGTCGTTGCACTCTTTTTAACTATGACAAGCGTGGGCTGATAACAGACTCACGTTTCGCTAACAATCGTGAGAATTGCTTTCGTTAGCTACCCCTTATCGGGATTCCGCAGGGTTATTTTTATTCAGTAATGATGTCGTTTGGTATTTTTTTATATTGGCTAATTGCAAATAACAAGACGCAGTTGGCCAGGTGGTGGGGCAGCGGAAAAGTTTAGCGATTACACGTTTTTGTTTCCCTCCGTGAATCAGCTTTTCGGAAAAAACGGGTTTTTGTTTGTCGCGATTAATTTATGCAATAATTAGCGGCAATCTTTCGGCGGCGCGTTAATGCTGTGAATACAGCTACACGAACGTCTAACGTGATGAAAACGTGAATGAGCGCATGTTTACTGAATATTATTAATTTTAAAAATACCACAGCCTACCATGTTAGGAGTCGGACTGTATAGAATATTAGTTTTTTAATCTCGCTGCGTGCGTTTTTGCGTTAGAAATATCCTGGAGTAGTTTTTGTGGAATGTGTTAGTACTATATCAGTGAGTTGGCAGTTTTAAATTATTTTGAATTATTCATTAAAAGTCACCGTACATAATTCAAGCATGCATCTAAGCAAACCAGATCAATCTAACATATTGCTTCCCTATGTGATTGAATTTCCCGCGTTCGCTTTAAGCAGGTTACTTTTTATGTAAATTCCGGAAAACTGTAGTATTTTCGTGCGACTAGAGATGACGCCTGGTCTCGTTTCTGTATCTAACTTTTACGATTTCTTATAACTGTGAACGTGTGCAAACGTATTTGCAAACGAAATATCACAATGTCGTCTAGAATATACCAAATATTTCCTGAGAGTAGTCAGTTTAAGTAAAAGCTAACAAATCGTGTGACGAATTTTAACACAAATTTGTGTTTTATAAATATATAAGTAAGTCGATAAAATAATAATTACCATACATCAAAGTTATTTACAAGTGTGCTGACACATTTTGAAAAGAACAATGGACTATTTTATTATATCGAAACTGTTCGACCGTATTGTAAAAATTTTGCCAAAATGTATCCAGTTTCAGCCCTAGATGCAAATGCGCTATGGGGACAAACGCGCCTAGTTCCAAAATAGCGGGCACAATCTAACCCACAACCTAAACTATCGAGGGTCTCACAATCCTGATCTTAAAAACACAAGAATGTATGGATAGGTCGAATAAAAGAATGAAAAGTAAGGTTAAGTACAAAAGAAGTTGACTAGAAATAAGAGCGCTTGGAATCGATTCGGGAGAAGTTTATAAAACCCTAATTAGAGTGAGCATCGGTGCTTAAGAAATTTATTTAGTGACACGATTAACGTATCGCATCTCAGTCGTGGACCAGGCTTTTCCTAAACATGAAGCATTTATAAATAAGATCATGTCCATGGCATTGAAAAACAAGTTTTGCGCACAATGGCCGGGTGGCCGCATTAGTGAAATTACCAGTTACTTATTATTCTTGGCAGTACAATATAAATACAGAAAATATGCAAAACAAATAAAATTTGTAAATAACTGGTGGTTGGTCACTAGTTACCAAGTAACCTCTAATGCAGTTTTAGAATGCAGCGGGATGCACAAGGTTGCTAACTGCGCCCCTGATACTCAAAAGATGATATATAAAAAGACCCTGATCTTCAATCATCGAGCATTTGCAACCGTAGGAATCATACAGTACTACTGGAATTCGACAATTATTAGGAAGCCGTCAAAGATAACGTGATGAACATCGGCGTTTCTTGAAAAATGGTAAGGGAAATAAAGACACAGCTCACATGGAGGTAGTGATAACAATGCATATCTGAGATAGCCTGCACGTAGCTTTACTGTCAAAATTAGCATAATTATACTCAATCAAACAGACGGGTGCAGCGGTGCAGCTACGCAGTAATCCATAATACGAAATCTGCACCTGAGCACTGATGCTTTTCGGGATAAATCCGTTTTATAAGGTTCATTAGAAGGAGCCCGAAACCGCTCCACTTTGAAGTTGCACGCACAAACTCTCAAGGAATGGAACGCCAACACCGAATTTCAAAAATTATCGAAATCTACACAGACAATTGAGAAAATTGCAGAACGTAAAAACGAATATTGAAGATTATTCAACACTATAATGAACGAACCAATGAAAATTGTTCAATTTGTCAGAAACGGCCAATCAAAATTGACTGTCATTGAAAACACCTAATGTCACAGTGTTTTCACGCGAGCCCGATTGGTTTTAATGATTTCAATTTAGTGAGTAGCCTTTGACTGACATTTCACCAAAACGTCAAAGTCAAAGTTTGCAAATCAGCGTCATTCTAAAAACTCATAATAATCGTGTTGGAAGGTCCAGTACTGAATTAATAGTGGAAAACGTTAAAAATGTGTGCTGTCGAACACGGTAAAAGTCATCTGCCCATATTGTTGAATAATCTTTCCAAATACCACTCAAAGCAAAATTTTTTAAGAGAATTTTATTCGTCAACATGCAAATTATTGCAAATTTCTCTCAACTTAAACTGCTCAAATTCCACTCGACCTGCGGTCTCGTGGAATTTTTAACGCAGTTTTGGTATCGAGAAATTTAACGCAATAATTTGCGTGTGAACAAAAAAATTCTCAAAAAATTTTCACCTTTTGTGGTATTACCCTTGAAAATATTTTAAGACCGCTGCACTTTTGAACAAAAATTTTATGACCGAATTCCCCTTGGCCATTGGTAAATACTCTTAATTTTAATACAACTTTCTCAAACACGTTGCTTTTAGGTAATTAGTAATATTACTTATTACTAGCTTTTAATCTTACATTTTATAAATTCAGGTAAAGTTTTGGGTTACGTCAATTCTTAGTCGTCTATCACTGGACGAACGACAACAATTTTTACTACAGTTTTACTTTTAAATTGTATTTAAGTTTCCTAAAAACCATATTGCGAAAACATACAGGATGTAACTATTAGAAATACACATGTAAATTTTAACCTATGTAGAAGAACTTGCCAAGTTCAACATTTTTGTTAGTTGATGTAATATGCCCCACAAGATTTGGTCTGTAAAGAATCGATTTTCATTCAGTTACCAACCAAACTTGACATTTCTTCCAAATTTGAGGTATTTTTTGTCACTGCCACTCTCACAGTCACATCAATAACTTGAATACAAAATAACAAAACACGTATTGAAGGAAAAGAAACAATTTATCGATGCTTTCAAAGTTACATGAAGAAAACGGCCAAACTTTCGTAAAAACGGAATTATACGAAAATGTTAACCTTACATTTTCGAGAAATGTCAAGTTTGGTTTGTTAGAAAATTTTTACACTGTTTACAAAAAATCATTCTCACGGCCTGCTCTGAATCGTGTGAATATCAGACAGACTTAGACATCAATTGGGTGTAATATTGGACTGAATAATTATGATTTGTAATAGGTCGCCTGTCTGATTGACTAGATAAGCAGGTTGCTTAGCAACCCAAGTGGACGTGGGTTCAAATCTGACCGTAAACGAGAATTTTATCGGAACGACGAGTTTCAACTTTTGTTAGATTTAGGAGGTAGGTAAAGGTTCAGGGTTATTTCAATTCCCCCAACTGGGGGCGGGCTGCTATAGGGACCTTGCGTCCCTTTTCAGCCAAGAACGGGAATTATAGGATGGGTGAGAGAACGGAGGGGTGGAGAATGGAAGATAGGCCAGGAAAGGTGGAGAAGTACTGCCCCGGCATTCGCTTCAGAGAAGGTACTCTGTTGGGTCCCGAGTGGTGTAGCTTGAACAAGCGTCCACGTTCGATCAGCAGAGTTAAGCAACGCTGTCTCTGGTCAGAACTTGGATGGGAGTTCCACGGCTGCATCTCTCGGCGCCTCGTGGTACGGCTATCACGGAAAAAGTTGGTCCCGGCGGTCATACAACATCATGACAGTCGTTAGTGGGGTTGGAAGTCCTCATAACTGCACAGCGACGCCTATAATTGGCCTAACGGCTGTTGGCTGAGTGCGAAATAAATAAATAAATAAATAAAAAAAAAACACCTAAAAACCTGAATCAGAGCAGACGGCCAGGGGAATCGAACCCGCGACCTCCCGAACGCTAAGCAGATGTGATAACCACTACTCTACAGAGATCGGTAGATTTAGGACTTTAATGTGGAAGGAGTGCGTTTTGATGAGAGGGAGTATACTGTCGATCCATCATCTCTGTTGTAATTTTCGCGCAATATAAATGGTCTTCGTCACCAATGGGTGAAAGAGACTAAAGATTATGTGTTTGTATGATTTTCACTAAAAAAGTTATCTTTTTATATAATTTCACTTTAGTTCCGTTTTATTACATACCTGTTAAATACTATGGCGTTTAAATAAGGTAATTTTAGGGCTTGATATACAGGTTGCTTCAGCCATAAACTTGCTTAAAAATCGGAGTATGCATGGCCGAATTAAAGATGATTAAAGTTTTGCATAAAAAATGCAGTGCGCCCTGTTTTTTGCTTTACGGTTGTTAACCTATTAATTATCGTTGTTAAAAGTATTGTTGTTAACTACAGCAATATTAAAAAAGTGTTGTCATTCTGTTTCTTTAGCAACTACATCTTTCCGAAAGCCAGCTCCTCTGGGTCGGATAAAGGGTTTTTAATAAAATTCCAAATGTTTGGGTCAATTTTCAGCTTCAGATACTGAGCACCTTCAGAATACTGCAGTGATTTTTGTGTACTTATTTCTGGGATATCCTCTATCTACTTGCTAGAACAGTTATTTGATTGAGTTTATGAGAACTGTTTAATTAAACGTTTAATTATATCTATTACCAACTCATATAACACTTTACTGCTTGAAGAAGAACTTTGTAACTAAATATTAATTTGCGTTAAGACGAGTAACAACCCATTTTTTAATATACGTAGCAACATCATGTTTTATAAAATATACATATTTAAAATTATTGTTGTTAACTCTGCTGGCAGCAATAATTGTAGATTGCTGCTTTCCGTCAGTGGTAACAATGTAGGGTATTAAAAGCGTAAGTTTTCCGATCTTTGGGCGGAAGTTTTTGAAAATAGTTGGGTATCGTGAAATATAAATGTCAGTTCTGTTTATACGTGCCATTTGGAAAGGAATTTTCCTGTAATATTGAGATTATCGTGTAGATTAAAGCAGTTTTCAGTGTGAAAACCCGGCTCTTAGAGACTTGTTTCAACTTCGTGTTGGTATATTTCGGGTTTGCAAACAAATTGGTTGATACATTTTGCATTCGAGCTGTAACGTCAAATTTCTGTTACCTGCACTTCTCCATTAGAGACATCCCTAATTCTAACTGAAGGAAATAAATCTTAATATCAATTATTTACATAATAATTGGTACTGAATATGCATCAAGTAGAGCACGAATAATATATAACAACTTTTCTTTGCAAAAATGTGAACTTATTCTAATTAAAATAATGTTTGCATTTTTACATTGAATTGTAAATAAATCAATAAGGTATAGAAGTGGAATGTTTTTAACGTATTCAATAAAAGAAACAAGGTAACACGGTAGAAGAATGTTCAAAATTATGTACAAAGCACGTATCAATATCTTTTAGTATATTAAGTTACAAGATCGGTAAGTGTTTTAGAAGAGGTCGTGAAAAAGTTAGAAAACCCGAGTGAATTATATTAATTCGCAAAGAAAAAACGGTAGTCAGACGCTGTACGCGCTCGGCTAAAACACTGGCTCACGCATTTGTTTATCGCTGCATTATGAAGTACCTGGTGGCGACACGGCCGATCAAAGACGAATGCGCTCGATCGGTGCCGACGAATACGTGCCTCATGGGCCCAGCCAGGTATAACACGCATTTATCTATAAGGATAACAACAGAAGCATGTTGAAAATTAACGCACGTCATATGAAAAACGCACGTTATATGAAGGCTGCTGAATATTAATTGACGTAATTTTGAAAATAAGGGTGGTCGTTTATTACACTCACCTATAGCAAAAAACGTTTATTTAACCAGTTTTTTGTTCTTGCGTTGTGCTTGTATTGTTGTTGTCATTTGATATGCTTCTATTATACCACGTACTATGTCTGTATTGTAGTCATCGAGAGTGTCTTCTTCATTTTTCCATGCCATATACTTTTTAAGTTTTTTCTTATATTCAGTAGTTTTTATTTTCAGCTATTCTGTGTTAATTTCGAGGGGATTACTTGTTGCTAGTTTTCTTTGTTCGTGTAGTATGTTCATATACAAGTTTGCTCGTGCCATGCGATAATTACTACCTATTTTTCTTATTAGATATAATGTAATTTCTTTTATTCCGTGCTTGTTCATCTGGACTCTAGCACTTTATTCCGTGAAAGCAGATAAGACTTAAAAGTGACGGCAGTGGTACTTCAAATTAGATCTAGGAAAAAGGTAAACAGAATACATGGCCAACGACAAAGTAGAACAAAACCATAATCAAAGCCTTGTGATTGAAAGTCATAACCAATAGAGGATTCGCCATTTTATTTACAATATTTTGACTTCGAATTGATAATCAGCTGCTTCGACAACGCCCGTTTACCAATTTTTATTAGAGCTTGAATATTTTTTACATGTGGCCGCCATTTTGTTTACAGGTATTCAGAATCAGCTTCCTCATATTTATATCTTTACCCATTTTTAGCTTTATTATACTTTGCTTTAAGAAATTTTAACCGATATTAGGCTATTTACCCTGGACTATTACATTTGCAGTCGTTCTAATACTTAAGTTTTCTTTGTAAATACCGGAGAATTGTATAACTGGAATATTTCTAATTAATATATTACTGTTATCTATCCGATCCAAAGTCGCATTTGGAAATATATTTTCCTTAAATATTTGGAATGACATTCGCATAATTCGTTAATTACGAAAATTTCCATAGAGATCTGAAAAATTCCGATCTTTATTCTATGAAAGTTATACATACTAAATTTCAAATACGAATGGAGTAGGTAGCGCTCTAAACTCAAATTTGGTTTTACACTAGAAAAATACAGTGTCGTGTTTTACAATAATGTTGTCCTATATACTTCAAATGACCATTGTAGGTCAGTCTATCTTGTCACTATTTATCGAATTTTCTTTTATAGTTTTGGGATTTAAATCGAATGTCAAATTGACAATTTTGAAAAACTATTTGATTTTCAGATGGTTGTAATGACTTTGTTTCGATCAATCACAGTCATAGTTATGATTACTACTTAGTTCCAAGTCTGCATGCTTATTTGAAATTTAGTATAGAAAATTTACACTGGTTTTGATTCGTACTGACATTGCAAACTCATTTTTTTTATTAATTTTGTATTTTTCCATAGTAACAAAATTTCCATATTTCGTTCCATTGAGAGCAATTTTTAAAGCTATTTATGAGTAATAAGTGGAATATAAATCATTTAGGGTACAAAATTGCAAAATTGATGCTCGAGTTGGATCAAGCAGAGCATGAATCACGTATAACAACGCTATTTTTAACAAAATATCGTATTGAGTGATTGCTTTGACACGAATTCAATTTTAATGTGCAACTGAAAATCCCATTGTTTACTAAAAAAGCCAACTTACATAGTTAGTGCATAATTTCAAATGTCGCCTCATGGCTTAGTAGGTGGTAGCACTAATTTTCTGCAGAAATGATTTTCAAATTCGAATAACTATAACGGTTATGAATCCTTTTAAGCTTAGTGTTAGTTAGACATACTACTCTAAATGCGAAAAAAATTACTCCTTCAATTAATTTTGTTTCAGAGAAGAAAATATACGTCAGCTTAACGCTACTAAAGAAACGTAATATCTCAAATTATGAAGGACTTCGCTCTGTTATTCAAGAAAAATGCTTGTTGAAAAGTGTTGTGTAGGTTGATGCAATTTAAATTCTTTATTAACGTCTCTTGCGTGCTACAGAAACTTGTCAAACGTTGTTTTTCGACCATGGTAATGTAGTAGAATCGTTGACGTTTTGCTCAGATCACTTTACTGTTCGTTGTATCGTTTTAATCACGCAATTTTCGTGTTTTCTATTTTTCAAATATCAATAAAGGCTGTTTGCACATTTCAGAAGAAACTTCCACAACTGGCAACTTGTAAATAGTCAATCCGTGTAAATACCAGAAGTGCACTATTGTGCAGTTTCAATGCAAATTTGTCGATTAGCCTTGCTCCACTTATAAATTTCCTTGACTAATAAATTATGCTCTATTGCCAAGGTTGCAATTAAGAGCGGTTTGTTTTCATTGAGTGAAACTTCATCGGATGATGATTTATCGGGAATTCTTATCGGCTGTGATAATTTTATGAAAATAGGGAGTAATTTTATGAAATGCACAGTTTGTTGCTAGATATGTGTGGATGTTCAAGGTTCAAAATTGCTGAAAGTTTAATTGTAGAAAATCTCAAATAAAAAAATTGAGGTGTGTTGAACTATAATCGCGAAATCGTAGAGAAAGCTCCCATCTGCTGGTATTTAGGGCGATATTTTTGGCATAAATATTATTTTATTTTTACAGCCACGTTGTTACCGGGGAAGTTTTTAAGCGACCTTCATTAATTTTAGCAGAACTGAAAGGGCAGTTTTCCAATTCAAGGTTAGTTTCGTTTGGCTTTTGCGGGTTACGGGGCGCGGATAATTAAATTATCGGCTCTTTGTCAGTAAGCAGAACGGCCTACGTGTAGATTGCACTTTCAATTCGAACTCGTGAGGTACGTGTACGTGATGCCTTTCAGGTTTTCCACCCTGACCTACGTGTTGAGCACGCCGTAATTCCAAGTCTCTGAATTCCATTGAGTAGTGTAATGGGTCAATTGCAGCATGATCGAATGATTGTGAAATTTGTAAGATCGGGTCGTTTATCGATTGTACTGATTTTACCGGGGAACAGGTTCAACTTAAAGGCCTTCTTTTGATAATGTAGTTTGTATTGCTAATTAATTGTAATAGAATTACTTAAGTTTTCTGTTATTTTGGACAATAAACCATTTAACGAGTTTCCTAATTTTTTAAATCATTGAAGCAGGAACGTTACAGAAGTTAAAGGTTTCAGTACTAACATTGGGTCCTGTCAAAGGATTCTAAAATTATTATGATTGGTACTGAAACAATTAGAAATTTGAAATCTAGTATGTATCTTAATATTTTTGTTGCTAAT
Organism: Agriotes lineatus; assembly: GCA_940337035.1. Taxonomy (NCBI): domain Eukaryota; kingdom Metazoa; phylum Arthropoda; class Insecta; order Coleoptera; family Elateridae; genus Agriotes; species Agriotes lineatus. Next base: position 86,371,458 of record OW679194.1, on the reverse strand, counting down.
GGTTTTTTATTAATTTTAATTACACTGAAACATACATTGCAGAAAGTATAATAACCAGAACATTTTCACAAAAATGCAGACAGTTCTTCCTCTATTTCAAATGAATTTTCAAGTTTTCTAAGTCTGTTCTTTTTTCAATAGAATTATTTCATAATCAGGGAGATATAACGTACTAATTTTTTATCCCGATCACCTCATTCTCTGACAAACGAAGTAAAGCATTTTAAATTGTCTATCAAGAGTTGCAAAGACGCAGATATAATTTAAGTAATCAAAGTAAACAATTATAAGCAGTAATGATTGTGCTATGTAAATTGTTTTCCCTCATTTAGTTGTGAAAATCTCATTTCAGAATAACTAAACTGTTTCAAATTTTAAGATTATCCTGAATTGGGGGATTTATTGATTAGTGACTCGCCTTTTGTATTAATTCAAATATGGATATATGTATTGGAAAAACAAATATATTCAAAATTGCAACTCATTAAATAATGTTTGAAATAATGTCTGGTCTGTTTTCGTTCCTCAACCAAATTTTCAGAAAAATTGCTGCTGCAGTAATGTAAGTAAAGAGATAAAAAATACCAATTGCGCAGAGGAAATGGAGTTGGCCGTCATTTAATAATTAAATATTTGCATGATACTGAAAGTAGTTGTTTTTAACGAAAATCGTAAAGAAAGTAACATTTTTTAACTATATTATTGAAACTGAAAGAAGCCGGTTAACGAAGATCTAAAAGCGCTAGTCTTGTTTTAAGCAAATCCTCGGTTCGAATCTCGCGGAGGTCGGAATTTTTCTGAGGACATTAAATCCGGAGATCGTGGCGGTTAATGAATCGGACACCACGACCAACCCATCGTTCGGGGAAAGGTTCGTAGAATGTTTTCGTCTTTGTTTACATGTTCTTCAACTGCACGATCTGATGAGATACGAACACGAGGAAGTATATCTTCAGTATGCAAGTTGTTGAAAACTTTGGTGAGCACCTTACAACCAAAAGTTCTTCCATTACAAAACCCATACACTTACACCATATCTGCGTATTCGGCATGTGTAAATATTTCTGGCATTGCTTTATAAAACGAACACTTTTCACCACATATGTTAGTTACTAACTACAAGAAATGGCATCAGAAACAACTTTAGACTTTACAAAAAAAAATTAAGTTATGCAGGTAATTTTCAAACAGGTGCATCTCTAAAACTACTAAGAATAATAGCCATGTTCAATTAAGCTTTTTTCTTACAGTGACTAATAATATCCTGTCTGAAAGTATTGCCCTCCCTTCGCGTCTCACCCTGTATATACATTTTCATTTTCTTCTTTATTTAGCGTTTCCCAATCATTGTGTTGTTTTATAGATAATAGAGTTGACTGGTCTTCTTCTATTCGTTTGTTACTACTTTGTCTATTTTGTATTTTTTTGTTCTTATCGTTCTTAAATATTTGTGGCTACTGGCTACTCACTTCTTCCACCATCTTATCATATTCATTCTTATTTCTTCAATATGGGCATCCTCCTCTTTTATACCGTCATTACCTTACTTATATTAAAAGTAGTCGTAATTACAAATATAATTACTATTGACATCATAGCCAACAATCCATAACGATCACCGCGGACAAGAAAAATTGAAGAAGAGCAATGAAATTGTTTAAAAAGCAATAAACGTGTATAAAAGTATAGAAATATGTAAAGATAATTACGAGAGCTCAAGAAACCAAATCTTGCAATTCAATGCTATTTTTAAGGATGAAATTATTTTTCAAGTATGGATCTATGGGTGGCAGCCGGAAAATAGAAAAGTGGAGAAAAATTAAGCGTTACTGCCTGAAGGTGCAAATAGGTCGATATCAAAACTTGCATTTGCTGCAAATCGCAAAAAAGCTGTGAAAACAACCTCTTCAGTGCTCAAGATGAAGTACCAAAAAATCACGTCCATGTATGTATCATAGCACTAAAAGAAATCCTGTAAATAGATATATTTTTTTAAATTTTCTTTAAACTTCAGCTTAAGTGTCCCCTGCCTAGACGATCAATAATATTGTACCATCATATTGTTTAATATTATTGGCGCTCTCTCCAGATAGTTTAATATCTCCCGAACGAATTGTGCTTATTTCAAACATATATAGGTGATACGGATATGGCTTGTATGGCAATTGCTTTGGCTATTTGTAAAAGAAATAAAAGAGAAGAAAGTTGATGAATAAATGGCATAGGAAAGACAAAAATATACGTATACGAATTTACTAAAGGAAATAAGAGTTAGCGAGCCAAATGATTAATAAACTTTCTACGTTTGGTAATGAAAATGTCAGTATCAATATTGTTTGTCTCTCACTGTATTCTTTCGATTTTATTTTCAATAAAGCTTTTGAATTGTAAACTTTTAGATATTTCTCAGTATTCCTAGACAGACATTTTTGCCATATTTTGCATTCACACACTTTCGCATATTGCATTCAACTGTAGCAATTTTGTGCAATAGTGCACATCGTCATCACCATGATTGTTAGCTTCCCCACGGGGCATCGGCCTCTCCTCTTTGAGGAAGTTTAGTCATTAAAGATCCTAAGATTCCAGTACACATCGGCTGCTCGATGTTTCACCTGTTACGCAGTAGATTTCAAAGAGTATTTTATTGACGCTGTATATTGTCCAAACGTTTAAAAGAACCTCCAAACGACCAATAATATTGTTCGATATCAAATAGTGCGTCTATAGGAGCTGCTTTATAGATCTATTTGTAATAAAGAAATGTTATGTTTTGATCATTCTCACTCATTTTAGTGTCATTTAGTGATTTAGTAATGATCACGATCACAGCAATCAATAACTTTCAACATGATAAAAACTGTGTTACAGGTAATTTATTTCGCTATAATTCGAAAACAGTTTTTTAAAGCTGAAGCTCGCTGTGTGAAATATGATTTTTTGTGTGAATTTATGAATGAAATTCCAATAAACCACATTTAATGTGTGACAGTAAAATTATTAAAACCTCTTATTATTAAACTTTATAGTTATATTATCAACTTGAATATTTTAATTATTTTAAATGTCATTTTTAGTACTGTACTTAAACACAGTTGATTAGAACACGTGTAACTGCAAGTAATGTTTTAAATTTAAATTTACCTACAAACGGTAATTCAGCTGTTTCAGTATTATATTGAAGGTATATATGTATAGTTATTTTAATTACATGTTATTGTTTTGGCGCAGAGCGGACGAGATAATGGACCAGTTTGTTTATATCACCTGTCGTACGTATATTTTGATATCGTAGCTTTTTTGTGAGGAACACTTATCTAAAATTGGCTATTTGGGTATAATTAATGTTATGACCGAGTACCATCAACACGCGTGTATCTACATCATACGTAGTTGTTACGTCGCCCATTATGTTGACTACACAAGTTGTAACTGCTGGAAGGGTAGGCAACCAGTTGTACACGCCTGTAGCTCTCATTTAGCTACTCTTGCAAAGTTATATAACTTCTCAATATTATTATTTTGTACTGTGGTCCGATTGTAACTACTTGAAACGATTCATATCTAAACAATGGCCCTATCTTAATGTGCAAATAACTAAAACAAAACGAAAGTAATTGTATGGAAAATTTGGGCTATTAGCACAGTCGGTATCATGCTCCGATAAAAACATTAATATTATGTAGCAATTATTTAATAGTTATCAACATCACGAGTTACATTATATCAGTTATTTGGAGAATAAATGAAAAAAACAGTAAACACAAATTTAATATCGCGGTAGAAGTTAAAAACTCAAAAAGAATAGTCCATACTATAACCAGGTATAATTATGTATAATATTATTGTGGCAGTGTCAAAAATATTTGCAAAAGAGTTGAACAATTGTTGTTTTTGTTGGCTTTCCTCCACGCTGTGGAGTAAAGACAAACCTCGACGTATGCCTCAAGTCTCTTCAAAGAAGAAGAAAATGTTTATTCTCAATAATTGTTATGGTTGGAAATGTATATTCACAAGATACAAAATTGATTAAGACTATGTACTATGTTATCCGTACATAGATGTTAAATAAAATGATTTGTTTCAGCTACTTGAAATACTTTCAGTAATACAAAAACCAATCTTTATGTTATTTTTATCATATTAAGTAATACTAACGTGTTTACTGCTTTTATAAACATTCTGAAAATTTTATCTATTTCTTTGCAGGAAAATCATGACGCATGAGTTGCATTTCCTACTTTAACACTGTTTATTTGGAGATTGTATTTTTAGACGCGTCGATTCACTTTACTACTTGGCTATTATTAGATAATTGAGCTCTTCCAACCTCACTAAAACGTGGGTGTCTATCAAATGTTATTCTTTTATATTGCATAAATTAAATATTTAGCCCAAAATAGAAAGCCATTCCAGGTGTTGTAAGATTCAAATACTATCGATATTGAGAAAATTTTAGTACTTCGCAGTATACGCCCCCATAATTATTAATGTAACAAGCCTGAAAATTGATATTGGCGACCACCGCAGGAATGCGAAAAACAACTTTCCGCTAAGAATTTCTGCTCAATTACTTAGGTATTTATTCATTTTAATATTAGATTTCGACGCACAAAATTGGTGGATATTGAGTAGTCTTATTTGAAAATGAAAAGTACGTCACAAGTTGCTGTTGCGTAAGGAACATAAATTTGGACATTGTTTTGGATCGAATATTTGTAATAGGAAATAAATATTTGTTTATCTTCTGAACACCTCGATAAATTTCAAGTTTTTACTAAACGTATCGGCGTATTTACTTTGATCATTTCTTCAAGAATTAAAAAAAGAAGGCAGTCGGTAAACTGTCCGGATAAATAATTAGAAAAATATATTTATTCTATAGTACATGTTAAAGTGTGCTTTTATCAACTCAAAACAAAAGGTCAAGTTTTACTTTAACAGCAAGGGTAGATAAAGTAGCACTTTAACATCAAGCATAGATAATAGCTATTTAAGTCACAAGGAATGTAAGGACGTAAGTAGAAGGAGGCGAGAAACCCCCTCCACTTTTTATTTGATTAAGCCACGCCCCCTTAATTCGCGGTTTTATTCGCGGATTTCGCGGAATTTTCGCGGATTGACCCAATTAATTTCGCGGTTTGATCTAATTAATTTCGCGGTTTGATCTAATTAATCACATATGAAGTTTGATATGTAATTTACATATGTGCTACTGATTAAATTACGCATTAGATTTTTTAATTTGCTTCTGGAATTACGCGTCGGACTTCGGCGGCCATCTTGGATTTCTGGCGGGAATATTTGAAATTTGAATTTTTTTCCGATTTTTTTTCTAAGTTCCATTATTTGAATTTGAATTTCGCGGTGTGTCGGCCATCTTGGTGCGCGCGCACTTCTCACGGCGGTTGTTTTTAATTTTGAATTTTTGCGGAAATATTTGAAATTCAAACTGATAGAGCCATCTCGCTCTTCGAAGCTGCTGTCTCTCTCTTGCATTCACAGAAGGACTATTTATATTTAAAAAAATCTCAGCCCGACCGGGATTTGAACCCCTTACGTTCGTGTTGCACAAATTTAGCTACATCCATTAGTGCCACAACACCACGGAGCTGCTTCAGATTTAATGTGAATATCGGAAAGCCATTTCACTACTGTGACGCTACGAGTCTGTGTTTTAAACAACTTATTTTTTCGAAAATTTAAATTTTAAGAACTGAAATGTGTAGCTTGGTGTGATTAAGGATATATGCAATTTTTAAAAAATTGATTTCGCCCGTGATTTCATCAGAATTAATGATTTTATTTTTATCGTTAGGCCCGGTATTACAAACAGTCAGTGAAAGTTTGCACTTCGGATTCTGCGAATATAGTCCCGAAATAGTTTAAAATATACTCAAAATTAATTACTTATTTTATATAGCGAGATCATAATTACGCGGCGGTTATTTTCAATTTTCAACATAAAATGTGTAATTATTCGCAATGGTTTTTGCAGCACAGACA
>OW679194.1:86108261-86365352 GCA_940337035.1 Agriotes lineatus | reverse complement strand
CTGATAACTGACCAAACGGCAAGCGCAATTCAGCAAGCACAGCAAAGATAGTATGGAAGGTTCATGATTCATAATGTCTGGTTTCAAGAACACAAATGCGCTCGTTGCAAAATCTAAAATTCAGCGGGACCCAACCGAACGAAACTGAATCGTTCAAATGAACGAATCGAATGAATCGGTTCATGTTGATTGATTGAATCGTAAGAATCGACTCCCAAAAATGAATCGGATTGCCCACCACTATCGCGTTGTGCATTGGCTTGTTTTGATAATTCCATGGCATCACTGATTTTTGTAAAAATGCTAGTTTAATTTTTTGCATTCTTTCGATTCCGGGAAGTGGAAAATTGTTAGCAAAAGTATAGATGGATGCAGTATTTTTTTCTCTACAAAAAAATTTTTTACACTTTCGCTCTAAAATAATTAGGGGAGCAAATAATTGAACATAAAGAATTTACTATGAAAATTCCTATGGTGCGTCGCGCAAGTTAGCACCTGGTACAGTAAAGCCGGGCCGCAACGAGGCAAACTATTAGTGTAGGCAAGCCAAAATTTTAGCGCCCCTCAGTACAAAAACGATATATGTGACAAAAAAATGTTAATGATACTGTATGACTTCTACATTTATCTCCGGATATATGATGTAATGTATTCAAACCAACAGGTAGGTATTCAACAATAAATCCAACATGTTTTATTCAAACATTATAAAAATAAACAACTAAATGTTAAAATAAGAAAATACAACACAAATAAAATGAGAACATAAAACAAGATTAGAAAACACGATTCTAATAAAAAAAGTACATATTATTGTGTAGTCAGCAGAACATTTTACAAATCCCTATATATAAACACCCAAAATCGGAACGCCACTGCGTCGTTTATAGCACAACAATAAGCATATTCATTTATCAGTGAACACGGGTTCAAATCCCACTGGCTGCAATGTTTTTTTTAATTTCCAAATTCATGTAATTCGCTTTACTAAGTGTTTCTGTATTATTAGCAACATTAAGGTATTTTTTACCTATTTTGTAGAGACTTTTTAAGACTTCAACCATAATTCGATCTAGCAAAATTTGTTTTTCTTGCAGCGCGCTTTCTGTATTACAGACGTTGAAAACATTTTCTTTTGTAACTTTTTTATTTTAAACAGGCAAAAATTATTTTAATTAGAATAAGACCACCTATGTGGTGCGTCCAAAAGCTTTAAAGACATATCAATATGTTAAAATAATATAATATAAACAAACAATTACATATTATTATGCGTAGTAACATGTGAACGTAGAATAAGGTTCTGTATTCGCAACCACACTGTCACACAGTTTTGTATAATCAATATATTTAAAACGCGAAGCTTTTTTTTCAGCATGATAATTCTTTTTTTTTAAATAAATTTACCATCGAGTAGGGTCGCAGAAGTGTTTTAAATTGAACTAATTCTACCGGGAAAGTGATTGTAGCGAAAAATACCATAGTAGTGGAACAAGTAAGCTCTCAAAATCGGTCTGTGGCATTCTGCTGATTGTTAGAATGGACGGCTGTATCAGCGATGAGCCCAAAGCAGTGAATGTATATGTAATATCAGTGGTCCTGGTTCAACAGTTCTTAAAAATTTGAGTAATTCCCACTATTATAATTAGCATTATTTGGACTTACATCGTCAATATTACAAATTAATTTATTTGCAAAATTGGCCACTTGCTTATTTAGTTTTTATTAGTACGAAAGAACTTTTTTGAGAGCCATTTTGGCGCCCCTTGCCGCTTGTGACTGTATGCGGGGGCCTACTCTGCCTATACCTAGTTACGGCCCTGTAGTAAAGTACGGCTATCGCCTTAAAAATCGGGTACACCAAATTTTTCCCTTTGTGAATACGACTGAAATAACATAAGTATCATAGCAACCGCTAGATTTATAAAAGTATCCGTCACTGCTATCACTAGGCCCTCTTTTTAAGCTGTCAGCCCAAAAAACAATGTCCACAATTTTTAAATTCAAGTTACTAGATTTTCGACCTTGTACCAGATTTTTAAGGCGATAGCCGTACGTTTTTTTTTCTATAATAACTCTCAAAGTGTTACAATATTGGTAGATATGTGAGTAAAACGCTAGAAAATTTTTATACCTCGTGTTGGTAGAACTTTTTAAAAATTATGGTTGTGTCAATTTTGAATGTCAAAGTTACTTAATTTGAACTCTTGACAAATTTTATTTTTTTACATAGAATGAAACGTTCATTATGTTTTTTCTATAGCACATGTTAAAGTGTGCTTTTATCAACTCAAAACAAAAGGTCAAATTTTACTTTAACAGCAAGGGTAGATAAAGTAGCACTTTAACATCAAGGATAGATAAAGTAATTTAATTTTCTAACTTTTTTTTAAATTAAATATGACAGCTTCGTATTATCGTAGCAACCCAATCTAGCTACTGACATTTTGAAATGTGATTGACTGTCATTATTTTCTTTTGAAATTGTTAAAGTTCTTGCTATAGAAAAAAATATTGTATTATACACGACGATAAAGTTATTTCTATCCACTCTTGAAGCATTAACGTCTCGACTTCGTCTCGACGTTAAACGATTCACTCGTGGATAAAATTTAACTTTATCGTCTTGTATAATAAATTACTATTATTTTCAAATATTGTAAGTTTAAAATTAATAAATTTGCAATATTTTACTATGCTGTTCGTTTTACCCACTATTATGACATATCTGTCAAAATGACAAATCATTTTTTTAGTGGAAAAAAAGAACTAAAAATCAATGCATCAACATTATTATAACTAGGGACCCTGCAGGAATGCAACTTATCCCCTAGAAAGTTGACCTTGAAAATTATAGAAAAAAAATGTACTTTTTTCTATAGCACATGTTAAAGTGTGCTTTTATCAACTCAAAACAAACGGTCAAGCTTTACTTTAACAGCAAGGGTAGATAAAGTAGCACTTTAACATCAAGGATAGATAAAGTAATTTAATTTTCTAACTTTTGTTTAAATTAAATATGACAGCTTCGTATTATCGTAGCAACCCAATCTAGCTACTGACATTTTAAAATGTGATTGACTGTCATTATTTTCTTTTGAAATTGTTAAAGTTCTTGCTATAGAAAAAAATATTGTATTATACACGACGATAAAGTTATTTCTATCCACTCTTGAATCATTAACGTCTCGACTTCGTCTCGACGTTAAACGATTCACTCGTCGATAAAATTTAACTTTATCGTCTTGTATAATAAATTACTATTATCCGCAAACGTCACAAAAGTGACAACTTATGTGTCTTTATTGACAAGGTACAAGTGTCACCTTATCTGCCTAAGCAGATAAAATAGCGACTTTTGCGTACTTTATCTGCCTAAGCATACAAAATCGTTGCTCTCTTTCTTTCTTTGTTTGTTCGCTATCTCCTCCGAAGATACTGGACCGATAAAATTGTATGATGGCTTAAAATTTTGCTAATTTTTACTTCCTTTTATAATAAATGAAGTATTGGATTCACCCCAAAAATTCGAAATTGAGTTTTCAACAGATCTTCACCGTTTAGAGTCCCCTGAACCAAAAAAACATATTTTTTCATTGGTCTGTCTGTCTGTGTGTGTGTGTCTGTGAACAGAATATCTCAAAAACGAAAAGAGGTATGGCGTTGAAACTTCATATATAAGTTTTGTGTACTATGTAGGTGAGACAGCAAGCTTTTGAAGACAATCGCATAACCGGAAGTAGGTGTTTACTCTTGTGATTTTTCAGTTTTTTTCGATTTTTTCAAAAACGGCTCTAACGATTTTTTTTAAACTTTACATTTTTATTACATTTTTAATGTGTATTTATGTGAGATAGGTGATTTTCCAGTTGAATACTTCTAAAGTGGGTTTCTTTTGTTTTTTTTCTATTTTTTTTATTAAATAAAACACCCGGTATATTATTACATTTTTGAATTCACCTTAAAATTCTAGAGAAAATTTGTCTCTTCAACTAACGCTCTATTTTGTACCGTTTTGGAAAATTTGTAATTTTTGAAAATTTTTGACAAATGGTTAAAAATTAAAAATGAAATTTTTGACTAATTATAAGATCACTGTAAAAGGAAGTTGTGTGACTGTATCACACCAGATTTTTAGACTTAGATCGTAGGCCGGTTTTTATTTTCAAAAAGAGTACGAAAAAGTTTTAATTTAAATAAACCTTTAAGCAGCGGATCGGAGCATCTGTCGCCGTGAGTTATGGTGTGACAGCTGCTGTGGCCGTGTGCTATTAGCTCGGATGATTCCGTATGTTCATATATCATTACAGTAGCGCGTTATTTGAACAACAGAGGTTGGCGCAGGGGTACAGTGCTCGCCTGTCACGCGGGTGGCCTGGGTTCGATTCCCGGCCGATGCATTTTTTTGTTAAATTTATATTAATGAAATTTACCTGAATACGTTTGCGGATAAAATAGTATATGTTATTCGGAGTAAAAGTGACTTTATGCGGCTTAGCTGAATTATTTGCCTCACTAACATTCGTCTAAATAAACTTCAGCTTCGCCACATAAAGTATCACTTTTACTCCTAATAACATAATCTACTATTATCCGCAAACATCATAAAAGTGACAACTTATGTGTCTTTATTGACAAGGTAAAAGTGTCACTTTATCTGATTAAGCAGATAAAATATCAACTTTTGCGTACTTTATGTGCCTAATCACATAAAACCGTTGCTCTCTTTATTTCTTTCTATGCTTGTTCGCTATCTCCTCCGAAGATACTGGACCGATTAAATTGTATGATGGCTTAAAATTTTGCTAATTTTTAGACTTAGATCGTAGGCCGGTTTTTATTTTCAAAAAGAGTACGAAAAAGTTTTAATTTACTTAAATTATTTAAGCAGCCGAGCGGAGCACTTGTCGCCGTCGGTTATGGTGTGACAGCTGCTGTGGCCGTGTGCTATTAGCTCGGGTGATTAAGTATGGTCATATATCATTATAGTAGCACGTTATTTAAACAACCGAGGTTGGCGCATGGGTAGAGTGCTCGCATGTTACGCGGGTGGCCTGGGTTCGATTCCCGGCCGATGCATATTTTTTTTAAATTTATATTAATGAAACTTATCTGAATATGTTCGCGGATAAAATAGTATATGTTATTCGGAATAAAAGTGACTTTATGTGGCTTAGCTGAATTATTTGCCTCACTAACGTTCGGCTAAATAAACTTCAGCTTCGCCACATAAAGTATCACTTTTACTCCTAATAACATAATCTACTATTATATAATGTATATATTGATTATCGTATATCATGCGAGCGTCCTAGTGGAATATCCAATTCTTCAAGCCATGTAACTGCGTCATGTAAGTTAGCTGGTGTTCCTTGGAAATCTCGAAGATCACAATCAAGGGCAATGTGACGCATAGACTGAATTGATGCTCCGCAATCTCATCGTGGGGAAGGTACTGTTCCCCAGCGGTGGAGACTTTCTGCCATGGTTTGTCCGAATACAGTTTAAAATACGCCATTAGCGGTGTGGGAGTAGAAAGCCAGGCGGGCATTTTGTGGGGTTTTCTATTATTTCTTTTTCAGTTGAGGTACTATTTCCTGCCCACTCTTCCATCTAGGCGAGGTCGATATTAAAACTTTTTGTCGATAGTTGCTCGGCTAGTCTTAGCGGTGGGTGGTAAGATTTTAGTTTTGTGCGGTTAGATGCTTCGAGGTACTCATGCATCGGAAGGGTTTCACTAGTAGTTTAGTGTACTCATTGACAAGAATTTGCTTTCTATGCAGGTGAGATGGAGGTATATTACTTAACGTGGGTAGTCAACGTAACGTTGATCTAATTGTCCCTGTTATGATGCATTGACTAATCTTAAGCTGCTTGTCGATTCTATGTGTGTGTATGCTATTTATCCAAAGTCTAATCTGATGGTTGAATGATGTTATGTGTACTTAGTTTTAAAGATAACTTTGTTAGGTGCTTCCGGTAAGATAAAGTTCTATCGATGGTTACTCCCAGGTATTTGGGGTAGCATTGTGTTTCAACAATCGATCTTCCATAGTAATGGTAAGTTTCGAGTGTGCTTTCCTGTTATCTAAATGGAAGCAGGATACCTCCATCTTATTGGTATTTGAACAGAGCCTCCACTTTCTGAAGTAGATGGAGAGAGTGTTTAGGTCTGCGCTAAGCGTTGCCTCTGTTGCTGGTATGGATTAATCCTGTGTAGCTATCGCTATATCGACTACAGGAAAACTTCTTGGCAACCAGAATCGGTAAGTCGCTTATGTAGATGTTGAATAAGAGCGGTGATAGTACATAGCCTTGGGGTAGTCCATTATTCAATAAATGGTTTGCTTATACTTAGAGTTGTTTATATGAATACGAAGGACGCGGTTACTGAAGCAATTATTGAGAGTACGTAACTTCTTGCATGGTACTAAGCGATAGAGTGTACATAGCATGCCGTGTCGCCAAACAGTATCGTAGACTGCACTGAGGTCGATAAAATCCGCAGATGTTTTTTGGCCCTTTTGGAAACTTGCTTCTATGTATGTCGTGAGAGCGAGCACCTGATCTACGCAGCTACGTCCTGTTCTGAACCCTGCTTAATCGATATGGAGTTGCGGATCAACTATTGAGTTTAAATGTTTGTAAACTAGTCTCTCTAGGATTTTATAAGCCACACTGAATAAAGCAATTGGTCAATAGTTCTCAGGTAAGTCGCTGTATTTTCTAGGCTTTAGTACTGCAATTACTTTAGATTGATAGTAACCATTTAGGAGGTGAGGGACCCTAGTTTCTGACGAAATCAGGATAGAATCCATTTGAGCCGGCTGCATTTCCACACTTTGTAGTTTTTATTGCTTTATTTACTTCGAACAGCGAGAAAAGGCGGAAGATATCTTTGGATGCACTGACTTCGCGTTTTATTAGCGTTAAAATGGAGCGTACAGATTTTTTTTGCGTCTTTTCTTCAGGAGCTCCTGACAGCTTAACTAATAGGTCAGACTTTCTTAGTAGGTGCAGAAGTGCCACCCAGTTTACGCAGTAAAGTCCACGCTTTTCAACTGGAGTGTTTAAAGTCGAGATCTCCTGTTAACTGCCATCTCTCCCTCATTGCAGTATCTAAAGAGTGCATTGTTACTAAAAAGGAGCCAACCTGCGTCTTAGCTAGGGTAATAAATCGGTAACCACAAGAACGCAGATCGACTGATTTTTTGAGATAACCACACTTACCGTGTGGGCCGAACTAGCTCTATTTGGCGCTTTTTAGGTCGTGGATTTGGAGCTCAGCTGTGCACCATGCAAGTAGCTACAAAACACCATAGGGCGCCAGGAATCAAAGTGATTTCAAAAAGAATAACCCAACAACGGTTGACTAGGGTTTATTAAATGTAAAAGATTGATTGAACATCAAAACAGTGTAGCTAAATGGTTTGTCAAATGGTTTAAATTACAAAATAATATTGTAAATTTGCACGGAAGGTTTCCACAGGCATAATGCTAAGGAACCCCTTTGTGGGTTTTTTAAACATTTGAACTTGTCGAATTAATCGAGAGATGTGCACATCGCTGTCAGTAAAAACCTTAATCCCAGGTCACCGATAACCTAAGCGTGAGTGCGCCTTTTACAATAAATTTGAACTTGAAATATGATAGTAATTAAGGAATTATTGAAATATAAACACATTAATAACGCGCGTAACTCTTCACGTACTGGCGTCGCAAATAAGTAAAATTCACAACACTAACTTCTGGTGCTCGGCAAATACTTGAAAGTTGGCGTTGGCTGTGAGTTGCCATAAACGGGATTTCCGAAATCAACGGTCTATGTGGACGTGGTGCTTTCGATTGAGCTACCGGAATCGGGACGTGGAAAGATGCTTGCGTCCATTCGCCCACCGCCGGAGTACAGGAAAATCGTGGCGAAATATTCCCTCGTAGATTAATTGTTGGGACTATTTCCCACATCTCTTATTATCCAATGAAAAGCCATGCTTTTTCAAAATTCAACCAATCGTGTGTTTTTGTAGTGGCAAAAAATCGAAATATTCCCTTGGGATTTTGTCAGTTTCTTTTGCCACTTGCATCCACGGCAACCACCAAATATGTTGCTTTAATCAAGGTCGTATTTAAGAAACGTCATTTAAACTGTCATTGCGCATCAGTATAAATGTCAAACTGAACCCATATTTGGGAAATAGTCCACAAAATGTATTTCGGGCTCATGATTTTGCTCGGCAAATGTTTTACTCACGATTTGTTGTTTTTTTGGCAATGCCCCTCGACAAACTAACTTTGACAAATTCCCTCGCCTTCGGCTCGGGAATTTGATCAAGTTAGTTTGTCTTGTGACATTGCCAAAACAAAATACTTTCGTAAAACATTTTTACCGGCAAAAGCATTTGCCCTTAATACATTATTACTGATAAAGCCCCTGTTCCAAAGGCTACAATAAAAGAGCTAAAAGCGACTAATTAGTATGGGAATAACAACGTTTGGAAGTTCATCATACCTGATTTATTTTCAGCTCTCGAAATAGAATGCTTAATTAAGCACAAGGATCTCTATTTCAGCGAGCTGCTAGGCCGAGTCGCCAAAGGAAAAATGAGCTCAAGCCAAGTCGCCGGAGAGGAGATAACAAAAGCGCTGTGCTCTCAAGATAGCGAGCGGGGACTCATGCAGGTATAAAAATGAACGGAACTGGGAAAGTGAACAATTCGATATGCAAACTGATTACAATTTAAATTAAAATATACAGGTTAAGCCTGAAATTGGGTAAATTGAGGAAACAATTAAGCGGCGCGGCGCTAAGAATGGTTTCAGCAAAGTTCACTAGCTGTGTCCTGTGAGTGAGTCTTTTTGAATTCTTTTAAAAGATTTTCTGTATTTACGGACCAACATGGGATATATGTCTTTCGAAACCCACAAGGAGGTACCTAGTTTTTTTGGCTACGGACTTACCACACCCAAGAATCTTTCATAATTTCCAGGTACTGGCTGGATAAGATGTACAATCTTATCAAGTTGTTTAGCGAAATCTTCCCAGTTAGCTTTGCAAAAGTTCAATCTTGGGAGTGGTTCAGAAGAGATTAGCAGGATTTTAAGACCAACCTCAACCATAACAGGACGGTGTTGAGTATTGGGGAAATCTTCAACTGTTTGTCGGGTAACTTGGAGAGGGATCAGATTTCTGTCGGTGGTCACGAAACAAAGATCAGGGTTGGTTTCAGTATTCCAGCGGCCTGAATGGAAAGTGCCAGGTTGTTTGGCGTCAAAATGAGATGCATGTTATTAAGATCAGCCCAGTCCACCAATGCACGTCCATTTGTTGCATTATATCTCCAATGCGTGTGACGGCTGTTAAAGTCGCCAATATATATAGCTGGGTGTTGAATGATGGGGAGAGTTGAATTTGGCCAAGCTACTGTGGGTACTTCGTAGATATTTACAATTTGTAGTCCACTATTCAAACGAATTGTAATATTTGAGATTTTCATTTGTAAATGCACTGTCTGTATTTCTAGTTTTACACCTTGTTTGTCTCTCACGTAAGTGATACATCCGTATGTTTTGTGGTAGGTCACACCTGCAATGGTATATCGAGGAATAGTTCCTCTTCTACGAAGTTGGTCAGCATGTTCTGTATGAGTTTTCTGTATCGCAGCAATTTCTATATTATTTTCTTAAAGTAGCCTTCCCAATATCTGGAATTTACTATAGCTAAAGTTTTCGATGATTAACTGCAGGATCCGGACTGAAGGTTCTAGATTCTTTGACAATTTCTAGCGGTGAAAACTGTCGATTTGGTGAGTTTTGGTATTGAAATTTCATAATGAATGTCCTGAATAAGGCCAGGATCCCAGTAGGAGATTTGGCGCCCGGTGTGATAGATCTTTAGCCGTCACAGACGTTACCTAGGAGATACCAACGAGGAGGCAATCTATCTTTGTCTCGCTTAACACTATACTCGGGCCGCCGAACAGATAGAGTGGAGCAGGCAACCCAAATAACATATTACAAAGGTCACTTGATAATATTTTAATTATAATTACTCAAAAGGATCGGAGATACCGACCCTTGTAATTAGAACTAATTTCAATAATTGTCATTAAATAACTTTTTGAGGTTATGATGCAAATAGAAATGTCGACCAACTTAAAAGTCAAGCCTGACATTTGCGCACTTGTAATTGAAAATGTTTAAGCCTGTGGCCTGGCTCTTCCTAAATCTCATTATTGGCTGCGGCGTCGAAACCAAAACACGTTGCCCGTGATATGGTTAAGTTTGTAGCGTTTTTTCTTTGGAGTTCCTTTATTCAACCATTTACAAGGACTAAATTGTGCATCTCTACTGCTGTTTTCACAGTTACATACAAGTATAAAATATTGACTTGTATAGTAGTCTCTTAAGGAACTTTTAATTATTCATAGAGCTTCCTGCATTATGGGTAACCGTAAGAAACTAATTCGTAGTCAAGAACGTGAAAGAATCTATAGCGACTATTGCAATTTTACTCAGTCGTTTTGCAAGAATGGGTAACTAAAGCAACCGATGTTGGCTTAAATACAGTTAAGCGAATTGTTAAAGGAGCCTAACAAAGTGGCGGAAGAAAATTTACTTCTCCAAGAAAACAAATTACTAAACTTACCCCAGGTCTTCTCTCGATCAATATAAAGAAGAAGTAATCCCAAGTGTGATCTATAACTTTGCCATAAAAAGAGACCTACAATGAAAGCTGTATTCGAAGTCGAATAAAATGAAGGGGGTGTTAATTTCACTGAGAAATTACATTCCTTTAGGCGATTGGTACATAAAATGGGTTTTCAATAAAGAAAATGTCAAGACAACAGGCACACGTTCTAATAGAGAAGAGAGAAATTCCAGCAAATTGTGTTGAATTCTTAAGATAAAATATAAAGCCGAATGCTGAAATATTGTGTACACTGATGAAACGTACTTGCATAGCTTCCATACTGTTCTAAATGTTGTGATGATGGTACCAACAATTGTTTTAAATCCCCCGTCAGTAAAGTGCAAGAATTGATTATTCTTCATGCCGGAGGTACCAAATTCATTCCTGACATTTTCTCTATTGAAAACCCATTTTATGTACCAATCGCCTAAAGGAATGTAATTTCTCAGTGAAATTAACACCCCCCTTCATTTTATTCGACTTCGAATACAGCTTTCATTGTAGGTCTCTTTTTATGGCAAAATTATAGATCACACTTGGGATTACTTCTTCTTTATATTGATCGAGAGAAGACCTGGGGTAAGTTTAGTAATTTGTTTTCTTGGAGAAGTAAATTTTCTTCCGCCACTTTGTTAGGCTCCTTTAACAATTCGCTTAACTGTATTTAAGCCAACATCGGTTGCTTTAGTCACCCATTCTTGCAAAACGACTGAGTAAAATTTGCAATAGTTGCTATAGATTCTTTCACGTTCTTGACTACGAATTAGTTTCTTACGGTTACCCATAATGCAGGCAGCTCTATGAATAATTAAAAGTTCCTTAAGAAACTACTTTACAAGTCAATATTTTATACTTGTATGTAACTGTGAAAACAGCAGTAGAGATGCACAATTTAGTCCTTGTAAATGGTTGAATAAAGGAACTCCAAAGAAAAAACGCTATAAACTTAACCATATCACGGGCAACGTGTTTTGGTTTCGACGCCGCAGCCAATAATAAGATTTATGAAGAGCCAGGCCACAGGCTTAAACATTTTCAATTACAAGTGCGCAAATGTCAGGCTTGACTTTTAAGTTGGTCGACATTTCTATTTGCATCATAACCTCAAAAAGTTATTTAATGACAATTATTGAAATTAGTTCTAATTACAAGGGTCGGCATCTCCGATCCTTTTGAGTAATTATAATTAAAATATTATCAAGTGACCTCTGTAATATGTTATTTGGGTTGCCTGCTCCACTCTATCTGTTTGGCGGCCCGAGTATAGTAGGGCAAGGGCGGGCAAAGCGGAGCGGACGGGCAAAGTAAAATATAAGTTTAAAATTGTTGTTCTATGGCAGGCTTTCAGTCAACCACCATGCATTGTTAGCTTTACACAGTTGGCACTTCTGGGTGAAGTATGGCCGCGTTCTGTTATACTAGTGTGGAATGCTGGTGTTGTTTGTGTTTTTGCTGTAAAAATTTTAAGTATTTTTCTGTATTGTGGAAGTCCTGCCATGGATTTACTAACTATTTTCTTGGCCTACTCTTTGTAATTCGACAAAAAAGGTCTTGAGAGTATAACGACAGATAAGCATGCTATTTCCACTGTGTTGCAAATTGATATTTACTTTTTGTCACTGTTACATCCTGTCGGGCAAAGTGAAATAGTGCTGCGGCGGGCAATTTGAAATAGTATTTCACTTTGCCCGCAATGTTTGAAATATTTTTATTTTCTTTTATAATTTGTTCAAGATCAAAATGGTTTACAAATACACACGGAAAACGAATCAACAGGGATGGGATGAAAATCAAATGTACATCAAATGTATAGCCCCTCTATTTACAAATAGAGGGGCTATAATAAAATGGAAACGGCACTGACATCTGTCAGGCAAGGAACGGGAATAAATGCGGCAGCAAGGATTCATAATGTTCTAGTTGCAACACTGTTTAGGAGACTGAAGAAGCCTGTGGAGGAAGGAGCAAAAAACTGTTTGGGAAGATTTCGAACAGTCTTCAGTGCTGAGCAAGAAAATATCCTCGTTGAGTATCTCCTAGAAATGGAAAAACGACTTTTCGGTCTGACAAGATCAGATCTCAGGGATCCCGCCTTTCAATTCGCTGAACGAAATCAACTCGCACATTCATTTAATAAAATAGATCGAAAAGCAGGAAAGGACTGGGTGACTGGATTTCTACGACGACATCCAGAACTATCTTTACGGCTTCCTGAGAATATGTCAGCAGCACGAGCTTCAGCATTTAATGAGGTTAACGTAAATACGTTTTTCGATCTTCTTGAAGGGTTGTATGAAACTCACGGCAACACTCCGGACAGGATTTACAATTATGATGAAACTGGGATCTCTACTGTGTCCAACAAACCGTCTAAAATACTATCTAGAAAAGGGAAGAAGCAGGCTGAGATTTGTTTCAGTGCTACTGGAAACTATATTCCACCAGCACTGATATTTCCAAGAGCCCGAGCTAATCCACTGTTTGAAAAGGGTGTTCCCCCCAACACAAAAATCTTCACAAACCCATCTGGATGGATGCAGTCAAATATTTTTGTAGACTGGTTCAAACATTTCCTTAAATATTCGAACCCTACAGCTAAAGAACGTGTTTTGTTGATCCTTGACGGTCGTGCTACGCACGTCAATAATCTAGAAGTAATAATGTTGGCAAAAGAAAATCATGTGGACATTTTGGTGTTGCCTCCACACTGCACACATCGGTTACAGCCACTTGATGTAGCCATCATGTATCCTCTGTCAGCATACTATGAACAAGCTGTAAGGGTATGGCTGAGAGAAAACCCTGGAAAAGTTGTCACGATCCATGACGTTGGGTCTCTTTTTGGAAATGCATACTCAAAAGCAGCTACCTTATGGAATGCAATCTCTGGCTTTAAAAAATCTGGAATATACCCCTTTGAAAGAGTTTTCTCAAAGGATTCCTATTCAGCAGCTGAGACAACGAATCTTTTGTCGAGTAGTAATGAGGATCAAGCTGAGACACCCTCAACTTCAACACCTTCAACGCGCACACCCCCAACGGCAACATTTGTTTCACCTTATGACATTCTACCTATTCCTCCTGTGGATGATTCAAATGAGTGTATACCTGGCAATACAGCAACAAAACGTCTTAGACGTAAACGTCGCAGAGGTATGACAACTATAGCTACAAGTACACCTGCCATTGAAGAATTGAAAAAGAAGAAAGCAGAACAAGAAGCAAATAGTGAAAAGTTGCCAAGAAAGACCGTTGAGAAGGTTAAAAAACAAGTCTTTCCATCAGACTCTGACAGTGATCGTACTGACACGAGCCTCAAGCTGGAAGACAGTGACTCTGAGTGGGCGGAGACATTCTCTTCAGGTGAAGACGAAGGAGGTAGAAACAGTAGTCAAATCATTACACCAGATATGATAGATGAAGGAAGCTGGATTGCTGTTAAGTACGAAGGAAATTGTTTTCCTGGTTTGGTCGTCAAGAAATCCAGCGATGAAGTAAAAGTAAAATCCATGGAAAGAACACAGAAATATTTTAGATGGCCCCTGAAAGATGACATAATGTCATATTCATATGCTGATCTGTATATGACTGTTCAGGAGCCAAAGGCGATGCGGAGAGGGTTCTTTGACGTGCCTGAGCTGTCTCAGTTTATCGATAAATAGCTTAAATAGTGGCCTGTAATATTTTGTTTTACTTTGTAAACTTGAATTGTTCTTGAGAATTAATAAATGTGCGTTTATTTTATAACTATTACACTATTTCAGTTTCCCCATCCCAAAATTTCACTTTGCCCGCGCTAGGTCGGGCAAAGTGAAATAACGCCTCCACGAAGAAAAAAAAATTCAGTCATTTGTGATTAGCTGCACCGGACAGTGCCTTTGATTGTTAAAGGTCAATAACATATAAGTCAGATGCCATAAGTTGAGAATTTTTCGAGTTCAGTCAAAGTTCTGAAAATTTTTCAAATGTTAACTATGTCACTTGGCCCGCCCTTCCCCTACGTTGCTATTAGACTTAATACACGTAGGCTATATTTACAAGACCGAGGATCTTTGTAATGCGATATTTCATTTCCTTAGTATATAAGGACAACGGCAGGGAAAACCCGGAAGAGGAAGATCACGCCTTGACTACATAAAACAAGCAGTGAAATACGCTGGCAGCAATAATTATTACGAAATGAAGAAATTAACCAGCGATAGAGGCAGATGGAGCGCTGCAAACCAATCTGCGGATTGAATTGAAGAGAGAGAGAGTATATAATACTAGTACCTAATTAGTCCAGTTACATTAGGTCCGCCTGCCGAAAAAATCCAAGTGAGCTGAAATTTTGCATACACCTTTATTTTAATATTACAAATAATGTCTCAAAAGTCCCCATCGTAATCGCGCTTGCGTTTCGAGTCATTCAAGGTCAAAGGTCACAAAAATAAGTTTTTCGCAAATATCTCGCTTTATATAAGTCGTATGACTTTTTCAGTTATCAGAAAAAATGAAGGCTGGTAAATTCTCTACAAAAAAGATTATACAGGTTTCAGCAAATAACACACTATTAAGTTTTGCAGACGGGTTTTACTTTTTTTACGATAAAGGAAGTATTGGATTCACCCCAAAAATTCGAAATTGAGTTTTCAACAGATCTTCACGTTTTAGAGTCCCCTGGACCCTGTCTATGTGTCTGTGTGTCTGTCTGTGAACAGAATATCTCAAAAACGAAAAGAGGTATGGCGTTGAAACTTCATATATAAGTTTTGTGTACTATCTAAATGCGACAGCAAGCTTTTGAAAAAAATCATCGCATAAGCGGAAGTATGAAGTTTACTCTTGTGTTTCAGAAACGGCTCCAACAATTTTTTTCAAACTTTACATTTCTATTACATTTTTAATGTGTATTGATTGAGATGAGTGATTTTCAAGTTGAATTTTAGAGGTATTCAACAGAAATATCACTTATCTCACATCAATACTCATTAAGAATGTAAAGTTAGAACTGTTTTTGAAACACAAGAGTAAACATCATACTTCCGGTTGTGCGATTTTCTTCAAAAGCTTGCTGTCGCATTTAGATAGTACACAAAACTTATATATGAAGTTTCAATGCCATACCTCTTTTCGTTTTTGAGTTTTTCTGTTCACAGACAGACAGACGGACGGACGGACGGACACACAGACCAATGAGCAAAAGCATGTTTTTTGGATTCAGGTCACCCTAAAACGTGAAGATCTGTTGAAAACTCAATTTCGAATTTTTGGGGTGAATCCAGTACTTTCTTTTTCGTAAAAAGAAGTAAAACCCGTCTGCAAAACTTAGCAGTTATTTACTGAATGGTTAGTATAGTACGTAAAAAAACCTGTATAATCTTTTTTGTAGAGAATTTCATAGCCTTAATTGTTTCTAATACCTAACTAAAAAAGCCATACGACCCATAGAAAGCGAGATATTTGCGAAAAACTTATTTCTGTGACCTTTGACTTTGAATAACACAAAACGCAAGCGCGATATCGATGGGGACTTTTCAGACATTATTTGTAATGTTAAAATAAAGGTGTGTGCAAAATTTCAGCTCACTTGGATTTTTTCGGCAGATGCTGCGGTTTTCCGTCTAATGTAACTGGACTAAATATGTAATAGAGATAATTAAATATTTTTCACCGGTAGAAAATGCTATGAAAATTACTGCATCTTTTTTGAAAGACCCCCTAAAATCACATATTGAATGCTGAGATCCCAACCCATTGTTGATAGAATTTTATCAACATTGATTAAACCTCTGCTTATAGTCCAAGAGCCAGCAAGTGGTTTGCTTACAGTACCTTCCCGCCCTTCAAGGACGCAAGGGGGCTAAAACCACCACCGCAGGCTTGCCAGACTTCGGGTTCCCTTCTCAGTGTATTCAAAGGGACCTTCCATAACAGTTACAGACTTGTTAAAAATACTGTAAGAAATCCGTTGCTGGCTCTTGGGCTATTAGCAGTTATTGCAAAACAAAACTTTTCCACTAAATATATAAGTAGGTACTTTGTATTGTATACTACTGAGTAGAAATATACTAAAAGTTTTTATTTTTTTAGTATTCATAAAATATATGCCAAGTTATTTTAAACTTACTATTCAAGCTCCTTCATGGGGTGTTAGTGCCTCACCATTATTATTATTATTCATTCTATATTTAACATTGAAAGAGATAATCCAGTGGTCAGGTACATTTTACCTGACAAAAGGTCATGCAGTTTTGGTTTTTGGATATGTTGTATGTACCTAAGCCCTTATTAAAAGTACCAAGTTTTCTAATTTGATACACTTGTCCGTGCATCAATACGGCCACTTTTGTGTCATTGTGAAATGTATTGTTGGTGACACTGTAAGTCTATGTCAAATTCGAGGTAAACAGGTTAGGTTTTTGCGTCAGTTTTGACACAGACTGACGCAAAACCTAACCTGCTAACCTCGAATATGACATAGACTTACAGTGTCACCAACAATACACTTCAGTATTGCCAACTGATTCAGGCTATCCAGGGTTTACTGCAATTGAGTTTTTAAAACCTCACTATAAGCCGTTCACGATCTTTTTGGGTCAGGTGAGGCTATGATCATCTAGTAATTTTGTTGGCAGAACCTCTGTTGCAACTAAACTCCCTCATGGAAATTGACACTTTTTGTGTTAGGTTAGGTTGTTTTCAGTGTAAGGTTATATTTTCTGAATAGGTACATTGTTGCCGGATATTCTCCAGTCTCCACATCGACTCGCGTTCTTTTAAATTGGAGGTAGCATTGTTTAATGGAAATTTTTTGTTGTAACAAAATTATTTTGGGCATTTTGACTTTTCCTTTGACGGAAATTCAAATTATTTTTATACATTTGATAAACCATTTATTTTCTTACGAATATTAAAATAATAAATCTGGCAATGTGGTGGCCAGAAAGTGTCGAACAGACACTGAAAGAAAAAAAAAGTTGCATTCGCTACATCATCCAATCAGTTAGTTCAACCCTAGATAAATTACCAACATGAAAAGAAAAAATTATAGCCAACTCTGTCCCAAAAAGGTCGTGAACGGCTTATACACAGAATTATAATTATTATACTCCATTCACTTGACATCTGCACTGTCAGTGTCATATTTAAAAAAAATGTCTTGACCATACCTCAAAAATAATGTGTTTTTTATTAGACTGTACAGTAATTTAATTGTTAAAATGTGAAAAATAGCAGTGGTGCCAACATAATGTCAGTTTGACAGTGCAGATGTTAAGTAAATGGAGTATAAGTGATCACTTTTATTGAGAAAGCATTTTACATCGAAGAAAACTGAACATGATCTTTTAATGGTTAAATATGCACTGTTTGCTTTGACAGGTATATTGGAATCGTGAAAAATTACCTTCCGAGACTTCATCAGGGTCCCTAGATGATGAAGAACTTGTTTTCTCAATTCTGTTTGTTGGTGCTACAGAGCTCAAATACTATTTGTTTGAGGAAGATGACATTTTTATATGCGGATTAGATCTCTCTTGCTTGAAACCGAGTATACCTTTGGTCAAATATGTACAGGGTAATCTCTGAAAGAATATGAATTATGTATAGGGTGTGTACCTTAAAAAAATAAATACAACTGTTCGTTACACTTGGCAAGTTGTTTTGCACATACTTTATATTGATTATACCGAGTGATTTTTAAAAAACTCAATTGCAGAATGCCCTGGATAGCCTGAATTAGTTGTCAGTACTGAAGTGTATTGTCACTTTTCTATACAGAGAGATTTTTCTTACTACGAACACGGCAGACGATATGTCGAATTTACAAATGCCGAGAATTTAACTTTGACAGTTCGCGTATTTTGTCAGTAATAATGTATTGAGGGCAAATGCTTTTGCCGGTAAAAATGTTTTACGAAAGTATTTTGTTTTGGCAATGTCACAAGACAAACTAACTTGATCAAATTCCCGAGCCGAAGGCGAGGGAATTTGTCAAAGTTAGTTTGTCGAGGGGCATTGCCAAAAAAACAACAAATCGTGAGTAAAACATTTTCCGAACAAAATCGTGAGCCCGAAATACATTTTGTGGACTATTTCCCAAATATGGGTTTAGTTTGACATTTATACTGATGCGCAATGACAGTTTAAATGACGTTTCTTAAATACCACCTTGATTAAAGCAACATATTTGGTGGTTGCCGTGGATGCAAGTGGCAAAAGAAACTGGCAAAATCCCAAGGGAAAATTTCGCCACTACAAAAACACACGATTGGTTGAATTTTGAAAAAGCATTGCTTTTCATTGGATAATAAGAGATGTGGGAAATAGTCAGTAGATAATATCTGCTGTCATTTCTATCTTAAAATCGATAACTACGAAGCAACGGATCAGTGCAAATTGTAAAATGGTATTATCAGGGTCCAACGGTCCGGGAAATTCAAAATTCTTTCACAACATTTGAAAATAGGCGTTCTTTATCGTTATCAACGTTACATGGAGTTATTTCACATTTTGGAAACTTTGGATGTGTTTCTCCCCAAAAGCACAAAAGCCCTAATGTTCCCAATGAAGACAGGTATTTAAAAGAGGTTTGTATTACCGCTAATGACTATCCAGACTATTTATTTAAATAAATTGCAGAACTAGTAGATTTAGCTGCGATATTCTTTCCGTTGGCCATTTCAGAAGTATGGAATTTTGTGAAACTGTGGCAGATATGCCTAAAACTTCCTCTGAAAAGTCGTTTTCACTACAAATAACGATTTGAAGAACTGCGTTTAAAAATTAAAAGGGTTGTTCAGAGTACTAGCACTAATACGTTTCTATGATCGCTTAGGATATTGTTTAGCCCAAGAAGGCAGGCTCTTTGAACAAGAGCTAATTTAGACTTCTTGAATTTTGTTGTTTGAAATAAAAATAGTTTTATTTTTGTTTGCATCTTTTTTTACTGAGTTAGTTTGTTCGGAAGAAATTATTTCTTTCTTCAGAATGCGTTTTACTTTAAGAACTACATTCTTTTACTGTACTGTTAATCTCTAAAAATCCTGTTTTTCAACTCTGCATTTATCACCTGAATTAATCACAGAATAACAGTACCTCATCCATTCTATCTGTGATATAATTAATTTAAAAAAATTACACTAGGCGTCTGCGTTGAACAATTACTTAAACAATCAACGCAGACGACCCGTGGATTAATATCAGAGTACCTTAGACCGATTGTCCATCGGTCTTGGCGTATTTTTAGGCAATCGTAAATTCGCCTTGATTTACTCGTGTTCGCAGTTCATGAATTTTCACTGTACACAGAATTAGTGGAGTAGATCTGGGTTTGGAAACGAACTCTCTCGTTTTGAAAATTTTTGATTGTGATTTCATAGAGTCGGGGTCCCTCTTTCAGATGATCACTATTGGAAGACTACCAGAGGTGCGAAGGGGGGGAAAATTACCGTTCAAAAATATAGGGAAACGGTTTTTTTGCGAATAAATCGCTGAGTTTCATCCCGATCGGAACAGTTTATAGGAGATGAAATAAAAGACTCGCAAATACAAACAAAATTAACTTTGGCTGGTCGAAATCGGTCCAGCGGTACGCGAGATATTGCGTTTTGAAGGTCGAAAAACTGCGCCCGGAATTTCGCCGCGGCGGGAACCTTCCGAGGGTCGTGTTCGCGTTTTTCGCGGGGAAGATATTGACCTAGTGACTTTATATTTTTTTTCCTGTTAGGTAATCACAATCAAAATTGTTTGTGCAAATTTCAAGTCGCTAGGTCAATTAGGAGGGGCGGGGGAGGGAAAACAATAAAAAAACTTTGATCGGGGCGAACTTTTTTATTTATTGGCCGATCCGGGTAATCCAAACTGAAAAATCTTCGTTAATTTTTTTGCTACAAGATGAGTCGGGGACGACCAAGATTTTCGCGAAAATGGGAAAATGGCTGGCAATTTTCCGATTTAGAAAACCTTATTTCTTCATTTTCGCGATGAAGGAGTGGAGTAGGAGACAATTTTTTTCTGTGACTGGATTGCATTTTTTTCCCTTGAAAATGAGCTCCCTAAGAATCCGGCAGGACAATTATTAAGGGAGGGAGAGAGGTGGACGCGTTTTGCCCTGTGGAAGGGCAAGGGATAGGGCTAGCGACTTTGGGCAGGTCTCATGCTCAAGCGTAATCAATTCCCTTTCATGGTTTTTTTTATCGCGAAGCGCTATCTTAATCAGGGGCTGCACGCACGCGTGATATGTTTATCAGGAGTTCCCGCTCACCGGTACACACAGACGAGATGAGCGTGAATATGGATTTGTAAGAGAGTAGAAAGAGGAGAGGGAGCCCTAGGCTCTGCCGTCGGCATCTCGCGCTCGCCGTGATAAACATATCACGCGCGCGTGCAGCCCCTGATCAAGATAGCGCTTCGCGATAAAAAAAAACCATGAAAGGGAATTGATTACCCTTAAGAATGAGCCCTGCTCAAAGTCGCGAGCCCTATCCCTTGCCCTTCTACAGGGTAAAACGCGTTCACCTCTCTTCCTCCCTTAATAATTGTCTTACCGGATTCTTACAGGGCTTATTTTTAAGGGAAAAAAAATTCAATCTGGTGTCAGAAAAAAATTGTCTCCTGCTCCACTCCTTCATCGCGAAAATAAAGAAATAAGGTTTTTTAAATCGGAAAATTACCCGCCATTTCCCCATTTTCTCGAAAATCTTGGTCACCCCCGACTCATTTTGTAGCGAAAAAATTAACAAAGATTTTCCAGTTTGGATGACCCGGATCGGCCAATAAATAAAAAAGTTCGCCCCGATCAAAATTTTTTAATTGTTTCCGTCCCCCTCCCTTCCTAATTGACCTAGTGACTTGAAATTTGGACAAACTATTTTGATGGTGATTACCTAACAGGGGAAAAAATATAAAGTCGCTAGGTCAATATCTTCCCTGCGAAAAACGCGAACACGGCCCGCGGAGGGTTCCCGTCGTGGCGAAATTCCGGGCGCGAGCCCTTTATTTCATCTCATACAAACTGTTCCGATCGGGATAAAACTCAGCGAGTTATTCGGGAAAAACCCGCTTCCCCATATCTTTAAACGGCAATTTTCCCCCCCTTCGCACCACCGGTGTCTTCCCATAGTGATCATCTGAAAGAGGGACCCCGACCAACACCACCTATAAACAAAGCCTGCGCACTGAGATCGGGAACTGTCAAGATGGCGGCCATAGAAGGTTGATCAGGCTTCCACTAATGTGTGCTAGCGTCAGTTCGCGGTGAATTCAACTTTAAATTTTAAGTTTCCTGAGCTCAGTTTCTGATGCGGGAGTTACTTTGAAAACGAATGTTGGTACAACAAATATTCCTAGCAAGAAGCAGTTATTTTTACAAGTCACCAACTTTAACGCGCAAGAAGTTTTTGTGGTCACTTGTTTCTAACCTGCAAAAGCTCGTGGTCATTTGTTGTTGTGTACGCCTTATTTTATTAATCTTTTTTGTCTACATACAACATACGTATATTCTCGTTGAAGGTAAGCAATATTTTAATAATCTTATTTATATCTATAATTTAATGTAAATGCTGGTATGGAAAAACGTGCAGCCAATTTTTCTTCATTAGAAGAAACCCGCCTATTATGCTTGGTCAAAAAATACAAGCATATTGTGGAATACAAGAAAACGGTCGCAGCTGCAAATATCCAAAAGAATGCCAAATGGGGGACCATTCACAAGGAATTTTGCGCTAGTGGGGAAATAAGCAAAATGGCTGCTATTCTAAAAAATAAATACAAAAATATCAAGAGGAGCAAACAGAAAGTTTGCCGATGAAAAAATGAAAGTTACGGGCACAGGAAGAGGGCCACCAACAAGTGATTTAAAAATGGACGATACTGACATGAAAGTTTTGGAGCTGCTAGGGACCCACATGACTGGGCACGACAGTGACTTCGATGATTGTATTGGTATGTTATTTACATTTTATTATTAAAAAAAAACTTACAGTTCAAGTTTCAGGATTAACCCCAGCAACAAAACTAAGTGATGTGGCCCCCGTAGTGATTGAAATGGCAAATAATGCCAATGTCATATGTGGGTAAGAAAGCAAATTCCTAATTTAAAAAATTTTACAAGAACGTAACAATTTAATTGTAGAAACTGGACCATCTACCAGCAATTCCGTTTGGGCCACGTATACACCGGCAAAGTTGCGAACGCCAAAGGCCAAGCAGCTAAATGCCAACATTCGCCCTAGCAGTAAAGTGGTCGGCCAGTTATGTTCTTGGGTGACAACCAAAGATGGTCAGGTTTTGGAAGCCGAACATAAATTGGCCAAGCATAAAATGCGAATGCAGCATATGCAAGAAAGGCACCAACAACAAATGAGATTTGCCGAAGAGGAACACCTATTGAAAATGGAAATTTTAAAACAGCAATTGTTAAAACATTAAAAAATAAAACAAATTAATTATTTATTCTCTTTTATTACAATGGATATGTTATGTTAAACTAGATAAATAGTTTATAAACTTGAGCAAGAATTACAACTACAGTTTTGAAATTAGACATTTACGTTGGGACCGTAACAAGAGGTTATGCAAGTGTTGCAAAGTGATTTGCTATTAAATTATGTCTAATGATATTATTCATATTCCCTCCCTTAATTTGAACATCGGCCATTTCCTGCTGCAATACATCTTCAGCATTATCTTCAGTTGGTGGAAGTGGTTCTTTTATTGTTGCATGCAATATTATGAAGAACAGCAGTTGCAACGATAACGGCTTCAACTTTTTCTATATTTAATCGAATCCCTAAAGCCAAAATAGGGAAACGGCGTTTCAACACCCTGAAGCATTGTTTAATAGGATTGGGAGTTCTAATCGGAGCTTCATTAAATAAATTCTCTGCAGGCGCTGATGGATTTGACAAGGGGGTGATCAAATAGGGTTTGATACTGTACCCACTGTCGCCCAACGATAAACTGTCCATAACGCAGATTTAGTAAAAGCATGTCAGTCACAGACAATGCATAATTTCTAAAAACCAATAATCCAACTTTAATTACACAGAGTACTATTGTATTTTTGTATTATACCTTATTGTGTTCGAACCAATATTTAACTGCGTCAGTACTTCGCGTACTGAATTTTTTTAGTCGGAATCTAACGAAGAATTCTTCATCTGACCATTTTCGAAGTTGATCTGGTCGATCATGAAAAACTCTTGGATTTCTTCTTATTCCTGCTGCTACTACATTTACAAGTTCCATAAGATCTTCATCATCAGTTAGATTAGCCATTGTAAATTGTAATCAAACTTCGCCGCAACAAATAAGACAAATTTTAAGGTTAGAGCAGGTGGCGTTTCTACTTGAACCAGAGTTAAGCCGCCAACATCGCCGGATCAACTACACAGCGAGTTAACTCCGGGATTAGAGTTGATCTAGGTTGGTACAACGCACAATTTTAGAAATTGCCGAGTTAACTCTGACTACGGGGTGGATCTTCGTTTATAAACCTGGGCCTTAGGGACCATTATTCTTCAGTGTAAAGTCATTATTTATTAGTTAGTAGGTCATTTAACTGCTGTTGAATGAAGATGCGTTTTTGGCCAAAAAGAATCAACGAGCAGTGGTTCACAGAATAACTTTGGAAAACATTGCGGACAGAGACCTTTTCATCGGTCACAAGTGCCCCAACCATTCCACAATCCCCCTAAAAAACATCATAATTAGTTCTACTGCCGATATTTTACTGAACAATTACTGTAAAAATCAAAATGATGTTCGTAACAAACAGATTGTCGCTTCTTTAAAGAGAAAAGTGTAACATCATCCTTATCTTTTTTAATAATTTCCCATTGTGGATCACATAATAAATAATTATCAACCTACCTTCTATTCAAAAATGCATTCTGATGTCAATAATTATGAGAATGCAAACCAAAATCACTCTTCACATTAATTAATGACCAACAGCTGTTCGTTGTTTTGACCTTCTGTGGCGGCCATTTTGATTATGTGCACAGGCTTTGTTTATAGGTGGTGTTGCCCCGACTCTATAAAATCACAAACAAAAATTTTCGAACAGAGAGAGTTCGTTTTTCGGTTTTTTTTTCTCCAGATCTACTCCACTAAATGTATACGTTTCTATATAGCGTGGTTAACATTTTCAAAATTGTTAGTCATTGGTTAATAATAGATTAGTAACAATATGTATACTGTATACTATTTATAACCAATAATGGATACAATACTTGATTTATGTGCTATTGCGTATAATAGTATATACTATGATGCCCTAATGTATTATATAAATTTCACATATATTGCAAATCGGTCAGTCCGTCCCTGGAAAATTAACATAAATTACCTAACCTCACTTTTGCATGTCAAAAACTTTTAACCTATCGTTTAACTTCAAACATATATTTACACAAAATGCCCATCAAATATATAGGAAAACCCACAGATTTTAAAGGAAAAACCCTGTGGGAGATAGTAGGAAATCTAAAGAACTTTGGCGTTGGTAGAATTGTAGTTAGAAGTATGTTTGAGCGATACCCCGAACCTAGCTACATGAAGATAATGAAAGTTGAAACCCTTCCAAATCCCGAAACCAACACACCAGACGTAAGGTAAACTGTCATTCTTAACAGCAGTTTGTTAACTGAGATTTTGTAGGACGTACGTAAAGTGCGCGTGTGGGTAGAAAAAACCTTTCGTGGCCGCAGGCAACCCAATCTGGTTCGAGTGGAAGCAGCCAGCTACAAAGTCGACTACAGATTAATTCCTAAGGATCAAGAGATAGAATATTGCAAATGGGACAAACCAGTGCCGCCAGAGAAGATTATGCCAAAAACTATGAGTCTGCCACCGTTGTTAAAGGAGCTGGTTATTAGAGAAATGAGAGCGAAGGGCGAAACTGTTACTGAAGACCCACAGATTGATATCGTCTACCAAATTGGTAGGGAAACCTATTATCGAGCAGCTAAAGAGGGGGAGACTCCCAATGGCGAATTTGACAGTGGATTTGGTAAAACAGAATCGCCAAGTTTATATAAAGGTTTGAAACTGTAGTATAATATGAATTGTGTTAGTATCGAAGTTGTGTTTATTTAATAAATCTATTTTTTAATTGTCTAATAAAGAGTAAGTGACAAGAGTAGTTTGTTACTAGCTAGTTTCAAATAATCGTCTTTAACGTATAAAGTGATATATTTATTAGAAAACAAAAATAATTTAATATTGTTTAAAATGGGGAGCTTAAATATATTCTAATTAAATTAGGCTTAAGGTTCTTTTATTCTTATTTTGGACGAGGTCCCTTTGGGTTTCTCAGAATCTTCTAGTAGTGCCTCTGCTTTTTCCTTGGCGAGAACCTGTAGTGAGATTGTATAATTAGTGTAAACAGTGCAGGCATCTGTTACATACCTTCCAAAACTGCCGCATTTCTTGGACGTCTTCTCTGCATCTCACCCAATGGCCTCTTATGGCTGCTTGTATTTTTGTTGCTGCATAATCTCTGCTCCATATGTACGAGAAAGGATAAAACGGTCTAGGACTAAAAATGACTTATCAGTTATGATTCTAAAAATGATATTACAATATACTGTTTTTCAAGGTGTTTGACAACCCATTCCATGTCAAATATGTACGTCCAGTTATCTTGTCGTTCAGCGTGGCGTGGATTTAAGTTCCACAGCATTTCTGCGATGAAATCTGTGCTGTTAAATGCATTCTTTTGATGCTAAATTTAACAAGTCATATGCTTTTAGTTCAAATTCGTGTATGAAATATTAATATGGTTTTATATTGTCAGTAGCACCTACTTTTATGCATTCTAATTCTTTCGCTCTGTTTATTGTAGCTTCCATAATGTTTATTAAGTTAGGAAAAATTTTATCCTCCAAGAACTGTACAGCAGGATCTTTAAATTAGGCAAATAACAGTTTTAATTGTAACAAAGATAGGTACCCACTAATATAATTGAATATAAACTCACTAAGTGGCCCTTCGCCTTCCTTTGGCTTTGATAACTGATATTTCTCTATTTCTCTTCGTTTGTCATCAAAACTGTCAGATATTTCCTGCCATATTAACTTATGTGAGATGGGTTGGTCTTTCACAAGTTCATCCTCATCTATTTCTTCCAGGTCTTCATTTTCAGGCAAAGCGGTAACACTGAAGTCGTAGGAAAGTTCAGTAGTTGGACAAGTACATTCATTTCTATAGTCCATTTTTGCTGAGTTGGGTTAAGGAATATGTGTTTTTTATTTGATTACCTTAGCAACACATTTGCAAGTGCAGACAGCAAGTAACGAGAGATCAATAAAAAAATTAATTAGGGCAGGCTGTGATATGTGTTATACGTTTGGCAGTACCGAAGTGTATTGTCAGTCTATGTCAAATTCGAGATTTGCTGGTTAAGTTTTGCGACAGCCTGTGTCAAAGAACAAACAAAACCTAACCTACTAATCTCGGATTTGACATAGACTGACAATACACTTCGGTACTGCCAAACGTATAACACATATCCAAGCCTGCCCTAAATGGTTTTTTTATTGATCTCTCTGTATAAAACAGCGTACATAAATGAAATGTACGCTGTATAAAGTGTATCAAATATGAAATCATGAACCTTTCTTCTTTATATCCTTAAATAGTAATTTATGAGATGCAAGAATAATATGAAAAGTTTAATTCTAGTTAAAAGTAACTCTTAATAATCACACTACAAGCCCTACTGTTCTAAAACAATATTTTAACAGTATTAGAACTTGTTAATTTTGCTATTCGCTCAATTTTATGTTCTAAACAATGTTAGTGTTTTCTTCAACTTTTTTATGTATAAATGTAGAGCTAAATTTAGGTGCAAGGGTGTCGACCTTAGCATTAAGGTAAATAGGTAACTTAATTTGAATTATTTAAATTTTAAAACATCTGAATTTTCATATATTTTGTATTGTTACGTATAAGTACTGCATTGCCGATTTTAGTTGAGTAATATTTCGAGTCTTTTAACAAGACGAAAGTAATTTATGCGAAAATTGTACTAATCCTGCACTTTATTGCTGATAATTTCAGAGGATAACTACGTTTTCAAGGTGTGCATCAAAAGAAGTCCTAAAATGCGTTGTACAGTGTAAGAAGTCAACTGAAATAGCTCTACCCTTATGTTATATACTGACAGTTTTTAACCAGAGGTGGAATGCCAAAGGTAAATCAATAATTGTCAAAGCTACATAAGTAACCCATAAGTTGAAGTGTTCTCAAAAATTATAAAATCAAGCAGCAGCATAGGCAACTCAACATGCAGAATGATCCCCAAAGTTTTAAAGAATGCTCTAAGAATCAATGAACCTACAAAAACTTAGTTTAGGACCATTGCAAGATGAGATGTGAAGGCGCTTGAGCGAAATTGCAGGTGCTTGTAATCAGATTTAAAGAATATTTAACTAGGTGGATTAACACTTTTGCTGCGAATTTGGATTTTCCTTTATACATATGTGCGGATTTATTATTAAAATTATGACACACTCTTGTCTTAATTGTTGTATTTTTACGTTTTAGTTAGTTTTCATTATGCAGTTAGCTTTAGACGCACATTTCTTTATACTGTAATGATGCCCTTAACTATAAAGGGCTTTTAAATAAAAAATAATAATTAAGGCAAATCACTACAATTTACAAATTAAATAGAATAGTTTTAATAAAGAATACTTATTTAATTTTTAAATTGTGGTGATTTGCCTTAATTATTATTTTTTATTTAAAAACCCTTTATGGGTTATGGGCATCATTACAAAAATTTGGCGCCCAACGTCGTGGCAAAGGCGATTTCTTAATTAATTAAACAAGCAATTAACAAACAAAGTCAGTAACAGACCCTAGCTTATTCACATCATATTTGTGGGGTACAAAATTTATAAAAGCGATTATTTGTGTTGGCATTTATTGTCAAATAAAAACCGCTGATTAGGAAACGAGATATTCAATTGTTAAAAAAAATTGACTAAACAAGCCTTATAAAATTGTGCTGCGTGCAAGAGGTGCTCACAGATTTATGTAAATAAAAAACAAAAAGTTGTCTGTGTCAGCCAAAAAGTGGTTTTCAATATTCACTAATCTACAGAGTGTAGTTGTATAAAGTTTCTTCATGCTAGAACACCCCAGTGAAGAGGGAATACCTCTGCAAGAATTGACCAGGTGCATTCTACTGCGAGTCCAGTTTTTCGGTCAAGTTTTGGACTAGTTGGAAGCATCGGCCAGTAAGAATTGTGTGTGCTGCTTTATAATTGCCGTGGCGTCATTTGATTTTGTGATCCAGCCTACAAAGCTACCCTTGCAAGTTAAACTTCACAGGGAAGCAGTTGAAGAAGGCCCACTAGCTGTGGGTTTCATCAAGAATAAGCATTGCACGAAGGGGTGAACGTGATTCCAGCTATGTAGATTCATCTAATGTTTTATAATCGAGGTAGCGTCCTTTGATTTTCCGATTTGGACCAGAAATTTGGAGCGTTTTCCAAGAAGTTAAACAAATGCAGATCTCTGCGTCCCTACGTCACTGAAACAAAACCAGGTTAGCCGGAATTTACGTCATATTATTTGCATTGTATTTACCTGATGTGAATTTTGCCATTTTTGGTGCTTTTCCTTCAAATTATGTTATTTTTATAGAAGCAATCCATATCTGTTTTGATGTCACTTTGAAGCTTAAACTGTTATGTCCATATATCTAATACTTACTATATTGCTAGCGGCTATGAGTAGGAAACTCACCAAGGAAGTGAGACAGACAACCAACTCTTCAATGTATAATGGTGAGCTGTGTGCAAGCGCGGCGGCGTCGTCTGGCCAATGGGGAAGTGGTCAAGTTTAAAATTCGCTTCTAAAGGCGGAGTTCGAATTCTCACGCATGCGCACGAGACGCGTTATACTCAAAGTGAGACTATGTCGGCGCCGTAATGTTTTCTGACGTTTCCAGGCCCTAGTAGCAATATATGTGTATTATATATATGGTTATGTCAGATACGAATTCGAGCAATTGCCATACAAGTTAATCTGTCCTACGCAAAAGTAATTTTAATACAAGTGTTAAGACCTAACCCGTCCCGAGTGGTGTAGCTTGAACAAGCGTCCACGTTCGATCAGCAGAGTTAAGCAATGCTGTCTCTGGTCAGAACTTGGATGGGAGTTCCACGGCTGCATCTCTCGGCGCCTCGTGGTACGGCTATCACGGAAAAAAGTTGGTCCCGGCGGTCATACAACATCATGACAGTCGTTAGTGGGGTTGGAAGTCCTCATAACTGCAGAGCGACGCCTATAATTGGCCTAACGGCTGTTGGCTGAGTGCGAATTAAATAAATAAATAAATAAATAAACCCTTTGAAAAAGGGTTGTTCTCATGTAGACCGGAGCTTTATTTGATTTGATTGCAAATGAATAAAATATTACTTATAACAATTTTAATAAGCCCTAAGATTATACAAGAATTCTTTATTAAAACTATTCTATTTAGTTTGTAAACTGTTGTGATTAGCCCTAATTATTTCGTCAAGCATATCTGCATAAACAGTAAAATTAATATAATACCGGAAGGCTCGGTCAACATGTAGAGTTTCAATCCATATTTATGACGTTTATTAGGTACTATCTACCATCTAAAAGACAGCTTGCCCTTCCACAAAAGCATTAATTTCGAATAACATTCTGAACCAGTCGTAGGGTTCACCGGTTGTTGGCTGTGGTACTAATAATCCGGTGACCTCAGCAAAGGGAAATTGCAGCGTATTGCCATCTTCTTGCCAATCCGTAGATAAATCTTGTTCAGTTTCTAGAATTTAATTGCTGGAGGATTCAGCTAAAAGTGTATTTATTGCAATGGTTTACTGCCTACAGCAA
Source organism: Agriotes lineatus (assembly GCA_940337035.1). Taxonomy (NCBI): domain Eukaryota; kingdom Metazoa; phylum Arthropoda; class Insecta; order Coleoptera; family Elateridae; genus Agriotes; species Agriotes lineatus. The sequence continues at coordinate 86,334,799 of OW679194.1, read as the reverse complement.
CTCTGGTTGCCTAACTAACACGAAAATGAAATCATTCAAAATGAGCCCAGAATTAAATATTTTATTTATTGCAAGAAAGTCACTTATATTACACTAATAAATGCACTTGATATGAGTACCAGTAATTATAATTTGAGTGCGAAAGGTTGCCATTAGATAAGGCAGGATTCAGAAGGGTTACGTTCAGCGTTTGATTAATAATTGATGTTCAGAATGGAATAGCAATTAGGCTACTTATCAAAGGAAACAGACATCGTGCAGTGCTAAAATAAACATGTGAAACAGTGCATTTAAAACTGAAGTGATTAAAAAGCAAAGATTTAAAGTGTAAAAGTGACAATTACCAAGAAAAGACAGTTTAGTATTTAAGCAAAAACAGTATCTCAAAACTATAGTTCATAAGTAAAAACTTTATATCGAACCTTATTTTCATAAAAACAAATGTAAATCGTTATCGCTAGCTAACGAGACAGTCAATTGTTTTAAGAATATCGAAAACAAGCCTTGTAAAATTTGTTGGGTGCAATAAGTGCTCCCAGTTTTGGTGTAAAATTGTTAATAAAAAAGTTATTTGTATCAGCCAAGAAGTGTTGTTCATATTAACCAGCGTGCAGAGCATCTTTAAGAATAATTTTCGTTGTGATATCACATCCCAGTGAAAAGTGATCAGCCCAGCAAGATTTCACCAGGTGCATCATACAGCGCGGGAAAATTCGGACAAGATTTCGGGCAGTTCGAGACATCGGCCAGCCAGAACCTTCTTATTACGGGTGGAGGAACCCTTTAGTGAGCCCTACAAGTAGGAATGAGAACCCAGAGGCCGTCATCAAGTTGATAGGAGCCGTGGCGTCTCTTCATTGTGCGAGCCAGCATCGGAGCACCACTTCCAAAAGTAAAATTCACAGGGAAGCCGTTGCAGCAGGTCCGTAAAATTTGGGTTTCATCAAGATTAGACTGTCTACGAGGTGTAGCATCAGGATCCAGTTCCTAGAAGCTTTCCAGAGATCTTTAATCGATGTGGCGACCTTCCATTTTGCGATTTGGACTAAAGATTTCCGTTTTTGCCGGAAATGGAACAAAATCAGATCATAGCGTCGGTTTGCGACACTGAAACAAAACCAGGTTAGCCGAAAATTACGTCAGATCAATTACATACTATTTACCTGATGTTAATTTTGCCATTCTTGGTGTTTGAAGTCAAATTACGCTAATTTTTATACTTGCAGATCGTCTTTGTGCTTACAGTCAATTTGAGGATACAATTGTCAAAAACGAATTTACCCAATTGCCATACTAGTGAATTTGTAATACACAAAAGTATTTCTAATACAAGCTATTGAAATTACCCCTGAGACTAGAGTTATTGCATGCTAGACTGGAGCTTTGCTTTGATTAATTGGAAATGAATAAAATACATAAAAGCAATAAACCATTTATTTAGCAAATAATAATTGGAACGCCCCTTTTAATGAGCCCTGAGATTGACACGACACAGAATTCTTGATTAAAACTATTTAATTTATTGCAATCTGTGTGATACGTTCCTATTTATCTTATTATTTTTACATAACTCAGGGGGGCGATCATTATATTTGTAAATATTTGAAATAATATAAATATACGGCACTGTACTTACGATCATCATCGGTATCGATCTATTGTTCCTCTTCACTATCTGAATTTAACAAATAATGAAGCATTTCACTTTCAGTAAGACTTTTTGCATCTTTAACAGCAAGTATTCTTCTTTTGATACCCGATGGGCCGAATCAGTTACATTCGTCGTCGTTAATCATTAATAATAAAACCGTAAAATTAAATCGCAAACTGACTTCGCCCTTATAAATGTCAAAGCTTTAGAAATGTGCGGTACAGCCGTGTTCATTAAAGTGTTGTACAGAATTTGTGCTTTGTTCAAAAAATTGTAGGTATATACAAATATTTTGAAAGTATACATATATGCCTACCAAGTAAATGACACAGTGTGAGATTTGGTTGGATAATAACACGACCACCAATCCACTTACAACTGTCTCTGTACAACACATTTTTGAACTCGACTGTACATAATTTGTGGCATTCCGTCAACTGCGGAATTCAGGCTGGGCCGGTAAAGTAAAACCTAAATCACTATACTAAATTTCAACAAAGAATGCAGTAGATGGCGCTCTGATCTCAAACTCAGTTTTACACTAGGAAAATATAAGTTTGGTTGACTGCTCGTGCTTTACAATATTTTGCCTTATATAATTCAAATAAACGTTGTAGGCCATCCTTTTTATCCACTATTTATCAGTTTTCCTTGTATATTTTTAGGATTCATACCAAATGTCAAATTGACAATTTTTAAATGGTTGTAATGATGACTTTGTTTCGACCAATCACGGCCATAGTTATGATTACTACTTAGTTCCAAGTACTGCATGCTTAATTGAAATTTAGTATAGTATATAAATGTAACGATGATGTAACGCCTCGTTTCAATTTAATTTCAAGAGCGCATTAATGCATTTAACACCTTGCGGACCACCTTATAGCTAAATATTTAGCAAAAGAACTCAGGTTTATCACAGCAAGCGTTTGCTTTTAGAGATAAACACCTGCAGTTTTTCCTGTTGCGGTATGTTTGCCAGCATTCGATTGCGAGTAGGCTCAAGAAAACAGCGAAATCGCTCAATTAGTATTGATATTTTGAGAGGCACGCTTTGCGGATATAAATTGTTGGGGAAACTGAAGACGTTCTGGTTCTTTTAAACAAAAGCCGTTTCAGCGATGGTAAGAATGCTCATCTAATTGTATCTTTGCGTAACTGATTTCAATATTTATGCTGGATTTCTCTACGCCTTCTAATAATTGAAACCGCTGCGGCGCGTTTTCCACACAAATAGGCCGTGAACACCGTTGGTAAGGATGCTATTGCTAGTTCAATTTCGCACTCTAATGTTAATATTTAGGCCGGCAATTATGGGCTCACATGAGGGCTAATAAGAATTCGTCCTTATAGGATAACTTGAGAGCTCTCCTGAGGCTTATTCAGTTCCCCGATTTTGCTTCTATACGTTAGCCAGGAATTCCAGAATAATGTGCCACTTCTTGCCGCTCTTCGCTGTCTTCTTAACACTGGCAACCTTGGGATTCTAAGAATTATGCATCCAAATTCGGCTTAGAAGTCTTCTTGGATTAATGCAACGCACCAGGATTTCCCCTGCGATCGCTGGAATTTAGCAACAATTAATTGTAAGTACATGCCTTTCTCAGCGTTTTTTTAATCTTCAAAGGAAAATGCCGTAACTGTTTAGTTCAACGAAGGCTTTAGGAACTCATACTGAAGCGTGTTTAATTACTTTTTTGGTTCAATCATTTATTAGCGCTAATGAACGAGGATTTAATTCTTTCTAAATTGCTGATATATGCATGTATTCTGTAATCTCAAATGAGCCGCGCCCTTGGCGTTATGCGTTTATGTCAATTGCGATAGCACAGGTGTTGTCATGAAGTTGTAATTTAAGCTATAGTTAGCATTTTGTGACTTGAATATTTGCAAGTTAATTTCTATTTGTGGTTTATTAATCCATTTGATAGGCAATGGTCCTAGAAACTTTAATTGCTGTAACTAATGCTGTTATTTGTTTGTGTTTTCTTCTGCAACCCCATTTAGCTGTACGAGTTATTTAGGTATGCAGTGAAGCGCCCAAGGTAGGTGGCGTTTTATTAATTAGCTAGTTTTGTTTTTATGTTGTGAGTAACGTCAAGGCGCCCACATTTTTGTATAATTCGGTTCAGTTTAAAAGCCTGAAGTGTTTATTACCTAGTCCTTACACCACGCCATATTCTGCTGAGAATTAAAAGAGCTAGCCGAGGCCTTGTCAACCCTTTGCTTAAGGGCGGTACAATGACTCGTATGCGCGTCGTCCTCAACGAATGGAAAGAGCAATTGACGCACATGCGCCTGTTCCGCAACTAAAGTCATTTGAACGCGACTGAAAGTCGACTAAGCATGATTGAAAGTCGCACTAAAAGGACTTAACTTTGTTGAAATAAATTTGATCCAATTTTCACGTTTTGAAAGTGCCTTTATTAATCCCTTAGCAACCACCATAAGCAGTTATTTGTATGGAAGGGTGACAATTTTTTTATAAATACATTACTGAATTACTACTTACACGTATAACAAGTACGTAATGTCGGACTCTTAATATGTTAACTCTTTGTCACTCTTAGCGAGTAAAGAAGGTTCATACAACCACTTTGTAGTTAAAAACAAACCACTGGCCTATAATAGGTGGAAGAAGAAGAATAAGAAGAATTGACGCTTTAAATGTACCTCTAATTACGGCACAAATTTATTCGCTGCACTTTTATCAGTGCCTATGCAGCAATTATTGGCTGCAAGGTCCTTTTGTGCCTCTTCTAATTCACAGTTGTAGGCACAATTCACTTATCCGCTAGCTTGATTGGAATTCTCGTCGCACTCTCCCTTAACGCTGGATAAGCAAATTTCACTTCACAATGCACTCATAGAATATAATGCTTAAATCGAATACAAGAATAAAACAGAAAAATCAACTTGCTTATATCTGTAAATGTGAAACGACACATCACAGGCGAGGAATGGCAAAGACCCATTACACCCTTCAACGAGATAAAACCATTTAACGGGGGATTTATTGGTTACACTCTTTGAATTTCCTAGCGCAAGGTTGTGTCCGCTACGCTAAGTGCTCGAGTGCAATTGATAAGCTCGCAAGTCATCGGTCAACAGACCCCAAGATAAGTAAACTGTCTAACATTATTAAATACATACATTTTGCGGAATTTATATCATGCAACCGGTCGGCACAGGCCCTGGCGCCGGCCCGGGTTATCAAGGCACAATGTCGGGCTTTACTTTCAATCCAATGCCTAACTTTTACCGTTGATTGAGGTACCTCAATCAACGCTTTTACCCAAATAATGTCTTTTATCAACAACATCAACCTGTTAACGTACCTTATCAACAGCCGCAACTCTCAAATGGTGTCGGCCCAGTTGCGCCCGGCCCACTTGCGCCCACCGCCATTTTCGACCCATTTGCGCCCCAGAATAATGTCAACGGTAATTAAAGTCTCATTTGCCTCCAGGCTTGCAACTCATTAGTCATCAGGACACCCGAACTTAGCCGACTGACTAATGGGGCGGTCTTCTACCTGCAAATTAGTTATTAGAAAACACAAAATTTAACAATTTTTCCCTTGGCTGTCCTAGCTTCTATGCGTTTCTGTTGGTACTTTAACGTTTGTGTTTATTTGAGATTTATTTTAAAATTTTACACTGGTATATTTATTGATTAATGATTCAGATTATTAGATTAGCGCATTTTATCAGCGTGTCAGTAACACCTAGTTTTTGAACATAATGTTATGGGAATTAAACAATATACTAAGTAACTTTGTATACTCGTATTTTATATAGTTCTTCATCTACTTTTAGAAAATAAAGGAAAGGAGTTACTTAGTAGAGGATAGGGCGGATAGGTTAACAAAGATTGTACCATTTATAACTTTTTTTAATAGTTATTGTCAACTAAGGTCTTTCTATTTTAGCTTACCTTCGCCTGTGTTTCATTTAGTATAAAAAGAATGTATGGTTTATTTGGTAGAATAAAGATAATATTATTATTAAATATACGATTATTGTTTATTGAATCTGGAAAAAATGACTAAAAGCTTTCAAGTCGCTATTATTCGTAACATACAATACAGCGTCCCAAGAATGTGTGGTTGACTTTTTAATAAAAAAATCTAACCAAAATTTAATCTATGCTTTTTTTAGATGTTGACGCTACTGTTATTGGCCTTACAGTTTTTTAATTACTTCCAAAATCTGATCAGGTCTAAGTTAGGATCCAAACGATTTTTGGTAAAAATTTTTTGAAATCGGTAGTTACAGTAGTTTTGTGTCAGTCTGCCGAACAAAATCCGAGCCAAACAAAAACATTCTACACATACACTTATACAGTGTCCGCCAAAAAGTCGGCATAATATGCAAAAAAATTTATTTTAGGTTTTTTACAAAAACGTTTTACATCAATAATTTGTGCTTGTCTAAAAACCTATGTAGCCCCTATCATATATACCGAGTGATTTTTATTTATTTAGAAAACTGAGTTTTTCGAAATTATCAAAATCCAAAAAGTGCTATTTCTCAGAAATTAAGTAAGATTTCAATAATCTTTTTTTAGAGTGAGTTATCTTTCTGGGACACACTGTATAAGTGCATGTGTAGAATGTTTTCGTCTGGCTCGGATTTTGTTCCGCAGATTGACACAAAACTACTGTAATTACCGATTTCAACGGGTCTATATCACATCGCCGAATTTTCAGATCGCCGAAACGATATTTTGAATATTCAAATCACCGAAAGCGTTCACATTGCCGAATGCATGCCAATGATTATTTCGCCGAACGTGATCAGAACGCCGAAAAGTGTGAAACAAGATACGCCATACGTCGGCGATGCGGAATAATTAGGGGTTGTTCACGTCGCCGAACGTGGTTAGAAAGCCGAAATAGTCTTGCTATCACATGGCCGAACGTGGTCATATCGCCGAAAATATCCTGTGATCACATCGCCGAAAGTGTTCATATCGTCGAAAAATTTCAGTGATCACATCGCCGAACGTGGTCATGTCGCCGAAAAATGTTTGTGATCACATCGCCGAACGTGTTCATATCGCCGAAAAAAATACACTTACTTGTGACTGACAATATTCGAATAGAAAGTTAAGAAAAGTGGCGTGTGCAGTGAGGTATCAAGTTAACCGAAACTGGTTTTTCAACAATGAACTTGTTAAAATCAATGTTCAGGTACAGGATAAGTAATGAATATTTGAATAAATCTCGTATTTTATTTAACATATTACAAATTTTTATAGTTTGTGCATCAAAACGTTGAAAGTTGAACATTAAAATCGTGGCTCCTCTAAAAGTTTTAAGATCTAGGTATCTGAAACATACGCCTCCTTCTTGCGCCAGACGAATCTAAAAAAACTGAAACTTTATGTTTCGACCATCAACAGAACTAACTCTAATGCTAAAAGTTTCATCGGAGATGCTTTCCATTTATGTCAAATTTGGATGTATTACTTCTGCATACATTCTTCACAACATAACAAACGTGTATGATGAAATAATTGCAAAAAAAACTTAACAAGACAATACATTTTGCACTTTATATTACCTATGTAACTGTTTGACTTTGTATACTTTAGTTGCTAATTTGAAAAAATATATCCCACGTATTTGACAATTTTTTTTTATGTTGTATTTACAGTAAGTAACTTTACATTATTATAATATGGCGTCCGGAGAAATAGTGGTACTTGGCTCATACGTCAGTTCTTCGCTCTCTTGAATTAAATAATACGAGCCTAAGAAAAAAGCAGTCTTGCGAAGGATTGAATATGAACAAGTTCGGCGATGTGATCACAGTAATTTTTCGGCGATATGACCACGTTCGGCGATGTGATGACTGAAATTTTTCGGCGATATGACCACGTTCGGCGATGTGATCACTGAAATTTTTCGGTGATATGACCACGTTCGCCGATGTGATCACTGAAATTTTTCGGCGATGTGATCACAGGATATTTTCGGCGATATGACCACGTTCGGCGATGTGATCACTGACATTTTTCGGCGATATGAACACTTTCGGCGATGTGATCACAGGATATTTTCGGCGATATGACCACGTTCGCCGATGTGATCACTGAAATTTTTCGGCGATGTGATCACAGGATATTTTCGGCGATATGACCACGTTCGGCGATGTGATCACTGACATTTTTCGGCGATATGAACACTTTCGGCGATGTGATCACAGGATATTTTCGGCGATATGACCACGTTCGGCGATGTAAACAACTCCTAATTATTCCGCATCGCCGACGTATGGCGTATCTTGCTTCACACTTTTCGGCGTTCTGATCACGTTCGACGAAATGATCATTGATATGCATTCGGAGATGTGAACGCTTTCGGCGATTTGAATACTCAAAATATCGTTTCGGCGATCTGAAAATTCGGCGATGTGATCAGGCCCCATTTCAACAAAATGTTTACCAACAATCGTTGGATCCTAACTTAGACCTGATCAGATTTTGGAATTAATTAAAAAACTGTAGGGCCAATAACAGTAGAGTTAACATAAAAAAAGCATAAATAAAATATTGGTTAGATTTTTTTGTGAACCACACATTCTTGGGACGCTGTATTGTCTGTTACGAATAATAGCGACTTAAAAGCTTTTAGTCATTTTTTCCAGATTCAATAAACAATAATCGTATATTTAATAATAATATTATCTTTATTCTACCAAATAAACCATACATTCTTTTTATACTAAATGAAACACAGGCGAAGGTCAGCTAAAATAGAAAGACCTAAGTTGACAATAACTATTAAAAAAAGTTATAAATGGTATAATCTTTGTTAACCTATCCGCCCTATCCTCTACTAAGTAACTCCTTTCCTTTATTTTCTAAAAGTGGATGAAGAACTATATAAAATACGAGTATAAAAAGTTACTTAGTATATTGTTTAATTCCCATAACATTATGTTCAAAAACTAGGTGTCACTGACACGCTGATAAAATGCGCTAATCTAATAATCTGAATCATTAATCAATAAATATACCAGTGTAAAATTTTAAAATAAATCTGAAATAAACACAAACATTAAAGTACCAACAGAAACGCATAGAAGTTAGGACAGCCAAGGAAAAAATTGTTAAATTTTGTGTTTTCTAATAACTAATTTGCAGGTAGAAGACCGCCCCACTAGTCAGTCGGCTAAGTTCGGGTGTCCTGATGACTAATGAGTTGCAAGCCTGGAGGCAAATGAGACCTTAATTACCGTTGACATTCTTCTGGGGCGCAAATAGGTCGAAAATGGCGGTGGGCGCAAGTAGGCCGGGCGCAAGTGGGCCTATATCCGCCTAGGAGTTGGAATTGAAAACACAATGATTCACGACAAACAAATAAATCAACTATAATGATACGGTCATGTATAGAGAATGCCTCACAACAGATCAATTAGAGGATTGAAAGAAATGGAACTATACATCGTACATGATCGGCGTACTTTTTAAGCCAATGCTAGATATAGTTTTCTAACTTTTTAGTTTTGTTTAAGCACATATACTTACTTCTATTTTTGTTGTCTTCACTGCCGCAGCGTATAATATCATTTCTGATGAATTACATAAGTAAATAAGTTTCAACGCGCTATGAAAAATAAATTGTTTTCTCAGTATATCGACATGGTGCCGCCATTAGTCTGTCCATCAATAGCATGGCCTAATTAAACTTTGGCAAATTTGATCACTGGAATAACTATATAAAACAAATATTTTTCTGAAATTTTGGATTGGTGCGTGAGCCTGTGAATCCATGTAAATTTATAATAAATTTTGCATTCCTTGCATAAAATTACATGTTACAGTTGACTAGAAGATAATGGAAAAAACTGTAATTTAAAATGTCATTTACTATTTTCTCACTAATCCGGGCTGTTAGCGGTTCCTTTATTATGAAATCCGGACGTGCTTTAATGTTCCGACCTTGTGACGCAGCGGTTTTTATATTGCCTAGCATTATCTTAATAAGCATACGTACGTTCCATAAAGCGTATTTTAGTGCCTGCATTTTAGAACAAGATTATTATCAATTTAAAACTGATGGCGAAAGATACCGCAGAGACGATGAAACCCGAGCATCGCGAAAAGTAAGCTTGCCGCCTGACTAAAGTAATTTAAAATGCAATTAGTGCCCCGAAACGTGTGCGTTATTTGTTTTAAGTGCCGATTCTTGGGCTTAATGGCCTAATGAGTGTTGTATTAATCCAATACGTGCAACTAAGTGATGCTTTAGCCTAACTATCTAGTAAATAAAGCTATCAAATTCAAATTTAGATAGCATAGCATTACTTTAAAACACTGTGAATAAGAATAAACAGCGCATTCAAATCTCTAGAGTTATGTTATCTATAAGACACATTTGCGTGGTTCTACGTTTGGCGGTCCCTTGTATTCCTCACATAATAATTTCTAGACTAAAGTTCGATTACAGAACTTGGCGACAGTTGCAGACGCACCGAAACTTAATTGCTCTGGTGACAATTGGGTGATCTGGGGAAGAGTGTACATTAATGGCATTATCAGAACTATGAATTTCGAAACTGAACTCAAAACATTTCCCCGAATCATTAGATTTAATCTTTACGTTGCATTAAATTATAATGTAATGGACTAAGGAAACGCTTGTTGCAGTTAAAGAGCTTCAAAGACGAATATTACGGTTATGGATGCAATCTTCAATATAAGCACTTTGAGAGATTTTCTATAAATTCGAGTTAGAATACATTTGCTCTTGTGCAAATTCCTAATGCTGGTTTATTTGACTAATTTAAATCACTGAGGTTTTATTACTCAACAACTGTTAGAGGGAAACTTTATAAAACTTCAGCTATGATCATCAGCTGAAACCCTTGACACTGGTTTCAATGTGATAAAAACGTTATTGAAATGCGATAACAGCTTTCTACGTAAATATACAAGGTAATAAGACAACAACCCCTTACATTTCATGTTTCTACCACTTGTACTCTTTTGTTATGCATGAAGAGTATAGGGTAATTCCACGTTAACCTCTACTTTTGGTTTATTACATAACCTGCGTCTCGCGATTGTGCATTTGGTTGCCGTGAGCAATAGCACGGTCGTTTACTCACATCTGTACGACTTTGTTTTGGTTGGTAAGTGAGCCGGATATGGATATAGATGGAAACTAGTTTTTCTTGAGTAAAAACGTGCATGCATGTGTTGGCAATTATGCTTTGCATCATTCCACTCTAGATGGTTTTCTATAAATTTGCACCTTCTGATTATGCTAGGTACTACTAGAGAAAGACAGTTTGAAATTCAGTTTTTTAAGGCAGCTAAAAACGCAAACTCATATCAAGGATTTCTAGACGTCATTTAATTAGTTCATCAATTACGCGTTTTTTTTTATTTGACCAATTGTTTATATCTCGCTATTAAAAAGGTCACTACTTCTTATCTTGGACACACTGTATATGTTATTTACCTGCATGTATAAAGTAAATTCCACTTTTGTTGCACCTCATTTGTCTTGTTCTTGCTGTAATAGGTTTAAGCTTATCAAGGAACCTATGATAAATGGAATTTTGAGATCTCCTCTTCATTGTATGTTGTGATAACCATAAAACTGGGGGATTTTCAAATTTAGATTTGCGAGTTGTTGACAATAAAGTTTGTGGCGCCCGTATTTGGTTTTTATCAGTTTAGTGTTAACCCACGGTCTCCTTCGGAGCAGTTAAGCCTGCCCCTTGAACGCTTTTAGTTACGGGACTATTTTAGGTATTTACAGCTCGTTGTTCGTCTTACAGTGAAGTGTACACTATTGTTGTCAGTTTACTTAATCGCTATTGCGTTTTGGAACGTTCAGTGACCAACAGTGTATGAAGTTATAGCATCTACATAGCCGAACATTATTCGCTTCTTTTCCAATTTCCATCACAACAGTAGACAATACTTTTCCCTTCAGACCACCTCGGCTTATTGACACTGTAATGGTAATATCATTGAAAGAGGTTGTTACGACTATCTTTTTAAGAGCGTTTGTTATCCAGTTGTTGAGAACAAGGTCTATGTCCCTCACTGTTTGCTTAATTGAATCAAAGGAGGTATTGCCAAATGACCCCCCGATATCCATCAAGATTCCTAGCCCAGAATATTTTGAATGAATAGTTTTTTTCCAGCGGATGGTAAGTCTATGAACGGCGACCTTCCAGGATTTGCCTGATTGATACATATAATGGTATCGGTATAACGGTCTTCCTTACGGAACTTTTAATTATCAGTTTTTCCAATTTCTTTAGAATAAACGATGTAGAGATCGATAAGATTTTGCTTAGCTGTAGCTTACCCTTCCCAGATTTGGTATAAATATCACTCTTACCCCAGTAGCATTGTGTTCAGGTATATTGATAAACTCTTCTATCCTTTGTGAATCATTACTGGATATATTTCTTCGCCTCCCGGAGCCTTAAATAGTTCGAAGATGTTTATGGTTTTTTTTTCACATTTATGACTTGAAAAATTTCATTATTTGAAGCTTCTGGAGCCCTTGTAATTGTATTTCTAAACTTTCTTCTTTTTGAATAACAGGACAGGAAATGTGTCTGGAGTAGGAGTTCTACAGTCTCTTTCCTGAATTGAGTTTATCCAACTTCAGGTTTAAGGTAAGCTCCGTCAGTATTTTACATGTTCTTAGTCCACGTATTTTGTAGTTTAACACAGTTAAGTCTCCTAAAGTACTCGTTCGACGAAGCTCTTTTAGCTTTTCTTATTTCGTTGCCGGCCATAGATTCCAACTAGGTAGTGTTTCTCAATCTGGAAGGGCAATGTAGCAGTTGCTGTTGCAGAATCTTTTGATAACCGCCCTACCTTCAGTGTCTACAGTTTCTGTGTTCCATATTCCTCACTAATTTGGTGTGGAGATTGAATGGTGTCTATTGCTATGGAAACGCTGGATAAAATATTAAAGACGGTATTTTTACGTGATAAAGATAAGGAAGGTATCAGGATAGCCTCATAGTTAGCCCATACGGAGAAGACCATTCAAATGACAACGGTGAAAGGTTAATAGACGTGTGCCAAAATAGTAATCTGAAGATAACAAACGGTTTCTTTAACACAAACCAATTCACCAATATACATTGATTCAGCATACAAGGAATTTGAAATCCATTATTAGCCCAGTGGCCAGGTTATGAAAAGGGGTGGTTATCTGACAAAGGGTTATGTAGTTTTGGATTTTGGATATGTTGTATGTACCTAGGCTTTTATTAAAAATCTAATTTAGGACGCCTGTGTGCGCGTCAGTACGACCACTTTTGTGTCACCTATTTCGGATTTTGCTCGATAACTTTTTACTGATGTCTTCTACAAAAACCATTTCTACTAATTTTTGTAGAGCACAAAATTTTCTATAATTTACTTTCATAACATTATTTTTCTAAGCCTCATAATTACCGAAATACCAAGCCTCAAACTTAAAAAAGTTACAAAAAACTTAAAAACGCGTTTTTTCAAACATTTATTCCATTGACATTTGGGCTACTTTTATTCATCAAACTCATTCAGATATGATCCACAAGAGATTCTATTTCGTCATACATATAGTGGCTGTGACACTACATCGGCTTCATTTGGACATGGAAAACCCAAATTTTGCAGTGTTCTTCAGAAGCACCCTAATTTAGTTGAAGCAGTAAGTGCATTCAGAGAGTCAGAAGCTACTCCTGACCAAATTGGATAAGCAGCTGAGAAATTTTTCGTAGTCTTGTATGGTGGGGACAGGAATGCTCAAACTCGTGACGGTCTACACTATCAGCTTTTTGAAAAATCTGTGAATAAGAGCAAGTTTCGCCTTGCCAGCCTTGCCAGACTGCCTCCACTGCAAGATACAGCCCGATTCTGCAATGCGCACCGGTGCAGAGTAGTCGTCTATTTGGTTGTGCTATGCAATATTAGTATTTACTTTGTACTTCGTACCCTATATATATATATATTTCAAAATGCCTGGTGGTGGTGATGCAAGCAGAATTACGCGCTCTGGTGCAGAAGAAGAAGCCCTAATTCAACGAGTCGTAGAAAAAATGCTTAATTCACCTACGTTTCTTACCACTCTAGTAGACAAAATACGTAAAGACCTGAACGAACAGTTTAAACAGCAAATCCAAGCGTATTCCGACAAGGTGTGCCAATTAGAACTGGAGCTTGAAAAAGTTAAAACTGAAGCTGTTCTATCGCATGATGAATTAGAGCAATATTCACGACGAAACAACCTTAGATTTTTCGGAGTTCCAGAAACTAAGGGCGAGAACACGGATGACGTCGTGGCCAAATTATGTAAGGAGAAATTAGGCTTGAACATTTCTCCGTCCATGATTGCTTGTAGCCATCGCCTCCCCGGCAAAGAGTCTGTTACTAGGCCTTTAATTGCAAAAATTGTAAGAAGAAGTACTAAACAGCTTATATTTCATAACAAGAAGCTCTTAAAAGGCACGAAGATCGTAATTAAAGAAGACCTCACTAAACGACGGGCACAAATTCTCAAAGAAGCCAGCAAGAAGTTTGGGAAAACAAATGTCTGGACATCAGAAGGCAAAATACTCGCAAAGCATAAAAAGGGCTTAGTACGAATTACGAAGTTCGAAGATCTGTCACAATTATGATTACTACAGCGAACCAGTGATCTTACCTGCAGCGAACTACTCCTTGAAGAAAGCAAGGCGCGCTTAACGATACGGCCAGCTGAATTGTGCATTGTGCATTGCGGTAGTGATAGCATTGATAGCAAATAATTTCTTGTATTTTATATCAGAGATATCTCAATTTCTGTTTATTTTTATTATGTTGTAATTAACAGAATGTGTTTTCTATTTCTCACTTGATTCATTGCGGCTATTCTTATTTTATATTAGTTAAATTTTATGATTTTTTAATATGTACTCTTTTTTATAGGATGGTATCCCGTTTATTGAGAGCAGCCCACTTAAACATTCAATCGCTCATTCCTAAATTTTCTGATGTCAAACGTTACTTGTTGGACTCAAACTATGATATCTTAGCTTTATCGGAAAGTTGGTTAACGCAAGAAGTAAGTAATGATTACCTGAAAATTGATGATTATCAACTCGTTCGTAATGACCGGAGTGCGCGTGGTGGTGGTGTTTGCTTTTATGTAGGCTCATGTTTTATACATAACATTCTAGAAACCAATGATACTATTGAACAACTTTGGATTAGTTTAAAATTGTTTAATATTACTTTTACTGTTGGCGTGGTTTATAAACCGCCCACTATCAACCATAAACTGTTCTGTGATCACTTAGAGGAAAGTATTACATTGTGTTCATCTATCTCTGATGAGCTACTTTGTTTTGGTGATGTAAATATTGATTTACTAAGTCCTAATAATTATGACTGCATTTATTTTAACAATATGATTAAATCTGTAAATGTCCACCAACTTATTACTGAAGCCACCCGTGTGACCAAAAAATCAGCTACACTGTTGAATGTTATTCTAACCTCCAAAGTTGAGTACATTGTTGAGTCAGGGGTTCGCCACTTACATTTATGCGACCATGAAATGATTTACTGCCATCTGTCTATACAAAGACCGCATTCTCAGCCAGTTTTTAGAACATATCGTTGCTTTAATAATTTTGATCAAAAACTTTACCATAAAGAGCTATCGTCCGTACCTTTTCACAGATTATTTTATATGGATAATGTGGACGATAAAATCAATTATTTAAATTTTAACTTGTTTATCGCAATAGACAAGCATGCTCCAATAAAAACGGCCAAATTCACTAAACTAAATACACCGTGGATTACGGATAATATTAGATTGCTTATGTCTCTGCGTGATAAAGCATATACTAAGTTTAAAAATTCCAAAAACTTTTCACACTGGGATTATTATAAATCGTTACGCAACTTCACCACGCAAGCTATTAAAAATGAAAAGAAAGCCTACTTTCAATTCAAATTCAAAAACAGTAGTTCGAAAGAGCAGTGGAATGAGCTTAGGTCACTAAATTTAACTAAATCCTTTATCTAATAGACTTGTCCGTCCGTCCGTCCGTCCGTCCGGGACGCTGTTTCAGCAGCCAAACCGTAAGAGATAGAGAAAAAAGTTATGAAAGTTATATGTTTGGAATGGTCATGTCAGGTCAGGAACCGAATTTCAGTCACGTGACACTTCCGGTTTTCGAGAAATCACTTGATTTCTGTCCGTCCGGGACGCTGGTCCGTCCGGGACGCTATTTCAGCAGCCAAACCGTAAGAGATAGAGAAAAAAGTTATGGAAGTTATATGTTTGGAATGGTCATGTCAGCTCAGGAACCGAATTTCAGTTACGTGGCACTTCCGGTTTTCGAGAAATAACAAAAAAGACCGTTTTTCAAATAGAACGCGTATTAAATAAAAATGTTTCAGCAGCCAAACGGAGCTGCGACCCTCTGCGCCTTAAAACGTCGATCGGTTAGGCAACTACTTTGACACCTTCCAGGTCTGGGTACAGTTTTTATTTAATACGCGTTCTATTTGAAAAACGGTCTTTTTTGGTTTTTTTAAATGAGACATTTGTCTCACTGGATTGCTTGTCTAAAAATAATACATTGCCCAACCATCTCTCAAATCCTGATAAAATTAATGACTATTTCTTAAACGTTACTCCGTGTGCAAATAACAGTAGCAACGAACTCATTGCTTATTACAATGGTCGTAAATCGAGAGAAGGGATAGCTGATTTCAATTTTAAACATGTAGACGAATCTACAGTTGCGCGAATCATCAATTGCTTAAAGAGTAACTGTACGGGATCTGATGACATTAGTTTACAAATAATAAAATATAGTTGTCCAATTATCTTACCATTCATTACACATATCATTAATCATTGTCTACTTACAAACATGTTCCCTGCATGCTGGAAGAGTGCTATTGTTATACCTATTCCGAAGGTGCCAAATCCAGTTGATTACAAGGACCTGCGTCCAATAAGTTGTTACGGTATAATCTTAATGAATCGACATTGCATGTATTCAACGTCAAAGGGCGGGTTAGGTTTAGAAGGGTTTGCCGGTTTCCTAAAGGACACAGATCTAAAAATGTCTGGAAGCAGATGCTCGGCTTCTGTTACCCTCAACTAGCTTACTCGGGAAGGCGTGGTTCGACAAACTTAACGAAACCGACAGGGGTTATCCTATTCTAATCCCTAACAATTCAATTCATAAATGGGGAAAATGTTCGGAGCGCCACTTGTTTTTAAACAAAGAATTGCTAACGCAACGAAAACAAGAAATACCACGTAGCTATGAAGAAGTCCTCCAGGTTGCTTTACACCACTCCAGCGTCACTCGTCAGCTGCACCGACGCCGGATGCAAACATAGGGTGGCCACAAAAATCGAAGTCACTTACCTTCGATGGCCACCGCTCTGGAAGCTAATAACAAAATACAAAACACCCCTGATCTTAAGAGCTTACGCGTTCTATCGCATGCTCTGGTCTTTACATGAAATTACACTCGGCTAAAGCCGTCTTTAGTTGAAGACTCAATAGGTTCACACATTTAAATCAAACCAATAATTAATTTAGCCAATAATGAAATTTAATGATTTAAATTTTAGTACATCAAGCCAAAAGTCGGCTATCAAAAAGGTGACACCCTAGTTGAGGACAAAAGGGGATCACACGCAAGAACTAACTTAGTCTAAACAGAGTTACAACGAATAAACAACTAAAATATTGGCAGGAGTAAAGCTTCCGCCTTCAATGATCAACTGACATAATTAAAATACAAAGACGTACGCAATGTTCATAACTCCGCACGCTGCGCAACAACAAATGATAATAACACACCCGGCACTGGATAAGCGTAACAGAAATAGTTAACAATGTACAATTTTACCTTAGCCCAGGCATGGTAGTTTATTGGAAGTCCAAGCCTCGGTGATGCTGCAAAGGACGCTGGGGAGTGGTGATTGCTTCCTGCAGTGTAGAACAAGGTAGACCCCAAGGGTTGTGGAACGGTAGACAGCGGTCCAAAAGAGGGCATAGGAAATTCACAATGAATGCGGTTGTCCCCCCCGGGAACGAAAGAAAACTCGAGATCGGCTAAACGTAGCAAAATTTGCAAAAAGCAGACGTTTCCCCACTCACTATGGGAAAACTACGTGGGCTTCATAGGGCGTCTTGTACTAGATGTGCAACCATGTGCAAAATAACTCCGTTCCCGACTCTGGGGTTGAGTTAAACAAACATTAAGACGCCGCCCAAAAAAAAATACGTCCGCCGAACACACAACGTCCCGCGGGAGGGCTCGTTGCTAAGATCACCTGTTAACTTCGAAGGTTTTAGCAACACTCTCGAATTTTAATTCGAGCATGAAGAACGCGACCTCCGCACCCCCATCGTTGTCATGCAATCGACTCTCTCTTACTACCGGTTAACGGGGATCTCCCCTTTCAGGATTGCATCATTTCTTACCGCATTGTGAAACAACAGAAATGCCACCGCGTAAGCTCAATTAAGCAAGCGGGGCCTCGAACATTCGAGAAAAGGTTTTTGTTAAGGCAGCGAATCCCAGGGTGTCAAATTACTACCGAAATTCCTCGACGGGCAAAGCATAAGTTATTGCATATCAAGAATAGCCTTGGAAAACCTTATTTCTTCGTTACATGGAACAAAGAGGAGAATTATTTAGAACGCGTTGGGCGCATATGCATTCCAGGAATTTTAAGCTGAAGGCGCCCGGGGTTGCGAAATAGATAAGGCTGTCAGGCGTAGCACTGGACTGCTTACGAAGGTAATTTTCAGCAATCGCTTGCATCTCAGAGCCTATTTCGAATGAATTCGAATTTGCGACTTTAAATTACAGGGTCGGTTTTAAGGCAGGGCCGGCTCTGTGAAAGACAGTAACTCGACCAAGGTTTTCAAATCTAACAGGAAATGAAATACTATTACAAAGTACTCTCCCAGCTATGTCAAAAGTCATGGAAAAAGTAATAGACATGCAGCTCAGAGATCATTTAGATAAATTCAACATTATCCTTTCATCTCAATCTGGTTTTCGTCCACGCCATAGTTGTACAACGGCTTTACTAAACGTCATTGATGATATAATTTTAGCTAGAGACCGGGACGATGTGTATGTGCTGATTTTACTTGACTTTAGTAAAGCCTTTGATACACTCGATCATTCTGTTTTGGTGTCTATTCTCAAATACATTGGGCTTTCGAACGATTCTGTTATGTTGCTCTGCAATTACTTACTTAACCGGGTGCAAAAGGTGAGGTCGGCTGGTGAATATTCTAGTTCCAGAGTTACTACTAGGGGTGTTCCGCAAGGTTCAATCCTAGGACCACTCTTATTTATTATTTACACACACACCTTCTGTGAATATGTGAAAACCTGCAATATGCAGATGTATGCTGACGATACCCAAATTTATCATTCTTTTAACATAAGTGATAGTAAACGTGCGCTGTCTGATATTAGTCAAGATTTAATGAATATTGTAACAATTTCTGAAAAACACTCATTAAAACTTAATCCCAAAAAGTCTGTCGTGTTGTCATTTGGAAATAAAAAAACCTTTGGAATCCCTAAAAGAGAGTGTAAATTTGTCTGTGTGTGGTACTCTAATACCAATAGTAAATGAAGCTCGCAATCTTGGTCTAATAATTGACAATACTTTTAGATTCAATTCCCAAATTACTAACTACATTAAAAAAGCATATATGAATCTTAAATTAATTTATTTACACAGGCAATATTTATCAATTAATATTAAAACAATCTTATCAGAAAGTCTTGTTCTCTCTCATTTCACATACTGTGCTGAGATTTATGGTCCCTGTATTACACGGGATACGGCTAATCGAATTCAAAGAGTTCAGAATGCGTGTTTAAGACTTATTTTTGGCATACAAAAATATGAGCATATATCGCATAAGCGAACTGAACCCTGTTGGCTTTCGATGGCAGGCAGAAGAAAGTTACTAGCTACGACGTTGTACCATAAAATTATCACAGACAAAATACCCATATATTTGTATAAAAGAATATCATTCAGAGAAGACGTGCATAACATTAATATTAGACATAAACACTTTATTACGCCACCCTATCACAGAACGGCTCTTTTCGAACGCAGTTTTCGGTACCAAATTGCAAACATTTCTAATTCCCTACGTGACGATCTAAAAACGGCTTCGATAATTTTTTTTTTGAAAACGTCTTTACCATATTCTTTTAACCGAGTGAAGTTAATAAAGAGTGCTGCTTCACTAGACCGGATATCTATCAACTACTTTTTTTTCTACTTTTTTTATTTTGACAAAGTTTTTTTCTTTTATTGTTTGCGTGCTGTTAACTCCCGCGGTGCTCCTTGCAGAATATTCATTTTTTAAGTTAATTTTAGGCATTTTATCTATATCTTTTTTCCGTTTTTCAAGGTCCAAGTGGAAGATCAGGCATTGTGCCTGAACTTGCGCCTTGTGATATCCCAATAAAAAAACTATGTTTTTGTTCTTCACTGACATGTATTCTGTTTTTAGTTTGGTTATATGGGAAATAAAGGCAATATTATTATTATTATTATTATATCACGCGTTACGCATATATCATCAAGTCTAAACATTGATGGACAGGGAAAAGAACCCTTTGGATTGTTGCTGGACTACAGGCAGGCGAGGACTGACTCCAAGTAAAACAACAGAAAACTATCCACTAGATTCTTTGCTACAGACTATTTTTTGCCTTGTAAGAAAGGGTGTGCTAAGGCCTGCGGCTGCAGAAAGGCTGGTTTGCATTGCTCTATTACTCGTAATAATTTCTGTGGACAATCATGCCTGGATGTTCCTAAGATTATTACAAACGACGATGACATAGAGGAAGAAGCGGTTCTAATAATTGATCAGATGATCGCCCAATAAAATGAAGACATTACATTTTACGTTTTTTGTAGAAAGTGATGAAGGTGACACTACAGAGAGAACCAAAAGATCAAAAGTCTAACGTTTCCAAACAAACAAAATTTGCATGTACGCCTTATCTGTATTATTATTACTTTGTATTTTCTTTATTTTTTATACGTATACATATCATTCAGATACAAAATTATTTCATTTTATCTTTAAATTTAACTAATTTATTTCTTTTTGTTTGTATGTGCTCCTTATTTTTAAATGTATTGCTCGAGTCAATTTATATACATATATTGCAATGGTATTTAGCCCTCCACTCAGCTCTGGTGGCAGTGCAAGAAAATTAAGAATCAAGTCACAAAAGCACAGAGTGTAGGTAATGCATACAACTGAGAAATTTCACATAATTTGTCAAATCGTAATCACACTGGAAAAAATGGCCAATAACATTGAATGTATTTAAATGAGCAGACAAGTATTGAAACTCAATTTTCATGTATTGGAGTCAGTAGTATAATTTAAGCACAATATAAAAGGTTTGGGCAAAGTAGAAGCCGAACCTAAATTTTAATAAAACTGGCACAGAAAGTTCAAAATATGCACAGCTTAAAATGAAGCGTAGAAAGTAAAATAATTAGAAAATGGACATTTCACGAGCATTTTAAGATAAAGGTAAGGAAAACGATGATCAGAGAAGGATAATGCAAAGAGCAAAGAAAAGCCAGGCAAATCAATTATTACATGCAGCAACAAGACTTGGAAATTTGAAGAAAATCATGCAGTGGCAGGAAAATTGCTTAAATTCAGACAGCAGGATATGAAACAATATTGGTGTTTAAAAACGAATCAGTGTAGTGACAAAAATGGGCAGTTAAGTGTAATAAAATGAAGTGAGTGGCGCTTTAAGACTACGACAAATCAGAAATTCAAAGAACAATTAATTTAGGATGTATAATATTGTAAATAATATAGCATAAGGTCAATTTGAATTTATAAGTAGCATCATTGAACTTAGTTCATTTCCTATTTTAAAATATTAGATGGTGTTTTGTTAATAACGACCGAGATCAGCCAACAATTGAATACATTTTGTAAATGACAGATTGAGTTTTACTCCTACTTTAATTAATTAAAGAATTTTAATATTTAAGTGTACCATCAGATTCAGAAGTTCGTGGTGCATCTACACAAATGAAGGTGGCAAAATCGCAAGCATAAAATTATTTTCGCTTCGGCTACCACTTCGACGAGAACGGGTCCCGATCGCAGTTCTCGCGGCAGCAGTTTACAGCTTTGTGGGGAGTCCTGAGCCTACAAGGGTATTCCAGCAGCTCCGCCCAAGAGGTACCAGCACGCAACAGCAGTTTGAGCTTCCCGGGGGCGAAGATTCCAGCGAGGCGCATCATAGAGGGCTTCCGAGAACAGCTCGGAACCTGCAAATTTGAGGTTAGTGTATTTGAACCAATTTAATCGGCGGTAGAGGGTTGGAACGAATAAGCATACTTAGAAACCGAGCTGCAGAACCAGATTCCCATTGAATTTCGTGTCCATGAGCAGTCATATTTGCATAAATTGTAATTTAAGATGCCATTTGGAGGTTAGAATAAACAAATGCAGGATTAGCGTCCTTAAACAACCAAGGCGAGGCTTTCGACCTGAAAAACAAATGAGTATAGTGACGCCGATTAAAGGCGCAATTATTTAAAAACTTACCTGATAAATTTGTTCATTAAATTCCTTTGATAAATCATTTCACACGCGAACTGACAGCGTAGTTTGAATTATTTGGGCCAGAATATCTGACAGATTAGTAGCACCGGCACAGTGCGTTTCAAATATAAGTTCAAGTTCATATTTGCAGTGGCGTACCGTTCAACTTTTGACAAATTAGGAACCCAAGACCCGAGATTTGAGTTTCATGTTTTAATTGAGCTAGCGTACTATTCATTATCAGATGAATGTATTATAAATAAAGGGCGAACTACCGTAAATAACATTCTCAATTGGCGAACCCAGAAATAAATTATTAATCAGTCAAAATTTGATTGCAACAAGATTCTAAAAATAATTGTGTGGTAAACTTTATTTATTAATTAGTTATATTACATTTACAATTATAATATCAAAGTCACTACAATATAACGTCCTAACATTGTCTACAGAATCCAGAATCATCGAACTATAAGAAGAACTAAAAAAGACCAAATGGGATGTCATAGGACTGTGTGAAGTACGGCAAAACGGAGAAGGTCTGAGAACTATAAATTCAGGACATATGCTATACTATAACGGGAACAAAGATCAATATCTGGGAGAAATTGGATTACTTATAAATAAACAACATAAAGACAATATTATCTCAGTAAGATCAATATCGGAACGCGTTGGATCTGTAATATTAAGGATCAATGCCAGGTGCAACCTTGAAATCATAACTACCTACGCACCAACAACAGATCACTCCGACAACGAAATAGAACATTTTTATGACAACATCGAAACAGCATTGGAACAGACAAAGACCCACTTCAACGTCATTGCGGAGACTTTAAAAATTGGCACCAAATCGGAGAGCTTGGTCGCTCTAGAAAAGTTCGGCACTGGGTCTGGAAACTCACGAGGTGAAACTCTGATAAATTTCTTACTTGAGAACAACTTATATCTCATGAACAGGTTTTTCTACAAAAAACCGACTAGAAGATGGACGTGGGTCAGTCCGAATTGACAAACAAAAAACGAAACCGATTTCATAATAACTGACAAAAAATCAATTTTCCAAGACATCACAGTACTAAACCAAATTGGAGTAGGGAGTGACCATCGCATCGTCTGGCCCATAATAACTATTAACCTGAAAAAAGAAACAAACAGAATAATAAGGAAAAGAACCAAAATACCAATGGGAAACTCCTGACAACATAGAGAAATTTGAAGAGACAATCACCCAGACATTACAAGATAGCTCAACAAGTTGAGTTAAATCAAATAATAACAAAAACTATCTCTCTATTCATAAAAAAAAACACTGCCCAAAACAAACAAAAGAAACAAAAATAAGTACATACACACTCAATCTCATGGAACCACGAAAAAATATGCGATACCAGAACACTTACTACCCTTCAAGAGATAAGAAACATCAAGAAATAGATATAGGACTCGCGCGCGATCATTAAACCGGAGCGGAGTAGTGGTTAGTTGAAGCGAGTTATTAAAGCGATTTTCTTATCGTTAATATTTAGTTTTTAACAATTGCGAATTGAGTGAGCTGTTACATAGCTGAACACTCAGCGTGTGTAAAAAACTCTGGCCGCACGCCCGTGGGCGTTGCGATAGCCGCCCAACTAAAAACAATTTAATATTTCTTACCTCCGCGGTTTATCAACGGAATTAACAGAAAACAAGCGAGTTACAAAGCGAACCTTCAACAAAACTAAAATGTCAAGTGAAAAGAGTGCAAGTGTTGATATAATGGAAGTTACCGACCACGTAGAACCACAAGTCACGGTAGTTTATCATGAGGAACAGTCCCAGCTTTCCCAAAGCACCAATCCCTTATCTGGTAAGCGTCCCAACACTTCCCCACCTGTACAAGAACACATCAAAAGGTATGTTTTTGATAACGATAGTTCAGTTAGTCTAGTATGTTTTTGATAACGATAGTTTAGTTAGTCAAAATAAATATTATCTTTCACCACCAAACGAAGAACAATTACTCGACAAAGAAAATACCAACGATAACACTGTTACTGCACCCAAACGACCAAGAATCCCGCCCATATTTGTTCACGATGCAATAAATTATCAGCAATTGATCACCCATATTAAATCAAAAATTAGTGGAGAATTTGTAACTGGTATTCGAGGTACACAAATTAAAATAATGCTGAATAAAATTGAAGATGATCCCGAATCCGCTAATGTTTCTGTAATTATAAGAAACTTACCTATTTCATTAACAAGCAATGAAATTCTTGACGAATTGAAGAGTTTAAAATACTCTGTTATCAGCGTCACTCGGCTGCTTAACAAAGAGAAGAAGCCAATGCCAATCTGTGCAGTTATACTGGGAAAATCTGACAAAGCTAAAGAAATATTTATACAAGTTCTACCGCAGTGCACTCGCTGCCAGCGATATTCACACACTAAGAATTTCTGCAGGTTAAATCCAAGATGTGTAAATGCCTAGGTGAACATCACTTTTCCAAATCGCCACAACCAAAATCTGTTGAAATTAAACCGCAATGTGTAAACTGCGGCGGAGAGCACACCGCGAACTATAGAGTATGTCCTTATTATCAGAATTTAATTAAAAACCATCAGCCCATTCAACAAGTCTCAAAAAATTACCACAAAACCATTTAATATCAACAATCATGTATTTCCTCACCTATCATATGCTAGTAAAACCCAGGCAAAGCCAATTCTAAACAATTATCAACATGTCAGTCCCAATGTAACTACTGATGAACAACATTCGCTACTCAATAAAATTGTACAAAAAGTTATCCAACTAATCTTACCACATTTGGGGTCAATAAAATACTTTATTTTATAATTATATTTGTTAATAACAGCTGTTTGTTAGGTATATATATAGTTCAGGAAAATTAGTCAGCTAATTATCTTCTTATACTAATATTTTTGACGTTCGTCAGCTCAGCTGACTTCCTCAGAAAATACACAACACTTTGAAATACAATATACTAAAAGGAAAATGAGATTAAGGTTAGATCACTTAAACAATGTATATTTACTCTTACCTTATGTAATGTCGATTGAAATTTTGAGATAGTGAGTTTGTACAATGTTCTAGGTTAATAATTCTTACAATATAGCTTGAAAAGAATATTTAAAAATGATTTCGTAGATGTCAGATGTCAAAATTTGAAATTTAAATTTTCTTATTTTAAAGGTATAACTTGATACAAAAATTTTTATTGTAAAAGATATCTTGATATTAAGTGTAATTTAAATGATATAGTTTTTTTTTGTTCTGTGTCAATTATAGAAGAAAATTTTAGAGAAGATTATAGTAAATGGAATGAAGATTTTTTATGTCGGTTTTCTAAGTAATAGGATTTGTATTTTTTTTATTTCAATCATTTCATATATAAGGCGTTTTTGTAAAATATTTTCTTTTTGCAATATTTTAGGTGAGTTAAAATTAAAATTATGATAATTATCAACTGCATGATCAAAGAGGGCAGTATTTGGTTTATTTGGGTTTAAAATTTTTGTTTTTATAGAATTTTTATGTTGAGTTAATCTTTTTTTTAGATTTTGTTTTGTTTGTCCTATGTATTTAGCATTGCAATTATTACAATTAATTTGGTAAACAATATTTGATTCAGATTGAATTTTTGTTTTATCTTTTAGATTGTTAAAAAATTGATTTCCTATTGTATTGTAATTTTAAAAGAAATATTAAAATTATTTTTGTTTGTTAATATTTTACTTAAACATTGTGATAGATTTGGTATGTATGGGATGGAAATGTAAAATGGATTTTTAATGTTTTGATTGTTATTAAATTCTTGTCCTAAACAGTTAGGGTATAAATTGATAGTTGAATTATTATTTGTGTTATTATTTTTAATTTTATTTATTCTTTTCTTAATGACTTTATTAACACCAACCGGATAACCCGTCACACCTGAAGAAGTCAAAGGTATAATTAATAACCTGCCAAATAATAAAGCTCCAGGGCACGATTTAATTACAAATGTGTTACTCAGAAACCTACCAAAGAAAGTGCTAGTATACATAGTGTCCGTTTTCAACGCATGTCTCCGATGTGGTTATTTTTCAAAACAGTGGAAATTTGCGAAGGTTTTGTTATTTTAGAAGCTAGGGAAGAAACCCTCTGAAGTTTCAAGTTGCAGGCCAATAAGCTTATTACCAACTATCTCAAAAGTTTTTGAAAAGGCCATTAACGGAAGATTATCAGCATTTGTCAACTCCGTAAACTTAATACCTAAATTTTAATTCGGATTCCGTAGTCATCATTCTACTGTTCATCAGCTAAATCGTATTACTGAATGTATTGAGAATGAACACAAAAAACACACAGCAGCCGTCTTTATCGATGTTAAACAAAGCGTTTGACAGAGTTTGGCATAAGGGAATAATTTTTAAACTAATTAAGAATAACACACCGAGCTACCTTGTGCCCATCATTAAATCATTTCTTTAAAATCGTTCCTTCTCAACATCCATAAACACAGCAGCTTCTGAAATTAAATCAATAGAAGCCGGTGTACCACAGGGTTTCATACTAGGACCACTTTTATTTAATATATTCGTGCACGACATACCGGAAATGGAAAATACAACACTTGCAATGTTTGAAGACGATACGACTATATTAAGCCAAAGGGAAGATATAAATATCACAATTAACCAACTTCAAGAGAGCCTAGATATTATTACGAAATTGTTTAATAAATGGAAAATGCAGCTTAACCAGTTAAAATCTGAAGCTAAAATTTGTACTCTCCGCAGATTAATCAATACCCCCAACGTGCGTACTAACGACTACATCATCCCATGGAATAGCGCTGACAGCGCTGTTAAATATCTTGGAGTATACCTCGATAAAAGGTTAACATGAGGGTATCATATTAATAAGAAACTCAATGAGGCGCATGTAAGATTAATAAAATTATATCCATTGCTCAACAAAAAGTCTCCATTAAAAACAGAATGCGGAACTCTAATTTACACTTTACGCCGGCCGAAATAAGATAACAAAACTCAAGAAAAAGAATGGGGAAATTACGTCGAATAGAGTCGAACAACTACAAATAGTAGAAGAGTCCTACAGAGACTTATACAGGAGTACAATACAACGACAAGGAGAACCCATCGAAACACAAGAAAGGACTGGAGTTATAAACCAAGGATCAGAGCAGATCCCCGACCGAACGCTAAATGAAATGTATAACGCAATAGGACAAATGAAATATAATAGAGCACCAGGAGAAGATGCAATAGTAAAAGAAGCTGTCAAATCAGGAGGCAGAAGGCTCATCGAAAATTTTGGGAATCTCTTCAATTTTTGCCTTTCACACTCTGTTACTCCCAAAGACTGGAATAACATTCTTATGGTAATAATATATAAGAAAGGAGACCTTACTGACATAGGAAATTATAGACTTACTAGCTGGCCCGGCAAACGTTGTTCTGCCCAAAAATAATTTTTCTCTGAAACACCGTTTCACCAGTATAGAGTTTTCATTTTATGTCAATTACATCATCTTGGACTTAAAAATAAATGCCATTTTCGCAATCAACGTCTCAAAAAACCTCAATAACGTCACCCATATCGATTTTTAGGTTTATTTACCCCATTTCACTCCGTAAGGGATACCGGACCCGACAGACGTTGTCCTGCCCGAACGTTGGTTTGCCTGCTATTAGCGGGTTCAGCAAACGTTTTTCGATATTCGAATTTTCGATTTTTTTCATTTTAATAAACATTGGGCGGTGGTGGGGGTGAAATTTTGGGGTTATATGTTCTGATATGCGAGAAATCTTAAAACAAATTTTAAAAAATCATCAAAAATTTAAAAAAAAATCTAGGTCCCGATTGCAGCATTACCTACCGGGTTCAATTGTGAATCGCAACCATCCAGGGGCACACTCAAACACACACACAAAATTTCACCAAAATCGGTCCAGCCGTTTAGGAGGAGTTCAGTCACATACAGTCTGTTTGATTTTAGCTGTCACAGCAGCTATCTCGGCTATTGTTGGAGATATGACAAAATGTTATAGATGAAAAGTTGTTCTACATTTAATTTTCTATTATCCGCCATAGCCAGAAAAACAATTGAGCATCAAATGTTAGACGTAGCAAGAACATTCAAAATTTTAAATAGACGTACCCAATTTTATTTGATATTCTAAAACTGTAAAAAATTCTCTTTACAACGATATATCACATGTCATAGTTATCTAATCAAATAAAAACATAAATCAATAATTATGTAACAAATGCATGCTTACGTAGATTAGACCTTTATTCAAAAAAGTAGGCGGTGAAATAAATGAATTATTTGTCAGTGTCTAGTTGAACAATGTTCCTTAATACTGTCTTGACAACTTATGCTATTCAACATAAATACAACATAACAACTTGAACAAAGTAACAATAAATTATTAATAAGTAAACTAAGTTCAAAATTTCAGTTCATAATATCTAGAGTGTTTGTTCAATGTGACCTCCGTTGTTTGCAATACATTCTCGAGATCTGCTTATTAAGTTTCTTCTAGCTTTCTGCAACATGTAATGTGTTATTTGGCCACAGGCCCTACGGATACGATTTTTAAGATCGTCTAGATTTTGTGGACAAGTAACGTAAACTTGTTGTTTGAGAAAACCTCACACAAAAAAACTCTAAAATAGAGAGATCTGGCGATCTTGCTGGCCAGTTGATGGGGCCACCATTTCCTATCCATTTTGCACCAAACTTTTCATTTAAAATATTCCTGACGTTTCGTCCATTGTGTGGAGGTGCACCATCCTGTTGGAACCACATATTGCGACGTATTTCTAGGGGTATATCATCCAGATAATCTTCGAATTCTGTCAGAAGAAAATCGGCATATCGTTCTGCATTAAGCGATCCTTGATAAAAATAGGGACCTACTATAACATCGCCTAATATGCCAAGCCATACATTAATGGAATATCTGTGCTGGAATCTGCATTCCCGAAATTGACGAGGATTCTCCGTATCCCAGAAATGATCATTTTTTCTATTAGAAATTCCGTTATTATTGAAATTAGATTCATCACTCCAAAGAATTAAATTTAATAAATTTTTATTATTGTTAATCCAGTTACAAAATATCGCCCTCCTGTCAAAATCACCAGCTCTTAAACCTTGCACTAATTTAATTTTCTACGGAGTCATTTTATGTCTTTTTAGTGTAGAAAATGTTTTATACTGACTTATTCCTAAATCAGCCACTGCTTGACGTATTGAATTTCGTGGGTGTGCTCTAAAATACGCCAATACTAAAATATCTTTCGCGGCACGTCCATTTCTTACCCTTCGTACCTGATCATTAAAATAGCAATTTCTTCGTAAATTACTTTCGAGTCTTGTAAAAGTACGAGGATGTGGATGTCTTCTTTCTGGATACATAGCTTGATACATCACACAAGCTTCTTTATTATTGTCATTACATCTGATGTACACACTTAGCATATCCATTTTTTCATCATTGGAATAATTATCACCCATTTCGTGCTACCTACTTGAGATGAAAATAACAATATGTGGCAATTTACACAGCTAGTTTGACACTATAGTTACAGCAATTGTTTTCCTGGCCTACCTTTTCACAGCAATGTGTTCAATTCGCCTAAGCGTACATTTGTTATTTAATTATCGAGTTATGTTTTTAATTGATTAGATAACTATGATATGTGATATATCGTTGTAAAGAGAATTTTTTAAAGTTTTAGAATATCTAATAAAATTCCGTACCTTCCATTTAAAATTTTGCATGTATTTGCTACATCTAACACATTTGATGCTCCATTGTTTTTTGGCTATGGCGGACAATAGAAAATTAAATTTAGAACAACAATAGCCGAGACTGTATACACTGTGTCCCAATTTCGATGCTCACCATTGGTATCTCGGTTATTAGAAGACATAGAGCAACGGTTAAATGGAGAAAGTTTTGCATAAATCAATACTCACGACAAATCTCATTTCAAATTTGACCTAACTTGTTTAATTTTTAAAATATTTAGAAAAAAACATAATTTGCCGATTTCGTTATTCCTCAATAACTCTTTAACTCTTAATCTGACCTCTTTTAAAGTTTTACATTGTTCAGACACTTTTTTAAGACAAATTATTTGATATAAACAGAAACCCCCGATTGTCTTTTGTTTTTAAGTTTTTAGCTCTATCTTTTGTTTTTCATATAGCGGCCATATTGGATCTTTGGTTAGTTAGATAGTCGTTAAAAAGTGCTTTCCAACGATGTATAACATGCCTGAAAAATATTTAGTTATAAGGAAAATATTAATAGAAACGTAAATTAATCATTAATATGAAATGAGTAGGCTGAAAAATTAAACAGCAATGTCAAATGAAAGTGAAAAGATATTCTAAATTATACTGTAAACTAACGAAACGATACAAAAATCATAATAAATAAAAAGTAAAGAAACAGTTCTTAAAGCTTAAAGAAAATGTTCAATATGACGACCATTCTGTTCCATACACTTTTGACACCTTGTTTTAGTAGAGATACAAACTCTCTAGCGTGTTTTCGTTTACTGATCGTAGCACATCTAGTACTCTTTGTTCTAAAATTTCCCGAGTTTCTGGCGGTTCAAAATCAAATACTTCGTTTTTAGTGGTACCCCATAAATAAACATCAAGCGCTAATAACTTAAAATCAAATGACAATCGGCGGTTTCTGTTTATATCAAATAATTTGTCTTAAAAAAGTGTCTGAACAATGTAAAACTTTAAAAGAGGCTAAATTAAGCGTTAAAGCGTTATTGAGAAATGACGAAATGGGCAAATTATGGTTTTTTCTAAATATTTTAGAAATTAAACAAGTTAGGTCAAATTTGAATTCGTATTTGTCGTGAGTATTAAATTCTGCAAAACATTCCCCAGTTCACCGGTGCCCTATGTCTTCTAATAACCGAGATACCAATGGTGAACATCGAAATTAGGACACAGTGTATATAAAGATTTTCATTTTAAAAAATATTGGAGGGTGGTGGGGGGGGGGGTAAAATTTTGGGGGACCCGACAGACGTTGTCCTAACCGAACGTTGGTTTGCCTGCTATTAGCAGCTTCAGCAAAGATTTTTTCAATTTTCGAATTTGTGATTTTAAAATTTTTGGGGGTGGTGGGGGGTGAAATTTTTATGTTATATGTTGTGATATGCCAGAAATCTTTAAAAAATAAAAAAAAAGAAATTCGCAAAAAAATATTTTAAAAAAACCTAGAACCCGATTGCACCGGGTCCAATTGGGAATCTAAACCATCCCATTCAAACACACACAAAATTTCATCAAAATCGGTGCAGCCGTTTAGGAGGAGTTCAGTCACGTACACAGGTACAGAAGAATTATATATATAAAGATAAACTTGTTGCCACACCTATAAAAGCTTTTCACTCGAATAATTACCAACCGACTAGAGAAAAAGCTCGAATTTTATCAACCGATAGAACAGGCAGGCTTTAGACCAGGATTCGGAACAAACGATCACCTCCTAACATTAAAAACTTTAATTGAAAGAACAATCGAATACAATAGACCTCTTGTATTGATATTCGTAGACTTTCAGAAAGCGTTTGGCACCGTAGAAGCTCACCATATAATAAAATCCATTAGTCAATGCCGTATCGACTACCGCTACTCCCGCCTAATATACAATATCTATAGAAACTTAACAGCATATGTTAAGTTACACCAAGACTCTAACAAGTTTCCACTTGAGCGAGGTATGCGACAAAGGGGCACAATGTCACCAAAGTTTTTCATCACAGTACTGGAATATAATATTCAAACAATTAGACTGGACAGATAATGGCATAAATATCGATGCTCGAAGAACTTGCAAAGACAACAGCAAAAATAGGTCTCCACATAAACAAAGAAAAAACAAAAATCATGACAACCCTAGTACTCGCGGGGAAAACACGCTGCACCAAGGTAACATAGAGGAAGTCAGGGAATATAGAGGCTTGGGTCATGAGTTAAGAATATATTGGGATAATCAAACACACGAACTACAAAGGCAAATCAGGCTCGGATGGGCAGCGTATGGAAAACTATCATACATCTTCAAAAGTGACATCCCCACGAGCCTCAAACGCAAAATGTTCGACCAATGTGTCCTTCCCGTCATGACGTATGGCTTAGAGACATTGACACTCACAAAAACCAGCGTAGAGAAGCTAAAAATCACCCGAGGTAAAATGGAACGATTAATGTTGGGAGTCAAACTATCAGATCGGACTAAAAACACAGAGATTCGTAGAAGAACAAAAGTAACTGACATAATCGAGAGAATTACACACCTGAAATGGCAATACGCTGGACATGTTGCAATATTAACGGATGATAGATGGACTAAACAATTGATAGAGTGGAGACAACTTACGGATAAAAGAAGTAGAGAAAGACCCCCAATACGTTGGGGAGACGATATCAAAAGGGTATCAAATCGCTGGATTAGAGAAGCACAAGACCGGGAAAACAAGGAAGGCTTATGCCCTGCAGTGGACTCAGACGGCTGGGTAAAGAATGTTAAGTTGTGTAATGACAAACTGAAAAGAAACATTTTCATGTATGTAAATACAAACGCCTCCTCATCTTTTAAGTAATCGGTCGGTGCGAATATCCAGGGATACCGAATAAATTGCCAGGGACATCCGGAGCTAACCAAGTTTCTGAAATAAGTATATAGGAGGGTTTGTTTTCTTTGATATGAATAAAAAAATAACTGAACTTGGTGGCGAGAGTAAAGATATTTGAGGACATAGTATAAGATTAAAAATTTCGTTTTTAAATTTTTGATGCATTACAGTTTACAACCGTTGGAATTCCTTTAATATATCGAATGGTCAAGTTTTGTTCTCCCATTTCAGGTTTTTGTTTTAGTTCCTCTCGTTTTTCAGATAAATATTTTCGTTGTTGAGGTGTCTGGTCATCATAGATTTTAATTTTGTTGAAAGGTGTGTACAACAGATTAGCCTCTTTACTAAGTATTTGCATTGCCAGGTCGGGATCGTTGACATTGACTTTTACGAGTCGGTTTCTATCAGCTGCGTTTGTATTCTCGTTCAGGTTAACGTTTAATTTAGCTTTTTCGTAAATGTTACCTTTTATTCTCAATTATCGGTAATCCACTATAATACGGAGCTTGGATCCCTCGCCTGTAGTGCGTTCGTTTCATATTTAAAGCTATAAGTTAAATTGTAAATTGTAAAGGCGGGCATTCGATGCGGGCATTTGTCCGGGTGCGTACGTACAAAAAAAAAGGTTCTGGTGCGGACCAACGTAAACGTGAATTTCTTCAGCAGCTTCGCAGTAAGTAATTTCCTGCATATCAGTTTTCGTGCGGTTCACAAGGCAGTAACTCTACTAAACGAGTTTATTACGTGCGTCAACTTCAGCGAGTTCGGAGATCCCTGATGCTTGAAAGAGAGAGCAACAATGGTTATTGATGCAAACTAAGGAAGGCAAGCAGGTGCGGCCGCAAACAAGCTAAAAATCACAGAACAAGTGCCTCAGTTTATCTTAACGATACGGTACGTAGATACACTTCATAGGTGTATTTAATGGTTCAAGAAGCCAACCAATTTACAGCACGGGAATTATTACTACTCCCTAACATGACTTGACTACATCATTTATAGCCGAAAGCCTAGACACGATAGAACTCCAGGCGCGGTAATTGATAGTGCCTATTAAGTACCAAGTAAATTGTACACATGTTAATATTTAACACAGCAAACCACGAAAAAGGTATTTTAATTTTACATCTGTGCTATATTGAAATGTTTTTAAGCCCACTATTTGGCTCTGTTTGCAGTGCGAAATATTTAACCAAGTCAATAAAGCACAGAGTTAATATATTTTATATAATTGCAATTTTAAACAATAATAAAAGTATTAAATGCATTGATAATGAGATGCGAGCAGCAGTAATTAGTCGGAGAAACGCACGCAAAAGCAAAGCATGTCTCAGAGGGTTTGAATTTGAAGTTTCAATAAAATAATACAATAAAAATGATAGGTTTGTGCATATTTAAAGCCAGACCAAACGAAAGTAATTGACACCAAAGGTTTGTTATGTGGATACTAAATGAGCGCAGGCAAAGGCTAGTGAAAAGGCGAGCAATCCGACAGGTAAATATAAACAAGATAAGGGAATAGAAAATTGCAAAGAGCAATCCAGAACTAGGCAACGGAAGAGAAGAAAGGCAAGTGATGTGTAAAAATGGTGAACTCAAATACCAGTGCTTTAATAAAAAAACAAAGTGCAAAAAGCAGAGCAGTGATTGTAAAAAAACGTGTGTGTGTGTGTGTGTGTGTAACGCAAAGAAACAATACTAGTTATAAGCAAAAGACAATTTTTAGACTTAAGAAAATGTTAATTTAAGATTTATGTATTCAAACTTTACTCCGTTCATAGTTAATTGTTATCAAAACTAATTTCTAATTAACAGCAGAAGACGGTAGCATGGCAACGTTATGTTTTTTTGTTGTTAATAATAGGAAAACAGTCGCAATAAAATCAAATAAAGCTTGTTGAAAATTTGTACTCCCAAATAATTAATGTTTTTGCAATAATAAAAATGTGTTACCTATATAAAAAGTGGTTTATTTTATTGTACAAATGTTCTGCCAGTTGTGGGAAAGTTTATATAAAGTTCTACGTAGATGAATTTACATTTTCCCAAAATCGCCTCCGAGTGTGATCGGCAACCGAGCATCTGAAATTTCCGATCTTCGTCTACAAGTCAATTAAGCATCGGAACCCAGAGGTCAGCAATCCAAGACATCATCAGGGTGTGCAGGAGTATCCTGAGAGAGACATGCAGCCAGGAGAGCGTTTCCAGCAGAGAAAAATCAACGGCGTCATCTGCGACCAGCATCGTTTCCAACTCGACAACCTTTACGAGGGAGGCACTAACTGTAAATTCGAGTGTGGGCGTTCGGTAAAACTATTTACATACAAGAATAAACCTTGCTGAAGCATCCTAGCGCTTTTCCAAGAGTCCAAATAGGCTTCATCAAAAACTGCGTTTTTGCGAAAATTTTTCGAGCATCATAAACAATTGTCTGTTGGCGTGGGTCCTACGTCATCCTATAACAAATAAGTAGAGGTTTTATTGCCAAGCCAAATATTCAAATTATATACCTGACGCTTTCTCCTCTATTTTCATTATTGAAACGTTCAAATTCACGCTCTACGCGCAAACAGCTTTATGTGTTGTATCTGTCAGATTGAGGTTACTAATATTATTTACTAAAAGCGAGAATATGAGTTACTTTGAGACAAATAGCCTAAAATTAAGGATAAACTTTGAATATAGTAAATTTCTGATCCCACCTCAGAAAAGAGTTTTTTGTATTTTGCAGTGAGCTAGTATAAAATATTGCAGTTAAATAAAATATTAAGAAAGAGGCATACAATCAATTTATTTAAACATCAACCAATCCATTTCATTTTAAATAGCCTTAAATTACTGACAGGCAAGGTAAGCACACAATTATAAATTAACCTGAGAATTGTGTGGTGATTTGCCCTAATTATATTAATTTTGTATACAAAATAAATAACAAACAGGCAGTTCATCGCAATATATAGTATTACAATATAAAAGGCGATTTACATTGCGTGAACTTTCCCTCATCACTATGTTAACCCGAGTGTGGTTCGTAATGTGAAGACAATGTCGGATAAATTATTGTTTTATACTATAATATAAAGCGTTCCATTCTGAACCCTAGGGAAGGGCTAAACAAATACACACTAATATACAATTGTTGGATCATCCTGTTTAAACACAATCGACTTTATTTGGATGAACTGCGGGTAGCGTCATATTGCCCTACAGAACGCTAGTATAGTATTTGATGGATAAAGCACACAAGAAAAAAAGTCGTGGTTGTTACATTTTAATAATATCTGCAAACAACTCACAGAATCGGCTACTAACATAGTTAAAAACTAAATTGAATTTTATTGTTCGAATGCCAGTAGATGTGAAACTGGAACGAACTTCTAATTAGTGCCGATTTTAGTGTAAACGGCGGTGTACTGTTGTTTAATAAGTCGTGTATGTGCTTACTGCTAGTTTAGTTAAAAAATCTTAATTCGTAATAACTTCTACTTCTGTTTCTAGATTTTTCACGAAAATGAGAAGTTTGATAAGGTTTTTAGTGTCTTTAACTTTTTCTGAATTTTTGCACATGTTGTACTGGGAAGAATATTATTACTGACTATTTTAGCGAACAATAGCTTTCTATGTATTTTTCGAAATTTAAATTTATATTATATATAGTATATTGTCGTCACACTCCAATTTATTTCTGACAAGTTAAACAATACGAGGATAGTTTTTAGAATTCTGCAATTTTGAAGATCAGTTGTTCACGAAACGACAAGGAGATTGGAGAATTGGGCGTAAAGGAACCAAGAAGCAGAAAATGCATGAATATCAATGGCAGTGAGAGTTTTATTGCGTTGATTTGCATCGTGGAATCAATATTACATATAAAGGCGAGTTATTGAAAATCTGGTTTAGCTTGCAGATCTGTCTAGTCGCAGTGTATCTGAACCAATCAAAAAAAAACGTGGAAGACGCAGGAACTGCAAAACGATTTGATTAAAAAAGTTTAATTTATATCTCCTATGAATTTATGAGGTCACGAGAATAAAAATAAGGCAATAAAGCATAAAACTCGCAGTTTTTAAGATTATTCTGTAGAAAATCGGAGTATTAACTTTTCCTTTTGCTCGTTTTAGTTTCGAACTCTTGAAAATTAAAAAGTTGATTGTTTTGTAGTTTCCTAGTAAGGCTGCTAGAACGATTTGCTTGAAAATATTATCTTGCTTACGAAAAGATTAATAATTGAATTAATCGAATGTAAATATTCATCAATATATCACAGCGTTTATGTTGAAACAACGTGCACAACGACCCGTTTGTCACGTAATAATCTTTATTATACTATCTACGTACAGAATTGCTGAGAGAAGATTTGAGTTCCCGTAGATCAAAACTCTTTTAGAATTTATAATCGTTTGTTTACTATATATGTAGTATTTGACACTCTTATTGCAATAAACTTGAATTCATGAGCTCATAACAACGGATGATCTTAGTGTTAGGTTATAGTACATTGCTACATTGAGCTACTGGCACCTGTATTTATTAATTTGCAATTAATTAATTAAAACTAGTAATGGGCGCGTGACGTGAAAACAGTCGTGTCACGTCGGGTCACGGCGTGTCACCTTGTGAACGTGACTAATATTTGAAAATCGTGACGTGAACGTGAGTGAACGTAAGTGAAAATTTCCAAGGCGTGATTCACGTTTCACGTTAATTTTACGTTAAATATTTAGTAGCGAATAAAAAACTGAAAGGTGCCCCGGGTGAACCTATTTTTAGAAAAGCAATGATTCGGTTTGTATACTCAACTTAACACTGAAAATGTTGATTACGTTTTATTTTTAAACCAATTTATTGTGTAGATGAACTTATTATTCTTCTAAAAGTAGTGTTTTGTTTTGTATGCTCGCCTTAACGCTGAAAATGTTGATCATTGTACGTAAAAGTACTTTTAAACCTACGAATTAAAAGTGTTGCCTAGCAACATTAACCTTCTATACTCATATCAATAAGGGAAACGTCAATTCCAATGACAGCTTTTGGTATTAAAAGTAATGTCTTTGAAGACTGCTGCAAGAAATGTATTTGCGGGAAATCAGTATTTATCCCTTGTCGTAAGTAATTGTAGTAAATTTTAATTTTTTTTTCTTTTTGTGTCAAGTATTCTGATTGCAACATATCATGTAAATTATGCCACTTGCAAAACATATTTTTAGTTCTGTTTAGGGTTTTTTTCATTGATTTTAAATTTGAACATTCTGTTCTATCTAAATTAAAATTTTGAAATAAAAGCTGCGTGTCACGTTGTGAGTGGCGTGTCACGCCGTGAACGTGAGTGAACGTGAGCGTGAACGTGAGTGAACGTGAGCGTGAACGTGCGTGGACGTGAGTGTTTAAAGCAAGCTTGAAACGTGCGTGACGTGAGTGAAAACTCACTCACGCGCCCATCTCTAATTAATACTTATTTTGTTTCTTGATGCCCCGGAGTGGGATATTGTTTTAAACGCTTTTTTGTGTGTTATATTAAAATTCAGATATCGATACTCTTGAATTATGTCAAAGTGGTGGATGCAACTTACCCATGACCCCAAGGTGGGGCCGTGATGCAAACAGTGCAGGCTCCAGTCTTTCTGGGCCCAGTGGCGGAGGTAGGCAGTTAAAGAACATAAACTTACGAACCTGTAAATCTCATCAATAATAATAATTATACTTACCAACGATGGTCGTTCCCCTGGCCCCTCCGTACTTCTGGCAGTGAGCCTAAAATATTTGCTCTTGCATCAGTTAGCATCAACCTTTTGGCACCTTATCGGTGCGTTTACTGGTCTTTCACAGTAAAATAATTACTGTAAATCTTGCTAGGCTATAGCGAAACCACGTGCTTCTATGGACTTACATTATCACTGCGGAACTTATTATGTTTTCGCCGATCACTGTGCGAAACCTCTCGCTTTCGCGGGAGCTTGCGATTATTATCACATAATCGACCAGCAGGAGTAAACACCTCTGACGTCTACCAGATGCTGTAATTGCTAAAATGCTAGCAAACATTATTCAACTGACTACAATAATGCGTACATGCTACTCTAGCTAACCTATGTATACGCATAGCCGCGCTCGCAGCTTGGCCTAGAGTTATTGCAACTTGACACATTATAAATAATTATTAGTTCCCATACTCGCAGGATCGCTTGCTACAGAAAGTAACTACGCAAAACAGCTCACTTTCACGACACACGTTTAACACTTATCACAGTACCGACCGTTTTCTTTATTTCTTAATCCATTTCTAGCCGAGCCCCCTCGATACGGTGCATTGGTTGCACGTGCTAACTCCTTATATATTTGTCAAGAATATATTACATTGCAGGGTTCAAAATATTCCAGAAATGGCAAACGTAGTAAGTAATATTTAAAACTTAAAAATAATGCACCCCAAAACCATTAAATATTTTATCCCTAACAATTGTTAGTTTCTCAGTTGGGCATAGTTGTAGCTGAATACCTAGAATTTCATTAAAATTGGGTAGGTGTCAATAGATCAACGTATTTTTGCGGTAAAATAATTTATTACAATTAATTCAGTTACAATAGTTCAGGATCCAACATTTTCTTCTCTTCGAATAATAAGAACACCACCTTTAATGTTGTAATTCACTTTCAGTTTTGTGCTGAATTATGATAAACTAACTGAATGTCAGGATTGAAATATATTCATAGTTTGGAGGTGTGTTTCTCAAGTTTTAATTATCATGTTTAGGTACAATTTCTTTAATATTTTCAACCTTAAAAATGTAATACAATCTTGATCTATATATTGGTTTTTAATAACTAATCCTTATTTTGGAAACACAGACTGCTCGTGAAACTACTGCACGTGTCGAGAGTTCTGGATTAAGGATGAAATTAGGCATCAGGCAGAACGTTTGATGCTGTGATAGGAGCGCGACGTATATGTTGTGAAAGTGGACTGTTTTGGGTAGTTAATTGTTGGCGTATTTGATGATGCGATTATGAGTTTATGGGAACCAATAATTAATTATAATAAAACAAGTTGCAATAATGCGAGGCGAATGTGCGAGCGCTGCCATGCTTATCTGGAGGTGATGATAGCTAGTGTAGAATGTTTGTATTGTCGTAGTTGGGAATGATATTTGCTAGCTGGTTGGCAATTACAGCAGATGATAGACATTAGATGTTCTTGCTCGTGCTGGATGATTATACGATTATCGTGGCTGTGAATCCCACGGAAGCACGTCGTTCCGCCTAGTGGTCCCGCGAAAACATGATACGTTTTAAACTGATGATGTAAGCCCGTGGAAATATGTTGTTCCGCAGTTGGTAGCACTAAAAATCGTCATCCGAGTCCAGGGTTATTAAGATCCTGACAATGTAAATTGGTTCTTCCAACCGGATTTTAAGTATTTGTTATACGTAAGGTAACGTACATTGGCTCCTCCATTATACTTTAGAATTAGCAATGTATAAGGCAGTTATAAGAAAATGCATAGTAAGTTCTTACCATTAAGTTTAAGCGAACGTTTACGACTCATAATAACGAGAAAGTACTATTAAAACTAGCAGACTTTATATCTTTTCTTGTGAGTTAAATACAAATGGCATTATTCGTTTTGGAAAATAAGTCAGTGACGGTGTAAGCAAATACATTATTTTACCCTAAGTACCGTATAACGAAACTCATAATACAGCATTATCATAAAAACATATTTCATCAAGTAATGGAAATATAACAGAATATTTGGATTCGACGGATACGAAATCCTTAAAAAAACGTTACAAAACGTGTAAAAGTAATGAGTAACACCCCTGAACTACAAACATTGGGATAGTTGCCACTCCGTAGAGTGAAAGCAACTATCAAGTTTTTAATAAAACTGACATTGATAATTTTGTACCGATCATAATCGCTGTTAAAAAAGATTGTCAAAACAGATAAGTAGTAATCTTTACTTATTTGGTAACGAGAGCTGTGTACTTAGAAATAGACCATGACTTAAGTGCCAACGGTTTTATAAACGTTTTAAAGCAATTTACGTGCATCCGATTTCCAGAAGGAATCTATAGCGATAACGGAAGACACTTTAGGTATGCAAAACAGGAAATTTCAAATGTGTTAGAAGAATTCAATCAAATATAAATAGTAAAATTTTGGGCACTAAGGATTATCAAATCCCGGGTGGTGTAGTTTAAACAAGCGTCCAAGTACGATCAGTAGAGTTAAGCAACGCTCTTTCTGGTCAGAACTTGAATGGAAGTTCTACTGCTGCCTCTCTCGGCGCCTCGTGGTACGGCTGCCATGGAAATAGTTGGTCCCGGATGTCATAATAACATCATGGCAGTCGTTAGTGGGGTTGGAAATCCCCATAAAATGTACAGCGACGCCTATAATTGGCCTAAAGGCTGTTGGCTGAGTACAAAACAAAATAGAATTTTATATCTCCAGCGTCACCTGATATGGGGTGGAGCGTGGGAGGGGCTTATAGAATCTGTGAAGAAAATAATTAGTCAAATGCTTGTCACAAAATATCCTTAAAGGTTTGCGTTAAAAAATTTTCTCACGTTGAAAGTACGAGTATTCTAAATCATAAGCCTTTGTATGTAGGTATGAATCAACGAATATAACTCTGAAGCATTTACGCCAGATAGTTTTTCAGTCAGACGAAATCATTCTGCGCTGTCATGTAAGAGAGAAGAAAGTGACATAACATTAATTTCCAAATGGCGAGTTGGATTATTTTTGGACAAGGTGAACTAGAGAATACTTGCCTTCTTTGGTAGAAAGAAGAAAATGCATTTAAAAGGAAATCACTTTGCACTAGGTGATATAGTTCTTATATGGGACCCCGATTTGTTTCAAAACGCCTAACGGAAAGACGAAGACGGCTAATGGATTTGCTGCAAATTGATTTTTGATTTCATCGGAATTAAACTGCTTGATATATCGTGTACCTTGTAGGGTAACTTCACAATAATCGCTCGCGTAAGGGGCCTCACCCACATTTCCGACTGGGGGAGTAATTTACCTCAGAAATATGTCGTATCGGAGTACAAATAGGGCATTGCAAAACACGAATCAGCATCCAGTTAGCGTCTCCTAACCAATTTCGAACAGCATCTCCCATTAGACTTTTATTTAAACTACGGCGGTAATCCCTGGAAACCTGAGCAATATCGTCCGAAATTTGGTATCCAACTTAAGTGGGTTAGGGCTAATGAGAATGGAAAAATGGCTCTCGCGCAAGAAGGTTGGAGCGAAAATAATCATCTCCTGCTCGTAAAACCCAATCGATTACGAAACCTACAAGGTGAAGGTTGCTGAAAAAGTTCCTTTTGAGTATTTGGTTACTAAATCGAACATATTTAAATACCCTTTATTTCAAGTTTAACTCTTGCAAGTTTGTAGAACAGCTGCTCATCGTTAGTTGAGCAAGCTTAATTTCGCCTAAAAATTGAAATTTGGTTGTTACGCATTTACAGTTATTTGTGTTGATAAATGTATTATTATTGTTATTAAGGAGGCAATTATGTAGATAGGATAAGTAGCCTAGAAAGAAGAGAGAGTAATTCGTTTCATGCGAATGATACATCTTGCATGTGAAATGCTGGTTTGGTAATGAGTTAAGGCTACTCAGCTTTAACATAGGCGAGATGTTGTAAAGCAGAAAATGATCTGTGACGACTGGATTTCATCGACCACTTACATATTTCTGAGGGTATTACATTCTACATCCTTTTTATGGCTGGATCTTTGTGCAAATAAAAGTAGCTAGTGTTATATCGCCCATATTTGGTCGCCATTGTCGCATTTCAGAAAACAGGGTATACCACTAGTAGGCGAGCTTGGTTGCTGGACAGTATAGGCTGTGTATGATGCATCGTTGTGCCTTGTACAGTACTTTCACTAACATAATAAGTCGAACAGCACCAGCAATTCCATATTCTTACATTCATATTATTCATCGATGACCAGACATTTGTAACAGGCTTGATCTGGTTAGCCCGAGTGTGTATAGAATATGATATCGATATAGAGTCAATTTGAACATGTATATCGATTGTTGTTTGTTGGTATTATGTATTTATAGATAGACTTCATTATACCAATGTGTTTTGCATATCCGGCGCCAATACGGGCGCGCTTGCTGGAAACGATCAGATTATGACGGACAGCTTTAGACAACAGAATAGCAAGAATAGCAAGAGATGGAAAATTCGGAGGAAGAAGACTGTCTGAACGACCATTAAAGCGGTGGAAAGAAAGCTGGCAATCCACATCTCAAGAATAAAGTGCTGGAAATAACAGGCCTTTAAGGCCTAAATTACGACCAAGAAGAAGAAGAAGCTTTAGTCTGTGTTAGGATCTCAACAGACAAAGCTCGTTAGTGCTGGTCATGTGCAGTGGAGCCCAAAAGCGTCGACGGGCGATCAAGTTCTTGAAGTAGCTACTCCGTGCCAAGTACATGTGGAATGTTTATGTTTCTTAGGAAACTACAACCCAAGAGAAGCAGT
The DNA here is from genome assembly GCA_940337035.1 of Agriotes lineatus. Lineage (NCBI taxonomy): Eukaryota > Metazoa > Arthropoda > Insecta > Coleoptera > Elateridae > Agriotes > Agriotes lineatus. Next base: position 86,291,296 of record OW679194.1, on the reverse strand, counting down.
GAAATAGTGAAAGCGTCTGCGCTACTGGGTAACGCAGTTATAAAAGCATCGCCGTGGAAATCTGCGAAAATCCAAGCATAGGTATTGCACATATAGCATTCGCTAGTCGTCACTGTAGGTGGATGATATCCTGTAATGAACGGCACAAGAGTCGCAATATAGATCACATCAAGTGAGTCATAGCGTATCAACTGGCGTTTGAGTGCGCTGTTCTGTGCGGACGCATTAGACACAGATGTCGGATGTGTACGTAATAATGTTTACCATGAATGCGCAGTAAAAATAGTGTTTAATGCGTAAAAATACTGTACATCCGTCGTATTTGTCTTCATTGTAAACAAATTGGCTTTTACTTATGTAAATTGTTGTATCCAATCTGTAGCTCAACGCAAGTCCAAGTCAACCGCTAAATTCATTTCAACAGCGTCTCCTCTTAACGACGACCGCAGTGAATAAGGTAAGATGCATTTCACTGCTATTGGGCTAGCTAGTAATAAGAGAAGGTAAAGTAATTAATAAAACTGAAGCGGAGCAGGGAACACGTTGTTACGAAGCTTTCAATAAGGTGATCAAAATAAACTTTGGAAAACTATGTTAATGAAGCGCATTTAACTAAGTATTGTACTACTAATGCCTCCCGAGGTGGTACATTATCATTGACTAAATATAGAGCTTTGCGGATGGGCTCAGAGGTTACATTAGGTGAGCCAATATCAAAATTATACACACTCAAATAATATAATTTAGAAACTTACAAAGAGGTGTATTCTAGAAGTTTAGGATAGAGTATGTCGAAATAGAAACAAAGAACGACGTCTTATTCTGAGCTTTTTAATTATCGCGATCGGAAAACAATCATTAAAAATAAAAATACGCCTAAGGGGGCTAATTGTGTGATAAGCGCACGGCGACGTGTAAATGATAGGTGCTTAATAGCCATACTAGATGAAATAAATTTTTGATCATGCTTTAATTAGGTAGGCATTGCACTAAGGACAATTTCAGTTTATAATAGCTAGCACTACAATTTATAATTAATTACGGTGTCAACCAGTCAAAATGAAACCTAACCTCATTGTAAAAATAACCAGAAGTTTATGTACCAACACAATGCAATCTAGTGACAATGCTTGTTATCAATGGTTTCTCTAGATTGCACTTCCATATGAAAAAATAAAGTGTGGTCACCACACGACTTCCTATTACTGCTTGTAAAATTTTCAAAAACTATACTAACAAAAAACGAATTTGACAAAAGTTATAGATAATTACGCAATATATGTTTGGGAGAAAGTTTTTGTAAAGCTTTCATTTTGCGATTTTTCCAAAAACTGCATTTCTTATAAACTTTTTAAACAAAAGTTGTATATAATTACTCAATATAATATCATCTTATTTTATGAAATTTAATTTTTATCAAACAATTATAAAACTTTCTGGGAAAACAGAAAACCATAAGAGTAAAGTACCACTTGCGGTTACCCGATTTTAACCAAAAAGGACTGTGATCTACAAATCTATATTAAAAACAAATATATACATTTTGAGGCTCATCAATTAAACAATCTGGGTTGTATAGAGGACATAGACATACTGACAGGCTCACAAATTGTCATGACCATAAACTAACAGACATATATCACTTTGAAAATACTTTTTCTGAACGGGAAGACACAAATATGGATATTTCTGCAAAAATTTCGTGATTACTATGAAAAATTATGATTACTATATTTTACGAAGTAAAAAAAAAGTAAAAATAAAATATACCTTTAAGGTATTTTGTGTATTTTTATGACCATTCAATACGTGACTAAAAAGCATTTTGGCTTAATTGTAACTAGAGTTATTTATGTATCAAGTACATAATATAGGACTTTATTGAAAGAGTCTATTTTATGCAGAGGAGAGTAGCGTAGCGATAAAGAGGACGACTCAAATAAGGTCTGCTTATGTACAATAGGGTGGTTCTAATTTTGCAACCTCGGAAGTCGTTCGAATGCCAAAAAAACTAACCCATAAAAAATTTTTGCCAAATAGAACATAATTAACACTTGCCACCGAGCCTGGGAAGTTTCCGAATTGCAGAATTAGTATTAGAAAAACAATAATTCTAGAATTTATTTTCTTTCTATTTTTAATTTGAAAACCTAGAAGTATTACAAATTTGAAGTAAATTGCAATTCTTTATTCAATTTTAGACTAATTTTGATAATACAAGTAAATAGATCTATTTTAAGCATATTGAAATATTTTTAGAATTACTTACTTAAAAAAACATATTCGAACTGTCTAACACAGTTTCCTTGTTTGTCAATACAAACCAAGGGAGGGTATACCATCAGGGGTGGTTTACTGTAGTAGCGTCGCTAGCATGTCATTTGTTTTTCGGACCATTCAACCAGAAAGAGAGATCCGAAAAACAAATGACATTCTAGCGACGCCGCTGGTTTACTCAAATCTGGAAACCTTGTTCTGTTACTCTACACCTTTTCCAGTTGTAATTCAGAAAACATCAATTGTCATTCAGAAAGCGTCAAATGTATTTCAGATTAATCAAATGAATTTCAGAAATGGTCACATGTAATTCAGATTGATCAATTGTAATTCGGAAAGCGTCAGGTGTAATTCAGAAAACGTCAGATGTAATTCAGAAAGCGGCAATTGTAATTCAGATTAATTAAATGAATTTCAGAAAAGGTCAGATGTAATTCAGATTGATCAATTGTAATTCAGAAAGCGTCAGATGTAATTCAGAAAACATCAATTGTAATTCAGAACTTAAATAGTAAATTCTTGAATAAACAACATATTATTTCAAATAGTTACCATGTCCTTAAAAAGTTTGGTAGTTATGACAACTAACTGCTTTGGTTATGTGCTTGTATATTATAATTGCCAAAGTGAAAAAGTTTAATAGGTATGGAATTGAGAGATAATTGCGGAATTTGTCGTGTATCTATGACACGGCATCCAATATTACGTACACTTCCGTGTCGCCATTTATTTCACACAAAGTGTTTTGAACTCGGCAATGCACCACAAGTCAATTGTCCCTTGTGCCGAACAATGATAGCAGGAACAGAGCCTGTGCTGCGAAAACATTACAAACAACACTCTGAAGAAGACAGAAGAAGAATTGTAGAATGCGCCAACAGAGCAGATGACTGGGTAGTTTTGGCAGGTACGTTAGGGATAAAATACAAAACAGCATTCCACTGGATTCGATCTGGACGGCCTACAATGCTTAAAAAAGGAGGGGTAAAGCCTAAAATTTTAACTGAAGAAGAAATAGATACAGTAATTTCATGGATAGAAGCTGAATGTCACACTACGCTTAAAACAATACAAGAACAGATAAGACAGAACTTCCACACAGAAGTCGGTATATCTACAATTGGAAACTATTTGGAAGGTAGATTGTTTACGCTAAAGCAGGTACATCGCGAACCAACGACGATGAATTCAGTTGAAAATAAACGCAGGAGAGCGGAATATGTGCAAATTTTAAACAGGCATATTCAACAGGGTAAACAAATTGTTTGGATGGATCAAACCAATTTTAATTTGTTTTGTCGACGAACTAAGGGTCGCGCCCTTGCTGGTTCGAGAGCCGTTCAGCAAATGCCGTCAGGAAGAGGACCAAATGTTCATCTTATTGGAGCGATTTCAGCAGTAGGCATTGTGGCGATGGAGAGAAGGAGGGGTTCATTCACAGTTGTGTCAGCAAATGCTTGGGTAGCGAGCCTTTTACATCGTTGGCAAGAGATGGATAATGAACCAAACGACTTAGTGGTAGTGTGCGATAATGCACCATGCCACTCCAGATTAGAAACCGTGTTTGATGGTACTGAAGCAACACTGTTGCGTCTAGCACCATATTCGCCCATGCTTAATCCTATTGAGACAATATGGTCAAAGGTAAAATCCTTCGTAAAGTGTAATCTCAGAGTACCTCAAGTTGTAGCTCCTGGAATTCAAGAGCAAAGGCTCATCTATCTGGAAGGAATTATTGACCAGGCGAAAAATTCCATTGTGGGGGGAGATTGTGGTCGAGCGGCACAGCATACCACAGTTTACCACGCTGCAGCTTTGGCAATGGAAAATATGCCAGTAGGCCGTTAAAGTTTTGCAAAAGTTTAATACATATATAAGTTTTATTGTGAAGATAAAAAAATAATAAATGTTTCAAATTAAGGTAGATGCTTTCTTAATTACACTTGACGCTTTCTGAATTCCATCTGACGCTTTCTGAATTACAATTAATCAATCTGAATTACATGTGAGCTTTTCTGAAATTCATTTGAATAATATGAATTACAATTGACGCTTTCTGAATTACACCTACCGCTTTCTGAATTACACCTGACGCTTTCCGAATTACAATTGATCAATCTGAATTACATGTGTTGCTTTCTGATTTACAATTAAAAAATCTGAATTACATCTGACCTTTTCTGAAATTCACTTGACTAATCTGATTTACAATTGACGCTTTCTGATTTACAAATGGAAAAGGTGTAGTTGAAATCATTGCGAAAGGTGAACGGTATTACTTGTTTTGCGTGTTTAAATATTTTGAAGTAGTGTCGTGCGTATTTTAAAATTATAAAGCATAAAATGGCTTTAACGTCAAAGGTTCTTAGTGAAAAAGCCTAAATATGTTTAATATGAAATGATGCATATTATTGTCAGTAAGCTGCTCTTAAACAAACAAGTTTTACAAGTACTTTTTTTAATATGCGTATAGTTAAATGTAATTTACGTGAAAGTGCAAAATTAATTATTCAAGAAGTAGTTCTGTTTTGCTAAAAAGCACGGATTCAAGCTAAGGAAAAACATCATTCTGTACAAAAGCTGGAATCATTGTACTCTGAATGGAGCAGTCGGAAAAAAACGAGAAAATAAAAGAACGGATTCAAAAAAGGAAGGAACAACAATTTGTTCAAAAATTTGACGTTCTGTTCGATATCGCACATGCAAACGCTTTAGAATTAATAGATGTAGAAGAAGATAAACAGTTTTTGCTTCTTCAAAGGCAAAAAGGTCGACCATGTAGTATGCTTGGTGTTGATATCAGGTTACATCAACAAGAGAAGAGAACTGAATAACGAATGGAAAGAGAAGATATAAGAGGAAAACGTACTTACGAAGAGATGGAATATTTAAGTACATATTTGTAATTGTTTACTTCAGGTTACAAATGATATTGCGGAAAGAAACTGATCCAAGAACACAATAGCTTAGTTACCAAAAAAGAGAACCAAAAGCGGTACTTGCTACAAGTTGTAAGTGATTATCGGCGTCAATATCCGGGTTCCAGTAAAGCTTCTTTAGCAACGAAAAAGTAACTATTGTGATATGTATTTCGTTATTTTACATAAAGGTAGATAACTTGCTATATTTGATTTATTTCTAAGTTTGTAAATATACATCTGTAAACTTATGTATCTAACTTCAGCAATTATTTAATATTGATCGTTTTATTTAATTTGAAAATAAATATATTTGCTTAATTCTATTATATTTTTAATTATTAATCTAAAACAATTTTTCCAGAAGTTTTACATTTTGCTAATACTTAAAGCATATTTTTTGAAATTCCAACCAGTTTACGAAGAAATTGTATAGGGTGTCTCTGAAATGTGTGTACATCACTTAACCACAGATTCCTGGGCTCAAAATAAGACGATTTAACCCAACTTACCTATATCCAAAAGTGCTTCGTTTAGCCAGTATTATGATTCAAAGTTCAAAACAAATTTTTTTATTTTGCTTATAACAAAAGAACGATGTTGTCGATTTCGATGATATTTGGTATTGCACTCCTTACAGATGTAGGTCATCTTTTAAGGTGATATTAGTTATTATCATTGGACCATTAGTGTACGAAACACAGGTAACCCGGCATAAACCAGTCAAAAACTTTTTAATGTTAAGGCCAATAACTTTCCAAAAAATAGTTTCAGAAAGAGACATTCAATAGTAATCTTTTTTGTTACTTGTTAATTGATGATATCTTTTAAGGTTTAGACACAAAAAAATAAAATCTGAGGGACCGCGCACTGCATTTCTTAAAACAGATATTATCTAGCAGTCTGGTATTCTAAGAAATAAATGACGATAAGGCATTTTGTTATGATATTTATTAGTGACAAGCATGTACTTTATTAGATCTACAGTAAATGCTCAATGTGACCACCATCTTCCTGGATGCAAAGGTTGATTCGACGCAAAAAATTGAACTGTACTCGTTGTAACATTTCTGCATCATTCTTAATGGACTGTGAAGTGTTCTGTATTCTGGCCCAAAGTTCGTCCTGTGTGTTTATTGGACGAGAATACACTTTGCTCTTTAGAGCTCCCCACACAAAAGAATCGCAAATATTCAAATCTGGAGAACGAGGTGCCCATTTTGCAGGAGCATCAGCTCCTCTGCCTATCCATTTGTTAGGAAACTGTACATGAAGATGATTCCGAACGTTCAATGTAAAATGAGGTGGTGCTCCATCGTGTAGAAACCACATGTCGCGTCTAAGATTTAACGGCAAGTGTTCCAATAAATCGGGTAAGGTATTTACAAGGAAGTGTAAATAATTTTCTACATTTAAACGATTTGGTAAAATGACAGGGCCTAAGATGAAACTGCCGATTATTCCTATGCATACATTTATTCTAAACTCATGTTGAAAGTGGCGTTGCTTGATGACATGTGGATTTGTCATACCCCTCCTTGTGAAACACGCCTCATCAGTAAAGAGAATTTTGCTATTAAAATTGACATCTTCAGCTTTTCTTTCTTGAATGAACCTACAAAACTCAAGACGTGCGATGGTATCAGCTGGCAAAAGCTCCTGGACGTTTTGTACATGGTAAGGATATAGCAATTGTTCTTTAAGAACTCTATGAGCAACATCCTTCGAAACGCCTGTTTGCCATGCTAAGCATCGACTACTTACTTCTGGATTTTCTTCTACTATTTCCAGAATTTCTTCTTCTACCCTGGGTGTGCAAATTGTACGAGCACGTCCACGATCAGCTGTGATCGGTGCAAATTTTCCCGTTTCGCGAAGGCGTCTTTCAATGTTTGCAAAAGTTTGATGATTGGGCACGCGACGATTTGGAAACCTTTCGTTGTACACTCTAGCACTTCTGCGACAATTTCCTTCGCAATATCCTAAAACCATCACCATATCCGTTTGCTCAGCGTAAGTGTATTTTACAGCCATTACTACGTAAATAACAAAGAATATTAACTGCTAAAAATCACTAGCTAACACCAACAGCAATTTGAGACGCTTCACAATTGATAAACAATAGCTACTGTCATTAAAAGTACACATACTTGTCACTAATAAATATCATAACAAAATGCCTTATCGTCATTTATTTCTTAGAATACCAGACTGATAGATAATATCTGTTTTAAGAAATGCAGTGCGCGGTCCCTCAGTTTTTATTTTTTTGTGTCTAAACCTTAAAAGATATCATCAATTAACAAGTAACAAAAAAGATTACTATTGAATTCTCTTTCTGAAACTATTTTTTGGAAAGTTATTGGCCTTAACATTAAAAAGTTTTTGACTGGTTTATGCCGGGTTACCTGTGTTTCGTACACTAATGGTCCACTGATAATAACTAATATCACCTTAAAAGATGACCTACATCTGTAAGGAGTGCAATACCAAATATCATCGAAATCGACAACATCGTTCTTTTGTTATAAGCAAAATAAAAAAATTTGTTTTGAACTTTGAATCATAATACTGGCTAAACGAAGCACTTTTGGATATAGGTAAGTTGGGTTAAATCGTCTTATTTTGAGCCCAGGAATCTGTGGTTAAGTGATGTACACACATTTCAGAGACACCCTGTATAACTAAATTTGTAGCAAATTAAATTTTATTTTATTTATGTCATCAAAATTTCGATACGACTTACTGTTCGCGAGATATTAATTGGTAATAAGTGAATTAAGTTAAACTCTGCAATTTGGAAACTTCCGGGGCTCGGTGGCACGTGTTAATATTATGCGATTTGGCTCAAAATTTGTATGGATTAGGTTTTCTGGACTTGGAACGACTTTAGGGGGTGCTACCAAAACAATTTGAAAAAAATTCACGAAGTATAACGTAGAACCACCCTAATGTACAAGCTGCATGCAAAGCTTTATGTTCGAATGCAATGCAAAAGATTTCCTTTTATCTACAATATCATTTGTGGCATTAGAATCATTAGAAAAGTGAAGTTGCTATTGAAACATTTGATAGGTAGTTTCGAAGTGTGCTTCTAAGTTAATTGCGTTTTCAATGTTAAGAATAACTGCCTATTACCGGGAGGTATTAAAGATGAATTCCTTTTTATAAATTGTAAAGTTTTCAGTTAATACGTACAATATTCTTTCCTGATTTGGATAAACTGTTGGACATTGACAGGCGGCCGTTTTACTTTACTCTATGGGCTAAAGTGGCACTTTATGGACGCTAAATAATACTATAATAAAGTGTTTAAGAAACAGTCGAACATAAAGCTTAGTTATGTTAAAACACTCAAAAATTTGTTTGACCCCCCCATAATTATAGTAGTTCCTGCTCCGCTGTTTCCACTTGAAATGTGCAAAATTAAGCGACGATAACTGGAGTCTCATGAGCCCTAGCAGAAACTTTAGCTGGTTCTGCGATAACTGCACTCATCGCCATCAAATCTAACGATTAGAAAAACCAACTTGTGGGCATCAGTGGAACGACACGTGGCTGGATCAGTGAATTTAAGAGCCAGGAAGAAAAACTCAAGAATCAACAATAATTGCTGTCCCAAATTCTCGACTTAGTAATAAACAGACAAAACGACGAGTTTAGAAAAGACCTTACTTAGATACAGGATACTCAGCAAGAATTGCATGATACATATGCTGACTAGCTGAAAAAATAAAAGTATGATCCAGGACGTGAACCAAGCTAGTCAACAAACCACACATACAATCAGACAGAATGTTCATCCAACTGATACAAAAGTAACATGAATGAAAATGATCAGCACATGGAGAAAGCACATATAAAGTAAGAGGAAACAGCTTGGCGTAAAATTCAGCAAACATTACTGGCTGCTTGGAAAAAAATTCAAATTATCCCGAAACAATAAACTACTATAGTCTATTTTTTTGCTTTATGATTCAGAGCAGGCTTTGAATTTATATTATTTTAGCAGTTTACAACAGTTTAGTTACAAAATATAACTAATGTCAAAATCCAGGTCGCCGGGATTGTCAAGTTGACACTTCAACAAATCTTAATAAAATGCCACGAAAAAGCAGTATTAGGTATAATAGTAAAACCAAAGAGGCTATAAAACGCCATTCTACTAATATAAAAGATATCAATGGTAACTTAAGTAAAACAGCCATCATTGGAAGAATTGGTCAAATCTTCGATGTAAGTATTAAGAATTAAACAGATATAACATTTCTAACAATTTCTTATAATGCTAGATTTCGAATGCAACACAGAAATCTAAACGAAGCAAAATCACAACTCCCGCAATAACCGAATGATAATATGAATAAAGAAAAGGAATTTCTAACTTGGGAGGAACAGAGTTTCAGGAAAGATATTAAGAAGAAAATTTGGAATTTTTTACTTTTAAAGGAAATATTTACAATTTCGAAATTATAGTGAAAAATGTATATTCATGTTTTTGGATGAAACTTTACCAGGATGTGACTTACTGTTGGACTCGGACAATAATGACAGGGGCTATCATAAGTGTATCAATGGTGACATTTTTAGGCAATGTTGAAAAACAGTTAATCCCTGCTTTGGCCAAATTGAATGGAAAATGTGTGTTAATTATGGATAATGCACCATATAATTCGGTTCTTATCGATAAACCACCCAATTTCTCGTCCAATAAACTACAAATACAGGAATGGTTAATTAAAAGTGACGTACAATTTGATGACAAAATAATAAAGCGACGATTATGGGAGTTTAATTTTACTTTACATATTGACCAAAAGCAATACTTAATTGACAAAAAACGACCTGGGTATGAAGTTCTTAGATTACCTCCATACCACTCTCAATACAATCCAATTGAATTGGCATGGAGTTTATGTAATAACTATTATAATAAGGACATAAATTCTCAGCCTCCCTCAAAAGACATAATTGCTAATTTATGGCTTAAATCTCTATCACTGTGTACAGCAAACATATGGAAAAAAACGTTGAACACTGTGAACTACTAATATAAAGTGACTGGGCAAAGCACATTGTTAAATTGGTGTGGATGATATACCTCCTGTTATTATTAGATTGGAAGAGTCTGATACAGAATCGGAAGATGAGTTGCATTCCTCTTCTGAATCAGATTCTGGATGATTATCCTGAAGTGTATCCATCTAAATTCTAGTAAATTATGTCTCTGAAAATGGTTCTACCAGAGTATTTTGTATTATCTCTTTATTTTGAAATGCCTGTTATATGTGTAGCATAAATAATAACTTGTACAACACAGTTCTACAAACAAAAATCATCAGCAAATTATTAATAATATATTTATTTTTACATTAGTACATACAAGATAGATGTCTAGAAATTTTATGACGTTTCTGTACAGTTAGATATCAATCACGCTTAAATAAACGTATTTAAAATAAAGCAATACCTTATTTAATGTCAATGGTTCAGTAATTTTAGCTCTTATTAAATATAATAGTGCTTATAAGTTAACATATTGACAGTTCTAATGGTTTTTGACATAACTAGTGTTTTTTCCTTTGTCACTAACTACCTACACTGTTACAAAAATGCAAAAGCAAAGCCTGCTCTGAATCATAAAGCAAAAAAACAGACTATAGTTTACAATGCTGCGTTAAAACCAATCTGAACCTAGGGCATACAACTGTGGGGCACGGCAGCCAACATAAACATTGAAATCGTAGAGATTCCAGGCAAAAGTGCAACGCTACTTATTTCATAACAAATGTTGACATTTTATGTGATCTTAAAACTCACACAGTGAGACAAACAATAAGTAAGTGTAGTAAAAAATATTGAAACAACTTGGAACATCATAATAATTCTTTAGCTTTCAACCTCTTGGAGAACAATGAAAACACTCAACGACTAATAGATATAAGCCCTTGGACTTGCCTCATAGACAATAAAGTAACAAATATGTATTGATTAAATTATAGTTTAAGCAGTAACCAGTATTAAGTAAACTGAGGGTTTAGGGGCTTTAGCTATCATGTTAATCCATGTCATTATTATCTGTACATCATATTTGCTTATTGTTACGATTACACAGATTGCAAATAGTAGATTAGATTAGATTAGATTAGATTTTACGACTGCCCTTTGTTGGCTTGCGCACGTCAGCCCTTTGAGCTTTTTGTACTGTCGGGAGTTTTCAAGTTAGCAGGCCGACATCCGTATCTTTTACTAGACTTGCAATGTCCCCTACTAGCTTGCGGTTGTCAATAGAGTTAAGGCTCCAATCGAGTTGGTGTCTTTTACGCTCTAATGCTGGGCATTCAAAGAGGATATGATAGGCTGTTTCATCATCCTCTTGGCATAGTCTGCAAACAGGTTCATCTCTATAGATATTGATCCTGTGCATAAATTCTCTGAATGCTCCAGTGCCTGTTAGTAGACTGACTACTTGCTTGATTCGAGTTCTGTTCAGTCTCAACAGGGTTTTGGTGGTTTGTGGATTCGGAGTTTTTAGCAATATTTTGCAGTGTGTTGCTTGATTGTAGTTGCTCCACCTTAGTTGGTGTGTGGTATTGACCCATTCATTAATGGCTGAACGGGCTTGGTTTTTCTGAATGCTTAGACCAGGTTCTGGACCGGTCATTGCATTACGGGCTGCTTTTTTTGCGAGCTTGTCCGCCTTTTCGTTTCCTTCAATACCTTGGTGACCTGGGATCCAGCATAATTTTACTGTATTTCCCTGGCCTAAGGTTTGAAGTTTGGATTTGCATTCCTTGACCAGTCTCGATGAAGTACTGAAAGCGTTTAGCGCTTTCAGTGCTGCCTGACTGTCTGAGATATTGTGTATGTCTCGATTGAGCAGCTTCTTTTCTATGCTGATGTTTGCGCATACGTTAATAGCTTGTACTTCAGCCTGAAAGATGTTACAAAACTTTCCTAGACTGACTTTTTCGTTGGTTCTAGGATTGGCACTGTACACACCAGAGCCTGTACCCCCTTCAAACTTAGATCCATCAGTGTAAAAAATGATGTTCTTATTTGTTGGAGTTGGTAGTTGGTCCGGATTCCAACTTGTGTGTACAGTAAAGTTCTTTTCAAAGTCATAGGCTTTGATTATAAGATCAGAACCCATTTCTAATATTGGGTTGTTGATATGTGACATGATCTTGCCATGTCCTAGATTATTAGCTGTGGTCATCCAGTGACCAGTACTTTGTAATCTGTAGGCTGCCATTCTGGCTTCACCTTCCAAGAAGATGTGCAGAGGTGGCAAATAGTAAATAAATTAATAAAAAAAATTAAAAGAACATAATAGTATTTTACTGGCGTAAAAATTAGCGCTGTTATAGGGTAGTTACCGCAAGAATGTTTCGGGCCTTTCTATGGAATGGAAGTAGTATATATTTAGTCCAATCGTTCGGCCATACTCCAGTGTCCCAGATTTTCTAACATAGAATTTGGAAAATTCGAATGCAACTTTTTTCCTATAGCTTTGAAATTTCTGCTGTAATTTCATCATATCCCACAACTTTATTTTCTTTAAGCCACTGTATGGCCTATTCAATTTCTTCTTTTAAGATGCACAGTTCTTTATCTTCATTTTTTGTTATTGTGTTGTTATATTATTTTCATTATCTTTAAACAGATCTTCAAAATGCTGATTCCATCTTGGTAGCATATCAGATACCTTCGTGAGTCTTTAATTTTCTTTATTCTTTATACAAAATGTTCTTGGTTCAAACTGTGAGTAATGCCTTTAACTGGCATAATGAATAACGGGCTAGTATTATTAGTTGCTATTAATTTGTAATACTGAAATGTAATTGAAATTTTTTGCACAACACATTAAATAATGATATTTAAATTTTTGGGCAATTCTATTAGCTACTCAAAAATACGGTTATTCAACTTTTTATTTATTCTTTAATTAATCAGCCGGATATAATACCCGTTTTATTAATTTAATCATAGACTCGTTATTGTAATGACTAGCTCTGGGAACATGCATAACTCTATCTCGACAGGTTAGCTCTCTACCAAAGTTGGTTCTATGACAACTTTGTTAAATATTATTAGGTCAAATGCAAGCCATTGCAATTCAATTTAAATATAGCCTCAAATATGCTTTTGCTATTACAACCACCTTCACGAACAAATTGATATACGCACATTCAGATATTTTATAAGCAGATATAAAAACCTTCTCATTACTTATTGAGCATGTAATTATATCAAACAACAGACTTGTTGATGGTGCCACAGAAGAAAATTTAGTATTTTTTTAGTTTTTAACTTATTTCCTAGTTACACAATTTTAAATTATCTTTGGTATGTACGTACGAACTGTATTTTTGTTTGTTTGTTTGTTTGTTAATGGACAAGGTCTAGGCATTTTAAATTATCACATTAATAACTGTCATATCTTGACAGTTCAATCAAAGCACCTCTTCCAATCACAATCTTAATTGACATACACGTGTTCTATCTTCATATTAAGCATATTCTTTCCAGGAAGCTCTTGCGTTTGATTATGTGACTTTTGCATATACACATGTACATGCGATTTTGAGCAAATTTCTTACCATCATAACGTATTGGAATTCGATACTAAATTTATCATGTCTTAGTACTGTTTCCACATTTATAAACGCTTAAATCATAATAGATTTGCGTTAAGTGTTGTAATATTTACTTGTGTTCTTAGAGTTGTTTCAAAATATTCTATCATTTTATTTGTATTCGTATAACTATGGGCTTTAGTCTAAACCAACCACTCAGATATGATGCGTTCCAAAATTAGCACAGAATCGAAGCAAGTCCAAAGCTAATTTAAAGACCGGGCAGTTTTAAAATGTCCATGGTTCTGGCTGGCAGTTAGCTGAGAACGTCCATATGGGAATGTTGTGAAACCCGAAGCGATCGGGGGTGGCATTTTCACAATGCGACGGCCTTCGTGTGTCTCGGCAGTATTGCTTGTGGTAATTGTGTGGATTATGAGAATGGGGTGTAATAATAGGGTCTGTAGTGAATATTATTGCTTAAGTGGATTTGCAATGGAGGTTGTAATGGGTTTCATTGTGTAGCCTAGTTGGACAGTGTTTTATTGTTTCTGTTGCTGCTGATTGTAGAAAGCTTTATTGTTGAGTCGTTGTCCATCTGTTTATTGCTGGGTTGGAGCCCAGTTGAAACCGCTTTAGTGCACTATGTACTTGAGGTTAAAGATTAGCCGGCGAGATTATCAATACCTCGACCTGATAAGCAATTATCAGTGATCCAGGCTGCGAACCTGGGTAGTCCGGGACGCTCATTTCCCACAAATGCCTCGTGATCCGTGCCTTTTGAAGTTGGAAGCGGCCACCGCAAATTCGGATTACATTGACATAGATAGGACCCATTGATCTAGCTAGCGATCGGCTAATAGGTACTAGCTGTAGTAACCATGATTATTGCAGGTAAATAATCGGTGCACTGAAAAATATTCCTGAACGAAGCACTTTCCTTGATTTTACGTAGGAACACAGCGGGGGACCAGAAAACCCCCTGTAAGTATTATTAACGAACATGTACTGTTAAATGTCATAATGTATGTTTATTGTTGATTGTATGTTTGACTTTGGGATTTGTCTGATTTAGTGTCCGTGAACTATTGCGTATGACCACATGCCACGTGAGAGGGCCCACCGATTGCGTAGCTCTTCCCCGGTATCATGTTTCTAATCTGTAACCCTCAGACCGCAGAGGCGTTATGAAATTATTGGTAAGTCCCCAGTCCTTGTACATTTATGCATGAGAACCGATCTGAATCCAGACAAAAATAAATTAGCTCGGAGCACAGAAAAGATGTGCTGTGCATTCTGAATAAGTGATAATTCGTTGGCATATTTAAGTCAATTAAATTGCAAATAGAAAAGTATCTTGCATTAAACTAATACTAATTTGTAAGTCTTATTTTATTAGAGCATCGTATCGCAAACGCGTCTTGTTCCATTTATTAGTTGTGCGTATTCACTACAAAACTCTTATGATTATTCTAACATATAATTCTTTGTTTTTTATTCAACAAGTCCTTCGTTTTAGGCAATATTCTATATTAGCTATTAAGGTATAATAAATCTACTTTTTTGTAATTTAAATTAATTATTTAACGTTTCAATTGGCATTATTAACCGGAAATGGTGAGGGCAAAATATAGCAATGTATAGTAACTAACATTCTTAATTCTTTAATTACGTCAAATTAATCTTAATACTTGTTGCACGTATTTTGTTACTTGGAGACTATTTCTAAATAGTACTGTCCAAAGTAAAACTGTACTCCGGTTTACGGTATCATCTCCAAATATTTCAACGATTTTTAAATTTCTTTATCGCTTTTACTTCTCAAAGTTGCCCTTTTATTTTATGGACTTTCATCATTTTTACGAGTTCTCAACAATTGACAGTGGTATACCTAGAAATTAGAGCCATTTGCGCTTTCATTGTAAAATTGTTCTGGCTTATTAAATGTCTTACATACAGAGTTTTACATCTAGCGGACCATGTTATCCCTATTGACTATTTGAATCATAGATTTGGAAAAATGTAACAGACAGGGTTTCCATCTTGTTTCAAAACTCCACATTAACTCAGAATCAGTTTTAGTAGAACATAAAAGGTAATTTAGATGAATATTTCGTTAGGAAGCTTAGTTTTAAGTATCTGTCGAGATGCAGTTCCTCGTAAAACGTCGCGGCGGTGGAAGCTGTCGAGATAGAAAGCGCTCACTATTTTTGTAAGCCGCTTAGGATTAACATTTTAATATAAATTAACCAAACTTTGCGGAAACAATAAAATTAATTTGATAAAGTTGGCGTAGTTTAAGTGCAAAAATAAACAATGAACGTGTCTGGGTTGGCATCGCGGATATTTTGGTATAAATTTTAGATTATTTTCTATGAAACCCTTATCAGAAACATGTGTTGCACGTGTCAAGCACCAAATGTGTAAGTATATGTGGAAACAATTGTGGTCAACGGCTTTTTAATGTGCGTCCAACAAGCGCTTAACAGGCCGTGTTTTGGTTTAGCGGAGCTTTATCCATTTTGTAATCGCAAATTGAGTTTCCAAAACAAGTGCAATCTGTTTTTGATGTTATGGTTGTAATCACGCGTTAAAAGTTCGACGTTATATTAGCTCATCAATGTCTATACTTTTTCATATTAATAAAATTGTTATAATTATTTTAAAACTAAAGGTTGGGAATAATCGCAAAATACAAATCGAAAAATTAAAAGAAATGCTCTTACCTACGGGTGGCTAGACACAAGGTAAACATTTACCCAGCATATTGTAATAGTATTTACTTATTTATATGCGACGCTAAAGGTCGTGGCCCGACTTAACAATGGAGTATCCTCCCCTTGTGGCAGTAACGAAGTCCTGCAGCCGTGGCAGCCTAAATTTTACTTTACTCAACGTTTACTCACGCTTTATAATGCAATGGTTTAATGCTTAAAGTAATTCTGGTTGCCTAAGTAACATAAACTAGATATTCAAAACTAGCACAGAATTAAAGATTTTATTTATTGCAATGAAGCCAGTAATTTTACACTAAGAAATGCACTAAATATGAGCAGCAGCAAATATGATTTGAGAGAGAAAGGTTGGCATTAAATTGACAGAATTCGAAAGGATTACGTTCATGGTTTTAATCATAATAGAATTATGTAGCTGAAAGGTTTTAGTTGTGTGAAGTGAATACGATGATATGAATTTTAATATCATACAGAAATGATATGCGACGTACAGAAATTATGAGCGTGTTGTGGTAATTAAAAGCTATTGTACCAATGAACAGCAAGGTGACTGAAGGGCAAATAAGTTAGGCACAACGCTACGAGGAAGTAGGGACGCTTTAAAAGCCATTACGTTATTTAGAAAAAAACACAGATTCGTGCAGTGAATTTAAAAAAAGCTCAACTGTCGGTGCATTTAAAAACTCATGTGTAAAAAGCAAAGCATAAGAAGTTGTGTTGCGTTGAAAGTTTACAAGAAAAGACAATTTTTAGCATTTAAGAAAAGATAATTTAGAATTTAAGAAAAGAACAGTACATCAAAACTTAATTCCATAAAACAAATGTTATTCATATTTGCTAGGTAATGAGATTGTCAATTGTTAAAAAAAGAATCGATGAGCCTTAATTTAGTTAGCTGGGGTTAATTGGGCTCCCAGAAATTAACGGTTTTTATCAATAAAAAGTTACAATTTGTTTCCTAAAGAGTGTTTTAATTGTTCTCCAAGTCGTTGTGGATATGTGGCGGTATAATTTGTCTATATAGTGAATCCCGGTGAAAAGGGAAATCCACCCGTAGGAGTTTCCAAAGTGCGTTCCACTTCGGAGGACTTTTACGAGGAGGTATCACATCGACCAGCCAGAAACCCAGGTGCAGTCCGTCAGAATAGCCACGGTGCAGAAATTAGCAGCAGGAAGCCATCAGCAAGCCGACAATTGAAGTGGCGTCACCTGAAACCATTACCAGACGAGGAAGCCTCCAGTTGCCTATTTATTACAGCTTACAATTGTGCAGGCCTTTGAAATCAAAAGCTTCATCAAGAGCAGGCTTTTTATTAGCCGTACGTGCAAATTCTAGTCTCCAAGCCCTTTCCAGAATTGAGTAATTTCCTTAGCGTTCTTTGAATATGCAGTTTGGGGCATTAAAGCAGAAATCAAACAAATGAAAACCACCGAGTCATTTGGCGTTCTAAAACAAAACGAATTTTCCGAAAATGACGTCACAGCAATATGCGTTGTTTTTTGTGCGAGCAAGCCATTTTGAGGTTGAATTAAATTGTATGTTGTAAACCTGTTTGTCATACAGTTATGCATCTGTCATACTTGTTAATAATTATAGAGAGTAGCAATTGTGCTAGAGATTTGGTAAACCTAACCTGAGATTGAAAGTCATTCCATGCTACACTAGAGCTTAGCCACATTTAATTTGCAAATAAACAGCAGCCAGAGGGGCAATAAACCATTCTATTGGCGAGTAAAAATAATTACAATATTTTTAATTAGACTCGGTTTGACATCATTAATTCATTATTGAAACCACTTAATATTTTCATGTTATATAATTTTTTATTTAATCGGTCCGGAATATAAGAGCTCTACCTATATTCATAGATTCTTCTATTATAACAATAAATCACAAAAATTATAATAACAATGAATATGAAGTCTTCCCTTCATTCCTTGATTCAAAAGCTCACATTCTGAAAGACACCCACACGACCCAAACCAAATTAACGAAATCGTGATCTATATCCAGTTGTAACTGTTACAGAAACGGCAGATCATCTGTAATATGAAAAGCATGTATAGTCAAGATGTCAGGACCAAGCGAGGAGTACTAGGGCAGCTACTAACCTCAGTGTTTGGAGTTAACGATAAAGTTTACCATTATATCCAATCATTGGAGAAACATCAACTAGAATTGATACATACATCTAATCATCAGACAAGGATAATGTTGTCAACTGCAGCAACTCTAAATGAGACTGAAACCAGAATATCCCAGAAGTTGGATAATTTTCGAAGGAAGCTCAACGAAGGGTTGCTAGCAATCAATGAGATCGAACCTTGGTACAAAAAGACAGACGACAACAAGTTAAACATACATGTGTTAACATCATATCAGATGGCTACCAATTACTTACAAGAGATGGGTGAGAAGTACAAACAACTAAATGTAAAATTCAAAAAGGCAGACATCCTGCAATTTATTCCATCATCACAATTTTACAGAATAGTGTCGAATACAATGGCCAATCTTCCATCAAACCTGGAAATACTTACCACACCAATCCACAAGATGGAAGTTAGCATCAATAATGAAACCATCGAGATTTTCAGTTATTTTCACATAACTGAGAAGCGGGAATACAACTTAATCAAACCAACTCCAATTCCAGTGAAGAAGGGAAATGGAACCTACGCATCGCTGAACTTGCCAGTGGAATTCTTAGCTATCAACTACAACGAACAAACCTATTTTGAAATCCAAGAAGACAAGTTGAAGGAGATCGAGCCAATAGGAAAACATAACTTTACCTATTTCAGGCCATCCGCAGTCCGAAGTATTGAAGACAATCCGAACTGCTTCATTGATGAGATCTACCAGCGATTGAACAAGGTCAAGTGTTTGGTCCATCAGTTTACAGTTAAGACACTGGTATGGAAAAAACTGTACGCAGCGAATACATGGTTGTTTATTCCCAATAAACCTACAACAGCAGCAGTACAATGCAGTGGTAATCGAGAATATGTGGAGATTCAAGATGTTGGCTTAATCCAAATATCCCCAGATTGTACTATATACACAAAACGGACTAATTTGCATACTCAGCTATTCACTACAATTCCTGTCGTAGCTGGGTTCAACAAACCATTACAAGTAAATATTAACACTACTTTGCAGAATACGAGTACCCACCCTCAACTGCAAATGAAGGAATCTGTGTTGCTACCGTCGTTTTCAACGCCTACAAGAAGAAGAAGACGGATTGCAGCTACATCGGGAATATCCATTGTGGCACCATCAACACCATCATGGTGAACACTGGTACTACAATCGGTATCTTGGTATCAGTTTGTATCATCTGGACATTATGGAACTACTGGAGAAAGAACAGGAAACCGCAGACACGTCCAAATTCAGACTCGTCAGAGAGCTTCAGGTTACAACCACTGCCACCTGACGAAGAAGATGGAGAGACAGCCTCAGCCACACCATCCCGGCCCATTGTTGCTCGGCAGAATGTTTAGGAACCAAAACATAATTTTAACTTTTAAAGTTAAATATGCATACATTTCGTAAGCAAAATGTTACATACGGAAATTACAACAAAGCAGTCAGCGATTCTTATCAGCACTGGTCGAATGACCCGGTCGACAAACTGCAATTTTGCAAACTTGCTATCTCTTTGTTATGAAATTGAACACGCTCAAACTGGGACAAAATAACACGAATCTTGTGATTTACGTCATAGTTAATGTATATACATAGGAAATATTCTATTCAATAAACAATACAGTTTTAACATCTGTTCTGTATTCACCCAACCTCTGGCCAATGGAAATTAAGTCTTTTAAATTCATCTCGTGTGAGACTACACGAGACCGTTGGTTCACAACCCTTTTTAATTCCTGCACCCCATACAGTTCACTATAATCTCCACCCTGAACAGCATTAAATCAAGGGAGTGGAAGCGAGAAAATTAAATATACGCGAGGCAAAACATTGATATCTTTCGTTAGCACCGAATTTACCCTTCCAGACTGATTAGAGCCTGCATATGTGCTAAACTGTCGAAATAGCATTTACAATTATAATATGAACACTGCAAAAATTGCATTATTTATATAAATAAAGTCCGTTTTAAAAATAAATCGGTTGCTGATATTGTACGTTGGAGTATAAAATGCATTTTTAAAATATATTATACACGAAATCATTAGAAACTAAGGGAGAAACTAGCAGAATCAAACTACGCTCATTTAATTTTTAAACTGACCGCTGTAAAACTTCAGAATGAAAGGGCATCCCGCTCACGGCCAAAAATAGAACATTTGAATAATTCAGCCCGTTCATTTAATTAAATTTAAAACAAGCACATAGACCAATAGACCATCGAGAAAAGTTTGTTTGAATTTTTATAGAGGCTCCAGCAGTTGCAGGCCAAATCTCTTGTCCGCGGTACGACATGCCACGACCTGTTGGGGCTAATGTTTAAAATAAATAATTAATTCGATCAACAGCACTTACAAAACCAGTTTTTTTTAATTCTTATCAAACTTTTAAAACTATAGACGTTGCAATTCCGCTGTTATAAATTATAATTTTCAAGAAATATTTTGTTTAAAATATGGAAGCGTGACGACACAAGAGTGAAATAGCATTCCCATAGACACCTTAAAGTCCGTAGCGCTCCATGGTCTAACGGCATACATTGATGCAGCCCAAATGTGGATACGAACATAGAGGGTTCAAATCCGGGTCGGCCAGAATTTTTTTTTTAAATTAAACATCCATTCTGTGAATGCAAGAGAGACAACCAACATCCAATGAGCACAAGAGAGACAGATTTACCAACTGAAATTGAAAAACGGGCGCTAAATTAATATTAAAACTGGCAGCCGAGAGAAGTGCGCTCGCAGAAAACCAAGATGGCCGACCCCCATAAAGTTTAAATTCAACATCAAAAATCTGAAAATATTTCAAATTAAAATATTCTCGCGAAAATTGAAATTAAAATGGCCACCGCGCAACTCCGGAAGCAAATTAAAAATGGCCGCTACGTAATTTAATCAGTAGCACATATCAAAATTAATTGTAGCAAACCGCGAAATAAATTGGATCAAACCGCGGAATTAATTAGGTCAAACCGCGGATTTAATTAGGCCAATTAATTTCATCGTTTGATTGACAGGTGCTCTAGTTTAGTCGCCCGACTACTACTGTCGATCCATAGTAACGCCGATAAACAAAGATAAAATTTTGACAGCGTTTTTTCTGCGTCTGTAGTCGTTTTTTACTTGGAAGTTTTTCAAGTTCTTCTGGTCAATATCTCGACGACCGGCGTCCGAAAACATGGATTCGCGCTTTGAAACTAGTTCTGTTGAAGAAATCGGCAACAAACTAGGTGATATTACACCCATCAATACTCAGAAATCTAACCTGTGCTCCTGGAGGTTATTCGAAAATTTCTGGAAAGGAAAGGGGGTACGTTGCAGACGAAAACACCTCTGTGGTACAATTGGCAAACGTTTTAACAGATTTTAGGTACAATATGAGAAAAAAAGATGGCGGAAATTATAAAGAGGGAGTAATCAAAACCAATTGGAATAGCGTGGTTAAAGTACTGCAGGAGAAATATTATATAGTATATTATGGGACAAGTGGTTGAAATAAAATTTCAACGTTGAGAGTGGTTTTTTTTTCAATGAGCGAAGAGATTTGAAAAAAGTAACTCGAGACGTTGAAATTTTATCAGCCACGAGTTACATATACTATTTTTTCTACGAATTTTCACTCATTTGAACAAATTAATGCACTTTAGAAAAAATTAAACATAAAGTGACATTTCTCTTGTCATCAATTGAATGTCAAACAGTT
The DNA here is from genome assembly GCA_940337035.1 of Agriotes lineatus. Taxonomy (NCBI): domain Eukaryota; kingdom Metazoa; phylum Arthropoda; class Insecta; order Coleoptera; family Elateridae; genus Agriotes; species Agriotes lineatus. Next base: position 86,268,927 of record OW679194.1, on the reverse strand, counting down.
TGAAATCCCGGTAGTCCGAGCATTTCAATCTCTAGTGGTTAAAATGCAACTTCAACCACAGGACTCAATGTCAAAATGACTGATTTCAATGTCATAAGTAGAAAAAATAATTTAATGTAAGCTTTGATCCTTTTAAAGACGTTGAATTTCAACAAGCACGAAAAGTCCGCGACGCAAAACGGAAAGAACGTCAAGCATGCAGCAAAATAGAAAAAGGAGCGCCAGCCTTTAGTCGAGAAAACCATATAAAAATGATCAATGTATGGGATGAAAACACCCCCGAGGGGCTGCAGAAGAAGTTTTATCACGTAGTCTCGTTCGAGCTGGCATGGCGTGGGAGCGAAGCAGCAAATTGTCTTACTACATTTTCTGCAAAGGTGCCCAACCATTAGCACGAAAGAAATGGTTGACTGCAAATGAAGATAATAATGATCACTGTCCAATGAGGTTGGTCTTATAATCAAAGATTATTTGAAATACTCTACATTAATTCTACTTTTTTTATTACAAGTTGTTTAACAAACTTATGGAAAGAAGAGGAGCGCATATCACGTCTAAACGCTTGTTCGTAACATCGAATACTTCTTATAAAAGAGAAAAGTCGATCGGTTTTTTTTAAATGTACCGATAGGACGAAACATGCTATCAAAGTGGACCTCTGAAGCGGCGGAAAATATTGGAATGGATGTTAAGCGTGTAAAAATCACCAACCATTCCAATCGTTCCTGGGTAATTTCCAATTTAGCAAAATAAGGAGTAGGGAAAACACAAATTACTAGAATTACCGGACACAGCAGTGTCTCTGCTATCAATTCATATCTGCAGCTAAATGAAGAACACCACGCCCTTCTTGTTTCAAGGTTGCGCAGTGAGGAAACAGCTCGGCAAGAAGAAAGCATCATTCCTATTGAAAATCGAGACAGTTCGTCGTCAAATAAAGATTGTATAGTAAATTACTACAATAACTGTACTTTTAGTGACTGTAATTTCACAAAATAAATTCAAACGCTCCGTTTAGTTTCCTTCCCGCAAATACTCGAATATTGCACTTGTGCAAATACCCGGGTATTGCATTTGTGCAAAATATTCGCTGTATTCGATTCTGATTGGTTCAAATTTTGAAAATTGAGTGATGAGATTGGTTTATATTATCTGAGGGGAATAGTCGCATTTATTTCCCCCAAAGATCCAGTACATTTTGCCTGACTGCACACCAACAGTCAGAAGCCCAATTATGTAATAGTCAACTTACAAAGATAAAACTTTTACCCGCGCTCTCACCAAGCAGCCTTAATCCTTAATGGAAAGATACAGCTCTAGGCACAAAGATATACACAAGATGATTACTAGGTCGTGCTCACGTTGGCAATGGTCACACAGTGGACATTCATTTGGGGAAAACTGACCATGTTCATTTAACTTTAACGCGACGTAAACAATAGTGCAAAAACTCACCTCATGTGAGCCAAAAATTGCATATTTCAGCCTAAAACTCGCCAAAATGGCCTAGAAAGTAAGCTCCCAAAACGTCGCCACTCCAAAATCTGCCTGCCGGGGTGGGCTGATATACCATCTTCCACTCAAATATTTGACGATATAGTCCAGTAAAATGGTGTTCAAAAAGAGCTTAAAGTGGAAAGTTCTGGTGTAATTGTTTTGAGTGACTTATTGTATGTTTTTTGGGGTGCTGAACACGAATCTGAAGTTGTCCAACAAAATTTTTTTCGGCAAATATGAGAAATCATAAAAAAACCACTAAAAATCTCAGTTTTTTTTAGTTTTTGGCTTATTACTTGCAAAGTAATTTTCTTACGCAAAAGATGACCCTATATTAAAATAAAGACGAGAAATTTTGCTACAATTCATATTCGCATAATTTTTTTGTACGACATATGGTTTCCGCGCTAAGAGGCGTTGAAAAACTGCCGAAAATCAGTAGATTTTGGAAAATAGTAAAAAACATATTTTTTTACAGCCTTTCCGTTCATAGCACTAAAACTAAGCATTTCTCTGTAAACATTATCCTATACTTTAAAATAGCAGATAAAATTCTGTACAATTTATGTGTAAATAATTTTTTCGGACCGTCAATAGTTATGAGAAAAGCAATGATGAATGCATGAAGTAGTCAGTCGCCTCCTTATTGAAGGCATATACTTAAATGCATCATTATACGTTTGCGCAGATATGTAAAACGGTAACCTTAGGTTATATGGGTGCAACAAAAATATAAACAGCGATTCATGGTTGATTAATATGAAAACTGTGCAATGTTAAACAATACATATGATATCATCGGTATATAGGTAGGTATTTTATAAAACGCTTATTTTAAATGATTGACATTGAAGTGAAACTCTTCAGTTAAACCAAGCCCTCTTGGTCAAATGTTCCATGATTTCTGCAGGGATGCTTTCCAGATGTTTTACATCTAAAAAAATAAATTAAATATAATTAATGACTTAGTTTTAATTGTTTGTCCATTGAATAGTTGTATTAAGATATATTTTTTGAACACATAAATAAAAGTGAATGAGTGAAAAAATAAAGGTGAAATGGAATTATATATGCATAGTTACCTTCAAGTACTTTTCTTCCAACCCCATTGTTCAGGATCTTCTTCATTCCCAAGCCAGCCTCGGCTGGTCGAAAGTGTTCACAGATGCTTACTGATTCATAGATTTTCATTTTTCTACGGAAGCGAGTAAAGCTGAATATATACTGTTGAATCGCTCGATGGAGCATTGATAAATGGCAGGCAAGCAACAAAGGTTGTGTCACAAAGGAGACCACTTGTGGTTTGCTCCATGAAACCACTCCATCCTGGAATGCTGGGCACATCTTTCCACTTGCTGTAAAGCCAAATTAGGTCCGCCAAACAGGGTGTGATAGTATCCGATGAAACAAAAAACTTTTTGAAATCCTTTAAGCTAGGAGAACCTGCTTTCTCAAAATTATTCAAGGAAACAGCACCCATCTCGCTAACTAGTTGAGCTGGTAGTATTTTTTTTTTCACTCGGACAATTCTCTGATCTGGAGCAATAGTATTTCTTGGGATTATCAAATGTATACACCCCATTGCATGAAAGGTATTACACCCATCCAGTGTACGAGTGTTAAAATTCGTGTTGTCATGAACGGATTGATGGAAAGCTGTGGAGTCTATTTGCAAAGATGGTCTCATGATTACTGACACTTCCAAACGAACAGCTTCAGAATAAGAGGTGCAAGGTCCCAAGGCTGACATAATATCAATTAGTTTTCGTGACCCATACTTTTTATAAAAAAAGCTGATAGTCCAATTTGTAAGGTTGAAACAAAAGAACTATGTCCGACAGCACTAATAACACTGTGAAATGGCAAAAACTTTTTTTTCATTTATCACTGTGCTCACGGTTCTTTTTCAGTATCAGCATTTCAAAGAAAAGTTTGAGAACCTCAGGAACAAGGCTTTAATTTTCGTGCAAGAAAGAATCTGGAGGGGGATAATCATCCACGACATACGCTACAGATCTTATCTTTTCAAGAATTATAACAGCCGCTGTTTCAACTAATCGAAGACGTTTTTCGGTGTACCACGCATCTGTCAAAATCATCTGGCCAGTATGTTTGAAACATACGATCGTATTCTGTTTAATCTTTGATATGATTACATCCTCCCCATATCTCTTCAGTAGATGGTTTATTACTGTTTTCCATTGGGGAATGTATTCACCCTCTGTCTGAGCTATTAACTGGTCTAATGAAAACTGACATTCCTCATCACTGTTTTCCATAAAAGTAAAAATGTTGTCCCAATTTCTTTACCATAAGGGCCAACCTTGTTTTTCACATCAACCTTGGGCATACCAATGTACAGATTTTTTAAACAGTTATCATGGTACTAACAATCAGCAGCAATATCTGTTCATATCTCTATCAGCAAAAAGAGGGGGTCACAAGATAGTCCGCTAGCTCAATACGTCACATACCTATTTTATTATATTGATTAACATTACACAGTTTTCATATTAATCAACCATGAATCGCTGTTTATCTTTTTATCTTTATCTTTTTGTTGCACCTAAGGTTAACGTTTTACATATCTGCGCAGACGTATAGTGATGCATTTAAGTATATGCCTCCAATAAGGAGACGACTGACTACTTCATGCATTCGTCATTGCTTTTCTCATAACTATTGAAGGTCCGAAAAAATTATTTACACATAAATTGTACAGAATTTTATCTGCTATTTCAAAGTATAGGATAATGTTTACAGAGAAATGCTTAGTTTTAGTGCTATGAACGGAAAGGCTGTAAAAAATGTGTTTTTTGCTATTTTCCAAAATCTACTGATTTTCGGCAGTTTTTCAACGCCTCTTAGCGCGGAAACCATATGTCGTACAAAAAAATGATGCGAATATGAATTGTAGGAAAATTTCTCGTCTTTATTTTAATATAGGGTCATCTTTTGCATAAGAAAATTACTTTGCAAGTAATAAGCCAAAAACTAAAAAAAACTGAGATTTTTAGTGGTTTTTTTATGATTTCTCATATTTGCCGAAAAAAATTTTGTTGGACAACTTCAGATTCGTGTTCAGCACCCCAAAAAACATAAAGTAAGCCACTAAAACCAATTACACCAGAACTTTCCACCTCATATTACCATTTGACTGGACTAATGAACCAAAATACCCAATGAATCTGTGAAGCCATGAACCATAGCAGTCTGGACTGCATTGAGGTATGACATGAAAATACCTAGCCACGCCAATCTCCAATACCAGCAGTCACGCCCAAAAACCAAAATCCTCCGGGTGAGTAGATAATGAAAGTAGGTTAGAATGGACAGTTGTAGAACCTCCCCCCACCACTTGTCCTTGAGTTCAAGGTCAAGGCTATTTTGCAAGGCTGAACTTCAAGGTCAAGGCTAAACTTGAAGGTCGAGGCCACTTGGAAGGCTAAGTCAACGATCAAGGTCAGCGCTATTTTGCAAGTTCGGTTGCTCAAGGTTATGACCAGTTGTTCTAGGCTATTGTTCAAGGTTAGTTCTTTCAAGGTTTTGCCCTATATAAGTCGCATCGTTTTCTACTACAGCTACCAGTTATCATCATGCCTGCTAGTTTTGGAGATGAGCTTTTTGAAGATGCCCCAGCATTCTACAAAGAGTTTGAGGACTTCATAGCCTCGCAACCGCTACCTTCACAACCTCGTCACCTCCAGGCTGTCATCACAGTCAACTACACGATGATGATCGGCAACGGGCAGTTAGCTGAGACCGCCGTCCTGAGAACGCTGCCAGAACCATTCCAAGGTCTCCAGGAGACAGAAGAGTGGTGGAGCCGGCACGTGAAGCTACCCACAATAAAATACTTATCGAGATTGTTAGATGGCGACGTGGTCGCCATTAATTATTTTTGGATCGAATACATATTTATATAAATATATGTGTGTGTTCTTTTTTGAGTGTGTATGTAGTTATGTTAAGTTAACGTAAAAGAATCTTCAGCGCCATAACTTTAAAGAATTAAAAGAACGCATAAAGAAGAGTAATATTTATTTGTCTTACATATACATTAGACTAATTTATTATAGTACCAACAGATAACGAAATATGTAACACACATACACAAAATGCAGAATAAAATAACGCTTAAAACGACTGTGGAAACACAACAGGAGCTGTCGGGGGGTTGATGCAGCATCTTCAAAACATCAGGCTTGGTCTTCACTAAAATGGTTTGCCAATTAGTGTCTACTGTATAGGTAGAACAATTGTATTTGATCTTAAACGTAAAAACACCATCTTTCGTAAAGTTTTTCACAGGCAATTTAACAACGGGAAGAGTTGCCAACGAACTGGTATCCATTTTACGCCACGTAACATTGTGCACACCATCGTTGTAAGCAAGAGACGCCGAACTGCAATGTGGTGGTTGAAGCACGTAGACGACACCATCATAAACGGCCGCGAGAGCGACTAAAAATTTTAGGGGCACCATGTAGAGCGTATGAATGCAACTAATGCACTGGCGATCTTTTGCGACAACAACAGCAACCTTGGTTGGTAAGCGCCCCTCCACCAACTACGTCGATACCACCGCCATCTCCGAAAGTAGTTAACTCTTCGAAAAGTGTCATGGTGTTTAGTAATAGGTCTTGCGCAGTTCGTAAGGCGCGAATGTAATTTGCATATTTGCAATTCTTAGACCAGCGGAGATGTTCAGAGAGGGGTTCGTCATGAGGCTCCCAGTTATGAATTCTAATTCCGCAGTAAAAACATTGCACATCATCACCGTTTTTTATATGAAAGAAACCAACTCTGGCCAACGATTCTGGACTTTGAACTCCAGTCCAAGTATTGAAGGAGTCTAATCGTTCCAAAAAGCTTTGGAAATGTATTTCACGATCGTCGACGCACATGACTGTAGAAAGTGGAGCAACTGACTAACAGCGAGTTAGGTATTAGGGTCCTATATATACCACAAGCACAAAAAAAATCAGACATGTTTATAGATTTATTTAATCAGTCCAACAATAACTAATGTACATTACATCCCCATCTGGTAGTTGCGCTAGAAAGCGCTGGATGGGGACCTCTATATGTTGCCTCCACCACAGGAATGGGTCGCCCTCGTATGTGGTAGGCATCGTTCTCAGGACGGTCGTCTGCCATAGGCGCTCACTGGCAAGGCTCATGGAATAGTCGAGCGTCACGACAGCCTGGAGTCGATGAGGTGATGGAGGCGGTGGCTGCGAACTAAGAAAGTCCACAAACTCCTCGTAGAATGCTGGGGCATCTTCAAAAAGCGCATCTCCAAAAATAGCAGGCATGATGATAACTGGTAGCTGTAGTAGAAAGCACTACTATATTATTATGAAAGACAAGGTCATACAAATCTCCCACCGTTAAAGCAAATAGCCTTGAAAGATGTATATATAAACGCTGGCAAATAACCTTGAAAGATGTATATATAAACGCGGTGTGATGTCGATGGGTAGTATCAAGTTTGGTGGGTAAGAATGGATAAGTTACAACAGTCGGTTGAAAGTCTTAAACAGCAAGTGTTAATGAAGACAGAAGAAATGTGTGTTAAGGTAAAGCAGCCAATATTATTGAACTCAACGATGTATCCGTTAAATAAGTCAAAAAGTAAATTCGCGTCTGTGGGATTGTGTTGTACCAGAGCATCGTTTGTACCAGCAGTTGTAATTAACGGCAACAAAGGCGATTTTGTTCTGTTGGAGCAAGCTGAGTTTAAAGTGCTTGTAGAAAATCAGGGAGTCATATGTAACTACTTTTACAGTAGAGACTGTCAATTACAACCACGTAACCTGAGTGCTGTGAAAAGAATATGTTTTAAAACAATAGGACTGAGGAAAGTTATTGTGCTTCAAGAAATAGGTATATCTGAAGTGTACTTAGGACTCGAATCAGTGTTCGAATGTTGGGAGTTGTTAAAATTGTTAGAATACAAACTGGAGTGCTTAAAGTGTCAAGAGTTTGAACAGTTTTATCTAAGTATAACTCGAGGTATTTGTACTTTACCTGGGGATGTAAAAACCAACATCGAGAGCGTTTTGGATACTCTACGTATAAAATCAGAAAATGTAGCATGCATGTATGAGATGTTGCATTTTTTCATGGAATTAATTAAGTGTGATATGGTAATGAATAAATGTGTACAGTTGTGAGATATTACTTAGTAAGAAATAAAAGTAGTAATTAGAGAAAGTTGTATTATTTCAATATACATACCACGCTAAGAGGTTGCAATAATTGGAGCTGTGAGTTGAAATTCAACGGCCAGCTTGGATAGGGGATGAAGTTGTTGAAATTTGAGTTTATCACCTTTTTGTAAAACCATCCCAATTACTTCGTTAGGGGTGTGTATAATATTATTGATTATGATTGGTGTGTTGCGAGGATTAACAATAACATTATCTATCCTAGCCTTAGTGAAGGGTATAATATATTCGGATGTACCAGTGTTATTCAGACCAAACAATCCACCAGGTAGTGCAGTTTCAGCGAAGAGAAGTAGGTTTTTTTCATAATATAGGTTATCAAGCCCACCCAGGTCTTCGAAGAGGAACACTTGAGAGTGACGAGTAGAATCGCTATGCATGTGCTGTCCAAACTTATTGATAGGCATTCTGCAGCCTTGAAGCACTCAACTCAATATGAATGTACTAAGCATGTACACCCTATAATAAACCACCTCGACAGTAAATAACAAAGACAAATAAAACTAAGAAATTTATTTACAACTAAAATTTATAATTACAACTATAACGAATAATACTAAGAAATTTATTTACACCTAAAATTACAACTAAAACTACTCCTCCGGCTTTGTCCTCCACGGAAGGTGTGGCCACATTAAGTTGATGAAGTCGGGCAGTGGTTCAGGGAGGTCTACGTACACACTTCCATGTTCGGTGGAGCGGTCGTCCATCGCCATTTGTTCTAGGAAGGGCTCGATGATTCGTGAGGCGACGAAAAGTTGCCTCCTGTCGCGGTCCTCAATAAGGGCCCCACCGTTAATCGAAATCAAGGCCACCACTTGGTTTTCCCTTCCGAGGAAGTGCAGGAGGGCTTCCTCCAGCTCATATGACGGGATGAACCGATTGTAATTGTAAGTTGGGGCCAAGGGCATATGCTCCCCAGCACGGAAATCGTCCCAAGATCCTTGCACAAGTCCCAAGGTTGATAACAAAGGCCACTCATGAAAAAAGCACTTGAAGAACATGATGACCGCACTGGATGGTTGTCGGAGACAGAATGAATGGAGGAATTTTAGGAAGAGGGGGATGAAAGTGGGTAACCATGGGCTTGGCCTTCGACTATACAATTCGGGCGTTTTAAAGAAGGGGTAAAACCCCTGACCTTGAGAAGGCTCAAAATGCAAAATTTATGTAATAGAAAAAAGTTTTCGTAAAGCTTGATGAATTTTAAGAGTTTTTTGATTCTTGTGTTTTTTCCCTAAAAGCTACAGTTTCCTTGTAAAAAAATAAAGTAGATTTTTAAATTCAATAATATAAATATTTGAATATATGTCGGATAATGTGTTTGTTGTCGCCATCTATCGTTAACTAGCTGTTGTATAAAAATAGCCACTAAATCAATGAAGAAATCTATTCCCCCAGATCTTGTTAGTGGTAGCTGTTCAATTAAGGTAGAAATCTATTCCCCCAGATCTTGTTAATGTTTCCTTCCAAATTAAATGGTGTTACGCTTTCTTATCAACCTCTAGCGGAAACACAGGTGGTACCCTAGTATATATATTGCCTAAAATATTTTACAGGAAGGTGCATATAGGGAAAAAAAATTCGCTGGTGAGGTAAGGGTGGGGGGCGGGGGTGGGCCAAAAAAAAAAACTAATCTATCTACCTTATAATAATGCACAAAACTAAAAGCCGTGTTTGCACGATAAAAAGTACCCAAGTTGCGATCAACCGATACTATTTTCAGAACAAATAAAAAAAAATTTTTTGAAAAATGTTGCACACGAAAATGGGTTTTTTTTTTTGGTTTTTTTTTTTTTTTTTTGAAAAATGTAAAATCTTAAAAAGCTCATATCTCCTTTATTTATGGAGATATTTAAACGCGGTTTTTTGCATTGTACTTCTAGTGTCATCTACTTTGCGATTATAAACTCAAACTACGACCTCCCCCCACCACTTGGGGTAAAATATAAAAAATTACATATCTCCGTTGTTTATTTAGATATTTGATCGGAGTTTTTTTATTGTGTTCCTATTGCCTTGTACTTTGCGATTTTAAACTGAAACTACCACCTACCCCAACCACTTGGGGTTAAATATTAGAAATAGCATAGCTCCGTTGTTTATTAAGATATCGGAGTGTTTTTTAAAATTATGTATGTATTAGCTTTTGCTTTCCGATTTGTCCAACCTTTCCACCTTGTAAATTTTAAAACGCTCATATCTCCGTTGTTTAGTGGGCAATCAGTGTGGTGTTTCTTGAATTATTTTTATCTGAGCCTCCGATTTCCGATAGTTTGTGACAATTGTTTCTAGACGCCGCTATTTCACTGTAGACTTTATGTTTATGTAGGACGCTGACGGTAAGGAACTTTGCGACCGTAAAATTCAAGTTCGCAATACCGACATCCACTGCATTCCCAGACCAAGGCCAAGGTCAGCGTTCCTTGTTGTTATTGTAAGCACCCGAATTTCAAAGTCTCAAGGCCAAGCTCAGTGCTCCTTCTGGTTATTGGAAACGCTCGAATTATAATGTCTCAAGGGCAAGGTCGGTGGACCTTCTTGTTATTTGGAAACGCTCGGAATGTAAGTCTCAAGGCAAGGACAAGCCCCCACCATATTGTTAGTATAAATACATGTGGTGGCGGTAAGGAGCGTCACTCTTAAGTTTGTTCTCGTTCGTGATGCATCGTTCAGGTGTTGTGATTTGTACGGTTTGTGGTGGTGTTACGCGGGCGCCAGGGTATAGTAAGTTGAGTTTGCGGAAACCGCAGGATGTGGTACTCTGCATCTGTCCGAGAGCTAGCGGATCTTACCCCAAATCCGCACTGGCTCAACCTTCTACATCGAAAGCGTCCGACGACAAGGTAACAATACATCAAAATGTCCAGCTGCAGCCACCGGTTGTAGTGGTGTCCTCAAAATCTGAGGCCGATTTGAGAACATCAAAAAAACCGGTGAGTAGCAGGAAAAGCATGTCAAAAAAGCAGAATAAGGGCAAAATTTTAACCCAACTTGATGCAGTTCCGGGGTGTAGTCCCATCACATCGTCCGCTGAAAAACCGGCGAGTGGTAAAATTGTAAAAGAATGTTTGGTTAGAGGGCAGAAACGCAAAATTGAGCCAAATTTGGATGTAGATTTATTGATTGAGGAGACTATAAGGGATTGTGCGATTGAGACTGAACATGGGGCCGTTCGCATTGAGGGTGTGCAAGACACATCAACGTTTAACACGCAAAAATTTATGGATATGCCAAGTCTTGATTTTAACGACGGGATACGCGAGAATTTACTACCACCGCAGAAAAAGGTGAGGTCTCAGTCCTCCAATCCCACACGCCCGGAACAAACTTTTGTTGCTATTGATTTCGGAGATACATTTTTTGCGGAAGACGCTTTCGATGTTGCTGTAGAGACCCAAAACCTCGGATTGGGTATCCAAGTCGCTTCAGGTCAAGGCGACCGACCAGCCGCAACTCACAACTGGCAACACCGCAACCACTGTCACAGAAGAACAATACTGTGCGCATTGTAGCATCCGAAAGCGGACGAGCCTCTCCGGTGGCGGAAGTTGCAATGGGCACAGTAGCAACATTCGATTCCTCTGTTGCGTCCGAGGACACTGAGAGGGAGGCGGTCGATGTTGCACCATCATCCATTTCACAGGGTGATGGTGTGATATCGCCCATCTCTTCGGTAAGCGACGACGACGACGATGACAACGACGAAAATATGCCACTGACGCAAAACAATTTAAAATCATACCAGGACAGAGTTGCCGCTCAGGTTGCACGAATAGCGGAGATTAAATCTTTGGAACGCTTGAGGGACGGTATGGATGTGCAGTTGGATAACATTGAGTTACAACTGGCAGCCGTCACCAAAAAAATAATGAGGGTGAGGCCCAAAATTGCCAAAGGGCACAGTCGTAAGGCTAAAAAATACGATGAGTATGTGCAACGGCGCAGCCAGCTGACGCAGCGGCAACGTGAGGTCTCACGAACTCTAATCAACACAGCGAAGCGAATTTGTCAACTAGCGGCGGCAATTCACTAGACAAACAAATGTAAGTTCCCTTAAATTCCAACACGACGTAACCTAGTTCCCCATCCCCTCCAGGGTATCAAGGCTTAACGTCCACGTTCGTGGTACCTGGGTAATGTGTTAGAGTGTGCTCCTTGTATTTACATGTCTGGCTAGGGAAGCGATACTCGGCGAGAGCGATACCTCTAACGTTCTAGCGAAGAGCCTACCGAGTGTAGAATTGCAATTAATCATTTATAATGTTTCAATGCACCGAATGTGGACAGTCCTTCACCAGAGCCGACAATTTGTTCCGCCACCGGAGAGAAAGTTGTCGTCAACAGCTGGGCCATCCATCTACGAGTGGTGAGTTTAAATTGTGTTGATGTAGAGCAGCACCTTCAGTGTAGTTGTATTAATTACAGGCGACGCTATGGAGACTTCGGTGGTGGGTGGTGAGGGGCCGAGTACACGCCCAAAACTAAACAACTCCAGTAGTGATGGTAGGCGTGCTTGGTGTGTTTGTACAGTGTGTAAATAGTTTGTTTTGATAGGTGGTTTCCCAAGGACGCAATACTGTGACGTGTGCGATGAAAACATTCCTCGAACGTGCTTCGTTGGTCATCTGAGGAGCAATCGTCACAAGAGGCGGTGCGGCGTCTTTCACTTGGGGAAAGGTGTGGTGGCCCTTCAAAACGCCTTCAAGTCCCGTGTGGCCAGTTATAGGATTTCCACGGAAAATTATCATATAAGCGTTGTGGAATATATTACCGAATTGAAAGAAAAAATTTTAAATTTGATAGAAGGGCAGCTAACCAAATTAACTAGCATCAAAATCAATTTCGAACTCTTCGGGTATTTTATTTTGGAAGCTCAAGATCTACAAGACGTAAAAACTTTTCATACGGCTAACGAGGTAGTCACTCGCGGTACAGACTTGAGCCACTTATATGATAATTTGACTGGAAGGCTAGACGAGAAGGTGTCGGAATTTCAGGAGCGGGAATCAGGTGAGTGCAAGAGATCTGTAGCTTTTTGTAACAATTCTAACTTTGGTGATTTTCTGTATTGTCAGGATGGATCTTGAAGCAGTTGTTGTACATTGAAGTCAACGTCAACAAATACAATCCATTTCGGGCATCCTCGTACATCCCGCTCCCAAAGCAGATTCAGCGCAAGAAAGCGATCGTGAACGTTCAAAACAATGACGATTGTTGTTTCGGTTGGGCAGTAACCTCGGCCCTCTGTGAACCAAAGGGATTGCCTAATCGAACTTCTTCGTATCCGAATTGTCGTCGATTTTTAAAATGGACCGATATTGAATTTCCGGTTCGGTTGCGCGATATTTCTAAATTTGAAACAATTAATCCGCAGCTTTCTATAAACGTATACGGTTTGGAGAAATTTTTTAAAGACAATAAAACTAAATATGAAGTTGTGGGACCTCTGTACTACACCTCCTATAAAAGAAGGTGGCATGTAAATTTACTGCTTGTAACTAACGACAAAGGTAATAGTCACTACTGTTGGATCAAAGATTTGTCTAGATTAGTATCGCGACAAATAACGGCTAGAGACGGTGCAAAGCATTTTTGCGACGGCTGCCTGAATTACTTTAGAACTGAAGCACACTTGACTATGCATCAAAGTTATGACTGTAATCAGGTGTATACTAAATTGCCAACGACAGAGTTGATCACCGATAAGTGTGGTCAGGTAAGACCGCAGAATATTCTCAAATTTGAAAATTATTAGAAGCAATTGAAGGTTGGATTCGTAGTGTACGCGGGTTTTGAAACAATTTTGGCACCCATCGATGCAGGAGACCAACAACCGGATCCCACAAAACCTTATACGATTACAACCTGTAAACACATACCCTACTCTTTCGCGTACTATTTGAAATGTTCGTATGACGACAGCCTGTCAAAATTCGAAATTTATCGGGGGGAGGATGCGGTGGACCTGTTTATAGAACGTTTAGATAGAGACGCGCAAAACATCTATTCGCATCATTTGAAAAACGTTGTACCTATGAAAGCTATGTCTGCTATGGAAATTCACAACTTTAACGAAGCCGTTTCATGTTACATTTGTGGTCGACCGTTTGGTGAGAAGGATGTAAAAGTACGCGATCACGATCATTTGACTGGAGACTATCGGGGAGCCGCCCACTCCAATTGTAATTTAAATTATAAACTTCCAAATTTTATTCCGGTATTTTTTCACAATCTAAATTACGATTCGCACCTGTTTGTTAAACAATTGGCTCAAAATAACGAAGACATTGACGTCATTCCGGTAACTAAAGAAAAGTACATTTCGTTTGACAAACGTCTTTGGGTTGATGAAATTTTTGTGGAGGGAAAGCGAAAAAACATTTATCTGAGCATCAGATTTTTGGATAGCTTTCGCTTCATGGGCTCGTCTTTGGCATCGCTGGCCGACACCTTGTCGGATGGCCAGTGCGTTGAAATTCAAAATCAATTCGGAAATGGCATCAAATTTGAGTTGATGAGACAGAAAGGTGTGTTTCCATATTCCTATTTAGATTCTTTCCAAAAATTAGATGAGTCTGCTTTACCCTCGATCGAAGACTTTTATGACCGTCTAACCGAAACCCATATTTCTCAGACTGATTACGAACGAGCCGTGAAGGTTTGGGAAACTTTTGGTTGTCAAACGTTGGGCGACTACTCCGATGTCTATCTCAAATGTGACGTGTTTATTTTGGCAGACGTGTTCGAAAATTTTAGAAATTTTTATTTAAAACATTACAAGTTGGATCCAGCTCAGTACTACACGGCCCCAGGATTAAGCTGGGACGCTATGTTAAAGTTTACGGGGGTTGAACTTGAGCTGCTTACTGATTTAGATATGTTAGACTTTTTTAGAAACAGTATTCGCGGAGGAGTCAGCACTTGTGTGGGGAGACAAGCTATTGCTAACAATGAGTTTGTCGGGAATTACGATGATTCTAAACCTACGTCGTTTATCATGTTTTTAGACGCAACCAACCTTTATGGTTACGCTATGAGACAGTTTCTACCACAACGTGATTTTGTTTGGATGACTGACGAGGAAATTTCAAATTTTGACATTTTTCAAGTGTCTGCCGAGTCCAATACCGGGTACGTGTTGGAGGTAGATTTGGACTATCCAGAGCATTTGCACGACGCTCACAATGACTTTCCCTTTTGTCCGGAGCTTCTCATTCCTCCTGAGGGAAAATTTAAACAACCCAAATTGATTCCAAATTTATATGGCAAACGGAAATATGTCATTCACTACAGAGCATTACAGCAGGCCTTGAATGCGGGTCTGACTTTGGTTAAAGTACATAGAATACTGAAATTTACCCAATCTCCTTGGCTCAGAATCTACATTGATTTTAATACTGACTTTAGAAACCGATCGACAAACAACTTTCAGAGAAATTCTTTTAAATTGGCTAACCACTGCGTATTTGGCAAAACATTGGAGAATGTGGACAAAAGGGTTGATGTAAAGTTAGTAAGTCATTGGGAGAAAATTGGTAATAGACTGGGGGCTGAAACGTTGATAGCGCGACCTAACTTTAAAGATAGAGTCTGCTTTAATGAAAATTTTATAGCCGTAGAAATGAACAGACTGTGGGTTTGGTATGCCAAACCTAGTTATGTTGGTTTCTCCGTTTTGGATATTTCGAAAACTGTCATGTATGACTTTTTTTATGGGTTTCTGAAAAAACGTTATGACAATAATGTCTCTTTACTCTACACAGACACAGACTCCTTCATTATAGAAATTAAAACCAACAATTTTTATGATGACATGAAACGCAACCTTGATTGGTTCGATACTGCAAATTATGTGGATAATCTGCACGGTATTCCGCAAACCGAGTCTGTTGTTGGCAAATTCAAGGACGAATATGCTGGCGTAGTCGTACGTAGCTTTTATGGGGTCGGTGCAAAATCATACTGTGTAAACAGCGTATCTAAAGTGGACAAGAAAGCCAAGGGAGTGAAAAAGAGCGCTGTTCGGAAGTATCTGACCAGCGAACTTTATCAGGCCGTTGCCGAGAACAAGCGGGAGACTGTCTTGTGTCAAATGTACGTCTTTAAATCCCGTTTACACACTATGTACACCGACTTAATAAATAAGGTTGCGCTTTCGTCGCATGATGACAAGCGCTACGCTATTCCCAACACTACGAAGACACTAGCGTGGGGTCACTGCCGTATTGCTGATTACAGGCTTGACGAACTGCTGCGGGCAGCCGCAAACCAAATGTAAATTACAGTATGTTCGCGGAACAGTATTGGTTATTATTTATAGCAGACGTCTCACCAAACGAACCCTTTCTTGCGCTTAGTAGTGTATACTATATATATGTAGATTACGAATAGTTCCTAGTTTGTAAATAATAGCTTTGTTAATATGTTTGTGATTATTATTCTTACTGTAGTTAATGTTGGGAAAACAAATACGCTTACCTATTTTGAATGTTAACGATAAGTTTATATATTTTACAATAGCAGCTTCGTTAAAATGTTAATGATTTAGTTCTTTTGCTGTTGTCGCTTTTGTTGGGAGAAAGATGAAAGTGTTTCAAAGAAATATTGTTTGTGTTTAGTGGCATTAATAAATCAATAATTTACAAAAAACATTTTTTATTTTGAGAGTGCTACAGTAGTTCTTTAAGTTATACAACATTGCTTTTAGATATCCAAGAGTTGTGTCGATTGTCGAATCCCAACCACTTTACATACACCAAATTTCCTTTTTTCTTCAGAACCTTTTCGACCAGATATACGTCCGAATGTTTTGTTTTCTGCAGTTCATGCTCGTAGAACCCTCCTTTAATTTCCTGACCTTCTTGGTCCGTGAGTCGATAGGTTGTTGGGTTTGTAAGTCGAACAGTGGATACTGTGAATACTACGTTGCTCCAGCTTGGCGTGTATCCCTTGCTAAATGCCGAACGATACTTGCTGATGCGTACCGAGTCCCCTGTACGAAACTTTTGAGGTCTCGGATCCACGGTCTTTGTGTGACTGTACGCTGTGTTTAAAAGAAGTTTCGCATTCTTTAAGTTCACTTCGGCAGGTTTCATTCCTATTGTGCGATGCTTGGTTGTGTTATACTTTGCTACGATCTTGGGTAGGATATCCAACCATTTGTAGGACCCTAGCAGGCTGAACTGCTTCCACATCATGTTCTTCAGGGTGCGGTTGCACCTCTCCACTATGCTGCTCTTCATGCTAGAATACGTGCTGTAGTGATTGATATTGTGCTGTCGCATTAATCGTTGAAAATCGGTGTTGTAAAACTCTTTCCCCAAATCCGTCTGCAAGTTTTGAGGTGACACCTTTACACTCCTCAGCACTTTACCCATGGCAACTGTTACGTCCTTTCCTGTTTTACGTTTTACGGGATAGGCCCACACATACTTCGAGAAGGCATTAATGACTACCAGAATATAACGAAAGCCTTTATTGACTTTTGCATAAGGGATCATTTCTACCAAATCAGCTTGATATAAATCGTTCAAGCCTTTTAGAATAACGCGCCTTCTCTTGAAATGTGTTCGTGCTGGTTTGTGGAGTTCGCCAACTATGGCTTCTTTAAGGTTCATTGTCAACTGTTGCTTTCTACTCTCCTACGGGACATTTAAGCAGCAGTTGCACGTATAACTTATTGTTTATGGATTCAAATTGCAGTTTATCTCCTCGCCGCAATGTCTTACCGACAAGCGTCTCCTGTGGGATGCCGTTGATGTGTGATACTACCAAAGGTCCGCTGACTTGAACATCTCGCCGGTTGTTAACGGAAAAATGTACTCGTTCTGTCCGAAAATTTTGGAATATCCGCTTTCATCGAACCCACGCCCCACTAGCAGCAGTGGTACTTCTATATGGAGTTGGTTTACATTTTTCACTTTCATAAAGATACGTTTGGGATGAGAATAATAGCGCGCGCTATGGTAGTGTCTTCCAAATTTGTCTATCGGCATTACTGCTTCGTCGTTGAATGCGTTCTGATCGACATTCCGTCGACCCTAAGGTTTTGTACCCCTTAGAAGATTATTTTCGCGTCTCGTAAGGCTTCGGTGATACGAACTATCTCATTTGAATGACCCGTGTGTCCAGCTGCCTGAGAAGCTATTAATATACGCAACCGATTCACTAATGAGTTGGGATCCTTCCAAGGAACATATTCCACTTTTTTGTCCGTCACTGTTAGTAATCCCTTGCCACGCCGTGATACCTTCGTCGCTGGAGACCTATTCTCGAACTCTTGCGAAAAAACTCCCATGCGAAAACTTGCAGTTACCGCACAGGAATTCACAAACGCTATTCTCGAACGATCTTGCACAATTTTTTTCGCTCGAAATTCCGGGAGTCTACTCTCTCGGTGTTTGAGCGTGCGATAGCAATTTTCCCATGCGATAAGTGAGATCTAACCTCAATTTTTTGACAGTTGTTGTGGTACATGGATTTACTAGGTTGTGGAAATGGCCAATTTTGATGAATTTGGTTTGCTTGCCGCTGCAGGAATATTAGAAGAGTTGGAAATGCGGGTAAATGAACCACTACGTGCATTTCGCGAAAGAGAAGATGCGTTTAATTTAGCTGACAGGCATTTTATTCGCCTTTTTCGATTATCGAAAGAATTAGTTCGCCAGTTAATTCAGTTGGTTCAGCCCTTTCTAGTACATCCTTCTAGAACTTCAGCTTTAGATGTCCAGACAAGGGTTTTGGTTGCGCTCCGATTTTATGCTGCTGGAAGTTACCAACAGGACACTGGTTGTAATTTTCATCTAGCTGTAAGTCAGTCATCCGTAAGCCGGTGTATTCATGAGGTTACAGCTGCTTTAAATCAACCTGAAATTTTTAACGATTGGGTAAGATTTCCACAACGCCTTCATCAGCTGGAGGTTCTTCGTAGAAACTTTTATGAATTATACGGCTTCCCGGGTGTGGTGGGATGCATAGATTGCACCCATGTAGCAATTTACCCTCCAAGAAGAGATGATCCTGTGTATCCCGAACATATATACGTCAACAGAAAAAATTATCATTCTATTAATGTACAGCTGATCTGCGATTGGAAACTAAAAATAATGAATGCAAATGCAAGATTTCCTGGTAGCACTCATGACGCATTCATTTGGAGGAATTCAAATGTGCAAAATGTTATGATTAATTTACACCAAAGACATCCTGGAGCATTTTACTTGTTAGGAGATTCTGGTTATCCATTACGACCATGGCTATTAACCCCTTTAGAAGTAGATCCTGAGCCAGATACCCCCGAAGAAGCTTATAATACTTGCCACAAAAGCACCCGAAGCATAATCGAAAGATGCAATGGTGTTTTAAAAACTAGATTTCGGTGCTTACTAAAACACAGGGTGTTACATTATGCTCCCAACGTGGCATCACGAATTATAAATGCTTGTATCGTTCTACACAATATGTGTATCGAACATAATATACCGGAACCAGAAGCAGAGGAAATCGACATGGACGATTTCGGAGCTTTGGTTTTCAACGGTAATCATAATGAAGGAGCTGTTGGCAGAGTAGATCCACAGTTAGCTCAAGCACGAAGATTACAGCAACAAATAATTAGAAATTATTTTGCCTAATTATTTTAGGAATATTTAATAAACAAGAAAATCAATAATAAAAACGATTAATAAATTAAGCACATTTTATTTACAAGTAACAACTATTTAATCGAGTAAGAGAGTAGTTAACTGAACGGGAAAATAATTAATCAAACAATTTGTTGTGGTACCAGGTACCTCTATATGCAATATTTGTATTTTTTTCGCTACCTCTTCTAATGAATGGGCGATGTCCTTACAAACTTTTAAATTTTGTTCTTGTAGTTCCACCTGCTTCGCTAGTAGTTCTATTTTTTTTTCATAGTACCATTTTTTAATTTCCATCTTACTCTTGGATGTTGACACCAACTGCTCGGTGGCTTGTATTGTGTTGGTCAACCGGTGAGCGACAACTGTTCGCCTTTTTTCTGTTCGTTTTTGTTTGACGATTTCGGCTGCTGCTGCAGGTGCTGGTGGTGGTGGTTCTGCTGTAGGTGGTGGTGGTTCTGCTGTAGCTGCTGATGGTGCTGCTGCTGGGTGTAGTTCTGGTACTACTTCTGCTATGATCTGTACTTCCTGCGCACGAAGTTCAGCTGCGGGGGCACTCTCGGCTTCTGGATCGTCCTCTATTAAAGTTGCAGGAGATTCCGCAACGTCAAAATGTCCATCCACAGCTGTCGTTCCTAAAATGCTCAAAATTCCCTCTTCGGTTGGGGTTAGTAATTCCTGGGAGGTTTGGCCCCCGCCTGTTACTCGAACATGCTTCTTAATATTAGCACTTTTCTGTTTGGTCGCCTTTTTAAGGTCTTGCCAAACCTAAAGAATTAATTATTATATACATTATACATACATATACATACATCAATAACGTGACATCCATGGCACATTATTACTTACCTTTTTCCATTGACGCCAATCTTTTTGAGCCCCAGGAATGGCATTTAAAGTGGCTGTCAGTTGCTGCCATTGAGTGGCCGCCTCCTTGAAAGTGAATTCGTTAGTAAACTTTCCGCTTACTAACTGTTTATTATCTCTTAAAACGTCAATTAAAGTTTGCTTCTGCAAACTTGATAGTTTAGGTGTTCTTTTAATATTCGGCACGGTTTCGCCATTCATGTTTATTACATAAAACTAAATACACTTGTAATCAGCAAAACCAACCTTCACCACAGCTGATTTTGACAACCAGAACGCACATGTAGTATGAGCACGCATCGCGTGGCCTACGCCTGCCTAAGCTCTCATTGGCTGGAAACGAGTTTTTCGTGTGGCAACAATGTCGACATCGCTCCGCCGGGAAAAATAACTCCCCAGCGTTCGAGAATACAGTGCAGCACTCGCATAAAATTCTCATGCGAATTTTGCCAGGAGAAATAATTCGCATAGGATATTTTTCGCAAGAGTTCGAGAATAGGCGTCCTGGTCTGCCGGGAGCTCTTATGGTTGAGGAGGCAGTTAGAGGTCGTACTATTTTCATGTATTTAGACCCTGCGTTACCACTAACTCTTTGTGTGGGGTCGTAGTTTACACGATTTGCGGCGGAACGATCCACTAAATCTAGATATTGCTCTAAATCTGCGTTTTTGTATATATTCGGTTTCTTTTTAAACATCAATTCGTACAATCCTGGAGTGCCTTTGTAGACTATTCTGTTGCCGTGGTCTGTAATAACGATATTTTCACCCTCGAACTTGATTTCTTTATTTCCTATTGCAAACTTATCTCCCTCTATGTCGAATCGGACTCCGTAGTGCAAATCGTACTTGTCCTCAGTATCTCGTATCATTCCTTCCACGTATTTTCGAGCTAACCCTTGAAATTGTTCTAAATATTGACCAAGAACTTCCGGTGCCAGCATTTGTTGGATGGTTTCTCTGGCCGCTTGTACAGCACCTTCTTCTGCTGCCGCCTCAGCAACCTCCGTTTGCAACTGCTCATCGTATTCCTCTACTGGTTCACTCTCGGATAACACATGCGTCTGCAAAAATCGAGGTGTGGAGGTGTGTGATGGCCCTGGTGTGGACGTGTGTGATGGCCCCGGTGTGGAAGTGTGTGACGATCCCAGAAGGTTTGTCGCAGAAACTCGGCCTGGAGTGGTTATCGCTCGCGGACGGGGCAAGGTAGAGGGAGTGGATACTCTACGTTTAATTGTTATTGGCAAATAATCCACTTTTGTTTCGCCCACTGGCACACCTTCTTGCTTTATAGTTGTCAGCAATTCGGTGAGCGGCTTGGAAAGAGGTTTAAATTGCTCAGCTAAAATCGATTGGGATTGGGCGATGTCTGCTTTTAAAGCTGCGTATTTACGTCTAACGGATTGTCGGGTTTTGATAAGTTCCCTGGCTAAACGCTTATCTATGTTGCAACTCCTTCAGTTGTTGGTAAACTACTACCTTCCCTTCTTTGGCAGCTGTCTATATATTAAAGTAATTGTCGAAACCTTTTCTATATCGTCCCGCGTTGGTTTCGCTTTCTTTATCGATCACTAAAAATCCGTGATCCTCATTCCAACAATAAGAGCACAATGCTTTAAATTTGTCGAATGACATGTCCGTGTTGACATGATCGTCGTAAATGTGCTTCAGATTGGTGTTGTCTAGTTGGAATATGATGATGAGATTTGCATTATCTCTTATGAGCTGCTTAGGAATAGATGAATACGTCTGACATAGATAAAAACAATCTATGTTTCGGTGACGTCCGAAACAAAAATAATCTCGAATTATGCTTTGCGTCTCGCAAGCTACGTCGTCAAAAACTATCACGGAATGTTCTTTTGCTTCCTGGGGTTTGATCACCTCACAATCGTTACTATATTCGAAGAATCCAATGTCTCTCAATGGTTGAAAGGCTTCTCTCAGATAATTATATTTGGGTTGATCGAGTGTTTTCGAATATATATAAAGGTGTCCGAATCGCAACCCATTTCGATGTACTAGTAAACTGATCATGAGGTTGGTTTTTCCAGATCCGGATCGACCTATGACCACACATCGTTTACATCCTTTACCCAGTAAAGCGCTGTGCTTTCTGTAAGTCTCGGATATGGAATTTATTGTGTGATTTACTACCGGTAAGGAACACCCTTGCTTCAAAATTTTGACGTTTTCCATCGTTTTCGCTCGGAAGGAAACTGCGCTCTACCCGCCGTGCGTTCTCGTTATATTTGTTAATTCCGTTTGAAGAACATCAGTCGTGTGTAAGTCTTTAAGATGAAAGCTACTAGGCGTAAACAAACCAGTCATCACCGAAGCGCCAAGCGGAAAGGTCGCGGTTTCCTGAATACCCTTATTGACAAATTACCCTTTGAACTACACATACCAGGGTACAAGTTTTGCGGACCTGGTACCCGACTTAAAAACGTCTTTCTCGAGGCGATCGAGGAAGGAATCCTCTGGACGAGGCCTGCAAGCAACACGACATCGCATACTCACAATCTAGCGATCTTTCGACACGTCACGCGGCAGATAAAGTTCTAGCAGAGAAAGCTTGGGAACGTGTTAAAGCAAAAGACTCTACTCTTGGGGAAAGAGCTGCCGCCCTTGCTGTTACTGGAATTATGAACGGAAAGACGAAAGTCGGAATGGGTGTGAAACGGAAGCGTACACGGCGAACGCATTCCAAACGGGTCGGTATCACAGTCCGCTCGCATTCAGGAGGAGCTTTAAAAACAAGGAGGAGGAGGCGGAAGCGGTCAAGAGTACTACCTCTTCCGAAGAGAGGAGGCATATTGCCGCTTGTACCCATACTTGCTGCATTAGGAGCATTGGGATCCCTCGGAGGTGGTGCTGCAGCAGTCGCTAAAGCAGTGGGAAACTCAAAGGCTGCTAAAAAGAATCTCCAAGAAAAGGAGCGACATAACAAAGCTATGGAATCCATTGCTCGCGGAAAAGGGTTATATCTACGCCCGTATCAGTCAAAAAACTACCGTTGAAGCTGCCGCGCCGCGCGTTAACCAACATCGATATTACAGACTACGTTAAACGCCTAGAAATTCCACACTTTAGGGGAATATTTATGCGGGATGCCCTGCCTATCAAGATTCGTAAACGAGAATGTGGTGTCACTAACCTGGACGATGATGTAGGACCTGGCACGCATTGGACGGCTTACGTAAAAGTGGATACCTTTGTTCTGTATTTCGATAGCATCGGTCGCTTACAACCTCCAACCGAATTAGTGAAATACTTTCGTAGCGATGGTGGCAATAACACGATCACGTATAATTCTAATAGATATCAACGACTCATGTCATACACATGCGGTCACCTGTGTCTCAAATTCCTATATAACTTTGCGAAACCGCTTTTGTCGGCAGTTTAAGTGTTGCGCTTCATCATGTCTAGTATATTCACTCTGACAGGTGATTCATCAATCCTTACTGGGAATTTTGACCCCCCTATTTTCTTAGACGACGGTAGCGAATATGTTTTGGGGTTGTTAAGTTTCGAAACCTACAATACTATTGCTAACATTAGACCTCCCAACAATGAATTTCATCTCGTTGGACTACCTCATATTACTATACCTGAGGGTGCATACGAAATTACGGACATTGCCGACTTTCTGCATAACCAACTTGAGTCTAGCGGAAGTAATGGGCGGGTGCTGCTACGCGGAAACAACAGCACCTTAAAAACCGAAATAAAATCGAACGTTCCAATCGACTTTACAT
This sequence comes from Agriotes lineatus, assembly GCA_940337035.1. NCBI lineage: Eukaryota > Metazoa > Arthropoda > Insecta > Coleoptera > Elateridae > Agriotes > Agriotes lineatus. The sequence continues at coordinate 86,244,925 of OW679194.1, read as the reverse complement.
GTGACAATACTATCCGAGACATGTTGGGATTTGACAGCAAAATTTATGATGCGAATATGTGGCATGCAGGTGAACATGTTACGAACATTTTGAACATTAACTCCATCCTTATCCACTGCAATATCTCTGTCGGTTCCTATAAAAATGGTAAGCCTGGCCACATCGTTCATCAATTCTTCCCCATAGTGCCGCCTGGGTACAAAATAGTGGAAACACCTAACCCTGTCATTTACCTACCGATCAGCACGAGACAGATCACTAACCTAACTGTTAAAATACTGGACCAGACTGATACCCCCGTCAGTTTTAGTAAGGAAACCGTCACGGTAACATTGCATTTAAAGAAGTTATAATGGGTTTTCGATTCAACCTTTCACCCTACCATGTCCAACCCAGTTCGTATAAGAGACGTTGTCCACAGCCTTGTAAAATCAGTTCAGCTTCGTCCGCCAAGCAGTTAACAAAGGCAAACAGAGACTTCTTGCGATCGTTGGGTTTTAAAGTGCTGTCATGAGTATTCTAAATATTGGGGAACGTGTCCTCGTCGACAACTCCATCGTTAGCAATCAGTTGCACACCCATCAACCGTATACAAACCGTTTCGACTATAACGATGAAATTCGAATTCCAATTCCTGAAGATATGTTAACTCTACCAGGTTTGAGCTATCTATACATAGAGGGAAAATTACGGAAAGCAACCGGTGAAGTTACGACAGCTAAATTTCTTAACAATGGGTTGGCTCACTTATTTAGCGAAATCCGATACGAAATCAATGGTGTCGTTGTCGATTCTGTTACCAAACCTGGTATTACATCTACTCTTAAGGGATATGTGTCCTATACCTCTGATGATGTGAAAAAGCTTCAAAATGCTGGCTGGTTGTACGCCCCCAATACTCACATTACCGATGCACAGGGCAACTTCAGTGCCTGCATACCTTTGAGAATGCTGTTAGGTTTTGCAGAAGATTATGGAAAAGTTATACTTAACATCCGACAAGAACTTGTCCTGATTCGCAGCAATACCGATGCCGACGCTGTATTCAGTGCTACCGTAGCGGAGACGGCTAAAGTTACGATTGACAAGCTGTATTGGAAAGTTCCACATGTCACTCCAGGTCTTGCTCAAGAATTATCTCTAACCAAATACATTGACAAAAATATCGACACGCAAGTAGCGTTTCGCAGCTGGCAACTTCATATCATACCAGGCGTTAATGCCGTGACTCAACATTCTCATGCCATTGCAACAACCACCAAATTGCAAACCCCCAGATACGTCATCGTAGGTTTTCAGACGGAACGTTCGGGGCTCATCTCTAAGGACAATAGCCATTTCGACAAAATTAATCTTACGAATTTCCGAGTTTATCTCAACACCGAACGTTTCCCCTACGATAATTTACATAACAATTATGGCCTCAATCATTACGCCACGTTATACGATATGTACTCCAAGTTTCAATCATCCTATTATAACAAGACCGACGAGCCTTGGTTCACACCCAATGAGTTTGCTGACAAATCACCCATTGTTGTGATCGATTGTTCCCATCAAAAAGACTACCTCCATGCAAACGCTGTCGTTTTTCGAGTTGAATTTGAAACTTCCGCTAACGTGCCAGCCAACACAACCGCGTATTGTCTCGTTCTTCACGATCGGGTTTTTACTTATAACGCGTTGTCAAAAGCAGTTAAACAACTGTAATTTCTCAAAACCACTTTAGTTGCACCTCGCCTTTTAACGTAACTGGATCGTGCTCCCACCACTTAATACGATGAAGCTCATTATCGACATTCAAGGCTTCAAGACGTCGGATAAGCACTTCAGCCCAAAAGAGTTAGCCGCCTACGACTGTACCTCAGTATCACACTACGTCTTAAAATCACCGTTTCCGTTCACCGCCTTACCATCTCATTTACAACAACAAGCCCACTGGGTAATGACTAATCACCATTGCATCGATTGGAATGAGGGATTTACTCCAGCACACATGTTTCCTGCAATTTTGCGACGTCTTCTGCACGATGTCACCGAAGTATATGTGAAAGGTCGAGAAAAAGCAGTTTTTCTACGCCGCTATACCAATATCCCCATCATCGAAGTTGAAGAACAACCGGCCCTTACCCCATCACAACCCGCTTGTTTATATCATTCTGCTCCAGTTTGTTATTGTGCTTTGTCTAACGTTTACCATATCTATAATCACTATGTAATGGAATAAAACAACTTTTTAATTTTTATTGTGTTTTTATTTGCATACAATATATACAGTGTTACTACATGGGTTAAACACCTACGTACTAGTGGAAAAGCGTTCTACATAAATTGTGTGCCTATGTTCTGCGCACAAGACGTCTCGCAGTACTTTAGCCACAGTAAATATCTTGCGTTGGAACCGCAACCTATCCATAGCCTCTCGTTGCCACAGTCCTCTCCGAGCTTCTCGATACGCATACGCCCACGTATGCAAATTGTACACCTGATTCTTCGAGTCGTCAAACTGCACGCTCTTCTTCATTTTCCTTCCTCTCTATAAAGTCTTTCACCTCACACATGTGTTCGTCCAGACCGAGACTAGCCATTAAATCTACAAGGAGGCCTTCATTTATGGCTCCATTTAAAAATAGTCGACCAACAGCAACACCGTTTTTGTACATTTTTTTTTTCTTCAGTTCCTCGTCACTGAACCAACCAAAACCGTATATGGCTTCGTGAGACGCGTCAAACGCCAAATCTTCCAACAAACTCACTAATCGCTTAACCGCACTAGGTACGTCTCTTGCAGTTGGTCGAGCGGCTTCTCTATACCACATCCACATGACTAAGCTTCTAGTGGTTAAATGCGATGTTGCGTGCATTATATTTAGTTAAATGTTACAGGTGATCAATATTTGAAATATATCTCCAGAAGAGCGAGCCATATCCACTCCTAACTTGAAGTGTGAACATGCCGGTTGGTGTAGCGTTAATTTTCGTTGTAGATTTACACGGTAGATCGAATACTGAGACACGTTCTTCCAGCATTTCAGCAAAGGGATGCTTTGGGTGGTAGTCCACATCCAGCGTCAGCGATGTATTTCCTTCTCTAGCAAAATATTTTAAAATGTTTTTTTCCAAATTGGCAATCAGTCGTTTCCGTTTTTCTTGTTGATTTTGGCTATCGCCAGCCATAGCAGTCACTACATACGCGTCAAATTCCAAGTCTAAATTTCTGAGTCCCGAGGAATTTCTCACTATTTTATCTAAATTGTTTTTTGCATCTTCAAACCAGAAAGCACAGCACAACTTTACAACGTGCTTTAATGTGATTTCATGTGAAGAATCGTCACTTGGAGTCTGATCCATTATTTTATACGTAAACGAATAGTGTGCGAACTTGACGTAAGTTATAAAACAATTAACGAGACCATGATAATGCGCAACCTTTTATACTTTCGATTATCCCGAAGGTCATCGCTTTTTTTCATTAAATAGTTTAAGGACTCGGTGGTCTAATGGTATGACACCTGGGGAGCCAATCGGTGCATTAAACGGAATTCTAGACACTGCGCCTCAGGAGATCTGGGATCGAATCCTAGTCGAGTCAATTTTTTAATAAATAATGATTTATTTAGTAGACAATAAGAATAGCCCATCCACATGACTAAGCTAATACCTGCAGACCAAGTTCTTCTATTTGAACGTCGCACCGAACAATGTTACTACCATACTTTAAAATTTCATACATGGAAACAGTGTTCTCGGTTGTTACCGCCAGGTCTTGCAGCACACTCCGTATATTGCTAATGCAGTCCCCAGGCAGGTTTGCAATACCCGTCACTATTTTGTGATAAAATTGCTCAAAGTTCTGCGCTTTTAGAACTCCGAATCGCAATTCCACCAGCCTCTGCAAGTCCCACAGCTCTTCCAACGATTCTTTCGATAAGTAGACTTCACTCTGTCCCACTTCTTCAATTTTTAGTATCTTCTTTTCCTGAAGTTCCAAGAATGTATACTGTTTCCGTGCAGCTACCAGCGGAGACCACTGCTCTTCGGAGGAGGAATAGAAATAATTCGTCAGGATCCCCTGATTTTCAATTAGGGTAGCCCAATCCAACTCCTCGAACTCCACCCAATCGTTTTTGTTTCCTCTTATTTGAATCACTGGGGAAAATCCGGAGTTCGCCCTTAACCCCACACACACGTACTTTGAACTGGAGTTGCTTAACTTGTACGTTGTACTATTCAGAAGCACCGGACATAACTGCACTTTATGTACTCTCGTAGTACTGCTCGCCACCGCAGCTACTTGTCGACCCTTAACTACTTCTATGGCTTTTAACAAGGCTTCCATATCAGCGTTCGAATGCTACTACCCTTGCAGACTCTTTTACGCGTTTTTATTCTCACATCTCCAAGGTTACATGTGGATCCTTGACCTTGAGCAACCGAACTTGCAAAATAGCGCTGACCTTGGTCGTTGACTTAGCCTTCCAAGTGGCCTCGCCCTTCAAGTTTAGCCTTGACCTTGAAGTTCAGCCTTGAAAAATAGCCTTGACCTTGAACTCAAGGACAAGTGGTGGGGGGAGGTTCTACAACTGTCCATTCTAACCTACTTATTTTATTTGCTGAAATGTTACTATAGTATGATAAAAATAATTTTCATCTAGTATGGCTATGGAATAGTTTAAAATTTATGAATGCAACTATAAGTCACTTAAAAATCAGATGTCAAGTTTTAGATTTAAGTATTAACATAGTTGTATTCATAAATTAGGAAGTATTCCATAGCCTAGCCATACTAGATGAAAACAATTTTTGATCATACTTTGTGTACTTAAAGTAATTTGTCTTTTGTTTCTGTGTATCTTTAATTTATTTGGTTGTGTTTGTATATCTTTAGATTGTTTATATAGTTTTAATCTACAAAATGGATGACACCGCCGGCCCCTCAAACTCCGCCGGCCTATCAAACGCCGCCGGCCCATCAAACGCCGCCGGCCAAAGGTTGAAGTGCGAGCGACGAACGCACCTTGTAAAACAACAGTCTAGGAACCCCGATGGGAGGCCATGGACCCACGTGGACCGTAGCGCCAAGGAGTAAGTAAGTAAGTATATATTTTATTTGCTGAAATGTTACTATAGTATGATAAAATTTATTTTCATCTAGTATGGCTATGGAATAGTTTAAAATTTATGAATGCAACTATAAGTCACTTAAAAATCAGATGTCAAGTTTGAGATTTAAGTATTAACATAGTTGTATTCACAAATTAGGGAGTATTCCATAGCCTAGCCATACTAGATGAAAACAATTTTTGATCATACTTTGTGTACTTAAAGTAATTTGTCTTTTGTTTCTGTGTATCTTTACTTTATTTGGTTGTGTTTGTATATCTTTAGATTGTTTATATAGTTTTAATCTACAAAATGGATGACACCGCCGGCCCCTCAAACTCCGCCGGCCCATCAAACGCCGCGGGCCCATCAAACGCCGCCGGACAAAGGTTGAGGTGCGAGCGACGAACGCACCTTGTAAAACAAGAGTCTAGGAACCCCGATGGGAGGCCATGGACCCACGTGGACCGTAGCGCTAAGGAGTAAGTAAGTAAGTATATATTTTATTTGCTGAAATGTTACTATAGTATGATAAAAATTATTTTCATCTAGTATGGCTATCGAATAGTTTAAAATTTATGAATGCAACTATAAGTCACTTAAAAATCAGATGTCAAGTTTGAGATTTAAGTATTAACATAGTTGTATTCATAAATTAGGAAGTATTCCATAGCCTAGCCATACTAGATGAAAACAATTTTTGATCATACTTTGTGTACTTAAAGTAATTTGTCTTTTGTTTCTGTGTATCTTTACTTTATTTGGTTGTGTTTGTATATCTTTAGATTGTTTATATAGTTTTAATCTACAAAATGGATGACACCGCCGGCCCCTCAAACTCCGCCGGCCCATCAAACGCCGCCGGCCAAAGGTTGAGGTGCGAGCGACGAACGCACCTTGTAAAACAACAGTCTAGGAACCCCGATGGGAGGCCATGGACCCACGTGAACCGTAGCGCCAAGGAGTAAGTAAGTAAGTATATATTTTATTTGCTGAAATGTTACTATAGTATGATAAAAATTATTTTCATCTAGTATGGCTATGGAATAGTTTAAAATTTACGAATGCAACTATAAGTCACTTAAAAATCAGATGTCAAGTTTGAGATTTAAGTATTAACATAGTTGTATTCATAAATTAGGAAGTATTCCATAGCCTAGCCATACTAGATGAAAACAATTTTTGATCATACTTTGTGTACTTACAGTAATTTGTCTTTTGTTTCTGTGTATCTTTACTTTATTTGGTTGTGTTTGTATATCTTTAGATTGTTTATATAGTTTTAATCTACAAAATGGATGACACCGCCGGCTCCTCAAACTCCGCCGGCCCATCAAACGCCGCCGGCCCATCAAACGCCGCCGGCCAAAGGTTGAGGTGCGAGCGACGAACGCACCTTGTAAAACAACAGTCTAGGAACCCCGATGGGAGGCCATGGACCCACGTGGACCGCAGCGCTAAGGAGTAAGTAAGTATATATTTTATTTGCTGAAATGTTACTATAGTATGATAAAAATTATTTTCATCTAGTATGGCTATGGAATAGTTTAAAATTTATGAATGCAACTATAAGTCACTTAAAAATCAGATGTCAAGTTTGAGATTTAAGTATTAACATAGTTGTATTCATAAATTAGGAAGTATTCCATAGCCTAGCCATACTAGATGAAAACAATTTTTGATCATACTTTGTGTACTTAAAGTAATTTGTCTTTTGTTTCTGTGTATCTTTACTTTATTTGGTTGTGTTTGTATATCTTTAGATTGTTTATATAGTTTTAATCTACAAAATGGATGACACCGCCGGCCCCTCAAACTCCGCCGGCCCATCAAACGCCGCCGGCCCATCAAACGCCGCAGGCCCATCAAACGCCGCCGGCCAAAGGTTGAGGTGCGAGCGACGAACGCACCTTGTAAAACAACAGTCTAGGAACCCCGATGGGAGGCCATGGACCCACGTGGCCGTAGCGCCAAGGAGTAAGTAAGTAAGTAAGTATATATTTTATTTGCTGAAATGTTACTATAGTATGATAAAAATAATTTTCATCTAGTATGGCTATGGAATAATTTTAAATTTATGAATGCAACTATAAGTCACTTAAAAATCAGATGTCAAGTTTGAGATTTAAGTATTAACATAGTTGTATTCATAAATTAGGAAGTATTCCATAGCCTAGCCATACTAGATGAAAACAATTTTTGATCATACTTTGTGTACTTAAAGTAATTTGTCTTTTGTTTCTGTGTATCTTTACTTTAATTGGTTGTGTTTGTATATCTTTAGATTGTTTATATAGTTTTAATCTACAAAATGGATGACACCGCCGGCCCCTCAAACTCCGCCGGCCCATCAAACACCGCCGGCCCATCAAACGCCGCCGGCCAAAGGTTGAGGTGCGAGCGACGAACGCACCTTGTAAAACAACAGTCTAGGAACCCCGATGGGAGCCCATGGACCCACGTGGACTGTAGCGCCAAGGAGTAAGTAAGTAAGTATATATTTTATTTGCTGAAATGTTACTATAGTATGATAAAAATTATTTTCATCTAGTATGGCTATGGAATAGTTTAAAATTTATTAATGCAACTATAAGTCACTTAAAAATCAGATGTCAAGTTTGAGATTTAAGTATTAACATAGTTGTATTCATAAATTAGGAAGTATTCCATAGCCTAGCCATACTAGATGAAAACAATTTTTGATCATACTTTGTGTACTTAAAGTAATTTGTCTTTTGTTTCTGTGTATCTTTACTTTATTTGGTTGTGTTTGTATATCTTTAGATTGTTTATATAGTTTTAATCTACAAAATTGATGACACCGCCGGCCCCTCAAACTCCGCCGGCCCATCAAAAGCCGCCGGCCCATCAAACGCCGCCGGCCCATCAAACGCCGCCGGCCCATCAAACGCCGACGGCCAAAGGTTGAGGTGCGAGCGACGAACGCACCTTGTAAAACAACAGTCTAGAAACCCCGATGGGAGGCCATGGACCCACGTGGACCGTAGCGCCAAGGAGTAAGTAAGTAAGTATATATTTTATTTGCTGAAATGTTACTACAGTATGATAAAAATAATTTTCATCTAGTATGGCTATGGAATAGTTTAAAATTTATGAATGCAATTATAAGTCACTTAAAAATCAGATGTCAAGTTTGAGATTTAAGTATTAACATAGTTGTATTCATAAATTAGGAAGTATTCCATAGCCTAGCCATACTAGATGAAAACAATTTTTGATCATACTTTGTGTACTTAAAGTAATTTGTCTTTTGTTTCTGTGTATCTTTACTTTATTTGGTTGTGTTTGTATATCTTTAGATTGTTTATATAGTTTTAATCTACAAAATGGATGACACCGCCGGCCCCTCAAACTCCGCCGGCCCATCAAACGCCGCCGGCCAAAGGTTGAGGTGCGAGCGACGAACGCACCTTGTAAAACAACAGTCTAGGAACCCCGATGGGAGACCATGGACCCACGTGGACCGTAGCGCCAAGGAGTAAGTAAGTATATATTTTATTTGCTGAAATGTTACTATAGTAGATCAAAAATTATTTTCATCTAGTATGGCTATGGAATAGTTTAAAATTTATGAATGCAACTATAAGTCACTTAAAAATCAGATGTCAAGTTTGAGATTTAAGTATTAACATAGTTGTATTCATAAATTAGGAAGTATTCCATAGCCTAGCCTTACTAGATGAAAACAATTTTTGATCATACTTTGTGTACTTAAAGTAATTTGTCTTTTGTTTCTGTGTATCTTTACTTTATTTGGTTGTGTTTGTATATCTTTAGATTGTTTATATAGTTTTAATCTACAAAATGGATGACACCGCCGGCCCATCAAACGCCGCCGGCCCATCAAACGCCGACGGCCAGAGGTTGAGGTGCGAGCGACGAACGCACCTTGTAAAACAACAGTCTAGGAACCCCGATGGGAGACCATGGACCCACGTGGACCGTAGCGCCAAGGAGTAAGTAAGTATATATTTTATTTGCTGAAATGTTACTATAGTAGATCAAAAATTATTTTCATCTAGTATGGCTATGGAATAGTTTAAAATTTATGAATGCAACTATAAGTCACTTAAAAATCAGATGTCAAGTTTGAGATTTAAGTATTAACATAGTTGTATTCATAAATTAGGAAGTATTCCATAGCCTAGCCATACTAGATGAAAACAATTTTTGATCATACTTTGTGTACTTAAAGTAATTTGTCTTTTGTTTCTGTGTATCTTTACTTTATTTGGTTGTGTTTGTATATCTTTAGATTGTTTATATAGTTTTAATCTACAAAATGGATGACACCGCCGGCCCCTCAAACTCCGCCGGCCCATCAAACGCCGCCGGCCCATCAAACGCCGCCGGCCAAAGGTTGAGGTGCGAGCGACGAACGCACCTTGTAAAACAACAGTCTAGGAACCCCGATGTGAGGCCATGGACCCACGTGGACCGTAGCGCCAAGGAGTAAGTAAGTAAGTAAGTATATATTTTATTTGCTGAAATGTTACTATAGTATGATAAAAATAATTTTCATCTAGTATGGCTATGGAATAGTTTAAAATTTATGAATGCAACTATAAGTCACTTAAAAATCAGATGTCAAGTTTGAGATTTAAGTATTAACACAGTTGTATTCACAAATTAGGAAGTATTCCATAGCCTAGCCATACTAGATGAAAACAATTTTTGATCATACTTTGTGTACTTAAAGTAATTTGTCTTTTGTTTCTGTGTATCTTTACTTTATTTGGTTGTGTTTGTATATCTTTAGATTGTTTATATAGTTTTAATCTACAAAATGGATGACACCGCCGGCCCCTCAAACTCCGCCGGCCCATCAAACGCCGCCGGCCAAAGGTTGAGGTGCGAGCGACGAACGCACCTTGTAAAACAACAGTCTAGGAACCCCGATGGGAGGCCATGGACCCACGTGGACCGTAGCGCCAAGGAGTAAGTAAGTAAGTATATATTTTATTTGCTAAAATGTTACTATAGTATGATAAAAATTATTTTCATCTAGTATGGCTATGGAATAGTTTAAAATTTATGAATGCAACTATAAGTCACTTAAAAATCAGATGTCAAGTTTGAGATTTAAGTATTAACATAGTTGTATTCACAAATTAGGAAGTATTCCATAGCCTAGCCATACTACATGAAAACAATTTTTGATCATACTTTGTGTACTTACAGTAATTTGTCTTTTGTTTCTGTGTATCTTTACTTTATTTGGTTGTGTTTGTATATCTTTAGATTGTTTATATAGTTTTAATCTACAAAATGGATGACACCGCCGGCCCCTCAAACTCCGCCGGCCCATCAAACGCCGCCGGCCCATCAAACGTCGCCGGCCAAAGGTTGAGGTGCGAGCGACGAACGCACCTTGTAAAACAACAGTCTAGGAACCCCGATGGGAGGTCATGGACCCACGTGGACCGTAGCGCCAAGGAGTAAGTAAGTAAGTATATATTTTATTTGCTGAAATGTTACTATAGTATGATAAAAATTATTTTCATCTAGTATGGCTATGGAATAGTTTAAAATTTATGAATGCAACTATAAGTCACTTAAAAATCAGATGTCAAGTTTGAGATTTAAGTATTAACATAGTTGTATTCATAAATTAGGAAGTATTCCATAGCCTAGCCATACTAGATGAAAACAATTTTTGATCATACTTTGTGTACTTAAAGTAATTTGTCTTTTGTTTCTGTGTATCTTTACTTTATTTGGTTGTGTTTGTATATCTTTAGATTGTTTATATAGTTTTAATCTACAAAATGGATGACACCGCCGGCCCCTCAAACTCCGCCGGCCCATCAAACGCCGCCGGCCCATCAAACGCCGCCGGCCAAAGGTTGAGGTGCGAGCGACGAACGCACCTTGTAAAACAACAGTCTAGGAACCCCGATGGGAGGCCATGGACCCACGAGGACCGTAGCGCCAAGGCGTAAGTAAGTAAGTAAGTATATATTTTATTTGCTGAAATGTTACTATAGTATGATAAAAATTATTTTCATCTAGTATGGCTATGGAATAGTTTTAAATTTATGAATGCAACTATAAGTCACTTAAAAATCAGATGTCAAGTTTGAGATTTAAGTATTAACATAGTTGTATTCATAAATTAGGAAGTATTCCATAGCCTAGCCATACTAGATGAAAACAATTTTTGATCATACTTTGTGTACTTAAAGTAATTTGTCTTTTGTTTCTGTGTATCTTTACTTTAATTGGTTGTGTTTGTATATCTTTAGATTGTTTATATAGTTTTAATCTACAAAATGGATGACACCGCCGGCCCCTCAAACTCCGCCGGCCCATCAAACGCCGCCGGCCCATCAAACGCCGCCGGCCAAAGGTTGAGGTGCGAGCGACGAACGCACCTTGTAAAACAACAGTCTAGGAACCCCGATGGGAGCCCATGGACCCACGTGGACTGTAGCGCCAAGGAGTAAGTAAGTAAGTATATATTTTATTTGCTGAAATGTTACTATAGTATGATAAAAATTATTTTCATCTAGTATGGCTATGGAATAGTTTAAAATTTATTAATGCAACTATAAGTCACTTAAAAATCAGATGTCAAGTTTGAGATTTAAGTATTAACATAGTTGTATTCATAAATTAGGAAGTATTCCATAGCCTAGCCATACTAGATGAAAACAATTTTTGATCATACTTTGTGTACTTAAAGTAATTTGTCTTTTGTTTCTGTGTATCTTTACTTTATTTGGTTGTGTTTGTATATCTTTAGATTGTTTATATAGTTTTAATCTACAAAATTGATGACACCGCCGGCCCCTCAAACTCCGCCGGCCCATCAAAAGCCGCCGGCCCATCAAACGCCGCCGGCCCATCAAACGCCGCCGGCCCATCAAACGCCGCCGGCCAAAGGTTGAGGTGCGAGCGACGAACGCACCTTGTAAAACAACAGTCTAGGAACCCCGATGGGAGGCCATGGACCCACGTGGACCGTAGCGCCAAGGAGTAAGTAAGTAAGTATATATTTTATTTGCTGAAATGTTACTACAGTATGATAAAAATAATTTTCATCTAGTATGGCTATGGAATAGTTTAAAATTTATGAATGCAATTATAAGTCACTTAAAAATCAGATGTCAAGTTTGAGATTTAAGTATTAACATAGTTGTATTCATAAATTAGGAAGCATTCCATAGCCTAGCCATACTAGATGAAAACAATTTTTGATCATACTTTGTGTACTTAAAGTAATTTGTCTTTTGTTTCTGTGTATCTTTACTTTATTTGGTTGTGTTTGTATATCTTTAGATTGTTTATATAGTTTTAATCTACAAAATGGATGACACCGCCGGCCCCTCAAACTCCGCCGGCCCATCAAACGCCGCCGGCCCATCAAACGCCGCCGGCCAAAGGTTGAGGTGCGAGCGACGAACGCACCTTGTAAAACAACAGTCTAGGAACCCCGATGGGAGGCCATGGACCCACGTGGACCGTAGCGCCAAGGAGTAAGTAAGTAAGTAAGTATATATTTTATTTGCTGAAATGTTACTATAGTATGATAAAAATAATTTTCATCTAGTATGGCTATGGAATAGTTTAAAATTTATGAATTCAACTACAAGTCACTTAAAAATCAGATGTCAAGTTTGAGATTTAAGTATTAACATAGTTGTATTCATAAATTAGGAAGTATTCCATAGCCTAGCCATACTAGATGCAAACAATTTTTGATCATACTTTGTGTACTTAAAGTAATTTGTCTTTTGTTTCTGTGTATCTTTACTTTATTTGGTTGTGTTTGTATATCTTTAGATTGTTTATATAGTTTTAATCTACAAAATGGATGACACCGCCGGCCCCTCAAACTCCGCCGGCCCATCAAACGCCGCCGGCCAAAGGTTGAGGTGCGAGCGACGAACGCACCTTGTAAAACAACAGTCTAGGAACCCCGATGGGAGACCATGGACCCACGTGGACCGTAGCGCCAAGGAGTAAGTAAGTATATATTTTATTTGCTGAAATGTTACTATAGTAGATCAAAAATTATTTTCATCTAGTATGGCTATGGAATAGTTTAAAATTTATGAATGCAACTATAAGTCACTTAAAAATCAGATGTCAAGTTTGAGATTTAAGTATTAACATAGTTGTATTCATAAATTAGGAAGTATTCCATAGCCTAGCCATACTAGATGAAAACAATTTTTGATCATACTTTGTGTACTTAAAGTAATTTGTCTTTTGTTTCTGTGTATCTTTACTTTATTTGGTTGTGTTTGTATATCTTTAGATTGTTTATATAGTTTTAATCTACAAAATGGATGACACCGCCGGCCCCTCAAACTCCGCCGGCCCATCAAACGCCGCCGGCCCATCAAACGCCGCCGGCCAAAGGTTGAGGTGCGAGCGACGAACGCACCTTGTAAAACAACAGTCTAGGAACCCCGATGGAAGGCCATGGACCCACGTGGACCGTAGCGCCAAGGAGTAAGTAAGTAAGTAAGTATATATTTTATTTGCTGAAATGTTACTATAGTATGATAAAAATTATTTTCATCTAGTATGGCTATGGAATAGTTTAAAATTTATGAATGCAACTATAAGTCACTTAAAAATCAGATGTCAAGTTTGAGATTTAAGTATTAACATAGTTGTATTCATAAATTAGGAAGTATTCCATAGCCTAGCCATACTAGATGAAAACAATTTTTGATCATACTTTGTGTACTTAAAGTAATTTGTCTTTTGTTTCTGTGTATCTTTACTTTATTTGGTTGTGTTTGTATATCTTTAGATTGTTTATATAGTTTTAATCTACAAAATGGATGACACCGCCGGCCCCTCAAACTCCGCCGGCCCATCAAACGCCGCCGGCCCATCAAACGCCGCCGGCCAAAGGTTGAGGTGCGAGCGACGAACGCACCTTGTAAAACAACAGTCTAGGAACCCCGATGTGAGGCCATGGACCCACGTGGACCGTAGCGCCAAGGAGTAAGTAAGTAAGTATATATTTTATTTGCTGAAATGTTACTACAGTATGATAAAAATAATTTTCATCTAGTATGGCTATGGAATAGTTTAAAATTTATGAATGCAATTATAAGTCACTTAAAAATCAGATGTCAAGTTTGAGATTTAAGTATTAACATAGTTGTATTCATAAATTAGGAAGCATTCCATAGCCTAGCCATACTAGATGAAAACAATTTTTGATCATACTTTGTGTACTTAAAGTAATTTGTCTTTTGTTTCTGTGTATCTTTACTTTATTTGGTTGTGTTTGTATATCTTTAGATTGTTTATATAGTTTTAATCTACAAAATGGATGACACCGCCGGCCCCTCAAACTCCGCCGGCCCATCAAACGCCGCCGGCCCATCAAACGCCGCCGGCCAAAGGTTGAGGTGCGAGCGACGAACGCACCTTGTAAAACAACAGTCTAGGAACCCCGATGGGAGGCCATGGACCCACGTGGACCGTAGCGCCAAGGAGTAAGTAAGTAAGTAAGTATATATTTTATTTGCTGAAATGTTACTATAGTATGATAAAAATAATTTTCATCTAGTATGGCTATGGAATAGTTTAAAATTTATGAATTCAACTACAAGTCACTTAAAAATCAGATGTCAAGTTTGAGATTTAAGTATTAACATAGTTGTATTCATAAATTAGGAAGTATTCCATAGCCTAGCCATACTAGATGCAAACAATTTTTGATCATACTTTGTGTACTTAAAGTAATTTGTCTTTTGTTTCTGTGTATCTTTACTTTATTTGGTTGTGTTTGTATATCTTTAGATTGTTTATATAGTTTTAATCTACAAAATGGATGACACCGCCGGCCCCTCAAACTCCGCCGGCCCATCAAACGCCGCCGGCCAAAGGTTGAGGTGCGAGCGACGAACGCACCTTGTAAAACAACAGTCTAGGAACCCCGATGGGAGACCATGGACCCACGTGGACCGTAGCGCCAAGGAGTAAGTAAGTATATATTTTATTTGCTGAAATGTTACTATAGTAGATCAAAAATTATTTTCATCTAGTATGGCTATGGAATAGTTTAAAATTTATGAATGCAACTATAAGTCACTTAAAAATCAGATGTCAAGTTTGAGATTTAAGTATTAACATAGTTGTATTCATAAATTAGGAAGTATTCCATAGCCTAGCCATACTAGATGAAAACAATTTTTGATCATACTTTGTGTACTTAAAGTAATTTGTCTTTTGTTTCTGTGTATCTTTACTTTATTTGGTTGTGTTTGTATATCTTTAGATTGTTTATATAGTTTTAATCTACAAAATGGATGACACCGCCGGCCCCTCAAACTCCGCCGGCCCATCAAACGCCGCCGGCCCATCAAACGCCGCCGGCCAAAGGTTGAGGTGCGAGCGACGAACGCACCTTGTAAAACAACAGTCTAGGAACCCCGATGGAAGGCCATGGACCCACGTGGACCGTAGCGCCAAGGAGTAAGTAAGTAAGTAAGTATATATTTTATTTGCTGAAATGTTACTATAGTATGATAAAAATTATTTTCATCTAGTATGGCTATGGAATAGTTTAAAATTTATGAATGCAACTATAAGTCACTTAAAAATCAGATGTCAAGTTTGAGATTTAAGTATTAACATAGTTGTATTCATAAATTAGGAAGTATTCCATAGCCTAGCCATACTAGATGAAAACAATTTTTGATCATACTTTGTGTACTTAAAGTAATTTGTCTTTTGTTTCTGTGTATCTTTACTTTATTTGGTTGTGTTTGTATATCTTTAGATTGTTTATATAGTTTTAATCTACAAAATGGATGACACCGCCGGCCCCTCAAACTCCGCCGGCCCATCAAACGCCGCCGGCCCATCAAACGCCGCCGGCCAAAGGTTGAGGTGCGAGCGACGAACGCACCTTGTAAAACAACAGTCTAGGAACCCCGATGTGAGGCCATGGACCCACGTGGACCGTAGCGCCAAGGAGTAAGTAAGTAAGTAAGTATATATTTTATTTGCTGAAATGTTACTATAGTATGATAAAAATAATTTTCATCTAGTATGGCTATGGAATAGTTTAAAATTTATGAATGCAACTATAAGTCACTTAAAAATCAGATGTCAAGTTTGAGATTTAAGTATTAACATAGTTGTATTCATAAATTAGGAAGTATTCCATAGCCTAGCCATACTAGATGAAAACAATTTTTGATCATACTTTGTGTACTTAAAGTAATTTGTCTTTTATTTCTGTGTATCTTTACTTTATTTGGTTGTGTTTGTATATCTTTAGATTGTTTATATAGTTTTAATCTACAAAATGGATGACACCGCCGGCCGCTCAAACTCCGCCGGCCCATCAAACGTCGCCGGCCAAAGGTTGAGGTGCGAGCGACGAACGCACCTTGTAAAACAACAGTCTAGGAACCCCGATGGGAGGCCATGGACCCACGTGGACCGTAGCGCCAAGGAGTAAGTAAGTAAGTATGTATTTTATTTGCTGAAATGTTACTATAGTATGATAAAAATTATTTTCATCTAGTATGGCTATGGAATAGTTTAAAATTTATGAATGCAACTATAAGTCACTTAAAAATCAGATGTCAAGTTTGAGATTTAAGTATTAACATAGTTGTATTCATAAATTAGGAAGTATTCCATAGCCTAGCCATACTAGATGAAAACAATTTTTGATCATACTTTGTGTACTTAAAGTAATTTGTCTTTTGTTTCTGTGTATCTTTACTTTATTTGGTTGTGTTTGTATATCTTTAGATTGTTTATATAGTTTTAATCTACAAAATGGATGACACCGCCGGCCCCTCAAACTCCGCCGGCCCATCAAACGCCGCCGGCCAAAGGTTGAGGTGCGAGCGACGAACGCACCTTGTAAAACAACAGTCTAGGCACCCCGATGGGAGGCCATGGACCCACGTGGACCGTAGCGCCAAGGAGTAAGTAAGTAAGTATATATTTTATTTGCTGAAATGTTACTATAGTATGATAAAAATTATTTTCATCTAGTATGGCTATGGAATAGTTTAAAATTTATGAATGCAGCCTTTTTAATTTGAAATGTTGTGCACCTCAACTACAGTTTTGTAAATTGCTAACGAATTTTTAGAAAATAAGACATTCAGCTGTACAATTATTTTTATATTATTAAGTATTATACGAAATAAGAACAATATATTTGTTTATTACAAAGTGTTTGTGTTTTTTTATTTCTACTCTGCTTTTGTTTTTCACGAATCTGCAATAATTACAAAATCTAAAGCTAAAATATTAGTATTTGAAGTTATTTTACAGTTACAAAGTGTAAAATTTCAAAAAATCAATCTACGATTTCATAATAGCGTGATATAATTTAAAAAATTGTAATTTCTTTTAATTTTTGGCTATACATTTTATAAAAAAGTGTAAAACATTTACAAAATTATGGTTAGAAATAACTCGAAAACTGTTTTACATCATTTTCGTTATTATAAATCGTTTTGTAAAATGAAATGTGATAATTTTTTTAAGTGAGATGATGCGTAATTGCAATATTTTTATTAAATTTTCATCGTGTGTTAAATTAAAATGCCATTTTTGCATAATTTATGTGACATCATGTCAGTTTTTGTAAAAATTTATGTGAGATGCTGTATCATTGCGTGTTTTTATTCAAATTTTTGTTACTTTGGGGGTCAACACATACGTATTTTCGTAGGTTTTGCGCGCTTTTATTCAAATTTATTTTAATTTGTCGTCAACACATACGTCTTTTCATAATTTTTGCGTGTTTTTATTCAAATTTATTTCCATTTGTCGTCAACACAGACGTATTTTCGTAAAATTTTACTATTTTTCAATGAAAGTTGTATAAAAATATTGTTTTTTGTCGTATTTGCAGAATTTAATGTGACAAGATGCCGATTTTTATAAATTTTCATGGGAAACGATGTCGATTTTCTAAAATTTTAAACGAAATGCTTTGGAAATTGCGTGTTTTTATTCAAATATTAGTATTTGAAGCTATTTTACACATACAAAGTGTCGAAAATTCATATAAATTGAGCTACGATTTCATAATTGTGTGATGTACTTTAAAAAATTACGGTTTATTTGTTAAACGTTTGCAAAATTATGCATAGTTTATGTAACATGATGGCGATTTTGTAAAAATTTATGTGAGATGCTGTGTAATTGAGTGATTTTTGTTCAATTTTCGTCGTATGTTGAGTAAAAAACGTCGTTTTTTGTATAATTTCAAGTGACATGATGTCAATTTTGTAAAATTTTAAGTGAAACAGAACATTTTTTCAACCAAATTGTGTGTTCTTATTCAAAATTATGTTACTTTGTGGCCAATTGCGTTTTTATTTTCGTTCGTTCGCATTTATACTGGAGTTTTTAAAACTAAAACAGGACATTTTTCAACGAAATTCTCTGTTTTATTCAAATTTATGTTACTTTGTGGCCAATTGCGTTTTTATTTTCGTTCGTTTGCATTTATACTGGAGTTTTTAAACTAAAATGCAGTTTTGATCGATATAATGACACAATTTCGGACGTTTACTTATAAAATAGGGTTCCGTGGTGAGAAGAAACAGTTTATTCCGAAAGAAGTCGCTGAATTTTTGACGTGAAATATCAGATCGAGGCCTTGTTTAGAAATTGTACGCAGAAGAAACAGTTGATTCCGAAAGAAGTCGCTGAATTTTTGACGTGAAATATCAGATCGAGGCCTTGTTTAGAAATTGTACGCATATTAAAAACACACAAAAATCAAACAGCTACAAAGGAGACATTAAAAAATGTAACTACTAATTACAGAGCTATAATATTATTTTAAAATTTCGATTAAAATTTACAGCCCGCTCAAATTGTCGTCGCGTTTTATAAACACAAGTCAGTTTTAAAATACAAAGCCGTTTTAACATTAATTCCAATATCTTGGACGCTTTGGTACAACGTTTATTTAAAATAAAATGGATTTTCTATACCGTCTGCAAATAAAACAATGGTTGATTGTAAAACACATTTATTAAATAGAGACCGCTTGATCCTGAGCGTTATAAAACATTTGAGTGATTCAGTTCATTTATTTAATTTCTATACTGCTCAAAATGAATTAGGGATCATTTTTATGTTTTCTATTACTTTATACAGGATGCACAGATTTTAATGAAATTTTTAGTGATTATCTGTGAACTAACACAGTATTTATTAAATACGGAAAATTAATTCAAAAAGAAGTAACAAGGTTCTTAAGTTAACATTAACAGAAAACGTACAAAATTAAAGACCGCAACAAATATAGAAAACGGCCCAGAATTCTTTCTGGCATTAAAGCTAGTAAGAGGTATGACCTCCCCTCGCAAGTAAGACACTTCGACACCTATTACCCATACTGTGAATGAGATTTTAAAATCGTTCTTGTGGTATTTGCTCCCATTCCTGCACAAGACGATTTCTGAGATCATTTCAGTTTTGAGGAGATTCTCCTGCTCGAATCCGTCCTTCTAGTTCGTCCCAAGCATGCTCTATGGGGTTCAGGTCAGGACTGTAAGCCGGCCAGTCCATAGTGTGAATATTATGGGCATTCGGGTACTCTTGAACAATTCTTGCAGAATGAGGGCGGGCGTTATCCTGTTGATAAATGAACCCTTGACCATGATTTTGAGCATACGGTCGAACGTGAGGTTGCAGAATGTCATCGATATAGCGTTGAGCTGTTAGAGAGCCCCCTTCTACAATGACAATCTCAGTGCGGCCGTTCAAAGATATTCCATTCCATACCATAATACAGCCTCCTCCAAAATGCAGGCTTTCTTGCACCATATTGTCTGCGAATCTCTCACCTTGCCTTCTGTAGACTCTTACACGACCATTACAGTTACTCAAACGATACCGTGACTCGTCTGAGAATAAAACATTTGCCCATTCTTCCGCGCCCCAATTTTCATGCTCTCTTGCGAAATTATTCCGGTATCTACGATGTTCACGATTAAGGCGAGGAACTTGGGCAGTCTTCCTGGATCTTATTCCATTTTCCCTCAAGCGATTTCTGATCGTTCTACCCCGAATCTGCCTAAACAGTAAGCCTGAGTGGTCTCTAGCAGTCAGACGTGGATTTAGAATTGCATTGCGAACCAAAATCCTGACCTCCCTGTCATTGATTTTGAGTGCACGGGGTCCATAAGGCCTTTTTTTAACATCTCCAGTCTGAAGAAAGCGCGTGCAAGTTCTGGAAACCACAGATTGACTCACATTTAGCTCTTCAGCAACTTGGCGTTGAGTAAATTCACTTCTTATTCTTACAATCACAGTAGACGATTCGACTGCAGTCAAGTGTCTTCTAAAGGCTCTCCCCTGACTATCCATGTCAAAAAATTAAGGAATCTCAAACCAACTCTAAATTCTTAATCAAAATATCGCGCAAGTGTTATAACTGCAAAATTGATATTGCGCAGGAAACACAATTTCACGTCGCAGTAACAGATCTTGCAAAGATTATGTGATTGAAATAAACAGTAGAAAGTCAAAAGTCAGCAGTAACTGCAACTGCAGTGACCAAAAATATAAAAACTAAAGGATAGCGGTGATTTATAAACTGATCCCTAATTCATTTTGAGCAGTATATTATAAAAAGTCTAAACTCCAGCAGACGCAATCCCCCGGTAACAATGCATTTTGTCGATTAAAATTTACAGCCCGCTATGCAATGACGTCAAAACTTTAAAAGAGAAAGCTAGAATAGCCAGAATACGTGTATTTATATAAGGGACTAAAATAATTATTTCTGGCTAAACCAATTGCTAAATGAATTTTTAAAAAATTGGGTCAATCTATAAACCCTATGGGCTACACAACCCCGTTTTTATAATTTACATTTCTCGAAAAATAGTTTGTTATAAAATGCCCAATTGTAATTACATAAAACAAGTTATTGGAAAAGCATATTTCTGTAATAAACTGATGCAGAAGCGGGTTAAAAACAAGAGTTCTGCGTAGCTCTGTGGATCAGGTGCCTGGGTACTGGCCAAACAACTAAGGTTCAATTCCCACTCGGGGCCGTCGCAAAAAGCTTTTTTAAATTAAATAAATGCAAACTAGAGAGAACAACTGCGAAGAGCGAGACGGAAGACTTCGGCGTGACGTAATCAAATTCAAATATTTCCGCGAAAATTTAAAATAAAACGACAGCCGTGAGAAGTGCGCGCGCAGAAAACCAAGATGGCCGACGATCTATCAGTTTGAAATTCAAATATTTCCGGGAAAATTCAAAATTAAAAACGACAACCGTGAGAAGTGCGCGCGCAGAAAACCAAGAAGGCCGACACCCCGGAAAGTTTAAAATAAAAAAATTAAACTTAGAAAAAATCTGTAAATTTAAATTCAAATATTCGCGCCAGAAAACCAAGATGGCCGACACCCCGGGAAGTTTAAAATCAAAAAAATTGAACTTAGAACAAAAATCTGAAAAAATTTAAATTCAAATATTCGCGCCAGAAAACCAAGATGGCCGACATCCCGGGAAGTTTAAAATTCAAAACTGGGACTTAGAAAAAATCTTAAAGTTTCCTATAGTAGGTAGGGACAATGGAAATCGTGTTAATCCATTCATGTGCGCAGTCGCGTAATTCCGGAAGCAAATTAAAAATGGCCGCGCGTAATTTAATCAGTAGCACATATCAAAATTAAATATCAAACTTCATATGTGTAAAATCAAATTTCATATGTGATTAATTAGATCAATCCCCGAAAATTAATTAGATCAATTTAATTAGGTCACTCAATCCGCGGTTTAATTGGAGCACCTGTCAATCATCCGATCAATTTAATTGGTCAATCAATTAAAAGTGGTGGGGGATTTCTCGCCCCTTTCTACTATTACTTCATAGAAAAAAAAATAACAAATGCGTTCGGTGTGGCTTATCTTAAAATATAGCACTTATTTTTACACACAGCAAAAATACTTATTTTAATTCTGACATATGTTGCATTATCAATGAGCGGTTGTTTAGGATTATTTATTTTATAAAAATTACATTACACATGATAAAACAAAATGGTTTTGTTTAATTTTTAGCGAATTGTCGATTTTTTACCTAACAGCTGCACAGTTTTCTTTTTTGCATGAGTATCAATTCTAATGTTATCATAATGTACTTGCAATGTATCGCTGATTCGAATTTCATGCATCTTGATTATAGGATGTGGCGGCTGAAATGTATTTCATTTTGTTATAAAATGTTGCAAAACAGTTGCAACAATGCTTATTTTACAATTGTCTTTACCCATAAAGTTTTAAATAATTTCAGGTTTGAAAGCCTTCTCTGCATATGTTCCTATTTGAAATACGTAACTATAATCTCTGAAATATAGTACAATTTCCCCCTTGATACAAACATTGTAAATGCTGAATGTTTTGTTATGTCAACAGCGTCAGTGTGATCTTGCACTGATGAAATATAGAATCAAGCCTTTTGATGAACTTCAAAAATGGGAAAAGAATTTTCTTCATTTACAAATATGTGTACTCGGCTAAGAGGCACGCCTTTTTAATTGTAAACTTTGAAACGCATTTAGTCATTTACTGGTTATATAACTAATTCATAAATGTAATTATTATTTTTCAATTAAAAGCTTTGATTTTATATACTCTTCCTATTACTTCATAACTACCCTTTTTTGCATATTTCCCTAAAATGTGCATATTTTTTTTGTAAAATATTTACAAAGCTCCTGTTTTTACGTTGTATATTTGACTACTATAGTATACTATAATAACAATAACCGTGAAATAGTAACGGCGGCAAAAAACCTTTCGGTTTAGTTGCATTCCATGTCGAGTTGGCAACGCGAGTAGACGCGTTTAACGGGCGTTCCCGCTGTGAATGTGTATAATATTGAAATTTGGATAATCGAAGAATATATAATAATAAAATGGCAGAGTCAACTAAGTGATATAAGAAACTGTACCAAAAGTGTTATCGAGGAACACTTTGCTAATAGTAAAGTGTTTGATGTGTTAGTGGCAAAGCTTGCCGATATCGTGGTCAACAAATTAGAATCCAGATTTGAGAAGATTGAAAAACTAATAGACAAATGCGGTACGTTGGAAAATGTGGTGGTCAGTTTACAAAAAGATAATGAAGAACTGTCTGCGAAAGTTGATAGGTTAGAACAGTACACGCGGCGTAATAGTGTAAGGGTATTCGGTATACCGGAGGCTAAAGATGAAAATGTCGAAGAAAAAGTACTCGAGGTATTTAATAGCCATCTGGGTGTAGAGATAATCCCGGACCAAATTGATCGCTGCCACAGAATAGGTGCTTACAGCTCTAATCACTCGAACACAAAGCCTACTCGTCCCCGTGCCATAATAGTGAAATTTAGTAGCTATCGCTATCGCAATAACGTTTTTCTGAACAAGAAGAAATTGAAAGGCACCAACATGGTTATCAAGGAAGATTTAACCAAGCAGCGCCTGGATTTATTCAAATATGCAGTTGAAAAATTCGGTTTTAAAAATGTGTGGACCAAGGATGGTGCGATAAACTTAATCAAGGATGGGAAAAAGTGCGTGATCCACTCATCGTATGATATGGATAAATTATGCGGGTAGATGCATGATCATTGCAGCTGACTGATATATCCAAAAAGTTTGGTTTTCGAAGCGTGTGGACAACATATGGAACTGTAAAGGTGAAGTTCAGTGACAAGATCTACAGAATACGGGAATCGGACGACCTCGAAGCCACAAAATGAATTTATGCGTTAAGAGATATAATTAATTATGCCTTTCTTATCATTCTTCCGTAGTTTAGTTATAGATAATATGTGCTCGCTTTCATTTTTAAATTCGGTACTAATAACTAGTTTGATCGGGATTTCTATTATTTGGTTATGGTATATCATTATTCAGAGCTAACAGTAGCGCCTACTGATGTTGGCGTTTATTGCTGGCATATATTTTTCTTTCCTTTGTTGTTGATAAAGAAATTGTTCTTATTTATTACTGCTAATGTTTATTTTTATTTAATTTTAATTTAAGTAACATTATGTTATTATTGCTACACGATGAAAATAATAATGAACGTCATTTTGTGTACGGCGCACTAAAACTCACGTTTTTATATTAGTGTTACTCCTACAGCGCAGCAATTTACTAACTATTAATGTTAATTTTCAAATTTTGGTCAATCGGCGGACGTTCGTTGCTATTTTACTCCTGTAGTTTGCCATTATATATATTTTTTTTTCTTTTACTATATATATAATTATCTAATTTTTCAGATATCCTGTGGTTATGCCTGCCAAAAATGCGTTTAAAGTGGCGCATGTGAACATTCGTTCTCTACCCTCAAAATTTTCTTCATTTAAAGAATTGGTACATCTTAATGACTGGGATGTTATAGCCATCTCCGAAACATGGCTGGTGTCTGATGCAAATGATGCAATTAATATTGAACATTATAATTTTTTTCGTAAAGACCGGCCTACAAGAGGAGGAGGTGTTGGCTTGTACGTGAAAAGTAAATACAGATGTACAGTGTTGCAGCAGGTTGGTTCTAATGTGGAGCAACTGTAGGTAAATGTTTTTGTTGATAAAATATCTTTTGCTGTCGGAGTTCTTTATCGTCCTCCAAATTTTGATAAAAATGTATTTATTAATGAATTTGAACAATCTTTAACTAACGTTATGTTAAAAAGCGAAAATATTATCTGTGTCGGAGATTTTAACATTGATATATTTCAGGTTGAGGATGTGTGGGCGAGTCGATTATTGTCTTTGTGCGAATCCTTGGGTTTAACGCAAATTATAGATTTGCCTACCCACGTTACAAAAACTAGGGCAACTCTTATTGATTTAATTTTTGTAAGTTGTATTGATGATGTTTTGCAAAAAGATGTAATGAATGTATCGCACATTACCGATCATGAACTTGTTTCGTGTGAGATAGGAGTTAATAATCACATCACTCAAAGTGAACATTATACTTATAGGGACTTGAAAAACATAAATATTGATTTTTTTATGCTAGATTTGCAATCTCTGCCTATCTTTTATGTCACAGAATTAGACGATATTGATGACAAAATTAGTTTCCTCAAGGAAAGTATTTTAAATTTGTTTAATTTGCATTCACCGTTAAAAAATACTGCAAAAAACAAACGCAGGAAATACGCGCCATGGATAACTGACAACCTAAAGCTACTTATGACACTACGTGATAAGGCGTTAGTGAAATTTAAGCATTCTAAAACCATAGAACACTGGAATTACTACAAAAGTTTACGTAATTTAACTAACAAAACAATTAACTTAGAAAAGAAAGCGTATTTGGAGTACAAAATAAATATGAATAAAAAAAATAAAAGCATAATTTGGCAGGAACTAAATAAGTTAAAGGTTCTTAATAGCAAAAAGTTAAACAATATTCCTGAGAACTTAGCAGATGTTGATGCCATTAATAAGTATTTTGTGAATTCGATTCCAAAAATCGAAAATAATCTTCGAGCCGAATCTGTTTTATACTACAAGAACAACTTAAAAACTAACTTTGATAACTTGTTCAAATTTCATACTGTAAGCGAAAATGATATTCTCAAAATTATTAACAGCATTAACTCTAAAGCTTATGGATCAGATAATATCTCTATTGAGATGCTAAAATTATGTTGTCCGTATATTGTTCCCATTGTAACACATATAATAAACTTTTGTATCGAAAATTCAGTGTACCCACAAATATGGAAGCAATCCAAGGTGATACCGTTACCTAAGCTGAGTCGCCCAAGAGAATATAAAGATTTGCGCCCCATAAGCATCCTCCCTGCAATGTCAAAAATTATTGAAAAAGTTATGGCTTTTCAGATTCGAGAGCATCTAAATCGGCATAATATTCTCCCTGAATGTCAGTCAGGTTTTAGACCTGATCATAGTTGTACAACAGCATTAATTAATATTGTAGATGACATTATTGTGGAGACTGATTCTGGAAAACTTACATTATTAATTCTTTTAGATTTCAGTAAAGTCTTTGATACCCTCGATCACTCGGTTTTAGAAGCAATTCTACATTTTATCGGATTCGATAACACTGCTGTTAAATTATTGCGTACATATTTATTGGACCGTTCACAAAGGGTGTTTCTCAACGGAAATATATCAGTGTTAAGGACTTTATAAACTTTTGCCGCCTCTCTTGCATTCTGAATTCATACTGTGCGCAGTAGACTGCCGGGCCGGCATCCGATTCTAAAAACTCACTTACGTTCCATCTGTCAACGTGGCAGCATGCGAACCGGTCCGCACTCCGAAAGCTAATTCTTTGTAATGTTCAATGTGTTGTTTATTGCTAATAAAGTAACATATTTCCGGCTTTTCAACGTGTGTATAATTCAGTGAAACCTACAATTCATACAGTCCACAAATTCCAAGGCGAGCTGGCAATCAGGAGTTTTCCAAATAACGGAAAACTGAGAAGGCTCCACAACATTGGTCCTACAGAGCCAGGATTAAACCACATTAGGTCATTGCGAGTCCAATCAACAGCGACAGCATTCGACAACATTGGTCATTGGCAAGTACAAAAGCATATTCAGTTTTCAACCATAACGAGAGGAAGGAAGACAGCAGACGGTGCTATCAACGTGAGAGCGAGATAGCCAAACGCCGAGTTTGGCGCCAAGTTCGTGCACGTGGGCATTGCAGCTGCAGGCGAGACGGTAGTACGAACCACAGCAACGAGGAAAACCGGCAAGGCGGCACATACACCAATATCAATGTAAGCCTAATTTCCTATTTTTTGTGATTTCCTATGCATGAATATTTGGTTTTCTATCATCTGTGTTATACATGTGCATAATTTCAGCTGCGTATTATTGCGTAAACAAATAGTTTATGAGTCATATAAACATTTTTAATTGCGTGAAATGCCAAGCTATTACGTTTGTTAGCGATATCCCCTGCATGTTTCATACTGCAGTCGAAGCAGTCACAAGTGAATCATCTCGCGTTGTACCAGGGTCGTTTTCTGCGTCGTTAGCGACAAGTTTCTCGCGTTGTTATCAAGCGCTGTCTGCGTTGTAAACAAAATTCCGTACCAGAGGCGTGCGAAAGGTTTTATCATTAAAGAATATTTCAGATTCTGCAAGTAGTAAGGCTACCACGCGTAGCATCTTGCCTGAAATATCACAGATAGTTGACCCGTTGGGTCCGCGTACCAGAAGCGTACAAAATTCACGCCAGTGGCGTACGAAAAGTTAGTTCGATCTGTTAAATTGTTTTTAATCTCAACAATTATGGATTCGCTTGTAAGAGTACGAGGCTCTATTAAAGGAAAGCTTACGCGTTTTGCAAATTACGTGCAATCTTTGCAAACAATCTATGATGAAGATCAATTATTATCTAGCATTCAATTGCAAGAAAGATTGGATGCTATAGCCACCGTGCTATCGGAATATTATGCGGTTCATGAACAAATTTTAGAAAACAGTAAGGATTCAGAATCTGAAATGCAGCAACAAGTCGAATTTGAAGACTCTTATTTTCTTGCAATCTCACAAGCTAAATATTTGATTAATGAATACAACAAGCAGTCTGATGTTGCACCAGATCGTTCTGGATCTCCTAATGGTAGCGTGAGATCAACGCATTCAAATTGCAGTTCGCATTGCAATAATCAAGCTGTACGCCTTCCTGCCATTTCGATTCCCAAATATTCAGGAAGTGTTTCAGAATGGTTAGAATTTCGTGAGATATTTAGT
Source organism: Agriotes lineatus (assembly GCA_940337035.1). Lineage (NCBI taxonomy): Eukaryota > Metazoa > Arthropoda > Insecta > Coleoptera > Elateridae > Agriotes > Agriotes lineatus. The sequence goes on along the minus strand of OW679194.1, from coordinate 86,217,073 downwards.
AGCTTAATTCATGAGAATCAAACGCTGACTAATATTCAGAAGCTGCATTACCTAAAGGCTAGTTTACAGGGTGATGCAAGCCAAATTATAAAAAGTTTAGAGTTTACTGCGGGTAATTATACTCTAGCTTGGGAGGCATTGTGCAATCGATACAATGATCCAAAAATTCTGGTTCATAACCACCTCAAGGCTATTTTCGAGCTTGAATCTTGCAGTAAGGAATCTGCAACTAAATTACGTACGATTAGCGATATGTTATTCAAACATTTTGCAGCAATCAAATCATTAGCTACCGAAAGCGAGCTTCTTGATTTTGTTATAATTTATGTAGTTTCTAAAAAACTGGACCCCACTACATTTCGTGAATGGGAGGTCCTTAGAAACCGGTCAAGTTCTGACCTGCCTAATCTTGATGAGTTCAAGGAATTCTTACAAAATACAGCACATCTTCTAGAAACTCTAGAGGTAAAAGATAGCAAGCTTGTACCCGAAAGGTCTTCCAAGGTACATTCTAAATCATTTGTGTCGGGTACCCCTTCGTGTCCACTTTGTAAAGGATCTCACTCCTTGTACAAATGCGATAAGTTTGTCAAGCTGTCTGTTCTTGACAGAAAGTCAAAGGCAAAAGAGCTCCGCGTATGCTTTAATTGCCTAACTCAGGGTCACCTTGCGAGCCTCTGTAGCTCCAAATATACGTGTAGAAAGTGCAAATCAAGGCACAACACACTTCTTCATGAGGATAAACCTCAAAATGCTTCTTCTAGTCAACCAGGATCTGCGATGTCGGCAGAAACCCCTGTTGAACTAAACCAATCGATTTCGGCATTCTGTTCGAATGCTTTTCAGGTACTCTTACCTACGGCTACCGCTAAACTCATCGCTGATGATGGTACGCCTCATGTTGTGCGAATCCTGCTGGATTCCGGTTCCCAATCGAACTTCATACGTTCAGATTTGTGTAAAAGGTTGAAGCTTCCAACTCGCGAAGTCAACGTTACTGTTTCTGGCTTAAGTAAAGCCACTTCTCAAATCAAGGCTAGGTGTGATATCAAGCTGCAAGCCCCTCACACTTCATACGGCATTGGCCTATCCTGTCTTGTTCTCGATGAGATTACGGGTGTTACCCCAAGTTTTCGCGTCCAGCGAAACAGTTTCAAGGTTCCTGATAACATCAAGTTATCAGATCTGTCCTACGACCAACCGGGCACCATCGACATTCTGATTGGTTCGCCCATTTTCTGGCAGCTCCTTTGTATTGGACAAATTGGTCTAGGCCCAAATCTTCCCATCCTCCAAAAGACTCGTTTTGGTTGGATTGTTTCTGGCCCTACAGGCCCTCCTTCTGCGTACCCTGTACAGTGCAATCTTAGCACGATCGAGGATGCTTCTGACCCCATTGCTAGGTTTTGGCAACTCGAACATTACCCAGAGGAAAAGGTCCTCACAAATGAAGAGAACGCCTGTGAGGCACATTTCGTGCAAAATACTCAACGAGAAGCGAATGGTCGATTCGTTGTCTCTATCCCTTTCAAGAAGCCTGTAGAGGTACTGGGCGATTCATTGCAAATCGCTCAGAAAAGATTCTTATCAGTAGAGAATATTTCAGATTCTGCAAGTAGTAAGGCTACCACGCGTAGCAGCTTGCCTGAAATATCCCAGATTTAAGATTCTACAAGTATTAAGGCTACCAATCGTAGCAGCTTGTCTGAAATTTCCCAGATAGTTGACCCGCTGGGTCTGTCAAGCCTTTGGTGGCACGGTCCCACCTGGCTAAGCGAAGGTGAGGCATCTTGGCCTACTTCCATGTTCAATATTTCAGATTCTACAAGTGGTAAGGCTACCAATCGTAGCAGCTTGTCTGAAATATCCCATATTTCAAATTCTACAAGTAGTAAGGCTACCAAGCGTAGCATCTTGTCTGAAGGATCGCAGATATTTGACCCGCTGGGTCTGTTAAGCCTTTGGTGGCATGGTCCCACCTGGCTAAGCGAAGGCGAGGCATCTTGGCCTGCTTCCAAACATGTTCGTGCTGAGCTTCCAGAATTCAAAAAAGAAGTTCAGAGTCTTCCTGTAACCTCTGTTGAACCATTTCCGTTCAATCAGTATTCAAGCTTTGCTCGCTTACAACGAGTTATAGCTTATTGCTTTCGTTTTCATAACAATGCGCGAGCCCCCAAAGCTGATCGTCTTTCTGGGCCCCTTTCTACAGATGAACTGCAATCATCTATTGTAAGACTTGCCAGGTTTTCCCAACTCGAGTCATTTCCAGACGAACTTAAACTGTTGTCACAGAGCAAGCCTGTGAAACAATCTTCTGCTTTGATATCCCTGAATCCCTTTCTGGATTCCGAGGGACTGCTAAGAGTTGGTGGTAGGCTCCACAACTCTCAATTACCCTTTGACAAGAAGTTTCCTCTAGTGATTTCTGGCAAACATCCATTCGCCAAACTCCTAGTATCGCATGAGCATCTTCGGCTTCTCCATGCCGGACCTCAAATGCTGTTAGCTAATCTCAGAGAACGATATTGGATCACCTCTGGCAGAAATATCGTCAAGCAAGTGGTTCATCAATGCTTACGGTGTTTTAGATTCTCTCCTAAGTTAACTGAACCCATAATGGGAGACCTGCCAGCCTCTCGTATTCAATCATCGCCCCCATTTCATACGACTGGTATCGATTATGGTGGACCGTTCATGATAAAGGATCGCAAAGGACGTGGTTCTAAACTAGTGAAGTCCTACCTTTGTCTATTCGTTTGTTTTATCACAAAGGCAGTGCACCTTGAATTGGTCGCTGATCTTTCTACTGAAGCTTTCTTAATGGCTTTTCGCCGGTTTGTAGCTCGTCGAGGCAAACCGCTCCATGTATATTCAGACAATGGCACTAACTTTGTAGGCGCTAATTCCGAGTTAATCGAATTAGGCAATTTTCTCGCGGAACAAAACCCTTCTATTTCCGAATCAGTCGCGAACGACGGAGTAGCTTGGCATTTTATACCCGCGCACAGTCCCCACTTTGGCGGATTGTGGGAGGCCGGAATCAAGTCCTCCAAACATCACATACGTCGCGTTATAGGTAACGCTAGTCTAAATTACGATGAATTTTGCACTTTGTTAGCACAGGTGGAAGCGACCTTAAACTCCCGACCCCTGTCCCCTTTGTCCTCTGATCCAAACGACCTTCAGCCTTTGACTCCTGCTCATTTCCTGATTGGTCGTCCGTTGGTGTCACTGCCTGATCCCAACGTAACTGAGATAGTCGAGTCTCGGCTGTCTAAATACCAGAGAATACAACAACTACACCAGAATGTGTGGAAGGGGTGGAGTAAAGAGTACATCTCGGAACTCCAACAGCGCACCAAATGGCGCACGCATCTTTCGGACCTCCAGCCTGGTTCCATGGTCCTCATCAAGGATGACAATCTACCCCCTCTGAAGTGGAGGTTAGGCCGGGTCACCGAGCTGCACCCTGGCCTTGACGGCGTTACGCGTGTGGCGTCAGTGAACACTGTGTCAGGGATCGTGAAGCGATCCTTCGCTAAATTGTGCCCGCTACCTAGTGTTGTGAGCTAGTGCGTTAGCGTTCAGCGCAGTTTTCGTAAAGCCTTTTGGCTCCCCATTGTTCGGGTTTTCTTGTACTAGATTAAGATCCATGTACTATTATGCTTTGTATATATATGTGTTCATGTTACATGTTTTACTCTAGCTTTTACATGTCAACTCTGTACTGTTTTATTTGAAAGGTTACCCTTTCCAAGGCGGGCGGTATGTTAAGGACTTTATAAATTTTTGCCGCCTCTCTTGTATTCTGAATCAATACTGTGCGCAGTATAAGGTCGAGCGGGCTTTGCCTCGCCGGTCTCCGCACTTACGTTTCATCTGTCAAAGTGGCAGCATGCAAACCGGTCACGCACTACGAAAACTAATTCTTTGTAAATGTTAAACTGTTAGTGTTAATTTATGGCAATAAATTACTACTTTTGCTTTTCAACGTGTGTATAATTCAGTGAAACCTACAATACATACAGTCCACAAATTCCAAGGCGAGCTGACAATCAGGAATGTTCCAAATAACGAAAAACTGAGAAGGCTACAAAACATTGGAACTTCGATCCTGATTAGTGCTCAAACAAACACAATTATTTATTTTTCGGGCTTTAAAAAGCAACTTCAAAATTAAAAGCCAAGAACAATTCAACGGATCTTTTAACACATAAATTAAATATTTTCAAAATGTATTTCTGAAGAAGCTAAGAAATAAGTTAGTCAAACGTATGTAAACATGTATAAACTATATGTTTTTATTTTTAAAATGCTGTACTGTGCTGTACTGTAAAGTGGCTATATTTTTCACAAGGTAGAAAGATATTTTTCGTCATCTTAGTAAACAAAAATAATTAACCAGCTTTAAATAAAACTAATGATATAATTCCAATTAAGCTTTATTTTAATGATAACAGCAATAGCTTGTGAGTAAATAATGGTTTATTTCGATATTATTTACGTAAACGATATTTTGTCTTCGTTTTGGTAAAATATAGTTGCATTTTTGGTAATGTATTAAAAAATAGAAAAAATAGACTTACATAGGCGATCCTATTATGTTGAGCTAGATGGAAAAAATAATTTAAAATGTTGAAAGGATAGTCTCTACAGGGGTGGTAAATGGCTTTCACCATAACGAATCGAAATACTCGTCAACTCTAATTGAATAGTGGAAAAGTGATGTTGTTGAAAACTGCACCAACAGTTTTCGAAATAATCGAACCTAAAATTAAAATGCAATGTTTGAACGAACATTAGGCACAAAATGAGGTTGCGCATCATCGTGCATAAAACACATAACTAGTTCATTAATTGATTCATCCAACAGTCTAGAAAAAAATTTAATATATTAATGAAGTTGTTCATATAAAATTAATTGATTATTGACAGATTTTATAATTTTCGTGGTGAAGCACATGTATCTTTAAGTTCGGTTTTTTCGAAAATGAATGTTCTCATCAATTCCAAACAAGAGTATCTGTTTATATAAAGAGCATAAGCTAGAATGTGGTTATATTCTATAACAAAATAATTACTACCCGCGGTCATCTCCTACATGTTTTTTTATTTGAACATTCAGTCAAACCGATAGATATAAACCAATTTTTATGAAATTTAAAGGTCTTTCTTTAAGAATGCCTAGCAAATGTTTAAAGAAAAGAACAAAGTACAATTGCGGGTATCCTAATAAAGCGAAACAAACCGCATAAGTTATATAAAGAAAATTTTCTGTTACGACATCTATCCTCAAGGTTCAAATAGTTTACAATGTATGAGCTGTGCGGCATATAAATCCGGTGTCTCTTTACGACTCGAGCGTTTCAGAGGGATGGCCATCAGACCTCGCATATAGCCTGTTGAACATTTTACTGCTAGACCTCAGGCGTTATTGCGAAACTTTCTGTCAAAACTACATTTCAGGAAATTACCTTTGACATGGTACAGATGCGGGGATACTAGCATTGTACTGATTGCTTTCATGTCAACACATCATTATAATTACAGCGCTTATCCTACAACAAACACAGTAATGGACTAACCCTACTTTATATCTATATTTAGGGGTAATTACATAGCTAATGAGTAAATTAAATAGTACTATCGATTAAACAGTGCACGTTCCTAGTCATGCAAAAGACTTTGCAAAAGCCAAACAATACCTAATTCGAGTAAAATCTAAATAGTTATGTTTACATTCTACGTTTTGATATAGTATCAATGTAGTATGAGTATCAATTATTCCGCACGTTAACATATAAAATCTCTCAGAATATGCCGAAGTTTATATGTTTGCTTACTTCAGCTTATTATCCCAACACATTCAACTTTCACACGCCTATGGAAATTGCAATCCCGAAAAACGTGATGTATTGCGATTGAGCAGGCTTAATAATATTAAGAAAGAAATGAAATTCTCGTTAAGGACTCGAAAATTGCAATACTTCTCGCGAATTTTTATTGGATAATGAAAAGGTTGTTAATAGAATCTGTTTACTAAGGTGAAAACAATTACTAGGCGTCGTTGTCCTAATGTTTTCTTGCTTAATACCCCTTGTATCAGAAAATCTACCAATGCCTGCCCTTAATTACTGCGTAACACGTACCTGCTAACTAAACGAAACACCGGCGAAAATAATGGAGTCGAAAAGGGCTTCCCGTATCCTGCACGGGAAAAGGATATCCATATTATTTAGTCGGTGACGTTTTAGACTGATTTCAATTTTTCCAATATCAGGAGATATTTTGCATAATCTTCTTATAACTCCAGTATGGAGAAGAAAAAATGACATCCTGCTACAGATATACATAATATTTGCTACAGGTGGTAGATTGATTTTTATTAGCATCTGAAATTTCTACGAACCAAAGAAAGGACGTTGGAAGAATACCATTTAGATCTGTTATCGTAGCAAGATGAAGAGCATCAAATATATTTTGCTGATGTTACAACATATTTTCTGCGGGTGCTGAATTCGATTTTATCCCACAAATTTATGCTATTCGCGTATTTCACAGGGATTACTAGTTTGAAAGCCGACTCGACAAGAAAGAATAAAGTTTGAAGGAATTGAAGGGTTTCTTCTTTGTTGCTAGTTTTATGTACTTTAAAATTCTGCGGGATATTTAGGGTATTTATAATGTCCCAAAGTACATAAGCTATCTATGCATTATAAATGAAGCAGCAAAGCGCGCTTCCGCTTTAACGTCTTATTATTTCATTTACTAGACCATTTATTTTAAAACCAAATAATAAAACGCTATCTAAAGTTACAAAGAGTTCTAAATGAAGGCGCTCTCTGCTATAAAGTTCCTTGTAATTAAACTAAACTTCTATTCACTGGGATGAAAGTGTAGTTTTCGGCTTCATTTTTATTTTGGTTTACTATAATGTGTGCATATTCAAAAGTTAATGTTCTAAATTCTTGATGGACTTTGATTTACCCCATTAGTTAACAAAATAAAGTGTAATTATACATCAAATCATATTCATCCATTTCAATGCATAAGTTAACACTGATTGTACAAGATAAATAAGCCAATACGCTGTTAAAGGAACATTAAAATGTATTGATTAACTGTCACATTTTTCAATCGTGGAATTTTAAGTGTCCACTCGATTGACTAAACATGCAATCCGTCTTGTGCTATTTACGGGTAGTTTGTATGTGATTGTCACCGCCAGTGCTCAGGCCCATTAAAACCACGAACGTCAATTTCGCGATTCTTAATTACAGCGATCGTTAATTCCGACTATTAATCACCCAGAACCTTAATTTCCCGAGTATCATTTGTCCCAACGACAATTCTGTGACAAATTTTAGTAAGTTTCGATCGCTTAGCGCTTAGAATGTGTTGTAATGCGGTTACCATTCATTGCAAAATAAGAAAACGCGTGTTTGCAAATAATCCCCTACCGTTCCTCCAGAACATCGCCTGAAAGGCAAGTTAATAAATTATTATCAGCAGCATGCCTCGAGTTTTCGCCCCGAATTCTCCAGCGACGTTTGCAAGTAGTTGCCTTAGATTTTATGATTAATTTCTATGTTAATATTTTTGAAGTGAAATAAATAAAACTTACTCAAAACTACCGTCTTCCGGAAACTTGCCCGCACTTTGCCACTTCAGCCGTTTTACAGCAAAACTTCCACACTTAGTGGATGAAACGTCTACTTAAAAGTTAACGTTCCTTGTAAACAGATAGTTTCCACATCTACACTGGATTGACTAAGCAACTAATAATTAGTGGTAAATAAGACCAACATCTTACCGAGTTAAATGTAGGCTAAGCAACCGGTATTACCGTAGTAGGTAAACAGTGTAAAATATAGCCGCTGTAATTTGCCACTTCTGTCTTATAGCTAGGTAACTAAAGCTGTTATATAATGTTTAATGCCTTCGCGGATATTCGAATCATCAATATTATAATTAAATTTCGGATTAGACCGCGTCGTCCTTGTATCATGGGTTGCTTGTAAGGGTTCACGAGCCACCAACGAACATAACCATCCCATACAATCTTGGTTAAGTTCACAAGGTGTTAGGCACATTAAGCCAAAAAATACTGGGTGTTTATCTACAAAGACGACACGGTCGAAGCCGAAATTTAGTTCTAATATTGACAATTAAATAATTCTGTTTCTGTTCCCCTTACTTATATTATAGTTAAAAACAAATAGTAACTGAAAAAATGTAATCAAGTTTAATGAACCAAATTTAACAAACGAAACTCAAGCTACCAATATCTTAAAGTGTTCTCGAGATCACCACGCTTCAACTCTTTAAACTTAACGAAATATCTATTTACTTTTATTGATCTGTACTGTACTGTACTAATAGTGAGTAATATTTGGTTTAGTGGCAACAAATACGTATGAACTTAATATGCTAAGTTCGTTAGGATCGGCTTTTGTAAATTTTACAGATCGCCACTATAATATGTATCCTCTAACTTTAAAAGTACTCGTATCAATGTATTGCTAAGGTCCACATTGTGGCGACTTATACAGTGTGAGTGTAAAGTCTGGAATTATCAAAATAGAACATTTATCAAATGTTTTTGAAAGAAATCCTCGAACACGTAAATTTTTACTTTAAATGATGCATATTTTACTGTAATTGTCACTTTTATTTTGTCAAATTAAAATTGCCCTATTTATGTTTAGAATATCAATAATTGGTATTTGTGCTAGCTCCTGAAAATCAGGGGTGGATTCCTCTATCTAGATTGCTTATTTCTGAAAGTTGATGTTCTAAATTTTTAAATATCATTCCCAAATGTCAAAATAACTTATGTCAACTATATGTCAAACAGATTTGAAATTCAAATGACAAATACCAGATTATTTCCCTAGTATACAACAATAATAAAAACAGTAAGTAATCCTTTAATAATTAATTCACCTTTATAGTTTTTATTTCCTTTTCTAGTAATTACCTTGCTATTCAAATCATCTACCTTTCAATTGGTCTCAACAATGTTCAGGATGTCAACTAACTTGCTCCTCTCCGCCTACCGATCCAACCTCTCACATACCTTCCTGCAATGAAAGGCCCACTGACAGACAAGACGTCCCAACTGTCCAGAATCAGCAACTCAAACCTTCCCTACAGCATGCAGCCAACAGACCAAATATGCAGATACCTCAATACTGCCTCTGTCAACTTCCTGGAACGTGCTTTCTTAACTTATGGTCCTCCTCTGGAACTCTCCCTTATCACCAAACAGCTTGACGTAATCCAATTCGATTAATTTATTATGCCAAATGTATTTTGCCAATAAACTTGAATTATTATTCTTCTCCAGTTATTCACATTTGTAGTTTAATTCTACTTGCCATTAGTTTTAACACATACTTGTAGTCTTCCTTAGTTTTATGTATTTAATTATTCTTCTTGGTTTATATTTCCTTTTAACTTCACCACGCAAATTTTATTATTACCCTTTTTATTATCCAAACAGTTTCTCAATAAAATAAGGTTTATTTTTAATATTTCAATCACACCAAGTTATTTCAAACGCTAACGAAGAATAACTTAACTTACGCTCAGTCGGAAGTCTTTAAGAACTGTATGTACGACTGCGTTATAAAGTACCTTTAATGACATAGTTTTGCTGCAATAAAGTACGTCATGTTATTTTACTAGTACTATAAAATAGCCTTACGCCAACTGTCAATCCTTAGGCTATATATAAACCTACGTCGTGCCTGCGTCTATGCGTGCGGCTTTCTGTGATCGTTTCATCGGCAACGATCGGATGCACTTTGTCCACGATCGGCCGTTGCGTCACATGTTGTTTATTGCGCAGCGACAAACAAGCATGATGTATACGCCTTTGTAGATAAGCATTTACAGCGCCTGACTAACAATCGTGTTCCCCATATTCGAATCTCAGCGACGGCAATTTTTTTCGTTGCGAATTAAAGTAAATCACATTGCTAGGTGTTCAACTTTGCTGTTTGAGTATTAGTAGCACAATTAAGATATTTTTAACTATTTTGTATATAATTTTTAACACTCTTTCTATCACAAAGACGTTAAAACATTTTCTTCTGCAACTCTCATATTTACAATTCAATTTTAAAAATGCAAAAGCGATTTTAAGTATGGTAAGGCCACCTATGTGATGTGCTCAAAAGATAGTGTCACAATAAATGCTTATAAATATCTATGAAGGCACTGTAATGCCATATGAGTCACATCAGAGAATATGCTTTAAATTTATAAACTAAATTTTGTTCGATTTTGGTATTCGAACATAAATCTTACATATAACTCCTACATAATCTGCCTTTATTGAGCAATTTTCTTTCCTGACTTGTCAAAGAAAGCACTACATTATGTAATTACTATAAATAGCTATTAAGAGCCTCTTTTCTATCAATTTATATTCAGTCAACAGTTTAAACTGCGTTCACATATTTTGTGCCATTTTTCAATACTAGTTGAACTAGTTTGAAATGGTTTCGGAAGATTGGTTTAAACTCGGCGATAACTTCGTACCGGCCGAATCCAATATATGATATTTATTTTTTTACAATAATTGTAAAAACATGGCATTCACGCATCGCGATACGCGAATTTTGTATTTTTTAACATGGCAAATGTCTATAGACACCATTTTTTACATGTAAATACAAAAACAATTAACGCTGAAAAAGGATCTTGCCGGTTGTAGGAAAATCGTTGTTAGCATTCGATTGGCGAAATCACGATTTTTTTTTGGTGCGACTGAATACAAATAATAAGCATATTGCAGAATTTAGGCGTTTTTCACTTGTCGTCAATGCAATTACGACGAGCGAAAAAAATACCAATTTTTCGAACGTATTGCATACAGGATATTTTGTAATTCTGTAAGACACACAAAAGTTTAGATATACATATGCTAGATTACGTTGACATACTTATTGCAGAGTGAGAGAGATATGCTATTTTGACATTAATAATGCGAACTAAAGGTTGACATTTCAGCACAGAGTTGCAAAAATATGTAAAGGACTTTACTCGGAACTTCCCTCGCAAGTAGCCGTTGTAACACTAAAAAATTTTATAAATCAAAGGAAGCCAGGAGAACTATATCTTATGCGTCTAATAATAATGATACAATAAATGAAATTCTTGCTAATGTGAACTACATACATTTTCAAACAATAAAATATTACTGCCGTTGAGAATCGAACTTGCGGATACGAATTCAACACTCAACCATTTTCGCACGCCAACCGGGACCGCCCTCATCTCTGCGGTGCAGCTGCCTTAAACACAACGCACTTATTTGTTGCTCCTTTTTGTCTCTTACAACATTTATTCTGTATCCTGGGTCAGATTTTCGTCAAAGGTGATGCCTGGGCTATGTGCAAATTATTACTTTTCGCTGTTTCTGAGTTAACGCAAAAATAAACAAAATTTCATTTGATTAAGGTGCTCAACCTGTACATTTCACGAAAATTATCTCGGTTTCCTGTCAAGAAAGCATATAATCGGTATGCAAAATAACGCCTTCCTCCAACAAATAGTTTTTTATTTATCCCGGCAACAGTCAGACAGACAGATTAAAAATGAATAATCTGGGGCGTTTATTTGAAATATTGGATGACAACGAACACGAAGATATAGAAGATGTTTTATTAGAATATTTAAGTGCCTAAACGTAGTCGCTAAATTCGTGAACGGCAAAACCAATATTGGGACGGAAACAATAATTGTAACTTAACCTTTTGCTTAACAAATGCCAGGACACAATTATATTTCCCTTATGTATGCCACGGGAATTGACATAGTAATAAGGTATCTGAAGTTCTCCTATACTGTTTCAGTAGTCGTATAATTATTATATGTATGTCAATAGAATGATAGAAAGCTGAATTTGGATATTGCCAACTACATAAAACCGGCGTTATTTTCCTTCGTGGATAATGGTATACTTTTTGCAATAGTAAAGGATATCTTGTTTTCAAAGAGGATTCTCTCAGGGGCCTCCTTGGGTAGTATACTCGGCCCGATACTATTTAACATACATCCATTTCTACATAGTGCTATGATCTATCTGCTGGTATATGAATGATTTTTTTACTTAAATTCTGTAAAAACAAAGAAGAAAGTTCAGGGCGCTTCATTCCACACGTAGGAATACTGCCTGAGACTAGCCGAGTCAGGGTCGCCGAAATATCTCTTTCCGAAATCTAGTCATCTGGCACACCGTTAACGGCGTACTGGGTGATGTGGTTAGCATCACGCCTTCGAAAACTGCCGTACTTTCTCTACTTCCACAACCGTGGTTTCGGTACCCAATTTTTAAAGCGACTGAGTAGGCCGCCCTGCTCCTGCACTCCTTAACCGCTCGGCCACGCTGGCTGTTTCTTATCAAAATTAGCTTCCACATATACTTGCTCAAATATTTACTCTTACACATCACATTGTCATAGCTTCAAATCTTAATTGTTGTACACTTCTTTTATTTTATTAAATTGCCCGGTGTATTAATTATGTTTTGTTAATTGTTATTTTATGCTGGATCAGTAATTCCTTTTGAACATGGAAGCATGAAATCTCTCATTCAGGTTGGAAATGCATTTTATAATTGAAATAAATATAATTTTAACAACCATTTCTGTTCAAACTCAAATATTACGGCAGAAAGGTATTTTTTTTCTACTCACTCTATAGAGTGCCGAAGTTTTAGGAAACAAAACGGTCAATTTCCAACCAGCGGGAGGCAATTATTATTAATTCCCGGCGGGAGCCAATATTTTTTACCTCCTGCATATGTATTTATGTCAGCATTGGTACTATACTAAAGCTTGACAAAACTATGTTGACTTGGAAATTAGACAAAATGTTACTACAGAAATCTAGTCCCTATAATGATTTCCTAATGCTGCATTTTTGAAATGTCGCCTTAAAACATGCGTTCGTAGAAACGAAACGCGTCAAGCATTAAATTTACACGCGGGAGGAAATGAATACCTTTGCTCCCTAGATATACTATTAATACGAATTATTAGTTGGTAGTTCAGTTAACCACGGGAATTAGACACAGAATTTTCAACATTGCTCAAGTAATTAATTATCATAAATTACATAAGTTGATTTATTTCTCATTGATATTGCCTTTGAGATGATTTTTAACCTGATCTTCTACATAGAAGATTATTTTAACTTTTTATGTCGCTTTCGGCTCCCCAGAAGGTCTCAGAACAGCTAAGGGGCGTACTTCGGCAGATCCACAGCAAATCTTCCCGTTATCTGCACAAAAATTGAGGATGTTGGCAACTGCCAAATAACAACACTTTTAAATAATGGGCATTATATTCTTCTTCTCCCTCTTATTATAGGCCAGTGGCCTGTTTTAACCACAAAGTGGTTCTATTAGTCCTCTTTGCCCTTAGGCCGGGTAGGTGGCTAGCTTTGCCTGTCAAAAGTGACAACGATTTTCCTTATTTAGGGGTTAACGACTACCACAGGTTTTAACGTGGTAGCCGGGGAGCGTACGATTCTTAAAATCTAGAGTCGCCGGGATTCGAACCCGGAACGGCCGCTTGAAAGGCATTAGTTTATTGGCAAATATTCAACTACTTATGCTTCTATGAAATTGAAATTATTGAAGTACAGGAAAAACGCTTGCATATCCATTAGTTATGGAAAATTTACTATTTCTATCATACAATAAACTAATTTCACTAGGCAACCAGCTCAGTTATCATGATTTTCTTAGTTGCTCCTTAAATTTGACGTTTTTAATATTAATTTGACATATCTGAAAAGACTAAATTGTCATAATAGCTATTAGAGTCTGAATCTGAATTACAGCAAACGTAGTAGCTCCTAAAAAAGGTTTGCAAATCTACACATTCTTAGTCACTTTTCCATATTACTCCAAATACCAAGGCTATAACCGTTTTCGTGTCCGTTCATGTGTTTTCAAGACAAATTCCACATTACTACCCCCAAGTTAGAGTCCATATACCACAACTTGAAATTTCTACATCCTCGGAAGTGTCAACCCAAACACACGCTTGAAACACTATCTTGTCACATCAAACTTCAAAGTTGCATAAACAGCTGCTTGGCTTCTCCATCTTTTTACATGTCATCTAAACATTCCTCTTTCAAATGCAGTATTCTTTCCAGTCGTACGGTACATGCCTTGGCTGCTTCGTTGAACTACCTAACATTCTATGAGAATGAACAGAAAACATAGTGGGTCATCGTCGTTTTTTAATGAAAAGAAGTGGAGTAAATTTAGTCCTATTCTGGATTGAGGTTCTTAGTGTTTAGCCAAATAGCATAATATTAATACAGATATAGTACGAGTATTATTGAATTAGAAAATATCAATAAGGGTGGCTGTCCCATTTTCAATACAAATATTAAATTAATATTTGTTGTGGCAGCACCGAACTATGGCAACATATATTTATTAATAATGTACTAAACCAAAACGATGATAATATTCCAACTTTTCAATAGTCGCTATATGTAATTATTAATTGATTTACAAAATGGGATGTCACCAACAGCTCATCTGTGTGTTCATAAGATTTCTATTTTTAACACACGTACCCGAAGTTGCTACCAAAAGCACTGAGATGGCTTGTACGGATAAGTATCTTGGCCTTTATTTGGATATTCGGTTTACTTCAGCCTAGTCACCTTTATGGAAAACTTGTTCAGCACTTGTAAATAATTAATAGCAATTGGCATTTTAACACTGAATGCATAATTTCATTGTATCCGTACAGATAATGCCATTTAACCACCTAAAATAACTTAAATTTGATGCTGTTCCTTCCTTGATAATATCTTCTTGATAAACTGAGACATTTCTCTCCACAGATCGTTGTCGCTGATCATTGTCTCCATTAAGTTATCAGCATCTATCTATGTCTCTTTCCTGAGCTGTATCTCTTGCATGTACACGACCCAGCCGTTGCATATAAATGTCGTATGGTCAGCTTAATCGTGTTCTCCACAATATGTGTAGGTGGTGTTCTCCATCTTGATTATTCTCCTAGTGTAGCTTCTGAACGAACAAAATAATCGACTTCCCTCTGTTTGAATTTAGCCCAGATCTTGACGTTTTCATTATCCTCTTGGCCCAGTTACTTTATCTCACGGTATTTGCCATTTTTCCTGTCACCTACCCAGTGTGTTTTCTCTTTTCGATTTTGCTCAGCTCTTTTATGAGTCTAACCGCTCTTTTGTATAGTCTTACTTTCTTATCCCCTAATATTGCTACTAAGGGGATTCCTGTGATACAGTTATGACAATAGCTGACAGGGTTCTATGCGCACTTCCTACTCTTAGTAAAGCTATTCTTTGGCTTTCGATGGTCATACGATTGTATTTTTTAATCCAATCTAAGGCTTCACATAGTAAGTTGGACTGCACTACCCCATAGTACATTCTTCGTTTAAGATCGGTAAGCGCACTGATATTCGGCCTTTGACAATCTCACGTGTGGGCCACAAATTACTTGTTTATCAACTATCAAGTCTCTCTCAGTATTTACTAAGTTCTAGTTGCAGCCTTCCGATCAGGAACTTAATATCACCTCTTCTTCTTGGTCCTTTTAAAGTGATCAACTCAGTCTTTTCGGAAGCCATTTTTAAACCGTGTTTCATTCTTATTGATTCATTTGCTTAAACTTTTTTATTGTCCGCCTCTATCATCACGGCTATATCGTTAGGAAAAGCAACCATCTATCAATTTTAGCTTGAGTATCTCATTGTATAATATGTTCTACAATATGTGGTTCAGCACAGTTCTTTAGTAGACCCTGTAGTGATCTTCATGCCGATTTTTATTTATCCAAATCGTACAGGAGCTTAAACAGCTGATTATATTTATCACTTATCCTTTTACTTTTCTATCGTCCATTTTATCATTCCATACAGACAAATGAAATGCATTTCTGTTGTCTAGGGCGACCATTGGCACCTAAGTGTTCTCCTAACTTTTCACGACATTTACTATCTTATAATCTAATTTTGATAATTATTCAAATAGTTTTCCCACCACCCAGATTAAACTTGTAATTCGATTCAAGGGGGCGAGCTTCATCACTTTGCTCTTCCATGCCACAGAAACCGCTGCTTCCTTAAAACTATTTGGGAAATTTTGATCACATATCAATGTATTTATTTGGTACTTCCTACAATACTAATGGGGCTGTCTTAATCACTACCTTTACAGCTTCCGCAGGAATTCTGTCTGGACCTGGTGATTTATTGTTGTCTATAAGTCTCTGCGGATGCTTGAAAGTCATCCATCCTGAACTTGGAAACTTGTTCCGTCAGTATGTTAGTCCATCGTATCAGTCCAACTTCTTTTTACTAGTGGATTATGTGGTTCATGTACCCCTTTTACCGCTATTCTATGCCCATCACCCCATACCTTTTTCTCGGTACAACGCTTTGTAACGCTCGCTCGTTGGTCGGTTGGGGGCTTCAGTTCTACATCTCTTCTTAAAACTGAGTAATCTTCTTCTGGGGTCTATATATATTTTTTACGGTCCATACATCTTATTCTAATCTCCTTGTTTAGGAACCAAACATAAATTTTAATCCTTTTAATTTAATTAGGCGAATATTTCACAAACACATATCGCATACGGAAAATGCTTAACAAAGCGTCAGCAGTAATGTAATCAGTGCTCGAATGACCGGTGAATAGCCTG
This sequence comes from Agriotes lineatus, assembly GCA_940337035.1. Classification (NCBI taxonomy): domain Eukaryota; kingdom Metazoa; phylum Arthropoda; class Insecta; order Coleoptera; family Elateridae; genus Agriotes; species Agriotes lineatus. The sequence continues at coordinate 86,200,347 of OW679194.1, read as the reverse complement.
CAATTCTGCACTCTGCAAGTTTGTTTGTTATGAAATTGAATACGCAAGTGCATATGCGAGCTGAAACTAGGGCAAATATTAAACTTTGTAAGCTAAGTCAGTATTTTTATATGTATAAATAGAAAAATATTCTAGTCAATAAATATACAGTTTGAAGTCTTGTTTCACTGTGTCACGCTGACCAACGGCCCCAGGTCTTTTTTGGTACATCATCTCGTGTGAGACCGCACGAGACCGTTGGTTTGCACCCCTTTTTAATTCCTGCACCCCTAAGATATTCCTGCAACTGTCCAAATTAAATTCATACAGTCCATTACAAGTTCCACCCTGAACACTCCTCGACATCCACATTTCACCAGTAACCTAACCGAATCGGCTTTCGACATTTAGTAGAGTGCGATCAAAAGTATAATTGAGCTCATGAAAAATACTGTTTACATTGCACTTTACAGAACTACGTATATGTGAAGTACAATTAACTGAATTATTAGTTCATGTGACTGTAACATAGTCTAATAAGCTTGAGAAATATGCAAACATATGTATTTTAAAGCAAATTTATGCATTAACTTGATAGGTAACATTAAAATAACAATAGGATAAGTTCAATAAGCCGCAGCCGTTGAGAGTGAATTTAAAAAAAATACAATTCTATGTCAACAAAAAGTTTTATGGTTTTCAATAGCTCCCGCGAACAAATTTATTTTTGATCTTCCTGTATTAGTTTTCACTGACTATACGAAAGCATATACTAGTACTTTCAAAAGTGCTTTGTTGGAATTAGTTTTGACTAGTAACATCGGGATTTGACTAAATGCGGATTTTAACTGTTACATATACGATACATGACCGCGCCATTTGTGCTACACGAGTGTTCTACTATACTACTTTGACTGCGTAGTGACGTAACCGCTTAACGTCTATTAGTGGTGACACAAATTGACAAATAAATACAAAGAAAAAGTGACTAATCCGGCCCAAAAGCTTCCGAGTTCTTTTCATTCATATTATTTCACACAAATTGGTAAAAAGTCACCCTAATAGGCTTTGTTGTTCTCAATGTTCTCGAACGTATTTATTTCCAACCAGCGTGACATACTGAACTAAATTTAATTTTTCGGCTTTTTTAACGCCAAAGCGGTTTCTGTCTTCACGAAAGTTATCTTGCTTTATGGAACCTTTGATATAATTTTGGGTTGGTCCATGTTCTAAATCAGCTAGTTTAATGCATTTAACGTAGATTGTAAACTAACGCTTCTAGTTTCTCACCTAACAGCTCTTACATTCTTAATTATATTTTTAACATTGAAAATGTTAACGAATTGGAAGTGTGACGGTAATCCGTGGCGCCAGTAGCGATTTGTGTGACGCTTGGAAAGTGCGCAGTTCTCGCAAATTTTTGCAAGTTGTACGTATTGCAGGAGCAGGGTTAAAACGATTTTCTGGACACGAAAGCGTTCAGCGCTGTTACAACCCATACTTCGTGAAAGAGCCAAATGTGATATGGGGCTAGTTGGAAAGAAGATGAACCAACGCTCATCGAACTGGCTGTTTTTTGGGGTTTGCACGGGGGCGAAGTTACAGGGGTGTAAAGGTGAGGCGCATTTGTAGCAAATTGTTCGCATAACCGGAGAAAGAAAAAAATGTCGAATTTTGTTTTTAGCAGTATGTGGACAAATCTGTGGATTTTTAAAAATTTTATGGCCCAGGTGGATTTCAGGGTTGCAAAATAGGCTAAACGGTATAATTATCAGAAGAACCTTAAAATCGATATTTATATGAAATTCGCTCTTTGGAAACTTTCTAATGGTCGAATGTATTTGTATTTGTTTCTATCATGAATAATATTTCGTGGGGTCTAGGTTATTGCCGCGCTACACTTGTTGGCAGACGGTGGTAGAATGGTAGAGGGCCACTATCAGGGTTAGGATGTTGGTGCTACCTGTTTGTACTAAAACTTAATGCGGGACTGTAATAGAAAAAATTGGTTTAAAAATATAAATATATGTATATGTAGGGAAAATGCAATGTTACTTAGTTTAGACAATGCAAAAGCTTCCAAACAACAAATTCTTTTAAAATGTATTTATTGAACAATTATCACAAAACTTAAGATACATATCGACTAACCTATTTAAAGATCTATTTGCATCTCATCTCTTTTTCACACTGCCCGTTCCTCCTAATAAAAGCAGTAACATCTTTGCTCTAGTTGTTATAGTTGTTTCTTATTTGTGTAAAACGCAATTGCTGTTTGACGATCAGCAAGTAGAACATGCGCAACAGCGTTGGTTGGGGCCCATCCCTGGCAGCCACCCGGGATGGATGAGTGGAGCGAGATATCAGAGTATTCGGACGTCCACTTTAAGTTGTATTTTACATGTTCATAATATTTTAATAAATTAGTTGTTAAATTTAAAAAAAAGTATTCATTTAAATACAGTTATATTTGCTATTAGAGCACGCCTCATGAGTAAACAAAATAAGCTATGAACAATAATATGTGAAGCCGCCGAGCGGGTAGCTCGTAATTTTCAGCTTCGAAACAGCTACCAAATGTAATAAAGAATGACTCAATGCATCTTATAAAGTTATATAAATTTTTCTTATTGTAGCATCGAATTCAACATCTTTATCTAATTTCAGATTAATATTGAATTGTCCAAGATGCTGAGGTTCAAAATTGTAGTACGTATTACTTATTAATGATCTGCTATGCAATAGAGCTACGCAGTAACGTTTCGCGTGGCGTACTATAAACAATAAATGTCTGAAAAAGTTTAAAACTTTTCTTTATTTATTTCCCTTGCATATTTTTCAGACTTTGCAAATTTTGTGCCAGTCCTGAAAATTAGCCAAGTACATTTTCATTGCATTAATTAAGGTTAGTAAACTGAAACTTCTGTAAATTTTTATTATAAAAGCACAACACTTGAATGAGTTGCCGTTTAGCGAGAACGCAATATTTATTTTAATTTGATTTGCTACTCAGCAAACAGCCGTTAGGCCAATTATAGGCGTCGTATACATTTAATGAATATATTGGAGCTCCAGCAGACGTAAACGAATTCCCTTATTGAGGTAGTGCTGCAGCATGCGACAGGAAATATATCATACAGGAAAAAATTTGTTTTGAATTCTAATCACTTGCTAATGGCACTGCTTATCAACAGTTAATACTTAAAAACAATTCATTAAAGCGTAGATGTGAAGCACAAACTGTGGAGAAACAAATTGTTTTAGACCTTAACATAAGAAATGTAAATGCGTTCCGGACACAGTACAACTAATAAGCATTAAAAATAAGACTTGCGCCTACAATCTAACATAATCCCTGTTAAGAAAATAGAAAAATCACAATTGATGTAGCACCTACAGCAAATTTATGCAAAAGAAACAAGAAAACTAATAACATTTTGTTGCTAATACTGTGGAGAGAAGTGAAGCTCGACAAACCTGTATACATAAAAGTATTAAGCGATCATTTGCCCCATTGCATAGTTGTAGATCTATATAGTTAATAATAAATGAACAATTCTGTTTGCATTATATATTTATTACATAGGGGAAAGGATAGGTATAAATAGTGTTTTTAAGGGCTATAATTAAGCAAATGCCAAAGACGAAAACATTTTTGTCATTAAGGAAAATTAGCTTCTGGTTGTTACTTACACTAATCCTTAACCTTCCGTCATATAGCAGACGGGCGTTGGCGTTCCGGTAGCTACATTAACCTAGAAGACGAATTTAAATTTTAAGTGTTATTAGTGGTAGGTGTCATCGAAAAGTCTATCAATCATAATTTGCGTTCACTCTACTTCAACTTCCACTACCTTCATAGTTATAATTCAGTGCGCTGAATATGAGAAGAGCTGGCAATGAACCTCTGCACATTTCAGGCTTCATATGGTACTTTTCTTTGGTTGTCACAGGCTTAATATTAGAAAACGTTCTCAAATCTATTATATATTGCAGATACCTTGCTAGTGATATAATTCAATTGACTTTCCGAGTAAAAATGAGGGCAACACTACATACAAGGTCTCTAAAATTCCAAGGAAGGTTTATTAACAACACGCAATACCTATTTGGGGAAGTTTGAACTTCCTGCATGCACGTACTACAACAAATTTAAAGTTAGTGCATAAACACCATGCAGAACTTGAAAATAACTTCATTTCAAAGGGAAATATTAGGTAAGACGATGTAAAATGGCATGTGCTATTATTGGCGTATCTAATCTCTATGCTAATTGTACATTTTCAGCTTGCTTATAGGTATTTATTTAGTTGTCAGGGATTATTAGATAAATATTCGATCAAAGATTATTTTTTAAGAACATTTTACCCTAATATTACTTCTCACTCTAGTGTTAATTACAACTGACATGAAATTGTTTCTTACTATGGGTCAGCATTTAGTTATCGATGTGATATTTTCAAATCGTGAAAATAAAATTCAGCAACTCGTATTTGAGCAACCCCACGATTTTTTACATAATTTAAATTAGGGCGAAACGTTTCATTAAATCTGTTCCTTTGTAAAGCGACCTTTTCATTTATTTGTTTACGAAAGGTAAGCCTCGGTGACCATGGGCAGTTTAATTTACCCACCCCTTCCAGCCACCTAAGCACATTAAAGGTGCCACTAAGCTTTTTAAACCCTCATTCGAACATCTGTCTCTTTTAATCTAGCGAACTTTGTTAGAGAAATTCACCTAACGTAACAAGATTAAAAGATTTCCGTCCGATATTTCTGAGGGATTATTTATTTACGGTTTTAAAAGTGAAAGTGGTGTGTGCGGAAAATTTGAACGCTTAAAAGTGCACGCAACCCCACACAGGCGCCGGTTTTTATGCTTTAGATGCTAATGTGGTGAAATTACATCTTCAACTATTCCACAGGCAGTCATAAAACTTAAGCCATCATGAAAGTGCAATAAAATTCAATATTAATTTTATCCTTTGCCAAAGATCTTGAATTCATATAGTATGGAATGCTAATGACTTTTGTAGATTGTTGGAGCCGATGGAAGTCCCCTAGTGTACGTTTGCGTCGGAAGGGATAATCTGATTTTGCACAAACTTGGAGAAGCAGGTTTCCAGCACGGCAAATACGACTTGACATATCACGTTATTTCGGGGTTTAAAATTTTGATATCATAGCGAAAAGAGCAAAAAGTATAACCAACACTGCTTGGTGGGGTACATTATCTGCTCATCTTTTAATTAACTTACTTTATCAAAGAGGCTTTGTTGAAGTATTCGCTTGAATTTTCAATAATTGAAGATTGCAGAAATATGCTGTTTACAACTGAAAATATTATTTAGTAACAGCCCTTTAGAGTGATCTCTCAACACCATGCCGTCAATAATATTTACAGGATAATACTGAAAAATATAAGCGTTATTACTAAGGAACGAATGAAGTATACATCTGAAACCTTATTTATCTTCTAGATAACATATCAACAACCGAACTTGCAGCCTTTAAAAATACTGAAAATTGGAAAGTCCGCAAACCGCACTCGTTTTGACAATTCAACAAAAGCCACAGCGCTTTGGGCAAAATAACGTTTTTACGAAATTGCTAATTATGTGTTCCAAAATAAAGGGTCTCATTTAAAGCAACATTCACATGCCCCACACCTAGCGCTTAGTACTGTTTTTGTTTGTTAAAAGATTTTTACAGTTTTGATGCTACATATTACATCGTGCCGCTATAACAAATGCGCTGCTAAGGATTTAAGTTTAACTTAAATCGAAAAAAAAAAATTCTTAATATTACACACCGATAAATGTAGGTAATCAAAGTTAACAGTTATCAACTAGAAAATTTGACTAATTTAATTGTTTGCAATATTAAATAGGACAAGTAACGACTACAAATTATAAACGATCCCTACTATATTGAACATAAGAAAAGATGTAGTAGCTTTAAATTTTTACATGGTGGCAGTCGTGGTATTAAAAGTCACATTGGCATTTTATATCTGTCAATTTAAGGTTACATCAGTAATATCAGTTTAACAAATACAAACATTTTAGTTGCATACATAAAAATGTTGGTAGCAAATTCAACTATGGATGTTCCAAGTGATTTTCTCCATTTTCCATAAGCAAAAACACTTTGTGTTCAGAATTAAACATTCCGTTCAAGTTAAGTAATTCTGTCAAAATTGTGTAGGTTTTATTATTAAGTACTTCTACTCATCACTGCCAACGTAAATTAAAATTAAAGAAAATTCACAGCCCTCTAGCTAGAGGATAAAAGTTTTCGATCATATTGTATGTCGCACCCACCTAGTGTAAATGTTCAATTCACCCCCACCCATACCCAATTCATGAACTGGAACCAGAGCGTTTAATTTTACAATCTTATACAATTTGGACACTCCTTTTGTCCATGTCATAGAATGAAAAGCATATTTATTCACTTTATGGAATAGTTTAAAATTACGCAATCTCTACATAAACAATCAAACACTTCATGAACTGCGTAAATGCCTATATATATCGCACCTCGTCAGTGTAATTGTTCAATTCGGGAGGTAGCTATCCAAGTCATGAAGTGGAACCAGATCGTGTCATTTTACTTTTCTTCACTCTTTGGACACTTTTTCATTCAGGTGGACGAAATGAAAAACATATTTCTCCACTTTATCAAATCATCTATAATTAGACAATCTGGACATGACAATCATCCACTTGATGAGCTATAGTGATACCTATTTACACTTCGTTTTACATCGTAAAGGATTCAGTAATGATGTAAGTGGACAGCTACCTAAGGGTATCCAGTTGATCCATTTCGCCGTAAGAAGTAAAGCAAAATTGGCAGTCAGATGATGTACTATTCATCAGTTTGAATATACTGATATAAGTTTAAATTCAAGCAAAAAATAAATGCGAAGCAAACATTTTATTGGAAAAGTAACATAACATTTAAAAAAATGTGGGTAAACTGTACATATACGTTACTACAGTTCAATAAGTGGAGAACTATCATGTCCAGATTGGGTAATGTTAGACGATTTCATAAAGTGGAGAAATACACTTTCCATTTCATGAACTGGACAGAAAAGTGTCCACATTTTGAAGAAACCTAAGATTACACGAGCTTGTTCCAGTTCATGATTTGTATGCCCATTTCAAGAACTGGACAATTACACTACATGGGTGTGATATATACACATAGGGTCACACAGTAAATGATCCACTAATAATATGTGTTAGTGAACAGCTATTGACATGTATCGAAGTGATAAATATTAGCTATGGTTGGCATTTCGCCATGGAAGATAGAAAATAAGAAAATAATTAGTATTTAAATGCCCTGCTATTCATTAATTTTCATATACTGATATAGGTGTAAATTAATTCAAAAAATCTGTAAAAGGTTTTACCCAAAACTTCCCTCGTCGACATTGTGACACTAAATAATTCTAAAAATCAAATTAGGTTAAGAGTAAAAACATCTTCACGTTTCTAATAAATTAAATATATTTTCAAATAAAAAAGACATTACCGGTGGTCGAATTCGAACGGCAGGACCGGCCTCTCGAATTTCTCCGTCGCAGCTATATTTAGTAATAGTTAATTTGTGCCTCGTTTTTGTATTGTAAGAAATTTAGTCTGTGTCTATTGGCTTCCATTTTTGGTAAGTATAAAGCCTGCACTATGTACAAATTATTACTTGTATCTATTACTAAGCTGAATGAAAAATAAATACATTTTAAAATAAAAAATTTTTATCCCGCTGAGGTTTCAGGCCGCTGCATCTCCTCAGCGGATCTAACTGCAAGGAAATTCCATCTGCGCTACGGAGTCTCTTCGAGATAAGTCTGGCGCGCTCCTTTCTTGAACAGAACGGAGTTATGGGTGAAACATTTTTACTCTTTTGTGACACTATCCTGTATCGGTTGAGTCTTATTTTGGGCGAATGTAAAGCCTGACCTACGTGAAAGTTATTACTTGCTTTTATTTTAAAATTAACCCAAAAATAAACAAAATATTACTTTTTAAGGTGCTCACTCTGTATATATTTGTATGAAATTGTACCGGTTTCATGTGCGGTAAATACATAATATGTATGCAAAATATCGTCTTCCTCCGACGAATAGTTTTTGAGCTATACTGCCAACAGACAGACAGACAGACAGACACACAGACAGACGGAATTGAGAAAACTTGTTTTTCTTCATCTAAGCACTCTGAAACGTGAAGATCTGAAGAAATCTGGGAAGGTGATTTCTTCATGATTACAATACTTCCTTCGTCTTTCAGACGAGGAAAGTAAAAATGGTAAAACAACCATTTTTATTGCAAAAGCAACAATATTTCAAGGAAATATGGGCAATTGTTTTGGAAAACCGATCATAGACAGTTCATGCAGTGGATGATTGTCCTGTCCAGATTGTGTAAGTTTAGTGGACTTCATTAATTAGAGAAATACGTTTTCATTTTGTGAACTGGACCGAATGGTGAATGGTGAAAGAAATAACCTAAAACTACACGAATAACACAATTGTACTAAGTGGGTGCGACATATACATGGAACAATTTAGCACCGATCGATATTCTAATAATAAAATATGACCATTTTAAAATTCTGTTGAGAATTCCCTAAGGCACCTTTTTATGCTTAGTGTTGTTCTCATGTTTAACTTTATTCTTTGATCAATGCCACATTAGCTATTTAATGCAATAGGTTTCTGTTTTCGTAATTTCAATTATGTAGGTACAATATACCATATATCTAGGTTTATGTTCGATTATAGATAATTCATAATTTTAAATTAGTTGCTTACTCTAAGGAAGCCAGTAGCACAATTTAATAATTCATTAAATATGCTTATTTTACATGAAATATGAACTACGCTACTTCGTCTATAAAAGAATTAAATGACATTAACGATAATATTAGATAAATTAATTGAACAATAGGTTCAAACACTATTGTGTTCGATTTCAATGGTTAACATATTTCATTCAGTCCTAATGTCGGATTAATACGTGGCCCTGCTTAATGCATGTTGTTGGTACAGTTTTTATAAATTCGGTTTTTACAGTAATTCCTAAAAATCTAAAATCAATAAGTCTGAGGGTCCAGCCAATTAACCTCTCCTGTTATAATTCCCAATAAATTCTTTGAAAATTTGTGTTAACACTTAATTTCTTGGTCTTTTAAAACTTTTCGATAACGAACTGTTTTGTTTAAATTAATTATTACTTCAAACACTTAAAGGAACATCACGTTATAGTTCTTTTAAATAGTTGCCTTTTAACAAATATGTGTTGTACTAATGGTATCGACGAGCGGAAATATTTAATACGAGAGATTGTTGTTCTTGACCTTACTGGCGTTGATTTTAAACGATCCAGTCAGCTTATTTTAGCATTAAATAGTATTCTTTTGGTAAATGTACTGCCACTTGTTGATATTAACGTTAACATTAAGTAGAAAACCACAAAACTCAGATATCTATAAGAATCTACTCAATCGTTTACTAAAAATGGAATATTATTTTCATCTAGTATGGCTATGGAATACTTCCTAATTTATGAATGCAACTACGTTTATACTTAAATGTGAAAGTTGACATTTGATTTTTAAGTGACTTACAGTTGAAGTTTGAAACGCCAGAACAATTTGCATGCATCCTATAAAATAAAGCATAAACACCAGCCTTAAGAAAGTCTTGATAAAATTTTTCTAAGATAAAAGGGCCAAGAAATGAAAATTCAACTTTTCAGATTGTTCAAAACTAAGGGAGTTAGCCTAAATTACTATTAAGTGCACAAAACTATCTCGCTACAACATTGCTAGCGACACAGGGTGTTATATCTGTACGTGATAGTCACTCGTGAAAAAGAGGGTGTCGTAAGTAAGCTTCGCGTAATAACACACGTGCCATATCATGGTATTTAAATTTGTTGCAGTTCTGAAAGCGCTTCATCTAAAGCGGAAATGTTATCTTTTATGTCATGAAGCCCCACATACGTACCGTATCTCCTGCTATTATTTTTAACTACAATCCTTTATCTGCAATTGCTAATGTGAAATGGAAAGGTACGCTTTATGTCTAAGTTATATGGTCGAAAAGTAATTAGGGTCTTGATCGACGTCATTAGGTTGTCGCGTGTAGGGTATTGACTTGTTGACCATATTATCTGCCTTAAAAAGCTCCGAACACTTAAACAAACCGTAACTTGGTGTTCGATGATTTGCTGTAATTTTACTGCTGCGTGTATTTGCATAACTAATCGCAGTATGTCAGTTGAATCTATTTCATATTACATGTAGGCTTTTTCAATAGTTGTTCGCAGTAAAATACTTTGATTGTATTTTAAATATAATTAGAGCTGAATATACTTATTTAAGTTTATTTTTTAACTGATTACTTCCCGAGTTCATGTTATAGCGGCAAGTAGCTTCTTCCATAAAAATTCATTAATTATGAATGTAGTAATTTTTTAAATGTACCATTTGACGAAGGTTAACATGTAGCTGGCTTTTTTCTAAATTTATCTAACGTACTAAATAGTTACGAAGTCAACTTTGTTCTTGACAAATTGAATGGCATAGATCTTCGAGCTAACTTACTAGTATTGTTAAAATCATAGTTTGCTGATCGGAAAATGGGTGTCAACTTTGAAAATTGTTACTCAGATTTTTATGATATGAATCTGGGTGTTCCTCATGGTTCTGCACTCGATCCATTGATATTTTTGTTATTCGTTATTGGTCTGCCTAATTGCATATACATATATACAGAGAGATTTTCTTTACTACGAACACGGCAGACGATATGACGAATTTACAAATGCCGAAAATGTGACTTTGACAGTTCGCGAATTTTGTCTACAGATAATATCCGTCATTATTTCTATCTTAAAATGGATAACTACGAGGAACCGGTTTGTGGCCAGCTAAATCTCCAGATCTCTCTTCCAATGATATCTGCTTATGGGACTACATAGAATCGAAAATTTATGGTTTTCCGGATAACATTACTAGCGATTTGGGGAAATTGCGTTTAAAAATTGAAAAGGTGTTTCAAAGGATTAGTCTTAGTATCTCAGCTAATGTGCGAAGAAGTTTCTATCATGGCTTAGGTTATTATTTAGCGCAAGAAAGCGGGCTCTTCGAACGCAAACTCATTTCAGAACTTGAATTTTTTTGTTTGAAATAAAAATAGTTTTACTTCTATTTGCATCTTTTTTACTATTATTTAGTTTGTTCAGAGTAAATTGTTTATTTCTTCAGAATGCGTTGTACTTTGTAAACTTCCTTCTTTTACTTTACTGTTAATCTCAGAAAATCCTGTTCTTCAAATCTGAATTTATTCTCGGAATAACACAGTATCTCATACAACTTAACTGTGATATAATTATTCAATTACAAAAAGTACCTACACTATGGGTGGATACGTCATCTGCGTTAAACAATTACTTAAACAATTAACTCAAACCACCCTTGGCTTAATATAATTAATATCAGAGTACCTTAGATCGACTGTCCGTTGATCTTGGTGTCTTTTTAGGCAATCGTAAATTCGCCTTGATTTACTCGTGTTCGCAGTTCATGAATTTTCTCTGTATATAAGTGCAAGGTAGTAATGTTTGCTCTTTCTTTTGCGAATGGTGCTTGATGAATTTAATTCTTAACATCGGTAAAAGCAAATGTGTTTACTTCTGTTGCAAGAAAGCATGGAGAGACTTTTCATTCGTTTTTAACAAACTCCTGCTCACATGAATTCCTGGGAATCGTGTTGGATCAATATGTTAGTTGGGTACCCTAAATTAATCATGCCGCAAAAAATTAAACATAGCATATTGTTTGATCCTACAAATTAAATCGATACTAGACCAAAATGTTTGATCAATATATAATACTCGTTATTTTACTGTCACCTGTTGTACAATGTTTTTCTTTGGGGAAACAGTTTAGATCGTAATATAATCTTCGCATTACAAAAAATTGTACATATGATCATGGACATTGAGACCAGGACTAATTGTAGACCATATTTCATAAAACATGTTTCTATTGCCTACTTTTTGTCAAAGGCCGAATTATACTTTACGTGGCAGGATCTGATCATCATAACTACAGCACTAGACACTGCTCCCTTATGACTGCCGATATAAACAAATCGAAAACCTATGAATCTTTTTATAACAATACTGGAAAAGATTCCGAGATTATTATTATATAAAATTTAAAAAGGAGGTTACGAGATTGCAAATTTTTAAGGTTGACTATAGTATAAATCAATACTCAAACTTTTCTTATATTATACAATCTGATGACTGATTGTAGTGTCAATGTCGTATTCTCTATATTGTCGTTTATTATATCGTTTGTACAGTGTTCTGGAAACAAATATTATTATTATTACTACTGCTACTCATGTTTTAACATCATCTTAAAAAAATTTTAACTACTAGTTGTAAATGTGTATTCAGTAAAAGTGTAACTATTATATGGAAGTTGTTGAACGAAACGATTTACGAAGCTGATTCGGTGGTATGCCCAATAGCAATAATGAGAAGAGAGAATAAATATTCCTTTGATTCTATTGAAAATACGAACACATTTTTCCAGTTATTTTATATACACAAAACAGCAGAACGCTGGTTTGTGTCAGTAATTTCGAGAATTTTTATTTTCAAAGCAAAAGTATTGTTTATCCCTAGATTGTTCATTGTGCATGTGCTCATTTTTTAAAATGTAAACTCTTAGAAGCAACTTTCGGCATATTTGAAACTACATACGAGCAGAGCACATGGGTCATGGTAGATTAGACTCATAGGATACAAGTATGCAATTTTGAATAAAATCAGTTTGCAAAAACACTGAACCATTAAAATTGTAGTAAAGTTTATAGTAGTGCTGTAAGACATGGTTAGGTAGCACATTTCAAAGAAAACAATTATTCGAAAAAACTAAAACTGTATGACCAAGAAAAACTGTTACCTCATTATTTTTGAATTCCATCTACAGCATACAACCAAATAAGTATTGTAATTAACTTATTCGTACAGTTTTGATCTTTGTAACAACTGCATTTTTTATAATATTGAAAATCCGGTTTTCAATAGTTGCCAGAGAACTTCTTAACACTTTAGGTGGCAAATAATATCAGATATTCTGACTACATCAAGCTTAACTGCATTGCATTAATAAGTAATAAATAGAAAATTATTATAGAGGTTAGGACATAGAAGAAGTAGGGACGAATACTAAAACCGCATATATCCAAATCTGCTGGGAGACGAATTTTGTTTGATTCCTGTATGCCACAATGTTTAAAAAGTTTGACCATGCTGTACTACCAAAAAGGTTGAAATTTATAAATTGTAATCGATAGTGTGAGAAAAGTAACATACTTGCTGAAGTCCTACTCATGCTAGTTATACCACCCCGTAATAGGTTCCAGGTGTCCATTATCCCACTAACAGGGATCTAAACTAATTTTTTAATACGATAGACCGTGTTCTAATTCTCAAGCTACTTATCTGCTGTTTCTGATAGTTACACAGCCAATATAATTTTGAATATAAAATTGCTTTGTATTATACTATAATATAATTCTAAATTTAATTTTAAGACTGGTCCTGGATTATAGAATTACCGCGGAGATATACTACAAATCCAACAATTTTATATTGCAGAATAAATATAAAGTAAACAAATCAACGACTAATGGACAGCATGGGAAATAAAAAATTAATGAAAGTTATATTTAATTGCATTTAGTGGAAAATACTTCCAATGTCAACATTCACGGTGTAAAATAAAATATATTTCTATAAAACTGAAGATTATAAACCCAGCCTCTACCTTTACTTATATGCATGCAATAAATTGCGCACTGGAAAACTTATTTAGTTTCAAGTTGGTAGAGCGAAACTGAAAGGTAGCACCGGATAGGTTTCCGTCTATCAGGAAACGAGAAATTTTATTTGCTTTATTGAAAGGAAGGAGTGGAGCCGGTAAACATATAAGAAGTGTATAATCATTACAGTTAGGTACTCGTAAGTTTCGCTACAGTTTTCTCTGGTCGTGCTAAAATAGACACTTTTAACAATGATCCTGAGCTACAGGTAGCAGGTACTGTAAAAATAATCATTAAATGAGCATCGCAGCTTATTGGTTATATGAATAAACGCAGACATTCAATTAACAAAATAAGTAGTATTTACTTTTAAACATTTTACTGTTGAAAACCTAAACTGAAACTAAATAACAATATTAGTGGTGATGACACAACTGTTGGGAATAGTAAACCTGGTGAATGATTTTAACCCTGTAATGAATGGTCAATTACTTGCCTGCAGGTAGGTGCTGTGACTTTCGAGGGTAGATTCAGCTATGGTTAAGCTTTTATTACAGTATAAGACAGGTATGTATATCGGTATTTACTCGAAAACTGGATTTATAGAAAAGAGCCGTCGAAATACATACTTTTAGGGCATGCTTAATAGATATTGCCTGATAAATAGATCCAAATAGCATTTATACTTAAAAATGGCATTTATGGAAAAAATTCATAAAATAAGCAATTTCACCCATTTTGATCATTTTACCTAAACTTCCGGTCTTTAGTTATGAAAAATTTGAACCGACAGCCGTAGGTAAACGGTTCTAGAGGAATTTCTGTTTTTTTTACTAAAATAAAATGTAATGCACTCATAAGAGCAACACTGCGCAACACTGAATTGACAATTTGGTGTTGTAAGGATCTAATTCATGTGTAATGTGCTGTGATAGCAACTACAGTATTATAATGCACTTCTGAGTAGAAGTTAATATAATTGCCTTGGACCACTTCTTTTTAGTAACATAATTTTTTTACAAGTCTGCTTCAAAAATTCTTCCTGTGTAACTGTTGGGTTAATGTGTAATTTGACTTCTTGGAGGTTTTTATTACAAACAATAACTTTCCATTGCGTTTCAACAATCATCGCTAAACTCAAAACTGACATACTGACTTACGTTTAAATGGATGATAAAACTCTAAAAAATTAACTAGTTTGGAACTTGAGTTTTGAATTTTTTTCGATAAACTTAAAAACTAATAAAATTATTTGTTAGTAATAGACCTAACCAATTTTCACTGACTTCAAATTATACTTTCAACTAAAATAATATTTCGGAAGTAGCTTTGTGTAGAAACTGCTATCAGTTCAGGTTGTGTGTTTTATTATTAAGTAGCAGGATTAGAAAAACCTCATGTATGTGCCATAAATTCCTATACTGGTTGAATGGCTTGAACAGTGTTGGTGATGAATCAGTAATAATATAATTAAATAAACATTTCCTTAGTTCTTAGTGAATATTGGCGATAGCAAGTTGATAAAAATACAAACCTGTTGCCATATACTTCACGAATGCAAATGCCATTTACGGAAAATTAAATCTTGTACAATTGCTTACTTATTGGTTAGTAAGTATAGAAATGTAAAAAACAATACCCATTAGAGATTTTTAGCAGGAGCTAATAGAAGAAACAAATGTTCGACGTTTATAAATCTTGAGACAATCAGAGCCGCCGTTTACAGAGCGTCGGACTGATGATGAATCATACACTGCTAAATTCAAACAGGAACAGTAAGGAAGAAAGATTGCTACCTAAAAATAAAGTTATTGGCTTTTCATTTGACGCTGAAAAACAAATATTAGAGCGAGGAAATATAAGGAAAATATAGTATTTATTTACGACACACGTTTCGTCGATCAACGACCCGAATGACACATTTCGAATATTTTAGTTGGGGATTAACTGCCGTTGTCAGATCAATTTCAACATAATTATTCCAAACTTATACGAAAATTAAAATATTTATTAAGCAACTAGTCACACGAGCCTCTGCACACGTGAAACGACACTTTATGATCAGCAAGGAAGTCGTCTATAAAATCTACATATTTGTTTTGAACATGCATGGAATCTACCTGTCGAATGCTCCAAAGCTAGCGTACGTTGGAAAACTCCAAATGGCTAAGATTCTCCCCCAAACCTTTGATGATTTATTTTGTGAAAAACGGTAGCTACCTAATTTCGTCTAAAAATTCATTTGTAATAAGGGAAATTCCTATACATAAAAGGCAAGTTAAAATTCATAAAACGTTAAACATTTGGAACCATTGTTTGAGAGCGGAGATTGAAAACTGCAAGCTCATTCAAATTCAGTGTGTACGATGGCCAAAAATCACTGTAATGGAAAAATTCATAGATATTCCTCTCCGCTTCACACCGACCGTAAATCAAGTTGATTTTCAGACATGATAACTACCAATTTATTAAAAAACGTCATAAATTGTACAGCGCAAGGGTGCTGCAGATTAGCTCCACATTCTGATTTTATTTCATCCACATGGCAGGTTTCCGAACTACCATTAAGTTATCAGAAAGACAATGCCGAGCAAGAGACACGTCGGCGTCGGTTTGCAAATCTGCAAACGCACTGTCGTAAATTTAGCACCCATGCAATGCTCAGCAAATTAAGGAGAGTTATCTGCAGGTTGGACTAAATTATTCCGACCCTAGCAGCATCCCTACAGTAGATTAGACCAACAGAAAATAGCTGCCGACTTTTTCAACTCGCACTCTCGTACGCCCTTTGAATATTAAACACAGTCTTAAGAGCTGCTCTCAACTGCTGCTATACATCATCACTTTATCCCACTTTAGTGTTTGTAAGACTTCTCAAATGGACTTTTGCTACAAACGCGTCTAGAAAAACATTTTGATTGTTTTTTATTAGGTTAAAGTAACCCTTTACACAATTTTATGGGCCACTATCAAAATTTATTACTTGCGGTGCATACGATTTCGCCGCATGTTGGCGAATAAAAGTCTGAAGGTAGTAACTCACTTTGCCACCTGCCTAAAGGTTTCGAGTCTAAAAGCTCTCCTTTTATACCGGACTTGCGGTAACTACTTAGTAATCAGTTCATATCGGATGGCGCTCCGAAAAGTATTAAAGGGGTGTTAACTTACCTACGGACACCGCGCGGAGCTTTTGAAATATGACCTCGCTCTTCCACGGGCGTTGCCGGTCTTTAACAATTTGCTTCAATACAACAGGTCATAGGGGATGTCCACGCGACAACACGTATTCAAATTGCTGCTGACATCGCCTGCAACTTCCTCTAAATCCTTCCCATCGAGGGAGCAAAGCACGACTGCCTGTGAAAGCTCCGAGCTATCGACTACCCTCAAAAGCTCACGATCGGTACGCCACAGTGGCGGAAGTGCGAACTGCAGCAACTCACGCTTTTTATGGGTCATCACTGTGTATACGATCTAAGTTTTACGATATTCTTACCTAACGTATGTAGGAACACGTATGCCAAGTTCAAATGACGCTTAAATTTCTAATCAATTATTTACCTACACCTTGCTAAGCATCTGATATTTTCCATCTTGCAGTTTTTCAAAAATGCTTCGATAACTATATGCTTTGGAATATATAATTAAGATAAGTAATGGTTTTAAAAATGACTCTGTTTCGCATTCACATGCCGTAATTAATGAAATCATTCATTACGGATTCAGAAATTAAAATGCGATTTTACTTGAATTAATTAGTCAGTACATTGTTGTTAATCACAGTTACACAGCTTTTTCATTATTTATCTAATATAAACATAGCGGCAAGGTTTACCACGCCGCTAGAATCCCGACGTTCTGAATTTAATTGTATGTAAATTCACTTTGCAGTAGGACTCAATACATACCAGTTTGAGCGAGTTTGTCATTTACGGGTGCTGAACTAAATCCCATTAACTGCGTACACCAATGTCTTAAAAACGTCTCGAAGAACTTTAATTTATTCCATTTATAAAACCGCGGAAATTCAAAGTTAATTCGTATGTGGTGTAAAGACTTCTTAAAAGCTTCTTTTGATACAGTTTTATAGTAACTAGTAACTTCCATCGTTAAAACTAATGTTGAACTATTAAAACGGATGAATTGCTTACGATTCAATTCTCTAAATGTAGTTATTTATAAGAATTCTGCAGTTCTTAATCTGATTTATTATTATTTCTATCTAACTAGGAGAGCTGACAGTAATACCAGTAGCCGTTGCAACAAAAAATGGTAAATGTAGCTATCCTACTATCTCAAAAATTTGTAAAAGGCATTAACCAGAACTTCCCTCGTCGACATTGTGATAATAAATAATTTTAAAGTCAACTTAAGTTAGGAGTAAAAATATCTTCACGTTTCTAATAAACTAAATAAATTTTCAAATAAAAACAACGTTACCAATGGTCTAATTCGAACGGCAGACGAACCGCGTGTGCAGCCCACAAGGTTTTGTGAGATTTGTAAGGGAACGGGCAATTTCTATCTACGCCACGAAGGATCGACCTCTCGTATTCCTGCATCGCAGCTATATTTAGTAACGCGCTAATTTGTTCCTCGTTTTTGTATCGTCAAACAGTTATTTTGTATCTATTGGCTCCCATTTTTGGTAATAATAAAGCCTGCACTATGTACACATTATTACTTGTGTCTATTACTAAGTTGAATGAAAAATAAAGACAATTTTATTTTTTTAAGGTGCCCGCCCTCTATATATTTGTCTGAGATTCTCCCGGTTTCATTCCAGGTATATACATAATGTGTATGCAAAATATCGTCTTCCTCCGACAAAAATTTTTTGAGTTATACCGCCAACAGACAGACAGACAGACGGATAGACAGACAGACGGAATTGCGAAAACCTGTTTTTCGTCATCTATGGACACTGAAACCTGAAGATCTGAAGAAATCTGGGAAGGTGATTTTTTCGTGATTGCAATACTTCCTTCGTCTTTCAGACGAGGGAAGTAACTAGGAACACTAAAGACTAAATGATATAGTAAGTGTTCAGGGCAGGAATTTCTTAATCGGTACTGTTTTCCTTGAAATAGTTATTAACTGTACCGACGACTAAAACAAAGTCTACTAATCAAAAATAACAAGCGATTTATTTAACAGCCCAGAAGAAGCCACATTGATTATACTTGTGGACAAACTTGTGTCATATACCACAACAACTGGATTACCTGACTAATTCCAACATTATAATAGAAATCGCTATCTTCACTTCTCGTCTGAGACCTGTGTGGATGGAATTCATCGTATCACTGTCAATACTGTCTTCTTCTATATTTCTAATTTCCTCTTGAATTCATTTACTTTTGCTCCAGAGAGACTAAAGGATTTCTCAATCTCCGAATCGCCTTTCTCTACTGCCCATTTCTGAACATAGGCGTCATTCATATGTTTCCATCTTGTTCTGTTCTGTGCTGTTGCTGTCCAGTTGAATTCTGTTGTCATTTTTAGTCATTGGTCCATCGCATTGGTGGTTTTCCTATATTCCTCGTTCCCTGATATGGTCTCCAATGTAATAGGATATTTATCCATTTATTTTCTGTACATCTGGCTATGTGGTCGACATAATTCCATTCCATTTCTGTGTAGCAATGGTTTCAACTACATCTTGCACTTTGGTGGTGGCTCGGATTCATTTATTTGCCTTTTATCCCTCAATGATATCTCTAATATATGTCTCTCCATTGATCCTTGGGTAACTGCTATTTTTTTTTTTTGATAATTTTGTTAGGGTCCACGTCTGGCATCTACATGTAAGTACGGGGAGAATGCATTAGTTAAATAAACGTGCCTTTCAAATGCCGCCTACGCTAGCCTTCTTCTACGATAAATCTCGTCTTAGTTGATGTCCGAGGTAAATATAGCGGTTTACATTCTGAATGTGATGGTTTCTAATAGTTAGCTGGGGGTCGTTCTTGCAAATGACTTTAGTCTTATTTATTTGTAATCCTATCTTGTTTATTCTCTCGCTAAGTTCAGTTAACAGATCTTCCGGCTGTTCTGCGATAAGAACTACATCATCCGCGAATCGTAGGTGGCTGAGTCGCCTTCCATTGATCAGTATACCCCTGTTTTGCCACTGCAAATGTCTGAAAGCCTTTTCAAGCACTAGGTTGAATAATTTTGGGGATATAGTATCCCCTTGCCGTATTAATCTTCGGATGTCCATTTGCTTGTGTTTTGTGTAATTTGATGGTTGCTTTTTTGTATACGTATTTAATCAGCTGAACGTATCTATGGTCTATTCGTGCTTTTATTAAGCTGTTTATAATTATCCAGTGTTCCACTGGGTCGAAGGCCTTGTAGAAATCTACAATAGCCAGGCGGATATTCAAGTTGTACTGTGTCGTCTTTTCCAGTAGTAATCTCATCGTTAGGAGATGATCGCAAGTGCTGTAATCCTTGCTGAATGCGGCTTGCTCTACAGGCTGGTATTTGTCTAATTTGTTGGCCAGTCTATTTGCCAATATTTTTGTAAACAATTTGTAGATCTGTGAGAGCAAGCTAATTGGCATGTAGTTGTCTAAGTTTGCTTCGTCTCCTTTCTTATATACAGGGTGTCTCAAAAAGAATCGTACACCGTTTAGTCATAGATTCCTTACGTCATAATAAATCGATTAAACCTAATATACCTTAGTACGAAGTCCCTTCAGTAAGAATTCTTAAGTTATAGGGCCTTGAAGTTTAATTTTGTATTTTTTATTTTTTTGTTAATTTCCACAAATGTAGAGATTTCGATTTGAATTTTGGTATACGTGGTTACTATTATACCTATATTGCACTAATAGAAAAATTTCATAAACTAGACTTGACTGCAAAGGGCACTTTATTTAACTTTCAAAACTTGTTTTAGCTCTAACTTCGTTATCTGTAAAATTTTTTAAAATTTTAGGTTATTATCTGAAAGAGAATTAAAATACACAAAAATAATGTACTCTTAGTGCATAAGCGTAGAGCCACCGTTTACCTTAAAATGCCCATCAAATGTTTTTGGTTGTCACTAAGACATGTAATTATCAAGTAGGCATGATCACAAAAACAATGGTCATCTAGTAAAAAACAATGATAAATCAATTAATGATATTAGTGACATAAGAATTTGTTCTCTTATGTGTAAGAAAATGCTGCTACATAACGAATTCTCCAATGCTGAAGGGTTCGTTATGTCCAGGGCTGTAGAGTCGGAGTGGGAGTCGGGAGTCGGAGTCGAGGAGTCGGAACTTTTTGGGTGGAGTCGGAGTCGGAGTCGAGGAGTCGGAACTTTTTGGGTGGAGTCGGAGTCGGAGTCGAAGTCCGTATAAATTACCCGACTCCGACTCCCACTTATTTTTTTTTATAAAAACACCAAAAGCTAACAAACTATTTGAACGACTGTAGTACTGACTATTTGAAGACAGACTCAGGGTTAATAAAAATTGATTTTCTTTATTTATGTTAGTTTATGAAAATGTACGTGCACTATAATATGTTAATTCGTAGATCCACGAGTGTGCAGAGTGTGTTCTAGGATCAGTGTGATCACCGTTTGTGAATTTAAATTCCTACCAAACTATTTAAAAAATGCAGACTTTGACCTTTTACAGCGTAGTAGATGGTTTTTCTATGTCCTACCAATAACTGTTTTATGTGATTAACAATAAAACAAGCATAGTACGTATTATTACTATTATTATTACGTCTAATTTCTAACTTTCATAGAGCACCTTATTTTTATGTTTTAACGGTTTCAAAATGTATTTTAAAAGTTAAACCAGTTTCAGCATTTTGTTATATTGTTACTGTTCATGGTGGTTTTGTTAAATTGGCAATATTTGTCGTTTGTGTATTTGTTTTGTTGATTTGGCAAAATATAAAAAAATATTATTTAAATCAATGATTTTGATAAGTAAATTACTCCATTAAATTCATTATTTTAATCAAATCATTTAAATCTGCTCAACCCTGCTCCGACCTCAGTCTATTAGAATTTCCTATGACTCAGTAAACTTGTATTATGTAGGCTGGTAGTAAATGACCCCTTAAGAAAATAATCTACTACGGAATGTAGTGACTACTGTTAGTTTAGTAGGCAGGTAAGAAACTTTCTTGTTATAACAATGGCATTTGCACGTTTATGAAATTTTGCCATGAAATGTATTCTTCTTAAAGTAAATTTTATCCTTTTCCTCATTTACGTGTGTAAACCTCTCTGTGTAATTTGTACGTGAAATTAGTACATTGCTGGAAACCGTGAATGCAATATTTGTAAATATGAAATTTATTATAATCAACCACATTCCGCAAAACTTGTGAAATTCGTCATGAGCCGGTAAAGTTTATCAGGTAGATGAAAAGGAATGAGGGGGGTGGTATCAATATTCTACTACCGCCGGAGTCGGAGTCGGGAGTCGGAGTCGGGAGTCGGAGTCGGATTCAAACTACTAAAACATCAGGAGTCGGAGTCGGATTTTTTGTTACCGACTCCACAGCCTTGGTTATGTCGCAGCATTTTCGTAGGCACAAAAGACAAAAAACTGATGTCACCAACGTCATTAATTGATTTCTTGTTGTTGTTTACTAGATTACAATCATTACCCATTGTTTTAGTGATCATGGCTACTTGATAATTGCACGTTTTAATAACAACCAAAAACTTTCGATAGGCATTTTAAGGTAAACGGTTGCTCTTACGCTTACGAACTAAGAGTACATTATTTTGTGTATTTTAGTTCTCTTTTAGATAATAACCTAAAATTGTAAAAAAATGTACAGATAACGAAGTTAGAGCTAAAAAAAGTTTTCAAAGTTAGGTAAAGTTCCCTTTAGAGTCAAGTCTAGTTTATAAAATTTTTCCTATTAGTGCAGTATATAATAGTAACTATGTATACCAAAATTCAAATAGATATCTCTACATTCGTGGAAATTAACAAAAAAATAAAAAATAAAAAATTCAACTTAAAGGCCCTATAACTTCTTACTGAAGGGACTTTGTACTAAGGTATATTAGGTTTAATCGATTTATTATGACGTAAGAAATCTATGACTAATCGGTGTCCCATTCTTTTTGAGACACCCTGTATAAGGACTACACTCGCATTATTCCATGAGTCCGGCATTTTTTCTTCTTTCAGGCACTCGTTGAAAAGTTCGCATAGTTTTTACTTCTCTCGTCTGAAAAACGAAGGAAGTATTGTAATCACGAAAAAATCACCTTCCGAGATTTCTTCAGATCTTCACGTTTCAAGGTCCCTAGATGACGAAAAAGTCCGTCTGCCTGTCTGTCTGTCTGTTGGCAGTATAGCTCAGAAAATATTTGTCGGAGGAAGACGATATTTTGCTCCATATTATATATCTACCTAGCATGAAACCGGTACAATTTCATACAAATATATGCAGGGTGAGCACCTAAAAAATTAAATTTTGTTTATTTTTGGGTTAATTTTGAAATAGAAGGAAGTAATAACTTTCAAAGAGGTCAGGCTTTACATTTGCTGAAAATAAAACTCAATCGATACAGGATAATGTCACAAACGAGTAAAAACGTTTCAACAATAAGAGCATTCTGTTCAAGAGAGGCGTGCGCCGCACTGATTTTCAATGAGCCTCGATGGCGCAGTTCGAATTCTATTGGTACACAGACGCAGTTATGATCGCTCTGCAGATGCAGCGGGTTCAAACCCCAGCGGGATACATTTTTCTTTTAAATTTGCAAATTGATTTAATTCGGATCCCTTTCGGGATCCTCCTGCACACTCTGCTGGCCTTCTGGGTTGTTGACCTCTGGTTCTTGATGCTTTATTCGCAGGTAGATAGGCCTCGAAATTTTGAAGTGCTCGCTTCCTATGTCCTCGTAAATGGGATCGGAGAAATTTTAATTTTTATGCTGCGGAAACTGCTGTAAACACTTTTACATGCACTTGGGCACTTTGACACAAAAAACGCAACACTTTTGAACTATTAAAATGTATAAAATTGTATTTGAATGTGGAGCACAAATCTGACAAACATGAAATAATTGTAATTCAATTGTTCTCCCTTGTTTAACAAAATAGCGTCAAGTTGCTAGGATACGGCGTTATGCTTATATTAATGGAAACTAGGTTTGACAATTAATGGACATAAAAGGAAATAAATTTGAGTACATAAATTAGAATTAACATTTTTCGTAAAATCTAGATTATTGTCTTTTTCTTATAACTAAAATTGTTCTATTGCGTCATACAAACACAAAGGTTTTTTATTAGTTGGTCACTGCTCTGCTTTGCACTATTTTTATTAATTATTAACGCACTGGCATATTAGAGTTTCTTCGTTTGCTTCCTTTCCTGTTGGCTGCTTCTCGAATTGCTCTTTGCAATGTTCTGTTATCTTTCATCTTGCTTAATTCACCTTTCAGATCCTCAGAATTTTCACTATGCTTGGCTTTATTGAAAACTGCGCTCCTTTTAAAAATGTACATAACAAACCTTTTGTGTCTATTAATTTGTTTCGGTCTGGCTTTACATTATGCACAAACCTATTCTTTTACTATTTAATTTATTTAAAAGTCAATTTCGAACCCTGTGAAAATAAGCTTTGCCTTTGCGTTTCTTTTTCGTCTACTTTACTGTTTCTCGCATCTCATTTTCAATGCATTTAATATTTTACTTTAGTTTAACATTGCAATTGCATAAAACATCTCAACTCTGTGGTCATTTAACAGGTCAATTATCCTGCACTGCAAACAGAGCCAAGTTGTGGGCCTAATACCACCTCACTATATAGATAATTCTTCTGTACGTGTGTATGTCACTGAACTTCTCCTAAACGGTTGGACCGATTTTGATGAATTTGTGTGTGTGTGTTTGAGTGGGTCCCTTGATGATTTAGATTGACAATTGGACGCGGTAGGTGGCTCTGCAATCGGGTCCTAGGATTTTTTAAATTTTTTGTCCAAATTTTTAATTTTTTTAAAAACATTTTTTGCATATCAGAACATATAACCCAAAATTTCATCCCCCCCCCACTTCCCAATATTTTTTATAATGAGAAACAAAAAAAACGTTGGCTGAATCCGCTAATAGCAGGCAAACTAACATTCAGGCAGGACAATGTCTGTCCGGGTCCGCTAGTTTCTAATTTACTTTTTCCTGGAATTTTCTCTTTCATTTCATAATCATGCATTTAGTTTTGTCTGCATTAATCTCAGTCCTACATCTCTTGCTGTCCTTTCCAGGCTTTCTACCAGTTTCTACAAATTCTTTTCAATTCTTGCAAACAAGGTAAAGAATAATAATTCGAGCAACATCGAGTGCAACAGTGGACCCCCATCACTCACGAAGAAGTACATCAGGAATGAAAGGGGTAAAGGGTGGAAAAGCAGCAAGACCAGATATCTTTTATTCAGAATTTTTAAAACCATGAAGGAGAAAAAAACTAAATGGCTTACTGCAGTATTTAAGAATATAAGTATATGACACAAATTCATTTTTATAACCCCACCTATAGTCTGTTTTTATGCTTTATGATTCAGAGCAGGCTTTGGTTTTTGGCATTTTTGTAACAGTGTAGATAGTTGGTACAAAGAAAAAACACTAGTAATGTCAAAAACTTATTACAACTGTCAATGTGTTATCTTATAAGCTCTATAATACATAAAGAAAGCTACAATTACTGAACCATTAACATTAAATAAGGTATTGCTTTATTTTAAGAAATTTTATTTAAACATGGTTGTTATCTAACTGTACAGAAACGCCATAAAATTTCTATATGTTCTAATGTGGAAATATATTATTAAAAACTTGCTGATGACTTTTGTTTGCAAATCTGTGTTGTAGAAGTTATTATTTATGTTAAACATATAAGAGGGATTAACTGTTTTTTTCAACATTGCTTAAAATGCCACCTTTCATACACTTATGATAGTCCTGATGTGCATCCTGCATGCAAAATAGTATATCTCTTTCTCTCCGTCTTAACTTTAGATGGATTACTTTTCAAGTCTGTGTCGTGGGTCTACCTATGCAGACTGGTTCCATTGCGAAATATCCAGTTTTATCCAAAAACCGGAACATACATTTTCACTAGAATTTCGAAATTGTAAATATTTCTTTGAAGAAGTAATCTTCGCCGAAATTACATGATTCTTCTCACAAACCAATTTTCTTCCATTCACAATTTTGTATTTATATCTCATATTTTTTAATGTCTAGTATAATTTTAAACGAGTCCTGATATAATTTAGTTTCTTAATATCCTCCCTGAAACTATAGTCCTCCCAAGTTAAAAATTCTTTTTCCTTTTTCATATTGTCATTCAGTTGTTGCTGGAGTTGTGATTTTGCTTCATTTAGAATATTAAACAGAGTTTCATTCAAAATCTAACATAATAACAAAATGTAAGAAATTTTATAATGGTTTAATTCTAATACTTACATTAAAGATTTGACCAACTCTTCCAATGATGGCTGTTTTACTTAATTTACCATTGATATCTTTTATATTAGTAAAACAGCGTTTTATAGCTACTTTAGCTGTACTATTAATGCTGCTTTTTCGTGGCATTTTATTAAACGTTATTGAAGTGTCAACGTGACAATCTCGGGGACCTTGATTTTGACGTTAGGTATATTTTGTAACTAAACTGTTGTACACTGCTAAAATAATATAAATGCAAGGCCTGCTCTGAATCATAAAGCAAAAAAACAGACTATAGTTGTTTCATAAATATTATTTGTTGCTACATTCATTGTACGTAAATTTTGCATGCAACCAATTGTTATATTGTTGTCTTTTAGTATATGCCCTAATTTAATAAAAACCCTATCCTTCTGGAGATACCTATATTTCGATTCCATTACCTAGGTACTTACATCAATAAGATGACCGAGATATACATAACCAGAGACTTTTATATAGTTGTTTTCTATGGACATCTGTAATTGGTCATCATCTTCTTTCCCTTTTATTTATGAGGTTGTCTTGTTTTTTTTAGCCTCACTTGAGTTGAAGGTTCAACTTATAAACCACCTTTTGGGTGATCGACCGGGAGGTTTCCTTGTATTGGGTTCTTAATCTTTCTTCCATTTTGCCCATCGATTTTAAGCCATTCATTTAGGGTGATTTGTCCAGTGTCTCTGTTTCTCTCCTGCAAACCTTACTACGTCTTGCACCTTGAATTTTTCCCCTATCGCACTTCTTACTTCATCTTTTAGAGTTCCTTCTTTGATCGTTCTTAATGGTTTGATATTTATTGTTGTCAATCAATTTTTTGTTTTTGCAGTTTCCGTTCATGTCTCCGCTGCATATGTCAGTACTGGTTTCACTGTAGTATCATAATTCGAACTTTCTGTTGACATATACTTATTCTTCCAAACAAAGTCTCTTAAAGAGCTTGATATTCTTGAGGCTTTGTTTGCTTGAGTGTGAACCTTTGTGTAAATTTGTGCAGCTTGCTATAGCGATGACTAGGTAAGTACAGCACATAATTGGTTGGATTGTTATTTACAGCCAACTTACATGATAGGCTCTCTTGATATGACCACCGATTTTGACTTATCGAATGATATTAACAGGTTAAACTATTTCGCTCTTGTTTGGAATTGTTGCAGTTGTCGTTGCAGGTCATATTTATTTTATGTCATCAATATCGCATCACTCGCATAGCACAATATTTTTATCGCTTGTTGTCCCATTATATACTGCATTATACATACATACATAGTCCGGTCCTCTTGTACCCTTGGGTGTCGAGGGTTTGTACTCTTGCTTGTTACTTATTACTGATCCATTTCCTCCAGGTCTTCCTATCCATTGCCATCCGCGTTGCCTCTTCCCAAGTTAGTCCTCTTTCTTGTAGTATTTCTAGGATGCTACTGTTCCAAGTTCGTCTGGGTCTTCCTCTTCTGTTTTTGCCAGTTGGTTTGACTTGCCATAGTTTCTTAACTTGTCTTTCACTGTCCATCCGAATTAAGTGTCCGAGCCATCGTAACTTGTGTTTTTCACTTCGTCATTTAGCGGTTTTACGTTTAACTCTCGCCGGATTACTTCATTTCTTATTCTGTCTGTTCTTTTGATCCCTTTTATTTTCCTTAGAAATTTCATTTCTGCTGCTTGTAATCGTAATTTTTCCGATTTGGTCAATATCCAGCTTTCAGCGCCGTACAGTAAGATTGGTTGGTAGATAGTTTTGTATACAGTTAACTTTGTGTGGGTCGATATCGCCCTTTGGTTTAGGAAACTTTTGATATGGCTTGGAAAACTCTGTTTGCTGTATTTAATCTATTGTTTAGTTCCTCTTCCAATGTACCTCGTGTGTGTATGGTACTGCCTAAATATTTGAACTGTTGTACTTGCTCAATACTCTTGTTGTTTATCTTTATGCTGATTTTGGTGTTTTCGTTTGATATTACTGCGACTTTGGTTTTGTCCGTGTTGAGTTCCAGGCAATACCTCTCCAACACTTCATTCCACACATCCAGGTTTTCTTGTAGTCTCTTCTCCGTGTTCGCACATAAGACTACGTCATCAGCAAACGCGCACACTTCTAGGTTGACAGGTTGTAGATTTTTGTAACCTACATTGAAGGTTTTCATTTTTTGTTTACATTCTTTTATTATATCGTCCATGACGCATATAAACAAAAGCGGGCTCAACACTCCCCCCTGCCTTACTCCTTGTGTTGTTATGAACGAGTCTGATAGCATGTTACCAGTTCTCACCCTGTTTAACGTTAGATCATAGGTGCTTTTTACGGTGTTCACTAAGTCCGGTTCAACGTTTTTCTTTGTTAGGCTGTTCCATATGGTGTTTCTTTTAATACTGTCAAATGCTTGTTTCAAGTCTATGAAACAGAGGTATGCTTTTCTGTTCTTACTCAACATCTTTTCTGCCAACTGTTGTAGGGTGAATATATGGTCTTGTACACTATGTTCCGCACGAAATCCACTTTGAGCGTCCTGTATTTGTTTTTCTATGTCTGATCTTAGTTTCTTTTCTAGGATGCCTTCGTACACTTTAGCTGTCACGCACAGTAAGGAAATCCCTCGGTAATTTACGCACTCCTTTGTGTCTCCTTTTTTATGTATTGGAACTATGATTGCCGTGCTCCAATCGTTTGGAATCTTCTTTAGTTGCCATGCTAAGTTGCATATCTTGTGTAACTCTTTTATTCCACTGTTTCCCATAAATTTGACCATTTCCGGTGTCAGTTCGTCACATCCTGCTGCCTTCCCAAGTTTGATTTTAGCCACCATTTCAGTTATTTCCTCTAATTTTATTTTATTTTCGGCGGCAGTGACTATTCTAGTGTTTATTTGTTCCATACTTTGGCTATTAGTCTGTCTGGTGCTTTTCTGTGTGTTACCCTGTGTTAATAATTCCTGGAAATATTGTTGCCACCTGTTTAGAACTTCTTTTTCATCGTGTATTATGTTTCCTTCCTTGGTTTTAACTTGTTTTAGTCTTACTTCCTTTTTACTTCTAAAAGATTTCAGTACCTTATAAAACAGTTTCTGATTGTTCCTACTGTTCTCTTCTAGCTGTTTTCCAAGTTCCTCCCATGATTCCTTCTTTGCTTCGATAACCAGGCCTTTGGTTTTTATTCTTTGTATTTTATATGCTTCATAGGTCTCTAGACTTCTTTTGTTTAAATACTGCATTATATTGTCCATAATTAAGTTGAAAATAGTTTTCGAGAGCATAATGTTAAACCTGATTAGGCTTCCCAAAGTTCTTTCAATATTAGGTTGAGTTCCATTAGATCGTCTGATAATAGAATAATGTCACCAGCAATTCTTAAATGCCTCAAGAAGGACCCATTGATCTTTATACCTTGCTTTCTCCACATTCGCTTTTTTGAACGTCTTTTAAATCCAAAGTTTAGTTTCAGAGGGATCGTGTCCCCTTAACTCAATTCCTTTCTATCTTCATTTTAGTTGTTTTTATGCTTTCCTTTATTTTCACCTGCAACCATATATTTTTAATATAGTATCAGATACAAGCTGACGGCATGCGGAACAGAAGAACACCAATGGTAAATTCTGCTAAAGATCAGTGAGGGCCGTCGAAGTCGTTGAGCTCTCAGTGTTGCATTTGCCGGATGTCATTTCGCGTGCATAATATGCACGCATTTGATGCACCGAAATTACAGATCCGACAAATGTAATATTGCAAACCCAAGTCATCCATGGATTTTTTTATCATTTGCAACATTTACCATTGGCGTTTTCTTATATTCCATATGTTGTCAGATACACTGTATGTATTCTGTCTGTATTCAATGACAGTTCATCAGCGATATTGTTCGTGCTCTCTATAATGCAACGGTAACCCCTTTGCAAAGCATTCTATTGGCTAAGCGGTTAAGATGTCTGTAAAGCAAACGGATTCTCTCTGTGTTTAAATTGACGTTCGACTATAAATTGGACAATTTTGTTAGTTTTTAAGAAAATTGTTGTAATTCAGATTTAGCTCAGAATATATATTGTTGCAATCCAGTTTCAATCGAGCATTATCGTTGTTTTAACTTTACTAGGTCAAACTACAGCTTTATGGTTTGCAAATAAAGATGTAATTTACTAAGTCGCCAATTCGACTAGAATAGGCTAAACATGACACCAATATTTAGTATTTATAGGTGGTGTATGATACTTAATTTTTAATACAATCTCAAACACTGAGGTGTGTTCATCTGTGAATTGACTTAGACTACAAATGTCTTAAGGAGTCTTAAGGTTTGGATGTCCCGTTCACATGTCACCCTCCATTTTTTATTACTTCAAAAAGTTCAAACCCCCTTCAGCATAATAACCTCGTTCTATCATACAAGTTACGTTTTCTGATGTACTTTCTTGCGAGCATTTAAAAAGACTTCAGATACTCTGCGAGAGCAAGTTCCAATCCTACTAGGTGCGATATAATTTTTTCTTTGCAAATTAATATACTTAGCGTCGCTAAGTATTTTATTTTACTGTTTCAGAATCAGTTAAAGTATTAAGATAATTTTATTTACTTTCTACATAATTTTGAACACTCTTCAACCATTATTTGGTTTAGTATAAGCTTTTTAGTGCAGTGCGCATTTTTTATTAAACGCGTTATAACTTTCGTATTTGCAATTGCATTTTAAAGATGCAAAGCTTATTTTAATTATAATGACGCCACTTATATGGCTTTAGTATTATATGGACGGGATTTTTTATTACATACATTATTTGTTCATTAGTAGCGCTAGGACATCTTGGATAATGTTACCCACAATTTTTAAATTTCAGTACTAATTAATTTTATCTTCACCGGGCTAATTGACGTTGTAATTTGGTTAAGAAGTGATCTTGTGTCTTCTATGGTATATCCAGCATTTATTCGGGTATTTTATGTAAAATCTTTCTTTTTGTTTGGATTTATCTTCTCAGACTGTGGAATATACAGCTCAGAGTAAAATTATTTACTATTTATTTTCTATGTGATATCAATATTCCTTGAGAGGGTTTATATTTAAAATTTGTTACTTTTCTAAGGACTGACGGGATATCAACACATTCACATTCTTGTTGTTTTCAATTGTTTTCTGAATTTGTTTAATTTTATAGTTTTTGAAATTTTTTCGTTATTATTTAGTTCTCTATATTGCTGCAGTAACCTATCAGTCCTCTTCTTTGTTCCATTTGCTTGAACGTGTCTGGTGTTAGTTTCATATTGTTTCAATTTTTCTGCTGGATATTTTTCTTGCTGCTTCTTGGTTAGTCGATGTAATCCTGTATCTAATTTAATTTATGCCTAGCTTAATTACAGAATTTCAATCAATCAATATGCTCCATTTTAAAAAGGATTGTTACGGAACAAGATATTAAAGTAAAATTTAAAAAGTTTTTCACTTGAAATGAATTTATCTGAAACTATCTACGAGACATAATTACAGCAAACGTTTGCTTGTAAGAATGGAAGTTTAGTTAGCAAATAAAAATACACAAGTTTTCTTCGAGTCATCACATATACATTATTTGTCCAGAATTTCCGAACAGTTTTATGTGAAAAATTTCATTTTCTTATTATGCGAAAGCCGCTTAAGACTAATGGACGAAATGAAAGTCATTTCATTCTCTCACGATAAATGCGAGATTGTGTACGCTGCATCCAGGGAAATTAAATACTCCGAAGTCTTTGCAATATTTGTTTTATACTGAAATGATAATTGAAAGGGAGAATTTAGTGCCAAGGAATCTGCTGGGGGTATCGTTGTTTTCTTTAATATAGAAGGAAATTTCACGTACACAGAAACTCATTTAGAACTTCCATATTAAGAACATACCTGTTACAGATGTTTCTCACATTTTATTCAAAGAAATGTAGGTTGTGTCAAAGATACACAAAATTTTACAGCATTAGATGTTCTTTTGAGTTGATGAATTAAATCGCAATCACTCAATATCCTGTTTTAAAGTTCGATTTAAAGAGTAATGTAAGAATTGTATATTCAATGCGGAAGAAATTATAATTTTAATTTAAAGCTTTCATACATGTCTTGGAACCATTTTAGTTAAAATAAATTACTGCCATGTTTGACATCTATTAACTCGCACTCAGTGCGGCAATGAAGCTCTTAACGCTACTAATATTAATTTGGTTAATAGTATATAAGAACACCGACTAAGATAAATATTTTTAACATTATTAGTAATTTTTTTCATATATTGCTAATCCGAAGTCAAATAATATGACATTAGGATGGGTCGAAAAAATTCAAAAAAATCTGTTTAAGTCATAATACCGCGGCAAGTTGCGAATTGGGGAGACTAAAACGGGGTAAAAAAGAAATAACATCGGTTTATATCTTCCGGTCGCGCATGTGCTCTAAAGTTTGCCGAAATCGGGAAAATATCCCAATTTTACGATAATTTTTAACATTTTTAAATTAGCCTTTTCCCGAATCTAATAGCTCAAATTCGTATGTATTAGAACCACAGAAAATAATGTTGAAATATTATTTAAATCCATCAACATCTTCCGGTCGCGCATTGGCTTCAAAGTGAATGAAATTTAAAAAAAATGCAAATAAAGGTATAGCACAGGTCAAGGAATAAAATACTAACAACTAACATGTTCTTCATATTTGTTTATTATTTTAGACCATTAATGATATCTATAAACAATTTTTTAATGAAAAAAATAAGTTTTTGTATGAAGAGTCGTAAGACCAAGAAATGTTGAACAATTGAACATCTCCGTTTTCACCCATTCTTAGCTGAAGGTATTTTGAAATCTGATATATGGGCGTGATTGACCTTGACAGCAGAGTCGTTCTGATAAAAAGATTCCTAGACTCAGCACCGCAAACTTTTCCTGAAGCTTCTGTCACGAGCTTCACATATCGTTCAACTGCCTGTGTGTGAACTGGGAATGTTATGAACGTTATATCTCAATTAGGGACTGAGTCACTTTGAATATGTAATTTAATCTTATCGTCACTGTTATCTTTTAATAATGGATAAATCACAGTCCGTCCAGTTAGTTATTTCCGAGTAGTCTAGAGCCTTGAAATTGAGTTTTGGCGGCATGGACGTTCTGATAGTTGTTCTATTTTGATCTAACTGTCGCGCCTTTAGAATTCGTCGAAGTCCGAGCTCTCTTATGCATTTTGTATTATCTTGTGTCATGGATAACATTAATTTTTTTGGATGAGCGAACAAGCCATTTCGTTCGATTACAGGGTCGACAATATTACGTAAATCTTCAGGCAGGTACCTTGAAGATTGTATTGATTGGTACACAGGTTTTGGTCCCTCTATAAAATATTTACTTCTTTTAATACTAAACCACACCACATTGGCATGTATGATTTAAGAATAAATACAACTATTTCTTGAAGTACAGGTGTGGGACTTTCTCCACTTAAGTACATTCTGAGAGTTCGATTTACTTTTGTCAACCACCTCCAGTGTGACAAGGGACCAAGATCTCGTACAGCCAAATCCTCTTTACAGTTTCCCGACTTTATTGCCATGAAAATATGGAATAGATATTACTGATCCTTACTTAGTATACGCCTGTCTATTATGGGGATCTGGAAGCCAATATTCTTGAAGCCAATCACTGGAAGTTTTTCGCAGCCACTTAGCTTTTCACCGATTGGCCCTCTCAAAAAGATTTCGAATCCGTTGATTTACAGTCTAGGTATCGAAACAGATGCCGGAATGACAGTTCATTGAAATATAGAACGCAAACTGCCCATTCTAACGGTTTCCCCAAATGTATTTCGATTCAGCGAGTCAGACCGTTTTTCCAACCTGTATTAACAGCAGTGCCATCACTTGGTATGAAAACTAGTTTTTCAAAAGAAATACCACGACCAGACAAATAAGAAATAATAGAAGTGACAATATCTTCAGAATTTCCAAAAGTTGGAGTAACATGGCCTATGTAGTCTGAAACAGGTTCTTGAATGAGCGAGTAATGCTCTTTGTCTTTTACTCTACGGAACATTTTCGAATGAGCTAGTTCTACCACAACGTGTCGTACTTCCTCCCATCCAAATAGAGACCTTTTAGTGGAAATTCACAATTAATCCCAAACATTTTGTTTTTCTCTTCTTATTTTGGTTTTATCTATTACATGGGAGACGTCAGAATCGGTAATTAATTTGTTAGATTTGACAGCTGTTGCGCGACCGGAAGACCTTAACCGATTTGAACCATTCTTTTTCTAAATAATTATCGGTTCGAGTAAGAGTCGACTAGAGCGATTACATTTAAATATTTACAAGTTAAGTAAGATAACAATTATGGTAAAAACATAAATTGTTCCAAATTTCAGCACATGAGTGACCGAAAGATCTAAACCGATTTTATTTCTTTTTTTTACCTCTTCTTAGTCTCGCCAATTCGCAATTCTTCGGCGGTATTATGACATGAATTTTTTTTTATTTTTTTGCCTTTAATAATTGGTTTAAAGTGAAAACAACAAGCAGAAAGTCTTATCCATTGCTATCCAAACGTATTTTTAATAGTAAAAACCCACAAAAGAATAAGTATGAATACTTCTATTTCTTCTTCCCTATTATTAGACAATTTGTTCGGACTTGACGTGTTTATTGGTGTGACGTGAACTAACGCTAGGTATGATTCTAATCATTAAGTATTGGAATCCAGGATTCGTATCCTTTTTGAAGACTTCTACGATGTACTAAATACTTTAACACAAAACAATTAGTAAAGCAAATGAAGAAGGATTTCTATTGGAATACTCACTTTTGAATTCACATCATTTTGTAATTCGAATCTTCATAAAGAAAGTGTCCGTGTCCGTGTTTCGAATTCTTTATTAATACCACGAATAATTTTTATGCTTTAGATACCTTTTGTTCAGACGTTGTGCGTTGTTTCTTTACGTTATTAACAGTAGGAACTGCAAGGTTGACGGAAGTAAGATATTTTCCGGAAACTGCAGCATTTAGTTCCTTTCAAGGGTTAACATGGAATAGCATACATTTAATTTGATTACTATTCCAATTTTTTTGACATTTTATCGTCGATGATTGTAGACTGTCACTTTACAACAAAGTGCAATTTTGTTTTATTATTGATCGGTACTTACATAATTAAATAACAGTCTAATCATCGTAATACAATTTAGAAGAATAATAACGTGTAACTGTATACTGTAAGGATAAACTTTAGTTGAATTTTTATATACAAAAGATTCGAATAATTTTTGATGATTCGGATTAGTGATTCGAATCAATTTTCAGCTATAATATTCCAAGCATAGTGATAATTACGAAATAAATTTATTGCAGTTTCCGAAAGCACGTTGCTTGCAAACAGCCCGACGCCAGCAGCGGAGGGCTGTTGCCTAAAAGCAACGTGCTTGAGGAACTTGTAAAGTATTTATCAATGGTCGAGGGATATTCGGTTAGACATTTTTTTCCCTTGAAACTATTTATTTACATTTATTTAGTGGAAGTGCAATTATGAAAAGAATATGACATCTTAAAATACTTCATTGTGAACAACACATGGGTAGTTTTCAATGTAAGGATTGGTTGATTTTACCCACATGACTACAAAAGAGTTAATTTCATTGGATCACTAATTTCACAAAAAATTGTCAGAGGAATCTTCCCAGGTCTGATGTAAACCATCATATTTTAAGGGGCCTTCTGGAGAGCCTTCTATTATCTACAGCGTTGCTGCCAGCTATTCTGACCAGTCTTCCTTCTAGCTTCCTAATATGTGCTCATTTCATTGTTTTCTATGGGATTTTCATCAACACACTTGATCTCATATTCATTCCTTCATACCATGTAATCTTTCTGAAGGTTTTAATTTCTACCACTCTCATCGGTCGTTTTAATACTGTGTTCACGCAGACGGGAATATTCATAAGCTTCAGGTCACACAAATGGCAAGGGAGAGAAGACAACTGAACATGAAGTTACGAGGCCGAATATCTATCACCAAAAAACTCACAAGATCTAAAGCAACCGATGCATTAGAACGTCTGTGCACATTAAAATGGAACAGAGCGGGGCATATAGGAGGATGAAGGATGATAGATGGACAATAAGGATTATGCAATGCAGGCTTATGAAAAACAAAAGAAGTAGAGGAAGACTACAGACGAAGTCGACAGATGACGTAAGAAGAGTGGCAGGGTACTACTGGCTGGAAAAAATACAATACAGAAGAATGGGAAAATCTAAAAGACGCTTGCATCCGATGATGGATAAAATAAGCTGGAAAGCAGAAAAAGAAGAATAACGACAATAAACGACAGAATTGAAGGGGAAATAGGCAACAGGCTGAGCAAAATCAACCAAGTATACTATATTGTATACAATTCCATTGTGGTTAAACGAAAAGTAAGCAGGAAAACAAAACTACATATATATTCATCTATATACAGACCTACACTCCAACTTTAATCTAAGGAACGAAATCATGGAGTCAAGTTTCGCAAGAAAATTACAGAAAAAACCAGTCGCGACCGTATAAGGAACACAACACACAGAAAGTAGCTGCAAAAATAACCACTAATCACAAAAATAGAGAATTCGAAAATGACGTGGTATAGCCACCTAATACGAATGACAGAAGGTAGATTGTTGAAACGAGCTCTAAAGGCAATGGTAGAAAGAAAGAAGCCAAGCGGAAGACCTAGCAATACATAAATGGACAAAATAGAAGAGCAAGCAAGAAAAAGAGGAACGACGACAGCGAAAGTAAAAAAGGCTCGCAGTCGAAAAACGTAGATATAGTCGATCGATCCAGCAAGAAACGCCCAACGCCTAACGGCACAGGGAAATAGATAAGAAAGAAGTACATGCCTGGGAGTTACGATTTTATGATGAAGGTGAAATATTTTTTGGTCAATTGTTTTATTTTGGCTCCCTCTGAAGTTTTGCACCAGAAGCCCGGGCTTCTCAGGCATCTGCTATAATACAGCACTGACCAGAACGCAGTTGATCTGTAAAATTGACAAATTTACTTACCTCGGCAGCACAGTCAATAAGCAGTAAGACCACTCGGTCGAAATAAGGTGTCGAACAGAAAAGGCATCGACAGCTTTTATAAAGATGTCCAAATTATTTAGGAGAATTCAACTAAAGACTAAAATAGACTTTCCCGTACTCCACTCCGGCGTAAAATCCTGGACAATAACAGCAGCTTCAAGCAAAAAGACATTTGAGATGTGGCTGTATAGTCACATTTAAGAATATAGTGGACCGAACATGTCCCAAAGAAAAGTATACTAAAACAACTGGAGAAGAAGATGAAAATTATGAACATTGTTAAACAAAGAAAACTTCAATATTTAAGACATATTATTGGGAACGAACAGAGTTATGAACTACTTCAGCTGGTGTTACACCTTTCGATGGGAGAAGAGGCTATGGCAGAATGCGCATCTCTTGGCTAAAAAATGTCAGAACATAGTTCTCATTCATAATTATAAAAGTTTTTAGAGCTGTCGTGGACAAAGTCATGACTGCCTGAATGATAGGAGACATCCAGTAATGGATTGGTACAAGAAGAAGAAAAATATGTTTGTGAATAGTGTAGAGGTTGATGATTGGGCAATATTTCTCTTTAATTAATTTTTTTTTAGATATTGCATTATCGGAATGGTGGTGCTGCTCCATTGTAGCCAGGTGTTTTTTAGTTCTTAAATTATTTCACTAAATTTCCTCGGAAATTGTCTCCTATTATTTTTGGGTATGCTGTTATTTCTGTTATTGATAAAGGTGTATTCCTACCACAGCTCATCCGAGAATAATGTATTATTATTATTAGTACTATGTTTATTATGAGCGCGGAGTTCAATTATCATTTCTCCTCGGTTATTGAGCGTGTCCTCGTTAGATATTTGTTTCAATCCTTATATTACATTGTAACTCACTCGGGCATTCATGTTTTCTTATATAATAGGTTCTTTATTTGGCATTCTGTAGATTTTTCCTTCAAGTATGTGCAGAATTCGTAGACTTCCTATTCCGATTTTCTAAAATCTAATTTGTATACGGCCATTTTGTGTAAGGGTTTATTTCCAAATATCAACGCTGTGCGAAGTAAATGATCACTTCCGTACACGACATCTCTGATATTTCTGGCGGATTAGGAGTGCTTCACATTTTTATCTGCCAATGTATTTGAAGATGTGGTTCTGGAAATTTGTAATATTTTTACCTTTTTTAAGTCTTCGATAAAGTACATAGGTGATTTTTATTGAATAGATATACTAGCATGCTCGTTTTATTTGATATTGTTTCCATTCTCCTGTTTCTGGTTGTAACACAATAGTAAGCTTCGTCGTGCTTTCTAGACTGGAATTTTGTGAGCATACCTTGTTTTCGTCGCAAGCAGATTGCTAACCTAAGTAGGAGATTGTTTATCGATTTTCTCTGGTCTAAATCCATCATCTTTTGTTATTCAACAGATCTGGAGTAGTATGTAGCACTTCACCAGGTTTGAGGGTCTCGAGTACAAAGAAACCAAGAAGCTTAAGCCTACAGCAATTACTACATCAACCTTTACTGAAAACCTCCTTAACCCCAAATATGAATACAAAACGATTATTGCAAAAGCAACAAAATAAATTCAACGCTTTTATTCATCATTGGGATCTCTAGATAGTAGGAGATACAAAATGGGTTAAATTGGAAAACAATTACATTATGTTTTAAGTAATACCTTAATAAATCCATTTTAGCCAACTTGGTTTTTTATTTACTACGAAAAAACATAGCTAGTTTATTAACGACCAAAAACTTGAAGCAACATTTATTCAGAATAATATTGTCTAGTTTGCTTACCTCTAGAACGCTTCACATTTTCTAAATATTTATCAAACTATTTTTTATTGACGCAATATTGAATTTTCAGGCATTTAGTGATGACAGAAAGCAAAACCATGTTGTTCAATTCAACTTCACTTTGTGACTTCAAAAGTCCTTTATCCTTAGTGGGTTGAATGGCGTTACTGATTATTATTTACTTTCACTTCATATACCCAAACAATTGGGTTCAGAAAATAGTATCAAACAAATAACTGCTGTGTTCTAATACGATAACTTACGGAAGCCAGCAATCATATAACACAGTGTTAGCTTTTGTCTTACCTTTAGGTCAGCCTTCTATACTCTACTTCAAAAATCATACGCTATAAAAGTGTGCATGGGGCCCGTCACTAGCTTTAGTAAACACGGCGTATATTCTTTAAGCGATGGAAAGTCCTAATTATCTGGGCGCCAACAAATTTTATTACTCTCAAATACACTTATTTATATAAGTGAAATTAAACTTATAAACTTCGCTATGTATGTACAGCACATTACAATTGTGAGCTTCAATTTTCTATCTAATCATATTTCGAATTATCAAAAGGGGCACTCCATTTATGATTACGTAAATTGACTTTTTGAATACTTTGACTCTAATACACAGTTATTTATTAGCTAGTGTACAGTTATCAATGTTACGGTATCAAATGATTTTAAAGACACTCTAGGTCGGGGGAGTGTACCTTTCTTCGACAAGTCCGGGAATTGTCACCACTTACCCTGGAAATCTCACAAAATAGGCTAAAGGCCACGGCTTGATACGCTCAGCGAGATGGACGTTGTCTTAGAAACGGTAAAGCAAAGGCAAGCGTGACGGTATGTATAGGGTGTTGCAAAATAAATGGGCGCCACGAGATTCAGACATAAAACCCACGCTTAACCGAACCACGAAAGCCAAATGGGGTAGGATATTAGTGTATAGCCCATGACTCCCAACACATGCAGCTACAAATGCACCGCTTTACCTGCGACGTCTCTAAACTGCTTTCAGGCTCCACTTCACATAAAATCTGACATAGTGTATAAATAATGTAACCTGAAAGTAAGCATGCACAAACACCTGGAGAAATCATAAGGCATCTTTAATAAACCGATCTATTGGTCTACGCACATGTGAATAAAATCGTTACACACCATGAGAACATATCATATTATAATATATGGGATAAACTATACCCAGCTGGGGACGCTTACCTCTAATGACTAATTATAAATACAGCGGAGGCCGTTTGCGGGCCGACAAAGAATGACTATTTATTTATTTATTTATCACCTTAACTTTCAAACTAATACGATTACGTCGCCCCAAACTTGTCGCTATAATTTCCAATAACGAAAATGGAACCACATAGTTCCAAAACAACTATACATACCCTGTACTGGCAAAAACTATGCAACGCTTTCCGTAGTTCTTTAATCAGTCAACATGACTTGGCGCTAAATTGTTTGGAAAACGGTACCCGCTCTCAAAATCTGCCTCAAGCTTGCTTCGTTAGTCTCGTATCAACCTACCATTTGCGAAGAACGAGAAATCCCGGGTTCATCACATTTTTACCACGGAAGCTTTGATGTACCGCTATGTTTTTCTCATGTCACCGATTCGGTAACAAAAACCTCTTATTATTTACGTACCCTCTTTTCTTTTTTAAAAACGTTGTAACTCGGATATAAATTTATACTCTTCGACTGCGCTTTCCCAATTGATCGTCTATTCATGGCAATATATATCGTAAACTAATAACGCTAATACAATATGTTATAGTGTTGAAATCATTTAGATGCAGTCAAGAACTGTTTCGTATAATTTTTTGCTTTAATACATACAGATGCAGTTTAGAGGTTTTGAGTGACTTGCAGTTTCTAGGTGTAGATTTGGTTGCATAATCAATTTTGGGATATTTTGAAAAGCTTTGGATATTTAGGGGATTATAATAGTTTTCAAAACACATTGTTAGTACAACTTCCAGCGGCCATTTTATGCCTTTGATTTCTGGTGTGATTGTTTGTGGGTGAGGTAGTTGAAAATCTCTAGAATTTAGCTTCAAGCAGATAAAAAATTGAAAAATTATGTGGTGAATCGTCTTGCACCTGCAAGAAATTCTGTGTGGTATTGCTACAATGAAGCCAGTTATACTGGAAATTACTCACTCGATGCCATCCAACAGTTCTGGTTTGTGGTTCCGTTTGAACATCGAGTTCGATATCCTGTGATTTCAGGTCTCTTAGTCTTAGTCTCCGATTAGTACTGCTATTTCGTTTTCCGTCTTTTCGGGTTTAATTATGACTGTGGCATTGATGTTGCTTGCCAAAGCACCTGGAGGACCAACCCCACGCCGTTCTGAGCAACCCTCAATCCATGTGGTAGTCTTCGAATGAACGACTTCTCACCAGTGTTAGAGCCACAAGGTTTTTCACCCGTATGAAAGTTATAGAAAAACCTGTCGAACTTGAGGTTATTTCCTACTAGTGGACAGCATCTCCGTGTAGCTACCCTGCATGGCTGCTCTGGCGAAGCTGCGCTACTGTGCATCCCCAGGTATCTACGAGTACTAGCGTTGTAGTCATCTCATCGTTTCAACTAGAAATTTCGTTCAGGCTAGTTTTGTGAAAGCTTATGCGTGTAGCAAATAACACATAACAACAGTAGTTCGAACACTTTTCTTAAGTTTTAGCGGATATATTTGATTTCAATGTACAAGTCAATACAAATAAAGTAGTGTTTAAGTACTAGCTGTTTAAGTTATTACATTTACTTATTTACGAATTTTTGGAAAATAGTCAGCTGAACACAGTCAATAATTAGAATGACAGTTTTTTTTAATTATCAAATTAGCTTTATTTATTGTTCACTTATTATTGCAAAGTAGTTAATTCTTTAAGAATGGAAATACAAAACACACATCTTTGTTTTGGAAAGCCTTTGTTCGTATACGCCTACTTACTAGAAGACAAGAAACGTAGAAAGTTCGAAACCACAGAATTACAGTGTCTAAGGAAGCGTAAAAGCGATTCAGAGTTTGCATTCTACTGCCGATACACGAAAAGCTGACGTGGTCAACCCGCATGTCGGAAAACTCGAAAACCGCAGTAAAGTAAAGGAGCTTACATACTCTAAATGATCTAAGTAGGTAAACATGCCGCACTGCCATACCACTATATCCTCGTAAAA
The DNA here is from genome assembly GCA_940337035.1 of Agriotes lineatus. NCBI lineage: Eukaryota > Metazoa > Arthropoda > Insecta > Coleoptera > Elateridae > Agriotes > Agriotes lineatus. The sequence continues at coordinate 86,157,985 of OW679194.1, read as the reverse complement.
GAACCGATAGATTTGGGTCGAGGCGTCTGCAAGAGGGCAATGTCTGGCCCCTATAATTTGAAAACTTATGGTGGTTGATTATATTTTAGTAACCTTATCGTCGATGAAATTATTTAACACTATCGCTCTCTGGAGAATTTTATATCGACAACTAAATTTTAACTTACCAAGTAGGTTATATTTAACCGCCATACTGAACTCATTTAATCGGTTTAAAATCGACGTGAGCTTCATCAAAGTCGACGGCGATAATGTTTCGCATTAAATGTTTTTGTTGATTGATTACATGCTACTATTAAGTACAATTTCGAAAACCTTCTGTGGCGTTTGTTTGAGTTTGAGTTTGAGTTATTAGTGAATCCCGCATTTATGAAATAATTTTACAGTAGACAGTTACTTAAGGTATTTGTTTACAATATTATTTAATCAATTCTCTCTCAAATTGTGCAAAAATTTCAAGAAAGTGTGTCTTGCTGTACAATTTTGCTAAAGTAAGGAACTGCTCTGTAGAAATGTTTTGCACTTGAGATCTTTGCTGATTGGTCTTAAAAATAGAGCAGATAATGTAAAGTATTCCAGATCAGTAAATATTATTCTTACATTATGACTTGTAAAAAAGATAGATATTGGTGCACTATTTTAAGACCCTAAAATAATCAAAATACAAATAATAATAATAATTTAATAATAATAATAATTTATTGTACAAAACCAATACAAACTGGTGTAAGACTAACCAAATGACACATTAACAATACAAAGTCACACATGATCAACACATAAATTGCGTGTATACTGTAACAATTGAAGAGTAGCTAATGGTCCAAATATTCATCTATTGTAGAGAAATTGTACATTAATAGGTAATTATAAAGTTTTTTCCTGAATGTTTTCTAGGTTCTTACGCGTTTTTAGAGAGCTAGGCATCTTGTTATATAACTTTATACTAATATACCTAGGACTCTTTTCATATTTTGCAAGAGAATGTAACGGCAGAATTAGCTCATTGGCATTCCTCGTACTGTAGTCATGGTTAAAACTGTTGGTGGCAAATGATTCATAACTCTGCTTTACATAACATAGTGTTTCCAATATAAATATACAAGCTAAAGGGAGTACCCGTAAATCATGGAAGATTTGTCTACACGACGCCAGCCTTACAGTGCCAACAATACTTCTTACAGCTCTTTCCTGAAGTCTGAAAACTCTAATTGCATGGGGCGAGTTACCCCAGAAAATTATACCACATGCAATACGGGAAACGAAATGAGCATAGTAGTAAGACATAATTACTGTTCTATCTGCACAGTATCTCACTCTATACAAAGCAAAGCATAACTGCTTTAATCTTCCACATAGAACGTCAACATGCTTTTCCCAAGTCAGGTTTTTGTTAATGTAGACACCTAAGAACTTGACAAATAGAACTTGTTCAATTGATTTATTGTTAATTCTAAGCAAATTACTTCTGTTAGTTTCATCTTCGTTGTTTCTTAGGGAAATTTTGACAAACACTGACTTGTCCTCATTCAATAACAACCTGTTTGCACTGAACCATTTAGAGAGCCGATCAATAGTTTGCTGAGAATAACCTAAAACACCTGCAAGAGATGTGTCAGAACACATTAACTGTCGAAGGAAGATCATTTATAAATAACAAAAATAGCAAGGGCCTTAAAACAGACCCTTGCGATACTCCACAACTTATATTCAATTTATTTGAATTTACTCCATCTATACACACAACATGTTGCCTCCAAAAGGGAATCAATCATTTATTTTTCCTCTTAAGCCATATTTATTTAATTTTTCTACTAGATGTTCATGAGGTATCAGATCAAATGCTTTACTTAGATCCATGAATAATCCGATGCATTTTTTGTTTTGATCTAAACTGTTATAGAGATTATTTACAAAGTCCACAATGCCTGACTACCCTTACGGAAGCCATGCTGGCTAGGTGTGATAATAGCATACTTGTTCAAGTATTTATTAACTCTGTTGAAAATTGACCTTTCAATAATTTTTGATATTGCCGATAGTAACGATATTGGTCTATAGTTTTCCATAGAACTTTGGTCACCCTTTTTATGAAGCATGATTACTTTTGCTATTTTAAGTATTTTTGGAAATGCACCATCTGCTATAGACCAATTTATCAAAAATGTCAAAGGAGTGATAATGTAAGGAATGATTTGTTTGAGAGTATTCACACTTATATTATCAAGACCACAACAATTGGATGGTTTCAATTTATTGACTATGTTGAATACTTCAGACTCGCTCACAGGGTTCACGAACATGGTTGGATACTCTTTATCAGTTAATGTGATGTGTGTGGGTATATTTAGCACGTCTAATTTCTCATTTAAGTTTTTGGGAATATTTATGAAATAGCGGTTGAAATAATTCGATAGTGTTTGAGGGTCACCAACAATTTTATTGTTTATCTTTATTTCTAAAGGTTTAGTTTCGATTTTTTATTCGTGACTGTCTTATATATTATACTCCATACTGCCCTTGATTTATTTTGTGCTTTATTGTATATATTTTTATTGCTCATCCTTTTGGCTGCCCTAAGAACTTTTTTATAAATTATTTTATATTTATTATAAAACAAATTATTACTTGGGTGATTAGTTGTTGTTTTTAATTCATACAGGTGTTTTAACATATTGGATGACGTTTTAATCCCTATCGTGACAAACGGTTTAGTGTAAACTTTTTGCCTTACGTTAACAAGAGGAAACGATAAGTCAATATAAAAAGATAAGGCATTGATAAAATTATCACATGAGTCATCCAAATTGATGGCAGTGTACACTTCATTTCAAATTTCTTTTCCTAGGTAATAATACAGAGTATTGTAATTTTGTTGATTAAATAATCTACTTTTACTATAGCTATTTTTACCAGACTGATCACTGTTTTCCATAGCGGCCACCAGAATTTGAGCTGAGTGATCTGAGATTCCGTTATGCGATACGCTACAAGATATGATATTGTCAGATAACAAGTTAGTGCATACATAATCTAAGCAATTAGAATAGCGAGTTGCCTCATTTATTAAAATCTGCGGACTGTATGAGTCAAACAGATCTATAAGCTCATACTTGGCTGCCGTTTCGGAGAAGTAATTAACGTTTAAATCTCCACATAAGATCACTTTTGTATTATTTTTTCCACATAGTTTACGCATGACGATGTCAAGTTCGTGTAAAAAATGTTTAAGTCTGCACTTGGAGATCTGTACACTGCTATTATTTTGATTTTTGCACCACCTCTGAATACAAGTTGCACCCCACAGATTTCAAAGATTTTTTCTTTAGCCGAAGTTTCATGTAAATAAGAGATATCTGTGATTTTTACATTAAGAGATTTTTTGTAGAATATAGCTGTACCACCTTTTTCGTTAATTTTCCTACAAAAAGAAGAACATTTGGAGTAGCCGTTTACATTGATTAATTCTACTTCTTCATATTTTAAATGATGTTCGGTGAAACAAGCAATATCAATATTTTCTACATGTAACGTATACTCCAAATGTTCCACTTTATTCTTGATACTTTTTACATTTTGATGATACACCTTAAACATCTGACTGTTTCGGGCTGTATTGCTGTTACCAGTCTGTGATTGCTACTTAGTATCAGAGGTATACTGTATGTAACGTTTTTGTTTTTCCAGCATTTTTTTGAATACCGCACAATCACGATCAAAAATAGAATGATTTACTTCCAAATTCATTTTCAGTTTGGAGTTGGCTTCTACACAGTTGGCACATACCACCTCATCACTTACGCAATCGTCCGGAGACTCATGATCCTTCGAACACTTCTTGCATCGTTTTTTATAAGGGCATGAATCTCCCTTGTGATTATATCCCCCATATTGGAAACATGTGAAAACACTTACATGCTCAAATATCCTGTATCTTGACCATCCTATATAGAGCGCTAGCTGTTGCATAATCTTGTTGAATATTTCAGTATCACACTGTATAATTGCCATATAGTTGCTACCCATTTTTTTGATCGTTATAACTTTCAAAGCAGTTTCACAATGTGGTATCCATTTATTTTGCTTCTTAATTGTTTCTATTAATTCCTCTTCATCCATTTCATCTTCAATGTCTAACACGTTTACGCATGGTTTCTTTAATTCTGGAACTTCTATCTTATAATGTTTACTTAGTTTCTTCGCAGCTGCTTGCTTGATTATTTCTGCCTGACTTCGGTCGTTGCATTTGATGAGAATGCCGCCACCCTTAATATTCTTTATTTGAGTGACGGCTACTTCTAACTTTGCTGGCTCCAAGTTTTTCTGTATTACTTTTTTAGTTTTCTTACTTTCTTGTTTCACTTTAGGTTTAATTATTATAACTTCTTTTGCTTGATTTGCTGCTGCCGCATAGCTTCTATTTTGAGTCTTGGATATTTGTAAATCCACTTTTGTATCTCTATTACAGACGTTATTGAGTGATTCTCTGAATTCCATTCAGTTTCTCAATTTCATTTTGCATTTGAAACGTTTGTTCTAGTGTTACTGTGCATGTATCGCATAACCATTTGGCTCCTTTGCAGCTTTGAATCACCTGTAAGTCTTTCGTTGACATGTGAACACATTTTAAATGGTATACATTCATACAAATTCCGTTACATTTTATGGATTCATTTGCTTTCACTTTTGTATTGCACAATTTACTACTGTCGTTTATATTAAAATATATTTCTTGGCTGCGATGGTAGATCATTGATAGCCCGCTTGTTAGTGGGGTAGGACTATGCTCTTTTGCCTGCATGAAATTTTGTTCCTACTTGGGTGATGAGTGTGTTGCCTATTTTAGAAACTTCGAAATGGACCTCGGGCTTGGCATTTGGCTTTATTATCACTTATCGTTATCACTCCCAGCTATGTTTCATGCAATTTTTGTCTAATAGTTGATTTGCTTTTAGTTTTTGGTTTCCTTTCGCTTTATACTGCAATGCCGCTGCACTTTGCGCACTTTCCCGTATTTACACTCACTCGAAGTAGTGTTTCAAAGAACTAATAAAAACTGTTTTAAATAGGAAGGACCACTTATTTGAAAATATGCTGTAACTGAACGTTGCAATTTTTAAAGTTAACAAATTGGTTACATATTCATATGGTATTTAAATATTTGTAGCTAAAATTAATGGTATTAGTTTTATATTTTTCATACAATGTGTCCCAGGATTGATGTTACAAGAGGTGAGATGTACTAAAAATTTTTGAATTTTATTTTAAGGTTCTTGGATTCGGTCCTGCTTGGTTCCAAAAGAATGTTAAGAATATTTTTAGTTTTTGAAAAAACCAGTAGGCCTTGACAGGGAAGCGAAAACTATTTTATTTTCAGGTGAACTATCCTTTTTGTTCATGATACGGCAAAATTGTATTAAGAAAAGTTGTTGAGAATGAGAAAGTATCTCCCTATACAAAATTTTAGGAAGGTCTGCTTCCTTAGATCAAACCGTCATTTTTAATAAAAAAAATTTAACGGTTTAATATAAAAAATAACGGTCCTAGGTTGACAGATTTTTCTGAAATTTGGTATCGCACCATAATTTACCATTCATAACTTTTTTTAATAAATTTTTCCGTATCATGAACAAAAACGGTAGTTTACCTGAAAATAAAATAGTTTTCGCTTCCCTGTCAAGGCCTACTTGTTTTTCAAAAACTGAAAATATTCTTAAAATTCTTTTCAAATCAAGCAGGACCGAACCTTCAAATAAAATTCAAAAATGTTTAGTCTATCTCACCTCTTGTAACATCAATCCTGGGACACACTGTATATTGCATCATAGTTAATCATTTATCACTTATCACTTATCACTCGGTCCGCTTAAAGTAACCAGAAAATTTTAATTTATGAAGTAAGCATTGTACAGTTTAAATGAGAAAAGGTAACAGCTCTCCAACGTCATAAAAATCTACTATGGCGTTTATAAAAAAAAAATAGAAAAGATGATGGGGCTGCATTGTTCAAAATGTGGAAAAATATCAAGCACTTTATGAGATTAAGAAGTATCAAAAACTTCCGCCAATGACAGCACAGGAAGAAGAGTGAGCTAATCAAATGTCTTTATTAAATAATGACCAGCACTAAATTGCACATGCTGGCTGCCATAGTATCTCGAAATCCCATGCATATACTCGGACGAGATATTTAAAGGTATGTGAAGTTTGTTCCCAACCGAACATTACTTCAATTAAATGACATTTACGCAGATGAGTCATTGAGATAATGCACGACTAAATTATGTAGATAATTTTTACTTCCTTTTACTATAAAGGAAGTATTGGATTCACCCCAAAAATTCGAAATTGAGTTTTCAACAGATCTTCACGTTTTAGAGTCCCCTGATCCCAAAAAACATATTTTTTTTATTGGTCTGTCTGTCTGTGTGTCTGTCTGTCTGTGTGTCTGTGTGTGTGTCTGTCTGTGAACAGAATATCTCAAAAACGAAAAGAGGTATGGCGTTGAAACTTCATATATAAGTTTTGTGTACTATGTAGATGAGACAGCAAGCTTTTGAAGAAAATCGCATAACCGGAAGTAGGTGTTTACTCTTGTGATTTTTCAGTTTTTTTCGATTTTTTCAAAAACGGCTCTAACGATTTTTTTTAAACTTTACATTTTTACCACATTTTTAATGTGTATTGATGTGAAATAGGTGATTTTCCAGTTGAATACTTCTAAAGTGGGTTTCTTTTGTTTTTTTTTGCTATTTTTTTTATTAACTCCCATTTTAAATAAAACACCCGGTATATTATTACATTTTTGAATTCACCTTAAAATTCTAGAGAAAATTTGTCTCTTCAACTAACGCTCTATTTTGTACCGTTTTTGTAGTATTTGTAATTTTTGAAAATTTTTGACAAATGGCTAAAATTAAAAATGAAATTTTTGACTAATTTTAAGAATACTGTAAAAGGAAGTTGTGTGAGTGTCACACCAGATTTTTAAATATAGTATCCAGTATGGAGTATACTTCCCTTTATAATTTCCTTAGTAATGATATTGATTGAACTTTCTATTGGTGTTAAAGTTAATTTTCTTCTAGTTGGGGGTGACACTTCTCTCTTCTCCTGGATGCATTTCATGTAAGGTTGGTGGTATCTATAAAGTGATCTTGTCTCTGCTTTGCAAATGGATTAAAGAGTATGAAGTCTGCCTGGTTCATATCTTTATATTTTTCAGCAAGGTTATTTTACCCTGTACCAAAACTTAAAGTATTTATGTATTCTTGGCGTCTCGTTGAAGAGCAGACTCATATTGTCTTCATTTAACTGGACGTACCACTTGCTGTTTATAATATATTATAGACTTCTTTATTTTTTCATTTGTGTGTCAAACTGATTTTTAACATTAGGCATTACTACATTTTCAAACATTTCAGTGTTCTTAAATCCTTTAATTTGTTGTTTCATTTAAGAGCAGTGAAATTGCATATTACATTAGGCACACTCATGAAGCTAGAACTATTCATTTCCAATCTCCAAACCGACGCTTCATTTCTCCAGCATGATCTAGAGAAATATTGATTTATCACCCTAGATGTATAAAATGTGTGTATTTTTTAATTTTAATTTAGTGCGTTACGCGCACAACAATATTTAGCAACTTATATGCTACGCCACTATACCAGTTGGAGTAATACTTCAAAATGAAAGCCAGTTTTGATTTAATGGATTTAAAGGATGGTGAATAATTTACGTGTCTGTTGTAAATTAATATTCTATGTACTCAATTTATTAAATTAATACATTTCAGTGCCCTTCTGGTTTGCTTCTTGGCTTAATCTCTACCGTTGTTAACAACTGAGGTAGGCATTGATATGAACTAAATATCTATATGTTAGGTAAGGTTAAAAAGTGACGCAGCCACTGCCTCTTTGTGCATGCGGCGAGAGGCTTCCAATTCGTCAAACTTCTTCGCGCGCTACAGTAGTGAGTCAATTACCGCCAAGCAAACAGTGTGGGCGTGCTTTCAGTGTTATTATTCTGTTCGAAATGGCAACCGTTTTGGGAGCATTGACGGCCCTTTGAAACAATTTTGGTGTCGTCGGATTTAATAGTTCCAATAGCAGAGCCTATAAATCTGAAATTCCATTTCCCGTCTTGTACTGGTGCAGTGATATAGTTTCGCAGGCATCCTTTATAGGCGCACCCTACGCTGACATAAGCTTGAAAAACATAACGGGTAGCTGGATACTTTCGATTTGCCATACCTGGCCGCTAGATTAGGCCGCCAATTAATTACTGCATCCAGCTAAGGTGAACCTGTTTTATTGGTTAAGTAATGCATATTGTAAGTTACTGCCAATTTTGAATATGTTATATTCATTTAAGTGACGCATGTTGTAAAATAGTTAGAAATTTCCCGCGTATGTGGTCTTAAGCTTTGAGTGCATCTTCGTTGGGAGCGCAGGAACCTTAACTGAATTGACGACGTCTGTCATCAGGCTGTCAGTATTATTGTGTCTGTTGATTTATGCTTCGAACGGACACTGGACGAACAGCAAACTTTTTTTGTTACTGCAGCCCACCATGCACTTAGGAGCAGCGATGAATGAATTTTTGTATGTGCTATTTTAATATAGTTCTCAAATGTACTGCTGTGTAACTCAATTGTAAAGCAAAATACAGTTAGGGGAACTTTTTAAGTAAGATAACCATCTCAGAAGTTATAGCTCACATTTAATAATATCTTGGAGCTGATAACACTTCAAGTCACCGAGGATACATTTTCGTGCTTTCGACTTGCCAAACCTATACTCCCAACCTGCACCCCACCACCTAACCACCGGGATAACCTTGTTGCGCTTCTTGAACGGATTTTTCCCTGTAATAAATATAATATTTGTATGTTAAAAATATACCCTCGATAGTGATAATTTGTGCAGACTTGTTTTGTAAATACGAGCTCTCAACGTAAATATTATGTAGGAAGATAAATACTCTTGACGAACACAACGTTTAAGGTATACCTATGTATAGAGTTTGATCGTTTTTTGTTCTCACACGTGCTTTTAGTTTCCAGTATAAGCTTCTTATGATTACTGCATTTTAGCCGTCTATGCCCAAATCTGTTAATATCCTTATTATTTTAGCACATCTTAATTTATCAAAATGCATTTAAATAGTCCGTACAAGACGCATTCTACATGTGTCTAAACTTTCATTCATCTTTATGTCTGTTATTGCAAGCCATAATATTGTTTATCAAGTACCTATTTTCTTTAATATTATTGGGAATTCGCGAAATTGTTTATTCTGTATTCTTTTATACTTTTACCTTAAAAATTCTTTTTAAACTAACATGCACCGAACTAATAGTTCTGTACTTTCCACATTTACTAGGTTTTTACGGCGTAGATAAGTTATAAACGTTAATCTGAACACAGATGAAATAAAAATTTTTGTGCACCGTTTACACCTCCGTTGGGTAGCAGAATATACAATAAGGTGTTCAATATAATCAAAATCGTATATATTCTGTAGCTGCAGAAAGGAAGCTATGGAAAACATATCTCAGCAATAAGAGTGCAGCCGCGTATAGCATACAACGAACAAAGAAAGATAACAAAAGGAAACGTCATTGAGATGAAACAAAAAACGTGGAAAGATTTTGGAAACAAGATGGAGGAGAACAGCCAACGAAATGCAAAAGGACTTTACCATGCACTGAAGAATTTAAGAAAAGATAAAGGGGAGGAATTAAATGTATACAGGACAAAGAAGGTAAGATAATAACGGGTCGCAAAGAAACTATTGTGTATGTGAATATTTCTCTGAAATATTGTGAGGTGGTACAGAAACAGTGAACGTAACTAAGACCAGTAGTAATGGTCTAGAAACACATGACGAAATAACACTAGTGGAAGTATATGGAGCTCTAAAAAGACTAAAAATGGGAAAGTCGCCTGATAACATAAAAGAAGAAATGATTAAATATATGGGTGAAGAAGAGTTGTCATGCCTGCACAAGCTACTCAATCTGGCATGGAAAACTGGGAATATAGCCCGAGACTGAACAATAGCTACGTATAATACTTCCAATATTTAAAAAGGGAGACGCTAAAAACTGTACAGACTACAGGGAATTTCTATACTTAGTGTTGCAAGTAAGGTATATGAAATAATTCTTGAGAAAGGACTAAGACAAGTGATACAAACAACGGTCGATAATAACCATTGCGGTTTTAGACCAGAAAGAGAAACGGTGGATCTTATAATTTGTTTAAGGCAACTAGTAGAAGAAACACTATCCCACAACAACAAACTGTCTCTATGTTTTATTGATCTGATTAAAGCATTCGATAGTGCACCCCGGGAAAAAATTTGGGAAGTATTGCAAAACGAAGAGTTGATAAAACACTGGTGAGAGCTATCAGAAGTATATATCTAGCTACAAGAAATATAGTTAGAACAATTAACCTAAGTTCCATTAAATTCGTTACAACTACTGGAGTCAGGCAGGAAGGAGTAGTAAGTCCTCTCATGTTCATTGTCCTAATGGACAATATATATACCGGGTGCTGACTTGCACGACGCACCATAGGAATTTGCATAGTAAACTCTTTATGTTCAATTATTTGCTCCCCTAATTATTTTAGAGCTAAAGTGTAAATATATTTTTTGTAGAGAAAAAAATACTGCATCCACTCATACTGTTGCTAACAATTTTTCATTTTCCAGAACCGAAGGAATTCAAAAAATCAAACTAGCATTTTTATAAAAATCAGTGATGCCATGGAATTATTGAAACAAGTCAATGCCAACGCAAGTGCGTGCGGGGCGATCATTCAGTCACTGCCGTCAAAAGATTGAACGTATTGTCGTTTTTCTCGTTTTGGTGTAAGTTCTGAACCTCATTATTTCACCTACAATTATTTAATAACCAGCCTGTAGTCTTAAACTTAAAATTAATCAGTCTATTAATGGTTGTACTGTTTGGAATTTGCTGATACGGATATTTTACAATAAACAAGGAGCTTACTTAACGAACGTCAACCATACTCGTAAAACCATTTTTGTTATGGACAAGGTCTAGGAACCTTAGAGACATTAAGCAGATCATAATTAATAATGAATTATTATAAACGTCAAACATCAATGACAAACAAACAAACAGCACATATTGTCGCGCCGCACGCATTTGCTTTGGTATTATTTGGCTTGTTTCAATAATTCCATGGCATCACTGATTTTTGTGAAAATGCTAGTTTTTTTTTGCATTCCTTCGGTTCCGGAAAATGACAAATTGTTAGCAACAGTATGAATGGATGCAGTATTTTTTTCTCTACAAAAAATGTATTTACACTTTAGCTCTAAAATAATTAGGGGATCAAATGATTCAACATAAAGAATTTACTATGCAAATTCCTATGGTGCGTCGCGCAAGTCAGCACCCGGTATAGTAAAACCCGCAAGATTAGGAGTCCATAGATTACAGCAAGTTTACTTGTCCGAGTTGATGCATGCGGAGGACTTAGTAATATTACATAATAATGTGCTAATATGGAATGAAGAACTAAGGAAGAATTAAATGAGTATTAATATTGAAAAATCGGAAACCATGGTAATAAGCGAAGACGAGCCACAACTGGAAGTAATATTAAATAACACGAAATTGAAGCTAGTTCATAACTTTAAATGTTTGGGTTGAACATTAAATGCGAAAGGAAGTGTAGAAATGGAAATTAGCAGTCGAGTATCAAATGCCACTACATTATTTTATGCATAGAACAAAGTGTTCATAAGGAAGAAAGAAGTAAGCAGCGCCACAAAGGCTAAAATGTTTTATCCTTGTATTAACTTATGGAAGTGAGGCGTGGGCTCTGAGTGACAGATACAAGAGCAGACTACACGTGAAATACGCTACAGCTGGTGTATCAAGAAAATACTGTATTAATAATAATGTAATTCGCGAGTGTATTAATGTTAAAACAGTGCTTTCGGTAATTAAAACGTGACAACTAATGTGGTTCGGTCACATGGTGCGTAGGAGTGAAAACAAAACGGTTAAAGTTATATGGAAGACTGGAATTGATAAAAAAAAAGAAAAAAGAGGTAGGCCAAATAGAACATGCAATAGTGAAGTAGCTAAGACTATACAGGAAAGGGAACTGATTGGAGACAAGCCGAGAAGATGTCTGCTGACCGTCGTGTGTGAAGACATCTCTACCGCGACACCTCTACACCGGAAGGTAGGAGAGCAATCGATTATATATGTATGTATAGCTGTCACAGACGATACTCTAACTGCTTCTGATCAAGATAAAATCACAGTTTTGGTTCTTTTGGACCTTAGTAAAGCTTTCGATACCGTTAATCATGAAATCCTTGAACATCCCTCATCCTGATGTAGCAAAAAAGAAAATAAATTCAGATTTGCAGTATATTTATGAAGTTTCCAGACAGTTTTCCTGAGAATTAATTCAGATAAATCACATGTCTTGCTGATTGGTAATAAAAATCTATGTAGTCTTTCAGTTAATTCTGTTCATATTAATCATGTAAGAATATCTGTGGCCGATTAAGTAAAAATTTACGGTCTTATTTTAGATAACACTTTCCGTCAGAGATCACATAACAAAATACATTTCTCAGGGCTATGCGCAACTTAGGAAACTATACCCCCATAGGTCGTATTTAAATACCACAATAAAAAAAAACCTTCTGAAGCGTTTGTGCTTTCTCATTTTAATTACTTCATCCCAGTCTACCACCTAGCTACTGACAAGGCGGTTGCGGCAAAATTCAGAAAGTTAAAAATGCTTGTCTTAGCTTCACATATGACATAAGAAAATTCGAAGACATATGTCACAAACTGCCGAATGCAGGCTGGTTGGCTATGCATAACCAAAGACTACTTCAATGTTGAAATCTTTTTATAACATTGTATATAATAAATGCCAGCCGTATTTATACAACACAATCAACTTCAGGATCGACGGGAATAAAGTATTAAGGTTATGTACCTTTATTCCGAGGCCTAATTTCGCCCGTTTTGAAAGACCTTTCTGTTATCAAATGTATTATATTTGCAATAAAACTTATTAAGTCATTACATAACCTTAATTATTCTCAAATAAAGTACAAAATCCGAACGACTTGTTCTGCAGTCAGTTAAAATGCAATTAGCTTAGAAAATTAAATATTTTACTAATGTGTGTTCTAAGTTCTTTGGATTATTTAATTGCATTAGGATTAATTTAGGCACCTTTCAAATTTACTTTCAGCTATGCTTATCAGGGTTTGGATGGAAGATCAGAGGGGTTCGATTTCATACTACCAGCTGAACCCTGCCCTGTGGTTAGCCGTGTGAGTTTATTAGTGTATTTCATCTGTCATTTCTCTTTAATGCATATGTTCTCAAGGATAATAATAGTAATTTAGGATACAAGTGCGTAGAGCTACTCTTAAGGCACGAGTGGGGTAGAGTTAAAACTCGAGTAAGCGAGCGGTTTAAGTCCCGCGAGTGACTAAAGAGGCTTTACGCATGTGTATTGTACAATATTTCATCTACGATAGAATCTAGAAAACACGGTAAATATGAAAAAACAATTAAATGTAAATTAGGATTACCAGCAAACGGTCGTAATTTTGGTTGTTTTAAAAATTTTAAAACACGTTGCTACTCACAACATGCCTAATGAAATCTTTTAAATACGTTACTACTGACGACGTAAACTAATGAAAACATGTTATTAAACAGTCGTTTCACAAACTTAAAACTGCCAACTAAAAGGCAATTTTACACACTGTCATAGATAAAGAATAGTATATTATACATCAAGGTAGCGAAGCGCAGTATTATAACCTGAGCGCATATTAGATACTGAGCGCGCAGCGCGAAGTATCTAAAGCGCGAAGGTTATAAGACGATTCGCTACCGTGGTGTATATACTATTTTTTGCACTACCAAATAGCTTAATACCCAAATTCCCAACAAATTTCGAAAATATTTTAACTGTCAACCTGACAATATAGCACTTTAAAACGTCAAAATTAAAATAGTCATATTTGGTAACTTAGCAATTTATTAGTTACCACGGTGAAAATTGTTTATTTTACTTTCTCTCCCTTGGTGGAGAAAATCAACTTCACGACCTAAAAATAGGCCAATAACGATGCGTTCTGAGACTAGTAGTGCAAAAAATTATTATGATTATTGTTATTATTTCACTAAGTTCATTATACAGATATCCGGCGGCTTGTGCGAATATACGGACATGCTTGACAATTGAGATTTCAAGCCAGATACCTACTGCACTGTCAAGTAGCTGTCACATTATTACGGTATGTATGTTGCTTTTACTGTTACATTCGCTTCAAGACTTAATTTTCACTGCTTTAGTTACTCATGTAATCTACTTCTTCTCCCAATCAACTACATAAATTACTTTGTTTTGTTAGTGTTCTGAATTATTATAAATTTTGAGAAGAACAAGGTGCATTATAGTGTAACATAGCAAATGTCTTGCATGTTACTCTATTCGCACAAATCGCCAAAAATGTGTATACCGATGGGGTCACAATTATATATAACAGCAATGAGATAACATGATAACAATAACACGTATTGCTTGAGTAAGAAATAGATAAACATAGTAGTAAATATTCGAGAAGGCTTGACGCTTAATGTAATTATGACATTTGTCAACTAAACATGCCTACTAAAATATTTTTTTCATATGGCCATCTCTTTCCTACTCAAGCATTCTATTTTGTTATTCATGTTATCTCATTGCTGTTATACTGTCCGTAATTATACCGTGTGTCCACAGGAGTACGCACCATAGAGATAAGATAATGCTAATAGAATATAAATATCAACCAGTGCTGTGACCACCGTCCCTTTTCTTGTACCATTTATAACAATATTGTTTCATACAGTGGCGAGTCAGAAGCCAGAAAACAACGTTTTAGCGTGCTGGCGGTCACAGTATTAGCCGATCTTTCTATTCCATTAGGTTATCCCTATGGTGCCTCCTCCTGTGGACACACGGTATATAACAGCAATGAGATAACATGAACAACAAAATGGAATGCTTGAGTGAGAAAGAGATGACCATACAGATAAATTATTTCAGTAGGCATGTTTACTTGACAAATGTCATAATTAAAATGAGCTTCAAGCCTACTCGAATATTTGATACTATGTTTATCTCTGTCTTACTGAAGCAATATCTGATATTTTCTTGTTCATGTTATCTCATGGTTGTTATATATAATTGTGGCCCCATCGGTACAGTGCATTTATTTTAATGGTTAACATAGCAGTTTCGTTTCTATGCCAGCATTTAATCATACAGGTTACTTCCATAGTTACCAATGAAATCAATAGATTAGAGCGTTTACTTTACGAGTTAACATACGAATTAGAATTAGGTACTTGCTAATAAGAAACTTTAGTTTTGTTAACGGAATTTAGGTATGCAACTAAAAAGTAGATACGTAGGAACAACTTGTGTGTTGTATCTTTTCTTCAGTTGTATACATTAGGATAACTTTTAATGGTCTTTTTGACAAATAATAATTCCTATGTTAACTCTTAAAATACACACTCCAATCTATTGGTCTCATTTGTAACTATGGAAATGATCTGTATGATTAAATGGTGGCATAGAAACGAAATGCTTATGTTAACTATTAAAACAAATTCCCTGTATACAGTAAATGTATTTTAATGGTTAACATAGCAGTTTCGTTTCTATGCCAGGATTTAATCATGCAGGTCACTTCCATAGTTACCAATGAAATCTATAGATCAGAGCGTTTATTTTACGAGTTAACATACGAATTTGAATTAGGTGCTTGCTAATAAGAAACTTTAATTTTGTTACCGGAATATAGGTATGCATACAAAAAGTAGATACGTAGGAACAACTTGTGTGTCGTATCTTTTCTTTAATGGTATACATTAGGATAACTTTTAATTGTCTTTTTGACAAGTAATAATTTCTATGTTAACTCTTAAAATACACGCTCTAATCTATTGGTATAATTCGTAACTATGGAAATAATCTGTATGATTAAATGGTGGCATAGTAACGAAACGCTTATGTTAACTATTAAAATAAATTCCCTGTATAATTATGGCCCCATCAATATATTTTACAACAGTAAAATAGAAATCTTCGACTTCCTCCAACAAACAGTTTTTGAGCTGTACAACCAAGAGACAGACAGACGCAATGATTAAACATGTTTTTCTTCATCTAAGGAAAACGAAAAGATCTGAAGACATCTCAGAAAGTAAATTTTTAACGATCACAGTACTTCCTTCATCTTTTAGATGAGAACAGTATTGTTTTTACGACCGACCAGAAAATATGCGGTTTCTGGAGAATTTTTTCACCAGAAAGTAACGTTTTGGCGGTCAAAATTGGAAAACGGGCATCAAGGACCGGTAGAAGCTTTTGCCGGTCCCTGATGCCTTCGATACTATGGAATCAAGTGTGTGTTATTGTTTGGACAAGTCAAATCATAGATGCTAATGTCATATTTTTTTTAGTTTTTGAAAGTGAATTCGCAAGTTTGAAAGTATGGACTCGGATGCCGTAAAAAATTGTACGGTACACGACCGGAAAGTGTTTTGCAGGTCTCCCAAGTTTTCAGGGCTCGCCTGCGGCTCGCCCTGGAATCTACTTGGCTCGACCTGCAAAACACTACATTCCGGTCTCGTAACGTAATAGTATATTACATTACAAGGCGTGAAAGTGATACTTTGCAGATGAGGAGGCTTGTTGAAGAATACGAGGACGCGAAGCGTCCGAGTACTTCTTCAAATCCTTCGAGTCGAGCATAGACACTTTCATTCTGTGTAATGTATTACATATTTTCTGAAATCTATCTTTGTAACACCTAGTGCGCGTAGGCTTCAGTAGCACGGATCTACACCGCTCCACGGTTCCAGCAGACGCCAAGCGGGTGCACCAAGCGCACCGCTCGCTACTCATGTTTCAACGGCGCTCGCTTAAAACCTCGCGCCAGCAAGTCATTCGCCTTTCTTATAGTGACAACGTTTCAACAAAGAACAACACTGCCAAAACT
This sequence comes from Agriotes lineatus, assembly GCA_940337035.1. Taxonomy (NCBI): domain Eukaryota; kingdom Metazoa; phylum Arthropoda; class Insecta; order Coleoptera; family Elateridae; genus Agriotes; species Agriotes lineatus. Next base: position 86,140,897 of record OW679194.1, on the reverse strand, counting down.
AGTTAATATTGTATATGTTAGGCGTTATAAAACTTTCTGCAAAAAAAAGTGTCTTGAAGGAAGCTGGAGGATTTAATTTTCTCTCCGACATCTTTAAAATAGAATCAAGGCGCATGGTGAAGGTGACCGGTTACCTAGGTGATCAAACTGAGTGTTGACATGGCCCGCTTTCTTGACGATTTCAAGAAAATTACTATTACAGAGAAGTCCTTAAGGGCCAGTATTATTGGACTCGCTCTTCGAGCTCGTCCAACAAACTCTCTGGCTCGGCCGCAAAGGCCCTAACGGACGTGTATTGTATTTACAATAATTTTTGTAGTACCTACATGCAATTCGGTCATACCTACGTTTTTATAATTTATTTTCATCAGAGCGCTAGATTGTGTAATAACGTCTTAGAATGATTGACAGTGTGTGTAGAACGTTGCCACTGTTGTTTATAGATGTCATCGATTTCCAATTTCGTATATGGCTGTAAGCAATTTTAAGTAGTAACCATCTTATAACTTATGGCATCTGTAGAAAATGAGGAAGATATTCCTAAAGACGTTAATATTGTGAATGAGTAAGTTATTTTAGCATATGTTCAGGAGTTATAGCAGTCTTTTGTTCCTTCTTCTATGTGGGAGTTGAAGGATTGCTTGATGCTGAATTGTGTCGAATTAAAACTCCTTTAGATGAAAACCTCCTATCCAACTCATAAAACGCTCACTATGCTAACTATCTCGATGTAAACCACTTCTAGTAAAAACCATTCCTTGTTATCCAATTCATATGATGCAATGTAATTTGACAATAGATTCAGTTCAGCATACCCTTCCAGAAATTAGCTTTGGTAGATTATAACTGTATCACTTAGGCGTTCTCACTACATCCATTTATTTTAATCCTCTTCTTCTTCATATCTTCTAATCTTGTGAAGTTTACTTTTTATTTACAACACACCTGTTTTATTTTAATTTATAACTCTTTTATATTCCAAACAGCTTTTTAAAAATTTTATAAAGGGTTTATCTTCATAGTTTGAACCGCTTACAAGTTGTAATACATGTTTTTGTATCAAACTATTTTTACATACTGATAAATACATATCTCCTTAGTGATTTAGTTTAGCATATATTTCAGAGTCCAACACACTATAGAAATCCTATTGTTTCTTACGTAGCTTCATTTAATAGAATTTAAATTCTATTTATTTTTTTACCAAATACATTTTAATAATTTTTATTTCCATTTCATACTTAAATTCATCTTTATCATTTTTAACACTGTATTCTTTTAACCTTATTAATCCGAGTTTAAACCCCTGTACCAAAACCATAACAATATATTATGTCTACTATGTTCAAATAGCCTATATTTAGTTCTGTTTATTGCCAGTTGTTGCTGGGCGTTTTGTTTTCATTTTTACGTGTACTTTTGTATTTTGGTGGGGAATCTCAAATTCTTCACTTCCTTAGTACTGATTTTCTAATCAGTTTTCTTTTTTATTTAAAGATGTAGTAATATGTGGCTAATGGTGTTGTTTCTCCTTCGAAAGGTGACAAGCTGTAGATGCTTTTATCTTACATACCTACATACATAATCTTTAACCCCTTATACCGTTTACACAGGGTCGGGGTGCCAGGCGCACCGAGCCGCTGAGGGTGTGTGCATTTTTAAATTCGGCGGAGGTACTTGATGTAGTGGAGTCAGTTTGGCTAGAACGAAACGACGAAGGAAGTATTGTAATCACGAATAACTTACCTTCCGAGATTTCTTCAGATCTTCACGTTTCAAGGTCCCTGATGTCAAAAAGAGGTTTTCTTAATTCCGTCTGTCTGTCTGTCTGTCTGTTGGCAGTATAGCTCAAAAACTATTTGTCGAAGGAAGACGATATTTTGCATACATATTATACAGGGTTTTCAAAGCTAAGTCGGCACTATTGCTAACTTCGTTATTATTGGAGCTACAAAGTCAGTTAAATAGGAAAACTACTAGTATTTTTTTCGTCAATTACGATGGTGAAAACGGAATCAAAATCGAACATAGCGTTCGCGAGCTATGTCATTGCCAGGGCCACTAGAAGCGTTTACAAGCGGGCTCAAGAATGCTTAGAGCAAGAGGGTGATGTTTTTGAGCATCTAATTTGAGTTTTGAGTTCATAGAATAATTTGAAATAAACGATATTGTTTTACTTCATGGATATTCTTCTTAATTTCTATTTTATGATAAGGCAAAATTGCCACTAACACAGCCACCTTGACGAATTTGAAAAATCATCAATACCTTTGTCATTTTTGACATTAGGATAAAAGGACATAGAACACTTTTTGTTCAGAATTCAATTTCCTATAGATTGTGAATATTGTATACTGAGTGTCCCATTTGAAAAGATTGAACTTTTTGATATAACTGGCGAACGCGTTGTTCCACCATCGTAATTGGCGAAAAAAATACTACTAGTTTCCCTATTTAACTGACTTTGTAGCTCCAATAATAACGAAGATAGCAATAGTGCCGACTTAACTTTGAAAACCTTGTATATCTACCTCGCATGAAACCGGTACAATTTCATACAAATATATGCAGAGTGAGCACCTTAACGAAATAAAATTTTGTGTATTTTTGGGTTAATTTTGAAATAGAAGGAAGTAATAACTTCCACATAGGTCAGGACGAAAATAAGACTCAAGCGATATAGGATAATGTCACAAAAGAGTAAAAACTTTTCAACGATAACACCGTTTTGTTTAAGAGAGGCGCGCGCCGGACCTATTTCGAAGAGGCTCGGTGGCGTAGTTGGCTTTATCGATGCAGATACGATCTCTACGCAAGGGCGCGGTTACGATCGCTCTGCAGATGCGGCGGGTTCAAACCCCAGCGAGATTCATTTTTTTATTTGAAAATGTATTTAATTTATTAGAAACGTGAAGATATTTTTACTCCTAACTTAATTTGATTTTTTAAATTATTTAGTGTCACACTGTCGATGAGGGAAGTTCTGGGTAAAGCCTTTTACAGATTTTTTACTTTTAAAAATAGCAGAGAAACTAGAATTCGAGTAGGTGACTCTTGAATCAGCAGTCAGGATTCACAGTTTTTACTAGATCCAGATGTGTATATGGATATTTTGAAGTTAGAAGGTTAAACTGTAATATATCAAAGTTGATTTCTGAAATATATACGATACGTATTTAGTTACTGTAAAGAATTTATTATTAACTATATTTGCAAGTTTAAGTACCATTACCTAAAAGTAACATTTTCAATGGAGCGGATAAGACACTAATATATGCAATGATAAATAATAAATATATGTTTCGTAAACAAAACTATTTTGAATGGGTAAGGAATTAGTTCAACATTGTAACACCGAAGATCTTTAAGTTCAAACATCTAAGCAATTGGAGTAGATATAATAATTTTTGTAGGCTAAATCAGAGACAACATAAATCCTATCAGAAGGAAATCGATGTGTACCACAGTCTAGTGTTTAAATAAACTACATAATTCAACTACCTTTATCTTTAAAAATAACGTGACTGGTAAGAAAAATAAGACTTGCTTTGGTTAAGTGATCTTATTAAACGCATCTCTGCTGCTTTGACGGGCATGTAAGCTTGTTTTGGGTGAAAACTACACGGAATGTGTCTGAATATATTAACTTTGACGCAGGGTAGGGTCCACTAAATCCATGTATTTTGTAAGCGCTGCGAAATAGTAGTTCCTCCAGACGCGTTATCTTGCCGCGTTTACCGTCTCTAAATTAGCAAGAAAATGTAATGTGATTACCAAAACAGTCTAGACAAAGTTTACATTTTGTTCCCTCGGAACTGAAGTAACTTGGAAAAAGGGCATTTTCAACAGCAACTACCTATCTTTTATGGTTAATAAAACCTCGCTACAAATAAATTTCTGCCACTTCACAATTTGTGTACGTTGTTGAATTAAAAATGTTCACCCCGCTGTCGGATTCAAAACGGTTGAATAACAATGCTTCACTTGAAACTGTGTGCTATTTTCTTTTAAGTTTTAAGTGAACACAGTACCTTGAACCTTGATAAGCGGAATTTTCATAATGTGAAATTGCATATTACATTTAACTTATTTATATTTCTGAAAATATTAACCATCTCAAGAAAAATGCGGCTTTTGTAATGGGGTTCTGATTTTAAAATTTTAAAATCCGATATAGATAATTTAAGTAATATTTACTCATATATCTTAAGCTTAGATAACACTAACAACAATAGTAATAATCACATAAGTAGTATTAATACGTCAATGTAACCATTGTGTTTTTTTGCTTCGCCTTGTACATTTAAATATTCAAATTTCCCACCATAATTTTTAGTTACTTTATTCACAGTGTTAAAAATCCCTACATCAGCCTGATTGTAAATGCCAACCTGTAACCTCGTCCTCATTGCTGCAATGTTTTAATTTGTTCTAAGATAATTATGGAAATCATCCATCGAAATTTTAATGTGTTATTCGTCCGTCCTCTATGTTGACCAGTATAATTGTTACTAAGATTTTTGTTGTAAGTACCATCTAAAAGAATAACATAACCTTAAATATCCAGCACATGCTTTTTGTAGATATCCCTGATGAAGAAATTAAAATAAATTTCGAAAGCTTGGACATGACTAAATAGTCTTTTCTTTAATTACCAGACCGACAACCCGAAAACTCATCCCTTTCCTACTTAGTATTGAGACGCTCGAAAATACCTAACGAATTATATATATATATATATATATATATATATATATATATATATATATTTACAATGTCTGTATGAGGACAAGTACTATAAGAGTGTAGTTTATTCAGTCAAACCAAGCGATTGCATCTAAAATACCTACTTAAAGACAAGGTACGTCAGTAATTGGGTCAAATCTAATACTATCCTCACGGCGTTACACGCTATATTCACACCATAGCATGTGTAATTTATAATTCTACAGGTAATGTTAACGCAACAAAATTTATAAAACTGCACTAATGCACAACTAAATAAAAAAACACGCATCTACAGACAAATTTCAGTCTGTAGTTAGAGCATAAGGTCGTAACTTACCAGTTGCATTCAGCGTCGATCAAGGAAACCAATGCAACTTCAACCTAGACTAGCTGTTGGACGAAGCGTTACCAACGTAAACAAATCGTGCAGACTATGAAAGCCTAAGTAATATTTTCCATCAATTACATAAACTTGAAATTCTAGCTTCAAAAATCTATAGTGACATCCATAATTTATCCAAACTGAAAGTAGAAGCCTTTCATTTGAAAATCCTAAAAATCTAGAAAATTGTAGGCGAACTAGAAGTACTAAAAAACAGGAAAATGCTCTTTAACTAGAAATACGCCATTAGCGTACAATTGCGAAGCGTCTTATAGAAAAACCACTTAGTTCAGCTGGAAAACGGCTTAGTGCTCCATTCTCCAGGGTAGGTCCTGATTCATCGAAAACCATTTAGAATGGGATTACAATGTGTAGATCCAAATTATCCATAAGTATAAGTGTTCACGGTACGACTTAGTAAAACCGCACTGTCTTAATAAAAATCCACCTATAAGGTGTTCTTCACCGATTTTATTCAATTAATCCAACAATAAAAGCTGGGAAAAATAACGAAGACACAACTATCAACGCCTCAGAAAGACCCTCAACGGACGAGAATTTTTACGATTTCAGTTAAATCTTTTTAGCTAGTTTCGAATCACGTGGAAACCCAAAACAAAACCAGTCAGTCGGTCGAAAGTGACTACCCGACAGTGTAATATCGCGAATGAACTCTCAAATAAATTCACAGATGTGGTACAATAGACAACGTCTAGTGTGCTCAAATGCCAGCTGTCAGCCTTCAACATATCCAAACTAAGGTCTTGGCTTGTCAGATAAATATCGAGCTTCCGGAGCTAATTAATCCACGTGACTCTTTCAGAGGGCCAACACAAAACCAAGACCTCCACAATAACTCGATAAGAGATGCTGCGAGAATCGAAGACCACCGTATGTGTGGCCCTTGAGTCTATCGTTAACGGTTGCAGATAAAGCAGCACCTACATCCTAAATTTGTATAGCCAATAAGTAGCTCTCTTAAGGTGAGGCGAGCATTAGTACTAACGTTAGGAAATAAGATAAAAATAAAGATTAACCTCAATATTACAATAACAATAGATATTTGATGTAGTGTACTAGATATATCAATATAGTTTTTAATACTACAAATTTCCGTTTTTTTTTTATTTTACCACAATTACTAATATCAACTGCTTCTTAATTGGAAATTGGGAAAAAAATCAAACAACGTGTCTAGGTTAGAATTACTATTGCCAGCAGTATATGTAATTAATTTTATTTGGTTGAAGATAGCTCAGGGAAAGCGTTCCGACAAATAAAAATGCTTTCGCTTTTTAGGTACCTACGACTACAACAAATACAGAAAATAAGACTTACTTTTGTAATAATTTCTCTTCTGTGGAACGACATGCTTCACACGTTGTCAGTCATCGTCATCATAGATAATTGTATTTATAGGAAAAGTAAAATAGACCAGTAGCTGCATCGTCGCTCTCTGCTTGAGTTTTAATATTTTATGAATAGTAAAACATGAAGGCGAACCTTTAAGTATCTAAATAAAGTTGTAATGCATAAATATTCACATTTACTGTATGATATCGATGCAGTAGTAATTCATACAGTTATTTTGTAAGAGACAAACGGGGAAAAGTTTACCCTAATTTTCAAGTTTACATTTTATACTATGTGAAGTTGACTCAGTAAACTGAAAGAAATTGTTTCCGTGGCTTATATTTTAAGCTTCACATCCAAAACCAGCATATCTACTTCAATTACCTTTCAATCATCTTTCTGCTAAACAATAACTTTATGAGACGTAGAATGTGGAAATTGGAAATACAAAGCTTATAGGTTCTTTTACGCGAATCGTGTTGGGTGCGTAGATACGAGAACGAAAGAAGTATTTGTGCGACCAAGCTTGAACCGAGATTGCGGCAGAGCGATTGTACACATACTCACACAGGCGCGGAATTTTAAATTAAAGATTCAATAGAACGATCAATATGGTACACCTGCTGTAAGGACCATCGTTTTGGAATTTACATGTTTCCAATAATAGTAAATCACGACGCCGCACTGTTAGCCCTTGCGTTATCTTTATGTTCGAGGCTCCCCTTCGTGCGGGTTTATATGGTTTTTGGTGTAAATGAGCTCTTCCGCTGTACTTTTAAAATGAATTTGATAAAGGATGCATTCTCCGCGAACTAAAAGGTATAATGCTGTTTTCTCTGCTATTTTTTAGATTTTAGCCGTACCATATATTATTACATAATGCCTGGTTTTATAAACAGCAACGTAACGCTGCTAGATCTTTAGATACATATAAAACATCAGTAAAAGTATCTTTAAACAATAAAATTTATTGTGTTTACCTTTAAATATCAGATTGCATTCTTCCATTTTATGTGCCTCTACTTGCTCAAACATTTTACCGATATACATATTGCGATGGATATCTCTCTCTAATTAAATTAAATATTAAATTGTTACGAGCCTCCACACAATATTTGTTTGAACTATAAAATTCTCAGGCTGATTAAGAAGTGAGCTGTATTCATTGAATGCCTAAATAAATGGTTATATGCCCGTTTTTATATTTTATCTACCTGTAAATAGTGATAAATAAACGCTAGCTCTCAAGTAAAGCAATCACTCTAACTCAGTTGGGTTCCTTGTCGATTGTAAATTATGAATTATTTGAGTACGCTTCTGCCTACCGCATTAGTTCCAATATGCATAAGCAAAATATTTGAAAGTAGCTCAAATATTACACAAAATGGATTCCTTATGCGAGGTTACGTGTTTGACGTTTCAAAATCGTGAAATTATCAAAGTTTGTACAGGTATTTACTTGAAATTTCGCACTTTGGCTGCATTAATTATCTTCTGTTTATGATGTCAGAAGAGACGCTGCTGGCGGAATTTAGCAATTGTTTTTCGGTCGTATACCGTTTCACCTTCGCATAAGCTCAAATAATGGAATCCGCTTGTTTTGCGAGCTGCACCTCCTCTATAGCCGTGAAAATGCTTGGATCTTCTTTAGTATTGTTTCCTTTATCATGCACGTAACTTTCTCGGGTCTAACGTAGTTAATTCTAGGTGAAATTTAGACCTGATATTTCGCCGAACACCACGGGTCGCTGTAGTGACGCCGTTGAGATTCTGGAGCTGCTACGGTCCCCCTCGTAGTGAAACCTCTTGGAGACGTTGCTTCAGGGCTGCTCTACGTCCTGGAATCTTTCCCTCTGGGCTGCGATGATGTCCTTGGCTACACGCAGTGATCGAATAGTCGAGCTAAACGGCTAACTTCTCAGAAGGGCTCCTTTATGGAACTTTCAAATGTTTTGTGTCGGAAACACCCACAAACGATACCACACCAACTGGGATATGCACTTAGTAACACGGTACACTTTTTAAGTTGAAAAAATGCTCATTTATTATATATGTGGAGCACAATTTACAATGTCATTTCTTATAATTTCTTCATTTGTTCTCCTCAAATCCGTTATAAACAAAAGCTAATCTAATATTATTATAAACGGAAATTAACCAAGTTCAAATCAATTACATCTTAAAATAAATCTGCTTATAAACTATTATATTTACAAAATTCTTATATCTAAAATATTGTCTAAATTTTTAATTATTAAGATGTCTCTTGGCGCCACCACACGTTTTATTAATTGCTTTTCTCTGTTCACACTCGTAATTGTACTGATTAATTTATTTAGAGTTAACTTCCTGCACAGTTGTTTTTCGATGTCCATCTGTTTGCTTTTCACTCGTATTTTCTCCTGTCTTGCTGTTTGCTTTTTCCCTTTCTTTATAATGTCTTGTCTGCTTCTTACAATTGCTATTTCATGCTTTTTTGCCTGCCTTTTAATTGCTCTTTGCAACGTATAATCAGTTTATTCTGGCTTATGCCTTTTTTTAAGAACCCTCACAAAATTTCACTGTCTAAATTAATTGAATTCTACGCTTCATTTTCTTGCACATAGCAAACCTTTTTGTAATTAATAATTTCTTTTGGTTCGGCTATTACTTTTGCACAAACCTATTATTTAAATTGATCGGACAGTCAACTTAGACCCCTGTGAGAAATGAGCTTTGCCTTTTGCGTTCCTTATTCAATTATTATGCTATTACTGGCGTCTCTTTACCAATGAATTTATTCTGTGAAATTCAAGTTTTAGCCTTGCAGTTATATAAAACACCTCAACCCTGTGCTTATTGAAATGTCCATTAAATTGTCAACGCTATCAGAGTTGAGTTGTAGGGCCTAAGACCATTCTAATATATCGGTCTGTTTTGAAGTCTATCTTCAAGAGTGAGGGAAGTGTGCCATTATGACTATATACAGAGTGCATTAAAAATAGCAATAATATGCCAGACATCCATTGAACCTTTTAATTCTCAGTAAACAATTCTAATACATATTTTCTGTTCGATCCTTTCTATCCGCGTGTAAAGTGTTCTACCTTACAGTGTTCGGTACCAAAAATCGGAATACCTATCAATCTAACAAATTCTAAAAATTTTTGAAATTTTCCAATAAATACGTCTTTTAAACATTAAATCAACAATTAAAGAACTTTGACAGTTTTAAGAATTTGTTACAAATAAGGGTTTTGTACAAATATGGCGACAATACCAGTTTAAGCTTATGTGATTTCGAAAACTTCTGTAACTTAATTTCGTTAGCTTTTCCAGTAAATGTTTAATCAAGCATTGGTGCTTACCTAACTGAATTATTTTACTGGATACATAAACCTTCTTTTATCATTTATTGAACAATTCAAAACTAGGTCACAAATCAAATGCTTGCATTTCTGTGCAGTCAGCAGTAGCCGCCTTGCATTATTTCTTATTTCGACAATATTTACCTAAAATCAAAAGCAGCAGGAGAGTATTGCAGTGATAATTTTTTTCGTAGCGATCTCAACCAATTAGAAGGCTGGATTTAGTTAAGTTATCTTGTATAATTTCGATTATACAAAATCGATTATACTATAGTAACTTCACTAGGCGATGCAATACATAACTTTTGTCAACTTGATGTTGTTTTCATGGAGATGACTTTCAGCTAGGTTAATACTATAGCCCCTCTATTACAAATAGTAGCGACATCATGGGGCAAACCTGATGCAAACATGAAAATACAAAAAGTTACTAAACGGTAAATTTCAGTGTAAACAGTGAAAAAATAACAGATCTGAATACCTGAAATTCTTTTTTGCCACTATTTTTACACTTATCGATACAACACCCTGGCATTTCCACGTCCTCGACTTCAAATTAGCCCCCGAAGAGAAAAATGAACACGACAACTGTCAATGTCACATTTTAATTTAATTATGCAACTTCCTAGGCGATTTTTAAATATGCTAGGGACTTAAGGGATACCAACGTGATTTTTCCCCAGCGGCAACATCAATCGTTGTCGCTACTATATGTAAATATAGGGGCTATAGTTAATACAAACAAATCGAGCTGCCAATAAAATATTTATTTGATTCTAATATTAAAATTTACTGAAAAAATAATCAAATCGAATACAATGCGTACTTCGAACAGGTTATACGTCTCAAACTTCCTGCACAATAACAAATCGTGTCAGTTTGACAGAATAATATTTAACCTGTTAAACTGGCACTCTTTTATTATTGTGCAACAAGTTATCGACATATAACCTGATAATATCGAAGTACTTATAGTATTACTTCTGAGAATACAATTCATTAATCGCGTGGCCCATTTTAAACCAATAGGAAGCATAAAAACCCTTGGATACATGTGTACCACAGCGGTGATACAAAACAAAAATGTGTATCATCTTATTGTGGTCTGTTGCTACGCAAAAGTGTGAAAATGTTGGTTAACCTTCCGTCAATTTTAAGTCTATGTCAAATTCGAGGTTAACAGGCTAGGTTTTCCATCAGTTTGGACACAAACTGGCACAAAACCTAACCTGCTAACCTCGTATTTGACATAGACTTAAAATTGACAGCAGGGTAACCAACATTAACAGTCTTTCAATTCATTGTATTCTCTCACTAAATACAACTCGCGGTATGATTAGTAATCGGTGATATTTCTCATTGAAACCGAAGGAGCAAATTCGCACCTCGGTTTCAATTCGAAAATATCACCGATGATAATCATACCACTTGTGGCATTATGGCTGACAATATTTATGTCAGATAAACGTTATTTCATTGAATTGTCCTCCGAACACAACACTTGCTCTGAGTTTTGCTTTAATAATTGTCATTCATTCATTACTCGTCACAGCAGCAACTCGTATTGGGAATGACAAACATTGTCTGAAAAACTCAGAGTACTTGTATTATAGAGGGTATTTAAAAAATACGTTCGGGTATTTTACCCGCTTATAGATTTCATCAATACAAACAAAAAAGTCCTAATAAACATGGATCCGGAAATGCTTTATTTCTGAGATACAGGGTGTTAAAGTTTAAAAAAAACCCGGTTGCCCCTGAAATAATTAATTTCAATCGAAGTGTGCCAAAACATGATCATTAATACCACCAGTAAACCTTCAAAGTTTCACTAAAATCGGCTAAGGGGTTTTGATATATTGAAGCATTTTAGTTTTTGTCTTAACAGGTTCAGAGAAGTGCAAAAATATGGGCTTTAGTTTTTTTCTTAAAAACGAAGCGAGATCTGAAAAAATCTAGGGAGACAAAAAAGTTGCGTTCTTAGTTGCTTTATTAAAAAAATACAGGTTGTCCGGATATTGCGTGTACAACGGAAAACCACAAGTTCCTTGATCCAAAATATGATGATTTAAGTCAACTTATCTATATACAAAGTTGACTAGTTTAGCCGCCAGAGGGCTTTAAAAATGATTAGTTAAAAAAAATGTCAAATAAGTCGAAAAATTTTTGATAGATGTTAATAATTTTTTAGGATACTGCATTGGTAACTAGCGTTTACATAGTTACAAACGAGTCCGGTAGATAAAATTTACCGGCCTAGACCAGTAGTAGAACTACCGGCCGGTAAATTTTATCTACCGGACTCGTATCCTAAAAAATCTTATACGATACACGACCGGTAGCATTTTTATGGCCTTTTAAACATACAGGCCATTAAAATTTTGTTACCGGTCTAATAACGTAAATAGCTATTTTGTCCTTGCGTTTGTACCAGTAAACTACAGCTTTTTATGGAATAAACCCTCATTGCGAAAATTACAGGGTGTTTAAAAACTTTGTCGCAATAAATTATCCATCCATATTACTTAGTTACTTTAATTTAGAAGCAATTTCCTCTCTTACAAAATGTTCGTTGGATAAACGGCTTAGCCACAAAAATATTTTCTAAATCCCTACAAGCCTGAATCAGTAATTGTAACATAACACTAGGCTTGTAGGGATTTAGAAAATATTTGTTTGTGGCTAAACCGTTTACCCAACTAAAATTTTGTAAGAAAGAAAATAGCTTCTAAATTAAAGTAACTATCCAGAAAAAAAATGGTAGTGATTCTACAAGGGGTTAAAATTTTTTAAAAAGTTAATCATTTTAAGAGCCCTCTGGCGGCTAAACTTAGCAACTTTGTATATAAGTAAGTTGAATGAAATCATCATATTTTGGGCCAAGGAACTTGTGGTCTTGCGCAATTTCCGGACACCCTGTATATAAAAATTGCAAAATAACTCATGGGTGTTATTTTCTTTGTGAAGAAACCTATCGATATACTCCGTGGGCACGCCCCTGGAATTACTACATCAACTGTAATAGGTACAAAAGATACCTCATAAAGTTATAAACAAACTGTACAAATTTCATTAAAATCGCTCAAAGGGTTTTTAGATAACATAAAAGGAACGAGATTTAAAAAAAGAACTTTAACTCTCTGAATCTCGGAAACGAAGCGTTTCTGGACTCATGTTTAGCACGACATTTTTGTTTGTATTGATGAGCTCTATAAGTAGGTAAAATATCCGCATGTATGTCTTAAACACCCTGTATATAGTAGTATAATAGTCCATCTGTAACAGAGTTGTCAAATTTAAGTTTCTTCTTTTAATCAATGTTAGTAAACCAAGCACTATAGGAGTTTAGTTATTAAACTTTTACACTCAAAATCAAAATTGTTGTATTAGTGCAGTACGTAATAGAAAGCATGTGTATCAAAAATTCAAATCGGTATTTTTAGATTCGTGGAAATTAATAACAAAATTTAAAATTCTAAATTCTTCAAGGCCTATAACTTTCCGCTCAAGGGACTTTGTACTAAGGTATATTAGGTTTAATCGATTTATTATAACCTAATAAATCTATGATTAATCGTCCCTGTATCTAAGGAATCCTTTGCGACCTTCTCTTGCGATTAATTTTATTCTCAATTTCATAATCAGCAGATGCAGACCAGTGAAGAGTTCTGAGACTTACTTCACTCCTTGGATGTTAATAAAATCACAAAACAGTTTGAAGTTATTTTCGAAGTTTTGAGTAAAATGTAATAATGAACAAACGTCACCGATATCAACGTCGTAACTTGTTTAATTTTAGACAACTGGCTGATATTGAATACCGCAGAGAGGCCCTGAGAATTAAGAATGCGTAATAAATACACGTAGTTGTTACAAGCAGTAGTACTGCAATACAAAACAGCGCAAGTTTCAACAACTTACCATGGTAGACCCCGATAAACTATATGGAGTAGGTGAGTTCTGACAGAATCCAGGCTACGGAGAGATAATAAATGTGCAATAAAAATGAAAACATATAGTGTCAATCATCAGATGTCAACGATACATTTACTGAAACAATGAGACTAATACACTGAAACGCCAGATTTGCGAAAATGCTAAATAAACCCAGAATCCAAATCGTTAACCTAGATGTTATTAGGACAAATTGATGCATGAATAGTCTACTGGGTTCGTGCAGGCAAAAACATTCGTATGCAAAGCCTTCTTAAAGGTAACGCATTCATAAGCAATAGTACCCTTTATCTCTTGCTACAGACATTCTTCTCCTAATCGTCGAATAGCGCAGCTGGGCATGTATAACCGGGTTGACCCACTTACTACTCATAAAAACGATAATTAGGTATAGTATACCATCAGGATACATTCAAAGTGAATTAATGAAATTCGGTGAGAAACCGATTTTTTTTACCAGCAGATAAGTTACAACAAAATATTAAACCAGAAAACGACCTATGATCGATTACTGCTTACAGATTCACACAAAAATTTTAGATCTGCTACGAATAAATACCTATCGCACACGTAAACCAATAAGCCATGCATTACCCCTTTAACGGAAAGTGTGCAAGCTGCCCGAAAGCTTAGAACAACTGAAAGACCTGAGCTTAATAGCTGTGACACGTGTTAAAAAACCCAGAAAAAAATATTCCGAAGGGGCTAGCAACTACAGATGTGTGGCTTTTCCCAGGCTCGAATACGTCATCTAGCAGGCGGACAGAACAGCTCGTGAAGTTACTCCAAGCATCCAGAACGAGAGGACAAGAGAGGAAAAGAAGAAAAAAGGAGGAACAGGAAAACTGAATCGTACCTAAGATCATGTACGCCCAGCAGATGCTTTGCTTCGAAGAACTATACTGAAGTAAATAGATTTGTTTAGAGATCCAAAAAATCTTCCCATCCTTTCGGGAGGAAAATCTGCTCGTAAAGCTTCACCAAATGAAAATCCCGCAAAAGTGCGTCGTGTACATACCGTATTCAAAAGTAAAATTGAAATTTTTCCGAAAACAAAATAAAAGTCGGAAAGCTATTCCCACTCTGCGGAAGACAAGTTTTCGAAAGAAAGATACGAATCCAAACTCCATGAAAGTTATTTAGTGGCTCGATTGCTTTAAAATAATTTAAAATAACTACAAACTGCACTGCTCTACGCAAGTAAGTTCTATATTACACTGTATTTACCTAATGATGGAGCCAGTCTGGTGTCTGACGTATACAAAAAAAATACACAAAAATATTAAGAAATAATTGCATAATTACAGGTTATGTCGAGATCACAGCTATAACATGACTCAATTCCACACCATACGGAATAGGTTAGTTAAAAAAAAACCTGTTGCTGACCACCAGGTAGAAAACACGCACATCGGAAGCAGACCAGATGCAAACCATGACGAGAAGCCACAGCGGAAACCAGGTGTCTTGCGATGGGTCAGAACTGCAGCCTCAAGTTTCAACCTGCAGCTGCCAATAATGTATCGTTCGGCGATGATACCGAACCCCTTTCAGAAACGGGATTCTCTACATATACATCGTCAAACGCAAAGGCGATCCTTGGCTCACACGACAAAATGTTCCCCCCGTACTAGAAGAAGAGCATTAAGATGTTCTGCTTTGTTTTTCCAAAATCGTAGCATGTGGTACAAATCCAGAAGCATGTCTGACTTTGAAAATTCACGAAAAATATCACTTTTTATGACTCCATGAAGGTCCCATGAAAGAAATCGCAACTCCAAAATGACTTCACAAATGTAGTTCACTTTGCCATCCTTTCTGATTCAGCACCAATTGGAAAAATAGCCAAAAAAATAAGCTGCAGCCTAAACATTTGGAAAAGCTTGAGAAATTTATTAGGCAAGCAGAATGTCTTGGACCTTGAAGTGTTAGTGAAGTTGAAGTGAATAGCTAAGAATTATTTAGGAAAACTAATACATTGAGATATGAAACTTGACCTTAGTTTAATTAGATTGTAGATAATATTTGATTTATCAAGATTATATAGGGCAACTAATATGTAAATACGTCTAAATGACGTTTGGCCCTTAACAACAATAATTGTGGTTTTCGTTAATCCTAACTTCTAAAGACCTTGACGCTTCACTTTTATAGCAATACCCGCTTTCACAAGGAATACAATATATACAATTCTTTGAATGTTGTTCTTCATTGAACGGTTTCGTTTTTGTAGGAAACGACTACAAGGTATCCATGGTTTTGAATACCGTCTAACATTAAATCTATTTTAAATTCTTTCAATTTTGTAGTGTGGCAAAATACCCAAAAAATTGTGTCATTACTGAAGAGCCACAAGAAGTTTCAGAGATTATATCACAGTAGGTCTTTAATATGATTACGGATCATGAGTTGTGACCTATAATTATGACGTAGACGAATCAACAATCAAGTGTTCAGTTTTTAAACGAAACGCAAACTGTAACTTCTGATTCATATGTAGTAGTTTACGTTTCCTTAGGCTCTCAAAATTGTGTAGTGATCGCCGAAAATTTTATTTGCGTGAAATGTTGTTATACCATGATAATGCGCGTTTGTATACGACCACAATAACTTTAAGTTTCTTATACAAATCTGGAGTTCAGCTGTTCACTCACCTTTCATTCAGTACAGATATTACTCACAAGGATTCATTTTTGTTTCCAGAGATTTAGAAGAACCATACGTGGTAAATTTCCTGCTGAATTTCAGTGGATGTTCAACTACCTTCCTAAAACTTAATTTTCTGCATGTCTCGAAAACTGGTTTCAAAGAATGAAGAAATAAATGTCCTATAGCTAAGGGTGAATATTTTGACTAAGAGTAAAGTTCGTATTTTTCTTATCTCACAACTAGTAGAACAGCCCTCTTCTATACCAAAAGTATACTAAGTAACTATAGTGAAAATACATATAGGGCTAAGTATATACAATAGTGCATTACAACACCAATAAACACAAGGACCACTATATACAAAGTATTACATAATAATAATGATAATAATAACTTTATTAATTTAAAAATAAATACAACAGTAACAAAATAGACTTATGAACTAGGCGAAGTCCAGTTTGATGGGATATCCATAGAAAATCCCACCGCCTGCTCCACTTAACCTAGACAATTTTATTGCAACAAATGTTTTGCAATTCGATTATTAGAATCATTATAAAATATTTTTATTTTTGTCCAGTCTGCGATAAACTAGTATTGGGAATATGGATTGAAAACACAAAGAAGATTTAAAAAAAGAACGGGGGTGTTACGACAAAGTGG
The DNA here is from genome assembly GCA_940337035.1 of Agriotes lineatus. Classification (NCBI taxonomy): domain Eukaryota; kingdom Metazoa; phylum Arthropoda; class Insecta; order Coleoptera; family Elateridae; genus Agriotes; species Agriotes lineatus. The sequence goes on along the minus strand of OW679194.1, from coordinate 86,123,821 downwards.
CTGTACTTTATTTTCTAACGTAAAATTTTTAATTTAAAAGGCGTTTCTTGAGTTGCGGAGTTGCTTCGAGTGAACGTTAGAGTGAACATGTGCCAATCATTTGACCTGGTTTTCTACGTGTGCCTCAAGTGACTATTAAACCGACATTCGCTAGGTAGAGTACCTCCTCTTTATTTTTCCAACCCTTAATTAACCACCATAATCACAGGAATCTCTGACTACAGGGATTTTTGTAATAAATTCTAACCAAATAATACCTACTCGTTACAATGAACTCGACGGAAACGTTGACCTTTGCAAATGCAGCCTCGAAACAAACTGATATCTTTCCCACAAAAGAACAGGCCATAATCTTAAACTCCGTCGATGGAATAAAAATGAAAGATTACGTTTTAAAAATAGGAAACGTTGTTGGGCCCAAAAACATTTTATTTGCTTCGCGAGTATCAAATAACCGAATCTGTATGTATCTAAAAAGTAAAGACATTGTCGACCGATTTACTAAAGAATACAAAACAATCCAAATAGAAAACTTTGAAATTAATATAAGACCGATGATAAAACCGGCTAAACGCATCATCCTATCAAATGTCTGCCCAACCATACCCCATAACATTATTGAAAACGAATTAAAATGTATGGGAATAAAACTATTGTCATCAATAAATTTCTTAAAAGCCGGAATGCAAGAAGAAGGATATACACATATTTTAAGCTTTAGAAGACACGTCTACATATCCCCTGAAGACGAAACGCTTGTACCGGAAACTCTCCTAATCGACTATGAAAATACCAAATACAGAATATTCATAAGTGAAGAAGTTGTTAAGTCATTTTGCTATTTCAGATGCTTAATTGCATTTCACGCCGTTAGTTAGGTCATTTTGGTAACCATATTCCCAGTTCCTAACTATAACACTCAACAAATCAATAACAACGAACCAGATATAAATACATTAAGCACTCCCATTGAATCCCAAGAAAATCGAGAACCCTAGAAGAAAGAGAGTCTTAAACGCTTAGCTTCCGATTCCACAGACTCAAAAGCAGGATCCCTTATAATAGACACAGACCTTCCTCAAAACGAAACATTCTCAAATGAACAGCTTGCTATCCACCCTACAAAAATATTAAAAAAAAAGAAATTACGTTCTGAAAGCCCTGGTAGTACTAAAGAAGTGCGACAGTTAATACAGCCACTTCAAAAAATAATTGAAACCAACCAAGATAAATATATACTATCCTATGAAGAATTACTGGACTTTTTGGAAAATGTTCAGGGCAGAAGTGATCACTTACAATTCTCTCTCCAATATACCACTGACACGAACAAACTGATACAAATGCTGTACGACCTATACCCCTTCCTCGAAGATAGATCGATAAAAACAAAATTCACGCGACTTATGACCAACCTTAAAAAACAATCAATTCCTCACTCTAGTCTGGAATCATTACTATTTTAATATGTCCATTCTACAGTGGAATTGCAACGGTTTATACGCACACTTAGGCGAATTCCAACATCTAATTGCCCAAAACCAACCTGATTATATATGCATACAAGAAACTAGATTCCAGGATCAGAAAACTATAAAATTTTGAAATTACAACATATATAGAAAAGACCGTCAAAACCATATAATAGCTAGTGGAGGAGTTGCAATATTCGTAAAAAATTCTCTTTATGCACAAAACCTGAGTCTACACACTAATTTAGAAGCCGTAGCTATTACAACCTATATCCCTCAAAAAGTGACCATATGCTCTATCTATTTACCGCCTAACCAAAGCATTGACGAAACCGACATCTTACAACTAATATCACAACTTCCTGTCCCCTTTCTTATAATGGGAGATTTCAATGCACACAATCGCCTATGGGGATCCAACCATACAGACCATCGGGGGAAAGAAATCGAAAAACTCCTGAACGCAAACATGGTACTACTCAACGATGGATCTCCAACCCACCTCTGTACAAGAACTGGTTCCTTCACAAGTATAGACCTTACCTTGTGTCATGCACGGCTTGCTACCAATGTAACATGGGAAGTCTTTCAATCTCTCCATGGTAGTGACCACTTTCCGATATCAATAACCCTAAGACAAAAATCCTCAGACCCCCCTAACAACCTAATCCACAACAAATGGAACTATAAAAAAGCCAACTGGGCACTCTTTGAAGTTTTATCAAGAACCTGCCCAGACATCTCAACCACTGATGATATCGATACATTAATAGAAAAATTAACAAAGAAAATAACAGACGCAGCAACAGAAGCAATAGGGTATAAACATAACCAAAGAAAACGGAAAAGGGTTCCCTGGTGGAACGAAGAATGTCAAAAGGCAATTTTAGATAACAAAAAAGCGTTATATATATACAGAAAAGATAAAAGTACTCTAAATCTAATACACTTAAAAAGAGCAAGAGCCATTGCACGCAGAACCATTGTAAACAGTAAAAAACTGTCATGGCAAAATTATGTCTCCAAAATCAACTTAAACACTCCCACCAAAGAAATGTGGAACAAAATTAAAAGTATTGAAGGTCAAGGCACTATCTTTCATACTGAAACTTTAATAACAAATACAGGCATTTGCACACACCCTCAACAAATTGCAGATATCTTGGCAGACACATTCGCACAAAACTCAAGTAACCAAAACTACAGACAGACGTTCACTAACAAAAAAATGGATGCAGAAAAGATACCAGTAAAAATTATTCAAGATGCAGAAAACCCCATAAATACGTGCTTTACCTATTCAGAACTAATAGAAACTATTCAAGACATGAAACTAAACAGCAGTCCGGGGCCTGATGGTATATCGTACGAAATTATAAAACACCTCCCCAAAGAAACCTGGAACCATATCTTAAACATATATAATCATATATGGCGTAATAATGTATACCCTAACAAATGGAGAGAATCTGTAGTAATCCCAATACTAAAACCCAACAAAAACAAGACCGACCCACAAAACTACCGACCCATTTGGTTGTCTAATTGCTTAAGCAAAATTCTTCAAAAAATGGTTAATAAACGACTCATATGGTACATGGAAACCGAAAATATATTAAACGAAGTACAGTATGGCTTTCGAAAAGGAAGAACAACCACAGATGCAATCCTGTACCTTGAATCCGAAATAGAATTTGCACTCCATAATAAACAACACCTATTAGCGGTATTTTTGGACATTAAGAAAGCATACGACACTGCCTGGAGATTTAACATCATCAAATCTTTAGAAGAATATGGATTACAGGGCAACATACTACAATATTTAATTAACTTCTTAAAATATCGCAAATTTCGAGTAAGAATAAATGGCTTTGTGTCTGAAACCAAACATCAAGAAAATGGCGTACCTCAGGGTGAAATTCTCAGCGTGACATTATTCCTTATAGCAATGAATAAAATAACAAACTTTATCCCTAAATTAACAAAAATTGCTTTATTTGCTGACGATATAGTAATATTCCAAAAAGGTAAAAACCTAACCTCCTTACAAACACAAATGCAAAACACCATCAACAATTTAGAAAAATGGACCGAAAACACCGGATTTGACTTCTCCTGCAGCAAAACAAAGGCAATTCATTTTTGCAAACTTCGGAAAAAACACTAAGATCCTACGTTACAACTAAAAGGGACTAACATTGAATATGTAGACAACATAAAATTCCTGGGAATAACCTTTGACCGCAAACTAACTTGGATCCCTCACCTATTAAAACTGAAAACAGAATGCCTCCAAAAACTTAATATCCTCAAAGCTTTGGCACGTCGAAATTGGGGATCAGAACGAGAAACTTTAATTAATATATACAACTCCACGATTAGAACAAAATTAGACTACGCATGCATTGCATACGCTGCTACAAAACCATCCAGATTAAAAATACTATATCTAGTACAAAATATGGCAATGAGAATTTCAACAGGAGCCTATAGAACAAGCCCGACTATCAGTATAGCCTGCGAAGCCGGAGAACAACCCCTAGAATTTAGAAGAAACCAACTGGCCCTCAATCATATAATAAAACTGGCTGCTAATCCAAATATACCAACTTTTAAACAAATTTTCAACTACTGCAATAATGGACAGGTAACAACACAAACTGAAACACCTCTGCAACAATACATAACAAACTCTCTAAAATCAACTACGTTAATCTCAAATATATCAACCGAACGTTTTATAAAAATACCCCCTTGGCAAATTAATCCTCCTCATTGTATATTCTACTTAACACAACTTTCAAAACAAAACACCCACCCATCTCTCTACCTAGCGTTATTCAACGAATTAAAACATAAATTCAAAAATTCCAAATTCATATATACGGATGGATCCAAATCAGACAGTCATGCAGGAGCTGCAGTGGTGCTCGCAGAAGATAGTTATCAATTCCATCTACCATTGACTTGCAGCATATATACAGCAGAAGCATACGGCATTCTAAAAGCCCTAAACATCATTGAAGAATCGTGCACCATAACCATTTCGTCATCTGCACAGACTCTTTGAGCGTAATAAATAGCATCAGAAATAAAAACTTTTGTCATCCGTTCCTTGTTGAAATTCAAGAAAAAATACATGTACTCTCAAAAGAAAGAAACAAAATATAACCTTTATTTGGATACCTTCACACATAGCAATAGCAGGAAATGAAACAGCCGACAAAAGAGCGAAAGAAGCACACACCACAGAACTACTTAACGTCAAAATTCCTTCATCTGATTATAAAAACATCATCAATAAAAAACTAAACAACAAATGGAAAGAAAAAATGGAAAGAAACCACAAATAACAAACTGCGAAAAATAAAAGAAGACGTAGACAAGTGGCAATCAAACAGAAACCGAAGGGAGCAAAATAATTATGACACGACTTCGTATAGGGACATACAACATTAACCCATGACTACCCTCATCAAAAAATTGGAACCAACGCTTTGCGAGACCTGTAATACACTTCTAAGGGCCGGTTGCAGAAAGCAATGTTAAGTCTCGTGTTAGCTAACGCGACGTCAAAGTGAACAAAAACGCATCAAAATCTAAATGCTTATGGTAACTTAATACATTAGTAAACAAAATTTGATGCGATGTTGTTCACTTTGGACGCGACGTTAGCTAACACCAGACTTAACATTGCTCTTCTGCAACCGGCCCTAACTGTCGAACATGTCATTCTACAATGTCCAAAATTTGACCAACAACGACATAAAAACAATATTTGTCCAAACCTTAAAGAAGCGCTTTGAAAACCGACGAACGCAAAACAGACGAACGTACTGAAATTCCTCGAGGACACTGGTTTACTGTACAAAATTATAAAATAATGTTATATAATGTATTAATTATAATCTAATTGTTTATAGTATAGGGTGCTAATAGTCTATGTAATTGAAGTACACAATAAATCTTTAAATTAAAAAAAAAGGCGTTTCTTCAGTTTATAATTAGAATAAAAGAAATCTTAATTTAATTTTAAAAGAACCAATACTTAGCTTTTTTAAATCGGGGGGTAGCTTGTAACTATTAACCACACAATAAGAAAAAGAGCGCTTAAATAACGCAGTATGACGTATAGGCGGAGTTAATAAACTTTTATATCTGAGGTTCATATTATGTACAACAGTACAGAAAGTTAACCTTTTTACATATAGTGTCCGCCAAAAAGTCGACATAATACGGGAAATTTTTTATTTTTGATTTTTCTAAAAAAACTTTTTACGTCAATAATTTGTGCTTAGTCTAAAAACCTATTTAACCCCCACCTCTATATACGGAGTGATTTTTACTTATTTAGAAAACTGGAGTTTTTCGAAATTCTCAAAATCCAGAAAGTGCTTGTTTTGGGAAACTAAGCAAGATTTCAATGAGATTTTTTTATAGTGTGTTATTTTTAGCTAACTGAACAATCTCAAGGCCAGAAAACACCTAATTTTTTTTAACTTCAGCTAAAAATTCATTTTTGAATTTACTAAATATTTTTCAAAATTTTACATACCAAGACTTAATATTAAAATTAAACCTTTTTATGTGAAGACTTTAAAGATTTATAGTTGGGAAAAATAATATAAAATGTTAATTACTTCTTTAGATTTTTTATTATTTACCGAGAAAGTAGTATGTTTGCATAATATTTACGTTTTTTATGTAATGCGCCCTTTTAAGAGAAATATTTTTCATTTCTCTTAATACATATTTAAATGGCTTCTCAAAACTCGAATCTAGCCCTGTTAATGAATTACTCTGTTACAAAAATCCTGGAAATGTTCTTTTACGGTTGCCTAGATGAGGAGATCTTTCTTTATCCAATTTACATGTTCTAAATAATCTCTTCATTTAGACAACCGTAGAAAGAACATTTGCAGAATTTTTGCAACAGTAATTTATTAACAGGGCTAGATTCGAGTTTCTAGAAGCCGTTTAAATAGGTATTAATCAGAATTAAAAAATATTTCTCCTAAACAGCTCCTTGCATAGAAAACGTAAAAATTATGCAAACACTACTTTTCCGGCAAATAATAAAAAATCTAAAGAAGTAGTAATTTAACATTTTATATTATTTTTCCCAATTATAAATCTTTAAAGTCTTCATACGGATGATGCCATAATTAATATATAACAGCAGTGAGATAACATGAACAACAAAATAGAATGCTTGAGTAAGAAAGAGATAACCATACGATAAAATTATTTTAGTAGGCATGTTTAGTTGACTTATGTAATAATTAAGATAAGCGTCATGCCTACTCGAATATTTACTACTTTGTTTATCTCTTTCTTACTCAAAAAATACGTGTTATCTTCTCTTTCATGTTATCTCATTGCTGTTATATGTAATTGTGGCCTCATCGGTATAAACAAAATTTGAATTTTAATATTAAGTCTTGGTATGTGAAACTCTTGAAAAATATTTAAAAAATTGAAAAATTTATTTTTAGCTATAGTTAAAAAAATTAGGTGTTTTCTGGCCTCGATATTGTTCAGTTAGCTAAAGATCACACACTCGAAAAAAATCTCATTGAAATCTTGCTTAATTTCCGAAAAATAGCAGCTTTTCGGATTTTGGCAATTTCGAAAAACTCCATTTTCTAAATACGTAAAAATCACTCGGTATATATGATAGGGGCTACATAGGTTTCTAGACAAGCACAAATTATTAACGTAAAAAGTTTTTTTTGAAAAATGAAAATAAAAATTTTTCCCATATTATGCCGACTCTTTTTGGCGGACACTGTAGATGTGAAAGATATTTATTTACAATTAAATTATGATAAATGCAACACGAATGTAAAACACGCCTATGCGACATACTTAACCAATTTGAAGTACAAGTTTTTTTAGTTACACGTTTTTTAATGCCAAAATAAGGACGTATTTAATAAGGGGGTGGTACAACTAAATGCTGGTCTGAATCCAGAATGAATATTTGGTAAGATTTTACTTATGTAAATTATTAATTAATTAAAATTATAAAATAAAACCTATCAAAGTAATAACGACGATTTCAATCAAAAGAGGTACAATCAATACACAATTATGGGTTATCTTCAATATTTTAATTTAGAATATTTCCCTGTTAGATATCTAGTCATTTGAAAAATAGCAAATCACTTACTACTCTTTAATTTCTAAAGAATATGCATAAAAGACAGAAAATCAGTTAAAATTTAATATCGCCAGCATACTTCAGGGATCGCATTAGAAGCAGTTACGGCATTACGGAGTTAAAAATAAATTCGATATCTCCAATTTTGAGAAAAAAATAGAACTGGATGATTTATATCTTTTCAGTTTTATTTAGCCCCACTATTCGTCAATTCTTTAGTACCCAATAAATACTAAAGCCCAACTCATTCTAAAAGCGAATTTTATTGAGAAAGTATTATAATCTAACAGGTATGGTTACGAATAAATACGATGCCTGACACTTTATAGCTATTAAAAACAACTACTGATAAGCACAATATATTTATCTACGACAGTGTGTAAAATTGCCTTTTAGTTGGCAGTTTTAAGTTTGCAAAACGACTGTTTTAATAACATGTTGTTCATTAGTTTACGTCGTCAGTAGTAACGTCTTTAAAAGATTTCTTTAGGCACGTTGTGAGTAGCAACGTGTTTTAAAATTTTTATCTTCATCAGTGTTTGTTATAGACTCTTAACCAATTTAATTTTAGTATCGTTAAGAGCTCCATTACCACACTCAGTGCGGTAATGGATAGATATTACCGCACTCAGTCCGGTAATGAATATTACCGCACTCTTTTTGTATACAGAAATACATTGAACCAGAATTTATTGATGAAGATAAAATATTGAACAATACACATTTGGTTATGGGCACTTAACGAGACTCGTTTGATTTGCAGCAAAACTCGGCTCACCGCCTTTTTGGGCAATCAAACTCGTGTCGTTAAGATGCTCATAATCAAACTTGTATCGTTAATATCTATTAAAACACGCAAAATTACGACCGGTTGCTGGTAATCCTAATTCGCGTTTAATTTTTTTTTCATATTTACCGTGTTTTCTAGATTCTATCGTAGATAAAATACACATACGTAAAGCATCTTTAGTCGACTCGCGGGGCTTAAAACGCTGGGCTCACTCGCGTTTTAATTCTATCCCACTCGTGCCTAAAGAGTAGCTTTACGCACTTGTATCGTAAATGACTATAATGGCGTTCTCTAGTTTTTGTTTACGTTAGTAACATGTGTCTTTTATGGGGAAACAAAATTTTTGTTGTACAATATGTAAACGTTTCAACCAAGACACAAGAAACCTTACTGAAATTATGTGACATATTTTGTTGTACATCTGCGCAAAACATATTTCGCATTAATAGCTTTTAAACACATACTTGGTATAGTAAATGTACATCATTCAAAATCCTTTCAAAATAGTATATTGTGTTTTCATTTAAAAATTCCCTTTAATGATCGGATACAGTACTATAGTGCTATTAGTAGCACATTATTTTGTCTTCGTTCTGTTTTAAAACATTCTTATACTTGCCTTATTATTTTATTATTTACATTTCCTAACAAAATATGTAACTGTGGCTTCTACACCTATGACACAATCAAGGTCAGGGACGGGCATTTACGTGTATACAACTATGTTAATGGGGTTAGATAGTATATATGTGGTATTATTTTGGTAATTTTAAGTTTTTAACCAATTTCTCAACGTGTGTGTTAGGCACTTATGTCAACAACGAATTAATTATTCATGATTACACAGAATATTGTTGAACTTTATTTGCGAATTAAATAATATATGTCAAAAATATGAATGCACTATTGCAAACTCACGGAATGTCTGGCTAAATATCAAATTATTCTTAAAATTTCAGAAAAACATTGATTTCAAATTACAGCCAGGGATAAATATTTTATGATTTTGAAAATTTGAGAAATCGTCTAGAAATCACCGAAAAAAATATTTAAAAATTTGGTGTCCTCTGGAGGATGGCTAAAGTAAATCATTCAAGTTTAGCAAAACTGAAACTTTTGCAAATGCTTGCATCGCCTGCCCAAATTGAATGGGCATTTTTAAACTAGGAATTAATTACAGTGATAAGGAGGCTATTATATATTTATTATAGTTTAGACGTTTATGGTAATAAACAATACGAAATAGTTTGCAACAGGAACACTTCAATTGGGGTTAATTTACTCGCATAGCATTAGCTTTTTTCTTTCAAATATGTCAATGTATGTCTGCAGGTTTTATAGTATATTATATTATTAGAAGTAAAAGTTATTCTTTGTGTGGCGAGATCGGACGCGTTTGACTGAAGAGCGTAAGCGAGATATACTTACATTTCAAAAATTACGATAATCGAGAATTGATCTCTACGTCAGTTCCCGACAATCAAGAAGGCCAATGTCAAAAATATTCGAAAGCTAATCAAGTTGTCAAGTAGTTTTACTCGACCGGCATAAATGTAGCCACTTTTATGCCTAGACATAAAAATAACGCATTTACCATGTCAGTCAAGTCACATAATATCAACATTAATTATTGTGAATATGTGTTCCATTTTAGTTAAGTAAATAATTCACTACAAAGTTGTTTACATACTTTATACATTTAGATAAAGGGCTGTAAACAATAAAAAATAATCACTTATAATACAATGAGTGGCCAAAGCTATGTCGACTATTTTTGTGGTGGTGTCACGAATGTCCATTGCGCTTTGGTACGATAGCACGAGTCCTTCCCAAGCGCAATGGACATGAGTAGTGATACCACCGCAAAAATAATCTACTTAACTTTGACTAAGAATGGTATTAGTAGTATAGGGGCACCTTGATTTTGATAGCTGTCAATCAAATTTTGATTCGCGGTGTAATTCGCGGTTTTCGCGGTTTTATTCGCGGATTTCGCGGTTTTAATTTTAATTCGCGGATTGACCCAATTAATTTCGCGGTTTGATCTAATTAATTTCGCGGTTTGATCTAATTAATTTTCATATGTGCTACTGATTAAATTACGCATTAGCTTCCGATTAAATTACGCGTCGGACTTCGGCGGCCATCTTGGATTTCTGGCGCGAATATTTGAATTTTACATTTTTTTCAGATTTTTTTCTAAGTTCAATTTTTGAATTTTAAACTTCCCGGGATGTCCTCCATCTTTGTTTTCTGCGTGCGCACTTCGCACTGTAGTCGTTGTAATTTTGAATTTTCGCGGAAATATTTTAATTTCAAACTGGTAGATCTCTCTCTCTCTCTCTTCTGCTCATCTGGCGTTGGCTGTCTCTCTCATGCATTGCAGAATGGCTGTTTATATTTAAAAAAAGCTATTTGCTTCGGGCCCCAGTGGGAATCGAACCCTCTACGTTTGCATACACATTGGGCTCACATTGATCGATGCCGCTAGACCACGGAGCGCTACGGGATTTAAAGGGTTTGAACAGTATGCCCCTTCGCTGTTCGGTCGTTACATTTCCATATTCAAAACAAATAATTTTTTCGAATATATAAAATATAAGAACGGAATTGTGCCGTCTAGGGCCTTAGAAACTTGTTAATAATTTTTAAAAATTGACTTTGTAACTAGTTTTGCTGTAATTAATTCGTTTAATTTTATAATACGAGTGACGCTATCTCACTCAGTCCCATTGATTTTCTACAGCTTTCTCTTTTCCATCCCGTTTGCTACCTATGCGTAATTACAAAAGACGTTATCGCCCCAGGCAGACTTTCTATTTAGCCGGCGATTGTGTGTCATTCTCTGCAATCTGTACTCACGTTGCAGTTTTTGTGGGCTCGACTTTAAAATTTGGTCCTTAACAATTAACTACGTGCATAGAAAACAGGCTGGTTACTTTATTTTATATAGCGAAACCACTGCATTACTTTATTCAAAGGTCATTACGCATTAGCTTCTGTTTAAATCCCTTTTTAAAACAGGTCGGTGCCTGTGTTTTGTTTGGTTTTAAAGGTTTGAACATTGTACCACTTAGCTGTTCTGACATTACACTTCCATATTCATATTATAAATAAATTTTAAATGTTATTTTCGACTGAGTTTTAGCCGCTTATAAATTACAACAGCTAGTTTAAAAATTAAATGGGCAATGAGAGGTAAAGGCAGATCGTAATATAAAACGAGTTACAAATTTTATTTTAATATATTCCTGAAATACTGATAATACGTATTGCTTGAATAAGAAAGAGATAAACATAAAATGCGTAATTATTCGCAATGGTGTAAGAAAGAGATAAACATAGTAGCAAGTATTGGAGAAGGCTTGACTAATTTTAATTATGACATTAATATAATTTTTTTGTATGGCTATCTTTTTCTTACTCATATAGGTAAGAAAGGGTGGTGCGTTGCTTTCAGCTACCGTGTTCCGAAGATATCCGAGTCTTATTGTATAAGAATGGTTGTCCCCCATAAATTTGAATAAAAACAGGATACTTGTAAAAATATAAGTCAAGCCATTTTTCTTGTAAAAAATTTACGAAAAGACGCATGTTTTATTTCTACTCTGCTTTTGTTTTTTCACGAATCTGCAATAATTACAAAATCTAAAGCTAAAATATTAGTATTTGAAGTTATTTTACAGTTACAAAGTGTAAAATTTCAAAAAATCAATCTACGATTTCATAATGGCGTGATATAATTTAGAAAATTGTGATTTCTTTTAATTTTGTGCGATACATTTTATAAAAAAGTGTACAACATTTGCAAATTTTTCAACGAAATTGTGTGTTTTATTCAAGTTTATGTTAATTTTGTTTATCGAAATGCTTGTGGTAAAAGATTTTTTCAACGAAATTGCTATTTCTTTTAATTTTGAGCAATGCATTTTATAAAAAGTGTAAAACATTTGCAAAATTATGCATAGTTTATATAACATGATGTCGATTTTTGTAAAAATTTATGTGAGATGGCGTGATTTTTGTTCAATTTTCGTCGTGTGTTTAGTAAAAATGTCGTTTTTTGTATAATTTCAAGTAACATGATGGCAGTTTTTGTATAATTTATGTGACATGATGTCGATTTTTGTGTAAATTTATGTGAGATGGCGTGATTTTTGTTCAATTTTCATCGTGTGTTGAATAAAGATGTCGTTTTTTGTATAATTTCAAGTGACATGATGGCAGTTTTTGTATAATTTATGTGACATGATGTCGATTTTTGTGTAAATTTATGTGAGATGGCGTGATTTTTGTTCAATTTTCATCGTGTGTTGAATGAAAATGTCGTTTTTGTATAATTTCAAGTGACATGATGACAGTTTTTGTATAATTTATGTGACATGATGTCGATTTTTGTGAAAATTTATGTGAGATGCTGTATGATTGCGTGATTTTTGTTCACTTTTGAGTTAATTTGTCGCCATCACATGCATATTTAGTAAATTGTACAAAAAATTTTGTAATAAAAATGCACAAAGAGCCCACATAACTGAAGTTTTGTTTATCGAAATGTAGGTGGTAGTAGATTTTTCAATGAAATTGCGTGTTTTATTCAAATTTATTTTAATTTGTCGTCAACACATACGTCTTTTCGTAATTTTTGCGTGCTTTTATTCAAATTTATTTCAATTTGTCGTCAACACAGACGTATTTTCGTAAAATTTTACTATTTTTTCAATGAAAGTTGTATAAAAAATATTGTTTTTTGCCGTTTTTGCAGAATTTAATATAACAAGATGCCGATTTTTATAAATTTTCATGGGAGATGATGTCGATTTTCTAAAATTTTAAACGAAATGCTTTGGAAATTGCATGTTTTTATTCAAATATTAGTATTTGAAGCTATTTTTCACATACAGAGTATCGAAAATTCATATAAATTGAGCTACGATTTCATAATTGTGTGATGTACTTTAAAAAATTACGGTTTATTTGTTAAACGTTTGCAAAATTATGCTTAGAAATAACTCTTAAAAACTGTGTTTACATCATTTTTCGGTACTATAAAGTCGCTTTGTAAAGATTTTCAACGAAATTGTGCGTTTTTATTCAAATTTTTGTTACTTTGGGAGTCAACACATACGTATTTTCGTAATTTTGGGTGCTTTTATTCAAATTTATTTTAATTTGTCGTCAATACATGCGTCTTTTCGTAAATTTTTTACAAGAAAAATGGCTTGACTTATATTTTTACAAGTATCCTGTTTTTATTCAAATTTATGGGGGACAACCATTCTTATACAATAAGACTCGGATATCTTCGGAACACGGTAGCTGAAAGCAACGCACCACCCTTTCTTACCTATATGAGTAAGAAAAAGATAGCCATACAAAAAATTATATTAATGTCATAATTAAAATTAGTCAAGCCTTCTCCAATACTTGCTACTATGTTTATCTCTTTCTTACACCATTGCGAATAATTACGCATTTTATGTTTATCTCTTTCTTATTCAAGCAATACGTATTATCAGTATTTCAGGAATATATTAAAATAAAATTTGTAACTCGTTTTATATTACGATCTGCCTTTACCTCTCATTGCCCATTTAATTTTTAAACTAGCTGTTGTAATTTATAAGCGGCTAAAACTCAGTCGAAAATAACATTTAAAATTTATTTATAATATGAATATGGAAGTGTAATGTCAGAACAGCTAAGTGGTACAATGTTCAAACCTTTAAAACCAAACAAAACACAGGCACCGACCTGTTTTAAAAAGGGATTTAAACAGAAGCTAATGCGTAATGACCTTTGAATAAAGTAATGCAGTGGTTTCGCTATATAAAATAAAGTAACCAGCCTGTTTTTTATGCACGTAGTTAATTGTTAAGGACCAAATTTTAAAGTCGAGCCCACAAAAACTGCAACGTGAGTACAGATTGCAGAGAATGACACACAATCGCCGGCTAAATAGAAAGTCTGCCTGGGGCGATAACGTCTTTTGTAATTACGCATAGGTAGCAAACGGGATGGAAAAGAGAAAGCTGTAGAAAATCAATGGGACTGAGTGAGATAGCGTCACTCGTATTATAAAATTAAACGAATTAATTACAGCAAAACTAGTTACAAAGTCAATTTTTAAAAATTATTAACAAGTTTCTAAGGCCCTAGACGGCACAATTCCGTTCTTATATTTTATATATTCGAAAAAATTATTTGTTTTGAATATGGAAATGTAACGACCGAACAGCGAAGGGGCATACTGTTCAAACCCTTTAAATCCCGTAGCGCTCCGTGGTCTAGCGGCATCGATCAATGTGAGCCCAATGTGTATGCAAACGTAGAGGGTTCGATTCCCACTGGGGCCCGACGCAAATAGCTTTTTTTAAATATAAACAGCCATTCTGCAATGCATGAGAGAGACAGCCAACGCCAGATGAGCAGAAGAGAGAGAGAGAGAGATCTACCAGTTTGAAATTAAAATATTTCCGCGAAAATTCAAAATTACAACGACTACAGTGCGAAGTGCGCACGCAGAAAACAAAGATGGAGGACATCCCGGGAAGTTTAAAATTCAAAAATTGAACTTAGAAAAAAATCTGAAAAAAATGTAAAATTCAAATATTCGCGCCAGAAATCCAAGATGGCCGCCGAAGTCCGCCGCGTAATTTAATCGGAAGCTAATGCGTAATTTAATCAGTAGCACATATGAAAATTAATTAGATCAAACCGCGAAATTAATTAGATCAAACCGCGAAATTAATTGGGTCAATCCGCGAATTAAAATTAAAACCGCGAAATCCGCGAATAAAACCGCGAAAACCGCGAATAAAACCGCGAATTACACCGCGAATCAAAATTTGATTGACAGCTATCAAAATCAAGGTGCCCCTATACTACTGGTATTCGAGGGACTATTTAATGAACCAAACTACTTTTTCAAATTAGTTTTCAGTAAATCTAGCAACAAACTATGCAATTTCTATAGTAACAGAACACTAATATTGACTTTTTCTAATAAAAATCACATTTGTTTAAAATAGTCACTTGAATACCTTCTAGGAAGATATATCCACTGATATTTTTTTGATTGATCAAGAAATGTCAGAATTCTGGATTTTTATTGGTCACTTTTTGACAGATGACA